>OY728157.1:1633751809-1634951809 GCA_963277665.1 Viscum album | reverse complement strand
AGCGATGAAGCATCCTCTATCATGCTCATGATATCCCCTGTACCTGCTCTGTCACTTCGGCCTCCGCCAAATCACCAAGGGCCTCCTATGTATCAATGACCACCTCCACCCTACTGAGATGATGAAAGATGACCTAGGAGAGGACAATTGAGGAATGAAGAAATAAAGTTTACTTTTTCCAAGAGGACCAAGTCCCCGACTATTTCATAGCCGCCATGAATTGCAACTTGCTCTACTTACCAGGTCCAAGAAATCCTGAATTAGTCGGTCTCGATAACTGACTAGATTATTATCCCTACCATCAGATGTTGTGACACAGTATTAAGAAATGATTTGTCTTCAAAGAACTCCTACAAAGGATGGTGGGATCGGGGAAGGTCATGTTAGGACTTCCCCCGAAATAGGTTGCATATGTTTCTACCACCAACCCAAATGAGGGGGAAGATTGGAAGAAAGTCATTAGCAAAAGGGAGTATAAATTTGATGGTTGGATGACTTAGAAGACGGTCAATTGAGCTCATGGCATACTCCATGCTCAATTTTAGTGACCGATTTTGTCTCCAACAACTCCTAATGAAACACGATCACCATCCTTGGCCCCCAACCCTCCAAAATTAGGTTATCCAGGCATAATCAGTTAGGAAAGAAATATGAACAAGAGGAGTATTCTTTTACATGGACAAATCTATCCTTGACACTTTTAGATTTCATGCCCTAAGGCTTGACACAATGGGCACCGACCCACCAAACGACACTATCAAAGGTAACCAACCAGGCTAATCTAGCATCAGATGAGATACTAATCTTCAGTTTCATCAATGCCATCCATTTAATGGAACCATTATCTAACAAAGAGTATGGTTATAAATCTGAGTCCCATACACCTAATTAGGGGAATGAAAGGAGGAATCACAGGAGTTGGGGATACCAAGTCAGGAACAGCCATGGCCGAAACTAACCCTACAGTTATACCCCATATCAAACCGTCAATATTATGGAAACTCATGCGAGAGCCCTTTAATGGAACCAGTACAATTCAGAATATTCCTCTACCTCCACGAGAAACCACTCTTGACCAATTATTATATGGTACTAATCAGAAGAATAAAAAGTGTCTAGCCACCCAGGGCGCACAAGTAAACCGGCCAGGTCAGGTCCCCAGAATGTAGGACCACCACAAAATCATGCGATTGTGACCGGTCCCTCCTCATCTCATGATCCAGCTCCTAAAGTGCATGTTAAATAGCTCCCACAAATGGGGAATTGTTAGCCTCTGAATAAAAAGTATGACATCCTACAATAGTTATCCTGAGTACCATCCAAGCTATCAATCCTGCATGCCCTGATTTTGATAGCAGACCTCGGGGAGACACTCATAAAATCCCTGCTCAGCCCCTAGGAATTTCAAGCCGAAGTTGCTACTACAGAGATATATTGAATTGAGACTAGCCTAGATGAATGAAATGCAGTGATTTCCTTCACCGATGAGGATGAATATTCCACCATACAATGACACATCAAACCCCTATATGTGTCTGACATACTGAATTACATTGATGTTCGGAAATTTTTCATCGACAATGGATCCAAATTCAACCTTCTCCCACTGAGAACACTTCATATGTTGGGATACAATGAATAAAATTTGACACCGTAGGCCACAACTCTCTTGGGTTATAACAAGATAGAATAAAATATAGTGGGACAAATCATGCTCATAACTCATTTGGGGGACCTTGTGGCCCATTCAGAGTTCCTGGTGGTTCGACAAAACACGACATTCAACTCCCTGTTAGAAAGGCGATGGCGGCATCAACACATGCCCATTACTTCCTCCTACCACCATTGTATCAAATATTGGGTCAATGGAAAAGGTGGGACATTGAGAACTGATAAGGCCCCTTTCAATCTATTTGAGTAGCATTTCATCGATGCTAGATTTTACAAGAAAAAGGGGAAGATATATGCAATTTATGGTATTGATTGGGTCCTCGCCCCAAACGGCTTGGAAGTGGTTCCTGAAGACCCCCTCAAGCAACTCGGTGAAGAGTACATGCTGCTCATCAACCATGTTGAGAGCAGGAATCTAAGTCTGAGCATGTATTCAGGTGCTCTCATGATCTCACTCAGGATATTCGAGTCTGACAACACAAAAGCAACTACTGACCCTCAATCTAAGGAATAATTCTTGATCAAGGGTGCCAATGCCCCATCCTTGGAATATCAAGATATCCCAGTTTCACTCTCTGAAGATGTAGAAGGACAAGAAACTTGTCTCCCCTAGGCTTATCCCTCTCTAGAGGTTTCCTCACAACTAATTGAGTTAAAGGAAGTCGATTCTACCATAGAGTGTCCATACAAAATCTTGCCTCTGAGCTCTAGAGAACCCACATCAAGAGCTCTCTCCCCATAATAAGAAGAAGAGGGTGAGGATTTGAGGGAAGAAGAGGAAGATGAACTTAGAGATTCCCCTCCTGCATTGGAAGAGGGTATATCTACCATTTTTGATGAAGTCAGGGAAATAATCCTGGGTACTATAGAAGACCCGAGACCCACTCTCATTAGTGCTGCAATTTAATCCAAGAAACAAGAGGTATATACCTCTTTCATGAGGCATCGTCGAGATATTTTGACCTTGAATTACATATAAATGAGAGGAATCAATCCCAAAGTGGCGATGCACCACCAAGGCCTACCAAAAGTTCATCGAGGCTATAAGAAAACCGCCAGAAAGACTTACCCCACACATGTAGCCAAGATAGAGGCTGATGTTGATAAGATCATCAAAGAAGTATTTATTTAGGAGATCCAACATCCGATATGGTTGGCCAAAATAGTCTCTGTCAAAAAGAAGAATGGGAAGATCCGCGTCTGCATCAATTTTACAGATCTCAATCGGCACTGCTCGAAATACAATTTGTCGATCACAATAACCGAACTATTGATCTATGCGATGATTGGAGATGAAGATATCTACTTCATTGATGGTGGTTCTGAATATAATCAAATCAAAATGGCATGTGAAGATGAAGAATCCACTGTATTTAGGGTGCCTGGGAAGTATTTTGCTACAAGTTCATGCCCTTTTGATTAAAAAATGCTAGTGCCACATATCAATGTGTTGGGAATCACATTTTCAAACCATTCTTGGGGATGTTCGTTGAATGTTATGGTGATGAATTGGTGGTCAAATCATAACAATTCTTAGATCACCTGTTAGACCTTGAAACTATCTTTAGAAAACAACATCAACATAGCATGAAGATGACCCCGTAAAATGCACCTTTGGGGTTACCTCAAAGAATTTTTTGGCTTCGTCGTATGCCATCATGGCATCAAAATTGACCATGAGAAAACAAAGGCTATCCTTGGTTTGTGACCTCCCTAAAACCTCACTAAGTTGAGAGGACTTCGAGGACACTTGGCCTACATTATGTATTTTATAGCCAACATCACAGGAAAATGTATGCCCTTTACTTGGTTTATGAAGAAGGGAGTCACCTATAAATGGACATATGATTCCCAAAAGGCATTCGACAGCCTCAAGTAGTTCCTCTTGAGTCCATTGGTACTCATGCTTCTTGTTGAAGGAAGTCCACTTATCCTGTACGTGATGTCTTTAGAGCAGTCACTAGGAGCCTTACTTAAGCAGAAGAATGATGGCGGTAGTGAATCAAAACCTTTATTATCTTAGCTGAACCATGAATGATGTTGAGACCTAGTATTCAAATATCAAGAAGAGATGCTTGGATATGGCCTTTGTGGTCCAAAAGATGCAACATTATCTGCAGCATCAAGAATTCCATCTGATCTTTTGCAGTAATCCTTTGAAGTACATCCTTAGGCATCCAATGCTGACTGGATGCCTATCCCGATGGGAAATAATTCTGCAATAGTTTGACATCTGGTTTGTTCCCAAAAATCTATCAAGGGCCAAGCGTTGGCAGATTTTCTGGTAGATCATCCCTCAATAGAGACAACCTCATCGAATGTCGAACTCCCTGATGAAGATATATTCTCCGTGAAAAAGGATTATTGAACGTGGAAAATGTACTTTGATGGTGCATCCAAAATCATGACGGGTAAAAGAATGGAAGACCCCATGTTTAACTTGGTGGGGTTGAGAGTCATATTCATATCCCCAGAACATGTAGTTTTTCCATATTCCTTCCTCTTGTCAGAAGGATGTACAATCAATGAGGCAGAATACGAAGCCCTCATTGTAGGTCTAGATCTCACACTCCAGGTGCAATTGCAGCACCTTAAAGTAAAAGCTGACTTGGAAATGGTCATCAAGAAAGTCAATGGTGATTATTCTATTATGAAGGAGGATATGATACCTCTGTTCGACCAAGTCTGAGGGTTAATGGTGGAGTTCCCCACAGAACTGACATTGACCTATGTTCTGCAGTCTCTAAATGCCCAATCCGATGTGTTATCCAATGGGGCCATAACCCTAGATAACCCAGATGGATATTTAACAATTATTATCATTTCTCACCATCAAATGGTCTTTACATTTTTTGAAACTAATGTGGAAGAAATAGATGAGGTCAGTCCTATCCTAGAGCCCTATGCTCCTACTACCGGCTGGATGACCCCCTTTACTAACTACCTTAAGAGGGGAGAACTTCCATTAGTTAGGGCTAGAAGAGAGAAAATACGGAGAGGTGCAGTAAATTTTGTCTTGTATGGTGGCACAAGCCAGCAAAAGGTCCTCTAAAAGTGAGGCCTTCATGGAGTCCTTCTCAGATGCATTAATAGGGTAGAGACTCCTACTGTCTTTAATGAAGTGCACACCAATGTGTGTGGAGCACATCAATCAGGGTCCAAGCTTTCTTATCATATTCGAAGGCTTGGATACTATTGGCCATCCCTGGAATGGGATTGTGTGAACTTTACCGCGAAATGCCACTCCTGCCAAATTCAAGCCAACTTCATTCATCATCCCCTAGAGATAATTCACCAAGATATGTACTCCTGACCATTCTATATTAGGGTGATGGATTCTATGGGACCATATCCTCCCACCAAAAAATTCAAACATATTCTCACAATGACCGACTTCTTTTATAAGTGGGAAGAAGACGCACCCCTTAAGGAAGTCAGAGAAAGAAGCATTTTCAGCTTCATGAAAGGTGATATCTTCACTAGATTTGGTTCCCCTCATACAATACTGATGGAAAATGGCACCAAAGTATGCTCTTCCGAATTAGAGAAACTATACCAGGAATATGGTATCACGACCAATCATTCGTCCTACTACCACGCAGTGGACAACGGACAAATAGAGTCCTTCAAAAAGAACCTATCTAACATAGTATAAAAAATGGTTTACAATGACAAGAAGTAATGGCCAGACAAACTCTTCCATTCCTTGTGTTCTTATCAAACCACAACCCACATGGCTACCCAAGCTACTCCATACTCATTAGTATAAGGAACAGAAGTTGTTCTGTCCATCGAACTCCAATTGTTGTCACTCTGCATTTCCATTTGTGATCATTTTTCCAATGATGAACTAGAGGAAAAGTGACTTGATGAATTGCAGCAACTATATGAGAATCGGTTGCACACTTTTAACCACCTGGAAGTATATCAGAATCGGATTTCACGAGCCTTCAATAAAAAGGTTCATCTTCTATATTTCCTCAAAAGAAAATCAGTATTGGTCCTCTGGACCCCGATGATACCTAGAAAGAATCCACCAAAGCTGGAGAAAAAGTGTAAGAGACTATATTTCATACAAAAGGTCTATTACAATGGAGCATATGACCTGATCTCCATAGATGGGAAACTCACCACCGCTACTACAAACGCGAGAGTTCTGAAGAAATATTTCGTGTAACCATAAGATATGTTTCCATCTGAGATGTAGGAAATTAAACTTCCAAGCCATGAATGTCCTTACTGAATGAAAATAAATTTCATAGTAGAGTGTCCATACTGCAAAATGTTAAATTTCACGGTACTTCATCCCTACGACAGGAATATAAACTATGTCATGCCGGTCTGAACTCTATGACCCTAAACCAATAGCCAATAATCCTGGTACTGTGACCTCAAACTATTTACGATTTATCCCCTTTAAGTGTGTGTCAGAGGCTCCCAACCTCATTCAATTCGGTTCTGTTATAAAATCATAGATTGCACCCCTATTTGGAAGTGATTACTACATGTTCAAGCTCTATTACCCAAAATTAAGAAAAATATGTCCTTACTGCATGAAAATAAATTTCATAGTAAATCGTCTGAGTTGTAGGACATTAAATTAAAAATACCCCTCATCCTTACCAAACAACGTTAAATTGGATGGTAATTCATCCATGTGACATGATAATATACTGTGTCATTTCATTCCAAACTCTATGACCCTAAACAAATAGATAGATGTCCTAGTTGCATGACTTTAAACTACATGACGAGTCATTGTATTCACTTGAGAAAACATTAATCTCATATAATTTTTCATCTTATATGGAATGTTCAAAAAACTATGTACATCTTGATTTCTTCTCACGTAGGATATGTAGCGACACTGAGATTTCTATATACTAGCCCAACCACCATGAAAACTTTCCCCCTCTTGCATATGAGTAAAATTTGCAGAGTAATACCCATTGAATTACCAGGTCTTTGAGAACTATGTGCAGCTTGATTCTAACCCTTACAGGATATGTAGTGATGTCGGGATTTCTATATCTTGGCCCAACCACCCCTCGGAAGAAAGAATGCCCCTTATCCTTACTGCAAGATATTAAACAACACAACAACCTTTTATTTTCACATAGATTCACCATCATCCTTACCAAATGATCTTAAACTTCATGGAATCCCTATTCATGTTGGTTCAACACTGTCCTTACCGCATGACATTAAACTGCCTAGATTTATAAAAATGCCCCTCATCCTTACCGCATAATGTTAAACTGCACGAAAATCTTCTTTACCGCACAACCGTAAACTGCATGGTACAAGTCATAATCAACTTCAGATACACAATAAACCATGGATGGAACAATCCTTTCATGTTTGGATTCATCCTTCCCATGCATCAGACTCCATAAACTGGATGATTTCATATCTTAATAATCACCCATGGCCATCAGATGTGGAAGTTCATTGACCTGCGTAATCCTTTTCATGACTATGCATACCATGCCCTCAGTGGATCAACATATTGATTTTTCCTAGCCTGTCTACCAAAGGAATTTCTTCCTCATGTAACACTCATCTTAGATTTGTATGCTTACTGGACCCAGATCACCTATATCACATTTCTCAATCCCAAAATTTATAGAGAAATGGACTCCATTTTTGTTCCCTTCACATTCAGATGTTTCTACGGTGACCCTACCTAGTTAGCTTATGTATCCTCCCATGGTTCATATGATGGTTTTTATCCACAACATTATGTCAGAGCTGTGCTACTTTAAACCAACGAACAATTTCAATATGTTTGTTTCTCGCATGCTCGGACACATCTCTCCCCATCATCCGGACATCGTGTCATGAGTGATCTGGGATCTTCATAATCATTCATGTAAATCAAAAGTGGAAGGTCATCGACCTACGAACACATTTTCATGAGTATGCATACCATGCCCTCAGTGGATCTGAATATTGTTCTCCCCTTGACCATCTACCAAAGTAATTTCTTCCTCAGGCTACATTCTTCCTATCTCTATATGCTTACCAGCCTCAAAGCACCCACACCACATCTCTTAATTCGAGAGACCCCAGGATTACAGTTTACAAATTCATCCCCCTTTTTGACCAGACCACTCTAGAGAATCCTAATTCGATTATCCCATAGGTAACCATAGCACCAAATGACATTGGTCTGAACTCTGTGATCGTTAAACAAATAATAGATAGTCCTTACCACACGACGTTAAACTGCATAGAATAAGAGTGTGCCCCACGCGCCGGGTAAATATGTTCAGGGAACCTCCCATGATTCAGAGACAACTTTGGCCTAATATCTCCAACATGACCAGACAAACCCTTTTCGTACCTCAGGCTCTGTGACCTGGATAATCATGGATCCCCATAAATATATAAGGCCATAGGACATGGAAGGTCATTGACTTACGAACAAATTTTCATGACTATCAATATCATTCCCTTAGCATCTCGGTATATTGATCTCCCCTGGTCCATCTACCAAAGGAAAGTCATCCTCCGGTGAAACTCTTCCTACCCCCGTACGCTCAATGACCC
The DNA here is from genome assembly GCA_963277665.1 of Viscum album. Taxonomy (NCBI): domain Eukaryota; kingdom Viridiplantae; phylum Streptophyta; class Magnoliopsida; order Santalales; family Viscaceae; genus Viscum; species Viscum album. Next base: position 1,634,943,586 of record OY728157.1, on the reverse strand, counting down.
CAGAGCCCTCATATAATTTCTCCTGATCAAAGAGGACCTGAAATCATAGTTTATACTATCTGCATCCTTCCCACGTCTTGTACATGTCAGGGTATTTAGGCCCTGATACAGTCTAATCAAGAGTGACCTTCACATCAACGTCCTTACCGCATGATAATAAACTGGACGGAGAGCATTCTTACCACATGACATTAAACTGCACGGTCTTGAAAGAACTATTCTTTGGTTTAGTCAAGAATGTAGGCTTCCATCTCTTCCTCATTGCACAGGTCAAACCTAAATGGATCATCGTCTCACACCTACATGGGAGGGATGAATTCACCCATTACTGGAATATATTATCCCAAAATGTATCTCCTGTGACCATGCACCCCATCATCATGAATCATACTCTATAGCCAGAAAGAACTGAACTCCCATAAACCACCCCTGATTGTCTTGAATCCCAACTTCCTTGGAGTCGCCCGACTATCGGGGGAATACAAACATTGACCTAAGGAATCCTTTACATGACTATTCATACCATGCCCCCAGCCGATCTGCATATTGTTTTCCATATCCCATCTTCCAAAGGCAATTCTTTCGTAGGAAATGCTTATTTTCGAACACCTCCCAGCCTCTGAGTCCTCATATCCATCCCGGGATATGGAAAATCTCTAAGATATTTTTTATAATGCTTTCTACAATATCTTATAAGAATGGTGCGATGATTCTGGTTAAATTTCTATGAACTAGGGAAGGCAATTTCATTTTGAAATAATATCCCAACTGTATGACATTAAACTGCAACAAGCTCTAACCCTCCTTCATGACAACTATGTGTGTGTATAAGTTGCCTCATATCCATATTATGGACTTATATGAATGTACCCAAACCCTTCATACGTCATGTCCCTTTTGATCCACCCATGGCGGTCTCCATAATCCAAACATCCATAAAGATACTCGGCCATCAGAAATGAACAGTCATTGACTTAAAGACACTTTTGTACGACTAATCAAACCATGCCCTATGTGGCTCTACATAATGATCCCCATGGCCTATCTACCAATAGAAATTATTCCTTAGGCAATGCTTTTCTTACCTCTGTATTACCATATGTTTCCTATTCCCCATGGCATGCCCTGCATGTTATCCACACTTGAGTGAAAAATTTCCCTCATATACGTGTGAAATATATTAGGTCATCCACAATCAGTAAAAACCTCATCGGGGACCTCACCCCACCACATTTTGTCGAATTATTTCGACCTAAAACATCATTAATAATATTCTTGTTTGCGGGACTTTAAACCACTCACAGAAACATGTATGAATCTCACCAAGATGAAAACCCTCAAAGGGAGTCTTGGAAAAAATATGAGTATAAGATCTATATACCTACACCTTGTATGGCCTCAGAAAAACACTAATAAAAAAAACCAAAGAGTTGTAAAGCTTGATAGGCCAAAAAACCTGCGAAGGGCAGCCTAAGTAAAATCCGAACAATACTCGGTTGGTCCACACTAAATGGTCCTAGGTAAAAATTATGGTTTCATCAGAAGAGACGCAAAGATTTTAGGGTTTTTCTATAAATTCCTAGAAATAGTCAAACTACGCTTTCTGAGTCCCTTGGATTAGGTAAAAAAAATTAGTGCTTGATTCAGTTATTTCATTTTATTGATTTCAAGTCATTGTTCAAAATTAACACATACTTGAATTGATGTTAATAGGAAGACACAAAGAAGAGGTGTTTAAAATTCAAATGTATGTTCCATTGAGTTCATCAAGAATGGAGGAACATCCCCAATTTAGAGTCTCTCCAGAGTTAAATGGGGGGAGAACATTTCATAATTTGGGGAAAATCTATAATAGGGCCCAATTTTTCCTTTCCAAAAGAATGGCGAGCGATTTCCGCAATACATTGATGGTCTGTTTCAAGGAATCTCATTCCTTCATTTTGGCTTTGACCATCAGACGTACCTACTCTAGGAAAAATTTAGGCTCCCAACCCTACTTCAATATGGCTTTATAATTAGCACGTGAAGAGGAAAAGTGCTCCCTCAACCTAGTTGTGCGGGCTTCTCATTCCTACAACTCTTCCTACAGGGCCACCACCAAATCACAGGCCTTCATCTCCTCAGCCATAAAATGATCTAATTATTATGAAATATTTTGGAAGGTTACCACCTAGTAATGGTAATAATTAAACATGGCCAACATTTCCTCGCAAGAGGCGAGGTCTTCTCAGAACATGACGACTTGGTAAGTAAGGAAGTCAAGGTGCAGATAGTCATATCCTCCAGAGCCCAAATCAGAAAATAATCAATGAAAATTTTCACCCTCGTTGGCGAAATTGGACAAGGGTGTCTCCATGGAATGATAACATAACCGGTGGCATGATTATTTACAAAATTCCTAGTATCTCTCCACAACACTAACACTTTGATCCTCCCCTACTACCACATGTTTATAAGCAGGAAGCGTCACCATGGAAGTTGGGATGGTCCTAAGACAACTCACCCAATGCGGGAGTCCCTATTTTCCTTCGGATGGCCTAGCCATTGGAGCAGAATGCAAATGACTAACTGCGCCCTCCCACCTGAGATGGTTGGCAATGTTTGGATGGTGCTATTATCATCAAGATATTGGGAAATATCCGTTGGGAGGAAAATTCTGAATTGATCCCCACTGAGATGGGTTGCACTGATAAAATCCCTCCCATATGCTTTTGACGACAGATCAAGAGCCTTGTCACCATGAGATCAGGAGAAGTAGGTGCATCCATCTGTGTTGCTGAAGGGATGGAAGCATATGGCGTTTATGGTGCACCTCTTGTGTCAAAGGGAATGTGTGGTGTTGTTTTTGGGGATGGAATGCGATAGGAAATGGTCCAGGGTTTCTATATACTCCAAAGTGTTTCTTTCAGCATCCCTTTAGGGTAACAATCAACCCATAGTTAGGCATACTCTAGTGATATAAATGTCGGCCCCATCGTGTTAGGAATGAAAATTTTCCTAGCAGTGCTTTCATGCATCATCATAAGCCTCAATTTATAGAGAACCACAGGATGACATTCTCCCCTTAGATAAACGAACGAAAGCTATGCAGTCTGTTGGAGGCAACCAAAATGCCTAGAAAACCAGTAGGGAAGGTATGGTTCACAGATAACTACTTTTTCTACATGGACAGTGAGCATCCCATCCTAAAGTTTGGTAAGGTATGAGAATCCCTCTAAGGAACTTCCCCTGTCACCTATTAATGATCCATAAGGGGTAGGGTGCGGTGTGAATGAGAAATGAGAGGCATTGTTCAACAGTCAAACCACATCAATAATGCTCAGAGTACTGGGACGAACATCAGAAATGTTGAGAAGAGCTGGGTGAAAGAAAAAATAGGGAACTCGTGCGATATGTTGATACACATTATAGGGGAATTGTTCCGCCATCCAACTGTATAGGAATTAGAATGGTATGCTAAGACGGTGCAGAGACCTACCTTCAAGAATTTTTCCTAACGATTCATAAAGACAGGTGAGGGTAGGAAGGCCCAAATCAATGGGTCAACCCTACGCTAGCATGGCTGCCATCATCAACGTGCTGGACCAAACCCTGTTATATGCATCACAGGATGGGAAGAGCCATCCACTTAAGAACATGGAGAAGAAACCTTCTAGCCTAAGAAGAGGTGAAACTTCATGCCGAATCTCATATCCCCATGAGGCATACCTCCATCCTTCAAGGGTTGCACAATATGACCCTAGAGTTTAGCGGGATTGATGGGTTAGGTATGTTTGACTGTGGTGCGCCTTCAGCCTAGTCCCATTATTCAGTAAGAATAACCTTATCCACGCTTCAAACGAGATGAGGGAATATGCCTCGATAGGATGACCCAGTAATCCCTCTGCCATAACCAACAAACTTCTTGTCAAAATATACACATGATCATTTTCTTTCCATGTGGAAGCTGCTAGGTGAAACTCATCACACATTTCTCCAAGGATAGGGAGGCCTCTATGTTGGTTGATTTCCAATTGATTGACCCCCACCTCTTTATAAAGTAGGTGAAAGGTGTTGGTACTCAAACAATATCGACTCAAAAACTCTGGAAGAACTTCACCCGGAGAGAAGATTGAAAACTGAGACACCCAGGTTGCCTGGTACAGGCCCACTACCTCCAGCTGATCCGGGCACTCTAGACAGGTTTGATGCACCCAGAACGCCCAGTCCCCCCCTCATCAGAGAAGCATCCTACATCCCACAAATCCCACTTAGCACTCCATCCTCCATTACAATTTTCTTGGGAGATGTTGATAATGGATGGGTACTCTTTTGCATCTAGTCTTGGGACATCATCACGACACTCGCGGTTGCCTTGATTCCATGATGAGATTCACAATAGGAAGATGTTTTCCTCAATCAAAGTGGTGATGATTTCTCATACTGGAGAAATGTTGGCATGGTCATGACCTTGAAGTTCCTCTAAAAGGATAAAAGAGAGGTCAGGGTCAGGCAGCGGCAGAGGTTTGCCAGTGGGAAGACCAAAACTGAAAAGCGGAAACTATACGGATAATAGGTAAGCTATGAGCTCTGGAATTAGAAAAACCATTAGAAAGCTATCACGGGGAGCGATGTGGGTTTGAATATTATCATTGTTATTCCTTTACATGGCATCCCTCAACTTTAAAAATTCAATAGAAACTCGTGGATGAACCATGTTTTCTTCCTCCATCAGGAAACCATACCCAACTTTATTCCAAAATGTAATATTCTGGTAAAGTCCAAATATTTGGCAAAGGATCCACATGTGGTTTACATAGTACGCCTTGAAAATTGACACTAGAGTTGGTTCATGATGTCTATATTCCATGAACCAATGGTAAACAGAAAGGGTCTGTAGCATCATGGACTACGGAACGATTTCCATCAGACCACGTACCAATCCCCAATTCGAGTTCTCATAATTCAAGACTTAATTGAAGTTTAAAATAAAAATTTCAGAGGTAAAAGGATAATTCCAGTCTGCATACCACTGAACTGCATAGCATTTTCCCTACACATCCCTCCATGACATATTTCATAATGTTGTTTGAGTTTAGTTCATATATGGGAAATTAGTTTGTGGAAGGGAGCCGAGCACAGATGAGGATTAGTTTGAAGAATTCAAAGCTGGTTCGTGGAAGAAGCAGTTCAAAAAAGAATCCATACGCGGAGGTGGTGCGCGGAATCAGGAAATTAGATAGCTTTTCGCCAAAGGACCTGGTAAAAGACAAGTCACATTGGCCCATTTATATAGGTGTGGTCCCCCACCTGGTCCATCTCTCTACCACAAACTACTCTAGTTTCAGGACCACTCTACATCGAAATAACCTCCTCTTCATTTTGATCGGACCCATTCTAATGGGGGTATTTGAAAAGTCTCGAAATATCCATATAAGGGAAGGAAGATACTAACTTTAAATCAGTCGAAGAATCTACCCAATCATTATCAATGATTTGGGTTGAATAAGAAGAATGTTTAGAAGAAACGGTAAATAACCTAATAAGTCTGCGTACCAGTTCATCATCAGTGGTACACCGACAGTTCGGAAAACCACGCCACCTGTGGAATATGTCATTCGGGAAATAGAGGTAGAACTTATATGTGGGAATGAATCAAATGGATGGTGAAGTGAGGCTAGACCGGTCCACAGGCGCGAACCGTGCTAGCCACAAACCTGGTAGATCAGCCCCCCACCGGGCACTACGTCATTAGAGAAATAGAGGCAGAGCCCTACATTACCGCGAAGCAACCCTGTGATTGAGTTGATTCGTGGGAAAGGTGCATTAAATATACCCCACGAACCTCTAATTGACTAAGCCATCCATAGGCTAGGTTTTTTTCATGGGCCTCTACAAAAGGTGCCACATGACTATAGATACAACCTTTCCCCCCTCTATAAAAGGAGGTCAAGGGGGAGAAGGAAGGGATCAGCTGATTGAGGATCAGATTCTTGGTGATGGGTTCTTTGAAGAAATACATTCGACTTTTGGAGAAGGAAGAGGCTTTCAGGAGCTTAGGATTTCTTGTACTGTGAATTTCTGATTCATAAACCAACAGAAAGTATAAACTTGGAATGAATTGTTAAGAACTGAAGAATTCATAAGTAAATTGGTAAACTGAGAACCTAAAATTTGAAAACCGCAAACCATGGCTCCTACGCGGATGCAATCCCCGCAAACCAGGGAGCCTATGCCCCTTATTTGATCCAACACACCACATAACACCCCCCCCTATGTGGGGAAGCCCTGACCGGTGCTGCCCCTAACCACCGCCGCTAGAGCACACTCCAATGCCACATACCAACTTGGTACGCGAACCAAACCTGATGCCGCATACCACTCTGGTATGCGAGATGCCCCTCAGTCTACATACCACACTGGTATTCGGGTGACCTCACCATCCACATAGAACCTACCTACATGAAGGGTGCCACTCCTCATATAGACATGTGGTTCGGCAAGGTCTTCGGTGTATCCATTCCCCATGTTAGATAAGGCCCTTACAATTTAGTCGAACCATCCATAATAACTTCAGTATCTTTTCCATAGCCACCAATCCAAGACCTCTCCCAAAGCCACCAGACCGGCATGCCTTCAGGCGCATTAGCGTGACCTATGGAGTACACATACCGATGGTAGGCGGATACAAAGGGGTTTCCCCATCCCTTGAATGGACATTCAGATAATTCTCGGGTTCACATATCCATGGTTGTCCAGAGTCCGAGCCCGGGAGCCCCTTCCTACATCTTCACTCTTCAGGATTGAGGGATCCTACCTTCTTTTCCATTCGATGAGCGCCATTGGTGAGCACTTCTCCCCTCCCCTGAAGAGAGTAACATGGAATCCCTCCTACAGTAATCCCCAAACCATCCACGCTAGATGAAAATATCCTTTCCCCTTTCATTCAATAAGGTCCATTGTTTCGTTCCCTCCATCATCATACCAAAAGCTCTGCTGACACGACTTCTACCTTCAGTCCCTCATGAACACCAAGTGAAATGAAAGTCTCATCTTTTCAGTCCTCCCCCTCCATCATCATCTTCCTCATATCCCCTTAGTATGTAAAAAGTGTGATGCTTGCTGAATATTTCAGATTCTCTTATTTCTCACACCGAGCATGACTCATGTGGTCTTAGAGATTTGTAATGGTCACGACGTCCATACAATGATGAAGGTAGAACAAACTATGTGGGTTTTGATCCCTGTCTCTTAAGCAGGGTACGTAGGACACCTCCCTAGGGTTCAATCCCAACTTGGGCCATCAACCATGTGTAAGCCCCAACCATAACCTAACCTGGGCTGCCAATCACGCCCTCGACAGGTGACTATCGCGTGTAGTCCACGACCTTCCAAAACTATGTACACCATGATTCAAAACCAACTAGGATATGTAGGAAACCTCCCTGAGGCATAAGGCCATCTTCCATGTTTGATACCCATCTACCTTTATCAGACTGTGTCCTCATGACCCTAATAGGACCAAACCCGGGCCTAGGAAATCATTTTTCCTCGGGTCCTCTGGGATGCTTCGACATAAGCACTACACCAATCTTGACCAGGAACTTTTATCCTAGACGTCCTTGCCACATAATGTTATACTATACATTTGGGTCCCTGTCACATGACCTTAAAAGGTGATGTTTCCCATTATGTGGCACCAAAATACATGGATTCTGATTCCTTTGACAAGGATACATAGAAATCCCTTATTACGGGTTCGATCCAGATGCCCAAGTCACTATATTTCCCCACTAAATGAAAATAAACTCTAATGTTATAAATTATATGGCTTGAGACTAGTGATATCTGAACAACTTCAAGAATTCACAGAATCATTAATCCGATGAGGGATGGGAAACCTCAGATGTAGATGGCTCTAGATCCCTATGTATACCTGTGACTTGCAACCTCGGGGTAATATGTGGATACAATGTTTGTGAATAAACAAATGATTCACAAACATATAAACACATATTAAATATATAAGAGAGTCCCAAAATAGGCAATAATTCCTCCCCAAAGGGTGCGATGAGCCCGACTTCCCATCCTCATGACCTATGTGAGTTCTTAAGTGTCGTTGGCCATATCACCCAATGATTACCTACCTTTGGAAAGCAGGTCCATGGATTGTTGGATACAAGGACCGTTGGGCATCTCTAGCTCTGCGAATAAACCCATTGGAGACCAGGCGAAGCCATGAAGAGAAGGAACCTAGTAGAAATAGATAAACATCAATAACTCCCTTTAATCATACATGGGAACGGATGATGTCCCCTTCACCATGAAACATTGGGCTTGAGGGGTTTTAGGGTATTTTAGAGTTCTTAGATTTTTTACGGTTTTTTAGTGTTTTATGTATTTTTATGTTTTTATAGTATAATAAGGGGTTTTGGGGGTTCTTAGGCATTTTTATGTTTTTAGAGTTTGTTTATATTGTTATGGATTTTAGGTATTTTGAGGGGTTTAGGGGTTTTTAAGGGTTTTTAGGTTTTTAGGGTATTTAGAATTATTAGTTTTTTAGGGGTTTAATTGTTTTTAGGTATTTAATGTTTTCTTAGGGGGTTTCAGGGTTTTTTTACACTTTTACTGTTTTTAGGGTTTTTTATTATAATGGGTTTTAGTGTTTTTATGGTTTTTAGGGATTTTGAGGGATATTGGGGGTTTTGGGGTTTTTATCATTTTTTTAAGAATTAAGTGTTTGTATGTTGTTTTGGTTTTCTTAAATTTTTAGGGTTTGAAGGTTTTTTTTTGTTTTAGGTTTTTTTTATTAGTTTTTTGGAGTTTTTAGGTTTTTTAGGTTTTTTAGAGATCATTATCTTTTTAGGAGTCTATAGTAGTTTTATAGTTTTTACTGGTTTTTTTGGGTTTTTATAAGTATTTATAGTATTTTAAATTTTTAGGGGTTTTATCTTTTTTGGGGGTTTTGGGTTTTTAGCATTTTTTAGGTTTATTAGGGGTCGTAATCATTTTAGGTTTTTAAGGTATTCCTTAGGATTTTCATGGGGTTTTTGGGTTTCTTATGTTTTTATGGATTTTTAGGATTTTTTAATGATTTTTATGATTTTTAGTGTTTTTTAGAAGTTTGTGGGTTTTTATATTTTTTTAGGATTTTTATGGATTTATATTTTTTTGGGTTTTAGGAGTTTTTTTTAAGTGTTTTTAATGTTTTTAGAGTATTATAACATTTTATGGGTTTACCGAATTTTTAGTTTTTTTGATTTTTAGGATTTTTATGGGCTTTTACAGTTTTTGATGTTTTTCTAGTTTTTTAGTGGTTTAAGGGTATTTTAATGTTATTAGTATTTTTAGGGTTTTTATGGGATTAAATGTTTTTACGTTTTTATTGTTATCTTAGGATTCTGGAGGGGTTTTAGAGATTTTTTTACATTTTTATGGATTTTTAATTATTTTTAGGATTTTTCTTTTATTTTAGGGTTTTTATAGTTATTTCAATTTTTTGGGGTTTTTTTTTTGATTTTTGGGGTTTAATGGGTTTTTAGAGTTTTTTAACATTACTATGAGATTAAAGGGTTTTTGAGTTTTTTGTTGTTTTTCATGTTTTTATGGGTTTTTATGTTTAATATTTCAGGGGTTTTATGGTTTTTAGGGGTTTTAGGGGTTTTAAGATCATTTGGGGTTTTAGTGTTATTTAGTGTTTTGGGGGTTTTGGTGCATTTATGTTTTTATGGTTTTCTTTGTGGGTTTTTAGTGTTTTAGAGTTTTTTTTGTTTTATGTATTTTTATGGGTTTTTAGGATTTTTATGGTTCTTTAGGTTTCAAGGGATTTTGAGGTTATTTAGTGTTTTTAGTGTTTTAGGGATATTTAGTGATTTTAGAATTTTTAGATTCTTTTTGGGTTTGGAATGTTTTTAGGGTTTTCCAATTTTCTTTTGTGGTTTTAGTGTTTTAAGGGGTTTTACATTTTTAGGGATTTCTAGGGAATTTTTAGTATTTTCATAGATTTTAAGGGTATTGATGGATTTTGAGGGGTTTTATGGGTTCTTTTTAGTTTTTGGGTTTTTATATTTTTTATGGTTTTTATGGTTTTTAGAGTTATTTAATGATTTAGGAGTCTAAAGGGTTTTTAGATTTTTAGTGATTTTTAGGGTTTTTATCGGTTTTTAGGGTTTTTACGGCCTTTAGTATATTTTAGATTTTTAGGGTTCTTACGTGTTTTTTATTTTTTTAAGGTTTTCTTGGAGGTTTTAGAATTTTTATCATGTTTTATGTTTAAAGTATTTTTAGGGATTTTTTAGTATTTTTTATGGTTTTTAGGTATTTTGAGGGGTTTTATCGTTTTTAGGTTTTTTTTTGTTTTTTAAGGTATTCAGGGTTTTATTCATTTTCTTGGGGTTTAAATGTTTTTTAGAGACTTTTAACATTTTTATGGGTTTAAAGAGTTTGTATATTTTTTATTAGGTTTAAAGGGTATTTATGAGTTTTTATATTTTTTGGGTTATTAAGGGTTTTTATTACTTTAGGGGTTTTAGGGCCTTTTAGGGTTTTTTATGTTTTTAATGGTTTTAAATATTTTATAGGTTTTTAATGATTTCTTTGGGGTTTTCAAGGTTTTTAGGGGTTTTTTTAAGGATTTTATGTCTTTATTTAGGATTTTTATGGGTTTTGGGGTTTTAAGGATATTGAGGGTTTTAAGGGGGTTTTAGGTTTTTGGGGTTTTTATTTTTGTTTCTCAGTTTTTTATAATTTTTAATGATTTTTAGGGTTTTTTATGTTTTTAATAGTTTAAAGGGTTTTTACAGTTTTTAGTGTTTTTTTAGGTGTTTGATGGGTTTTTCGGCGTTTTAAGGGTTTTGGGGGTTTTTATGGGTTTTAAAGGGTTTTAGAGTATTTTTTGTGTCTTTACGATTTTTTATGTATTCATTTTATGGGTTTTAAGGGGTTTTTTGGTTTTATGTTTTTCATAGAGTTTTTTATGATTTTTTTTTATTTTAAGGGATTTTAATGAATTTTTATTTTTTTATGGGTTTTTGGGATTTTAGGGATGTATTGGGAATTTTGTATTTTTAGGGTTTTTAGTGTTTTATGGTTTTTGGGATTTTTGGGACTTTTTATGTTATTTTGGGTTATAAGGTTATTTATTTTATTTTAACATTTTTATGGTGTTAAACGGTTTATGGATTTTATTTGTGGGGTTTTATTTTTTTTATAGGTATTTAGGGTTTTTTTATGTTTTTGAGGGTTTTATGGTGTTTAGAGTTTTTATGGTTTTTTGGGTGTTTTGGATTTTTATCATTGTTTTTGGTTTTAGGGGTTTTAAGGGACTTTATGTATTTATAGTTTCCTTAGGGTTATCAATGTTTAAATGTTTTTTTTGTTTTAATGTATTTTAAGGATTTTTTATGATTTTTAGGTATTTTTGTGGTTTTCAAAAATTAGGAGGGTTTTTACAGTTTTTAGGGTTTTTATGGGTTTTGGGGGTTTTTTAGGTTTTTCTGAGTTTTTAGTATTTTAATGCTTTTTATATTGTTTTAACATTTTTATCCTTTTAAAGGATTTTTTTAGTTTTTAGTGTTTTTTTGTTTTTATAGGATTTTAGGTTTTTATGTTTTTTGGGTTTTTTATGTTCTCTAATTGTTTTTATGGGTTTTAGGATTTTTTATGGCTTTTTAGGGATTTTACCTTTTTCTAGGTTTTTAGGGGTTTTATGTTTTTTTAGATTTTAAGGATTTCTTAGGGGTTTTTTGTGTTTTTTAGAGTTTTTTTTAAGGTTTTTAGATATTTTTATAGGTTTTTATGTTTTTTATGTTTTTAGGGAGTTTGAGGGTTATCAGGGGTTTTTTGGGATTATAGATTTTTATGGTTTTTTGGGTTTTATTGTATTTTTTTTGTTTTTATGGTTGTTAATGTATTTAGTTTTTTTAACATTTTTTGGGTTTAAAGGATGTTCGGTGTTTTTAGCAGTTTTTAATAATTTTTATGGGGTTTTAGGGATTTTAATGTTTTTAGGGGTATTTATGGATTATAGGGTTGTTTATGGGTTATAAGGCTTTCATCCATTTTTAGTATTTTTTGAGGTTTTAAGTTTTTTTAGGTTTCTAATATTTTCTTAGCGTTTTCAAGGTCTTGGGGTTTTTTTACTATTTTAGGAATTTTTAGTTATTTTTATGATTTTTATTATTTTTAGGGTTTTATGGATTTTGAGGGTTTTTATTAGGTTTTATGGATTTTATGGTTTTATTTGGTTTTTAGGGTTTTCATTGGATTCATTGGGTTTTAATGGTTTTTATGGTTTTTTATTGTTTTGATTTTATTTTTACGGTTTTAAAGGGTTTTTAGATTTTTAGTGGGTTTTTAGGGGTTTTATGGGGCTTTTAGGTTTTCAAATATTTTTAGGAGTTTTTATATTTTTAGAGGTTTTAAGGGTTTTTAGGGATTTTAGGTTTTTAGGGTTTTAGGGGTTTAGGGGTTTTATGATTTTTTAGGTTTTTAAGGTTTTTCTAAGGGTTATTTAGGGTTTTTGATGGTTTTCCTATTTTTACATATTTTTAAGGATTTTTTTGTATTTTTTATATTTTTTCAGGGTTTTAATGATTTTTTGGGTTTTAAGGGTTTTTAGTATTTTAGAGGTCGTAAGTTTTCTTATAGTTTTTTAACTATTTTATGGGTTTAATGGGTTTTTAGAGTTTTTAGGGGTTTAGGGTTTTTGAGGTTTTTAGGGGTTCTTATGGTTTTTAGGGTTTTGAAAGGATTTTAGGATTTTTAGGGTTTTTATAATTTTTTACATTTTTTATTTCTTTAGGGGTTTAAGTGCATTTATATTTTTAAGGTCTTCTTAAGGGTTTTTAAGGTTTTTTACAATTTTAAGGATTTTAGGGATTTTTGAATATTTTTATGGATTTTAAGGCTTTTAGAGATTTTATAATTTTTAGGTTTTTATAGGTTTTGTTTTTGTTTTTAGGGGTTTAATAGTTTTTTTATTTTTTATCATTTTTTGGGGTTTAAATAGTTTTTATATTTTTCTTCTGGTTTTTAGGGTTTTTATGGTTTTTAGGGGTTTTTATTTTTTAGGTGTTTTATTGTTTTATGGAATTTTAGATTTTTTTATGTTTTTAGGGGTTCTAAGTGTTTTTATCTTTTTAAGGTTTTGATTGGGGTTTCATAGGGTTTTTTGTAAACATTTTTTTGTATTTTTAGTTAATTTTAGGATTTTTATGGTCTTTATGCATTTTGATATGATTCTGAGATTTTTAGGGTTTTATGGCTGTTTTGGGTTTTTATGGATATTTTTAGTTTTTTCTGGATTTTAATGTTTTTTAGAATTTTTATTATTTTATGGATTTGAAGGATATTTAGAGTTTTTAGTGGTTTTTATTGTTTTTATATATTTTTTGGATTTTATGTTTTGTATAGATTTCTGACATTTTTAGGATTTTTAAGGCATTGAAGAGTTTTTATGGTTTTTAGGCTTTTCGAAGTTTTTAAGTGTTTTTAGGTTTTTATGGTTTTTATAGGGATTTTTAGGGTTTCAATATTTTTTACATTATTAGGGATTTTTAGGGCTATTTTTAAATATCTAGGAATTTTAGGGATTTTGTGGGGTATTTTGGTTTTTTGGGGTTCAAGGGGTTTAAAGGTTTTTGGGGGATTAAATGGGTTTTTTTTTGAGTTTTTAGAGTTTTAATTTTTTTAATGCTTTTTTTACATTATTTAGGGATTAAAGAGTTTTTAGAGTTTTTTACGTGTTTTAGGCATTTTTAATGATTTAATGTATTTTATGGGGTTTTGGGTCTTCTAGAGTTTTTTTTTGTCTGTAGGGGGGGGGGGGTGGGTCATGTTTTCTTGGTTTTTTGTGGCTTGAATTATTTTTAGGGTTTTTAAGGTTTTCTTCTAGGTTTTGATGTGGTTTTTTCACTTTTAAGGAATTTCGGTGTTTTCTTTATTTTTAATGTTTTTAGGGTTTTTAGGTATTTTTGAGGCCTTTATGGTTTTTATTGTTTTTGGGTTTTTAATGTTTTTAGGGGATTATTATTTTTTTATTTTTTGGGTTTTATGTTTTTTAGTGTTTTTAACCTTTTTAAGGGATAAAATGGTTTTTAAAGTTTTTATTGGGTTTGTAGTGTTTTTATGGTTTTTAGGGGTTTTTAAGAATTTTGGGGTTGTTTTAGGATTATTAGGGATTTTTTTATGATTTTATGATTGTTAGTGTTTTTATGGTTTTAGGGGGTTTAAGTTTTAATAGGTTTTAAAATGTTTTATTAGAGTTATTTTGAGTTTTAGGCAATCGGGGTGTGACTCAGTGGTAGAGGTGCCCTGTGATCCTACATTAGACCTGGGTTCAAATCCGAGTGGGAGCAAATTTCCACTGGCATGCAGTGATATAGGCATGACATAGGCAGGGGTGACACTGGCATGATGCATGTAGGTGGTGACACAAGCGTGAATCATGCTGATGGTGACTCGCGCATGATGCTGCATTGGGCCTTTGGTACATATTGATTTCCATTGGACTATGTAATGGGATTCATTTCTACTGGGCCAATGGGCCATGTACTTAATAAATAATGCTTGATGGGGTGGTTATCCCTTGGGGGGAGGGGACGAACTGCCTTTCTATCCTATGTGTATGGTGTGTGTGTGTGTGTGTGCATGTGTTTAATATAATTGATCATCAAGAACCTAATATATAATTTTATTTAGGGTCTTATTTTTTGACATTTGGAGGGGTTTTAGGGGTTCTTATTGTTTTTACAGATTTTCATGGTTTTTAGAGATATTGAGTGTTTTTAGGCTTTCTTGGATATCTATAGTTTTATGGGGGTTTTAGGGATTTTTTTTGAGTTTTTATGGTTTTTAGATTTTTAGTGGGTTTTATGATTTTAGGGGTTTTAGGGTCTTTCACGTTTTTACTGTTTTAAATTTTATTGGTTTTAGGGATGTTATGTATTTTTAGGGTTTTAAGGTTTTCTTAAGTTTTTTTAGGGTTTTAGGGTTTTTATGTTTTTAGCTATTTTTAGGGATTTTTAGGATTATTGTGGTTTTTAGGGGTTTTATTTATTTTCAGGGTTCTTATGGTGAGTTATGGTATTAGGATTTTCAAGGTTTTTTTGGTTTATAGGGTTTTTTGAGTTATTAGGGTTTGATGGTTTTTTGATTTTTTAACATTTATAGGAGTTTAAAGTGTTTTTAGAGTTCATAATGGTTTTTAGATATTCTATGGGTTTTAAATTTTTTTAAATTTTTTTAGGGGTCTTATGTTATTTAGTTTTTTTAGTGTCTTAAGGTTCTTATAATTTTTATGTTTTTGAGTATTTTAGGTTTTTGGGTGTTTTATGTATTTAGGGTTTTTAGGGATTTTTATGGTTTTTACATTTTTAGGGGGTTTTAGGGATTTTTATGATTTTTTATGTTTGTTAGGGGTTTTGAGGGTTTTTTTTTGGGTTTTTAAATTTTTTAGGTTTTATGGGCTTTAAGAATTTTTAGGTTTTTTAGTTTTAATAGGGGTTTTAGGGGTTTTTACATTTTTAAGGATTCTGAGAGATTTCCTTTCTGATTTCTATGGTTTCAGGGTTTTTTTTGTAATTTTAAGGAATATTATGTTTTTTTTGGGTTTTTAAGGTTCTATGGTTTTTGGGGTTTTTGGGTTTTTTTCGTGTTTTTTGTGTTTTAAAGGGGTTTTAGAGTATTTTAGTGTTTTTTGGGTATTAAAGGATTTTTAGAGTTTCTAATGGGTTTTAGGGTTTTATGGGTTTTGGGGTTTATTAATTTGTTTAGGGGTTTATTGTTTTTATAATTTTTAGGGGTTTTAGTTTTTTTAGGGGTTTAAGTGTTTTTCATTTTTAAGTTTTTATAAGAGTTTTTTGGGTTTTTTTGGGGCTCTTACATTTTCAGTGATTTTTATTGATTTTTTAGGTTTTTTATGGGTTTTAGTGTTTTTATGGATTTTGAAATGTTTTAGGGTTTTAAATGTTTTTATAATTTTTATGGGTTTTTAGTTTTAGATTTTTTTGTGTTTTTAAGGGTGTTAATGTTTTTTAGAGTTTCTATCATTTTTACGGGTTAAGTTGTTTTAAATGTTTTTAGTGTTTTTTATTTTATTTTAGGGTTTTGATGGGTTTTAGGCATTTTATTGTTTTTAATGATTTTTATGGGATTTAGAGTATTTTAGGGTTTTTATGATTTTTTTTGTTTGTGTGGGTTTTAAGTGTTTTTTGGTTTTTATATTTTATTAGGGTTGTTCAAGTATTTAGGGATTTTTTACATCTTTATAGATTCTTATGGATATTTAAATTTTTAATTGATTTTTAGGGATTTTAGGTATTTTGAGGGTTTTTATGTTTTAAGGGTTTTAGGGTTTTTTTTCATTTTTTGGTATTTAGGGATTCTTTTTAGTTTTTATGGGTTTTTAGTTTTTTTAGAGTTTTTTAATATGTTTATGTGTATAAATGGTTTTTAGGATTTTCAATGGGGGTTTTAGTGCTTTTATTTTTTTAGGGTTTTAATACTTTTTGAGTTATATGGTTTTTGGGTTTTTATTGTTTTTAGGTTTTTAAGGGTTTTAATGTTTTAGGATTTTTTTGCATTTATTAGGATTTTTATGCCTTTTTAAATATTTTTAGTGTTTTTTTTTGTGTTTTTTGTGTTTTTTTGGGTTTTTTGGTTTTTTGGGTTTTCTTTTTTTTAGTTTTTTAGGGTTTTTACGGGTTTTAGTGTTTTTTTTTAATTTTAGGGTTTTGATTATTTTTAGAGTTTTTATTGATTTTTCTGGGTTTTATGGAAGTTTTTGGGTTTTTTATAATTTTATGGGTTTTTTGTGGTTTTATAGGGTTTTAGGGTTTTAAGGTCTTCTAGGGGTTTTAGTGTTTTTTTGAGTTTTTAGGTTTTAATGTGTTTTTTGGTTTTTGAGTTTTTATTTGGTTTCTTCAAGGTATATTGGATATTTTATGTTTTTATGGTTTTTTAGGGATCTCCTAGGAATTTCATGTTTTTTAGGGTTTTTATGGAATTTGATATTTTTACGGGTTTTTGGGGGGTTTAGGTTTTTTTAGTGTTTTTAGTGTTTTTTTATTTTTAGGGGTTTTAGGTGATTTTACATTTTATGTTTTCTTATGGTTTTTTTAGGGTTTTAGGAATTTTATGTTTTTTGAGATTTTTAGGTATATTTTTTGATTTTTATGGTTTTTGGGGTTTTTTTGGATTTTAAAGGTTTTAATGGGTTGTATGGTTTTTATGTTTTATGTTTTTTTGGATTTTTTAGGTTTCTTTTGAGTTTTTTTGGTATTAATGGCTTTTTATAAATTTTTAACATTTTAGGGGTTTAAAGGGTTTTCGAGTTTTTAGTGGGTTTTATGGTTTTTATTGGGTTTTAAGGTTTTTATGTTTTTTGGGGTTTCTTATGGTTTTTATGGTTTTTATAATTTTTTAGTTTTTAGCGGTTTTTATAATTTTTTAGGATTTTTAGGTGTTTTAAGAGATTTTTGGTTTTTAAGGTTTTAGGTATTTTTATGTGTTTTAGGATTTTTTTGGGTTTCCTTATTTTTTGGGGTTTCATTAGTTTTTTAAATTTTAAGGTTTTTTATATTTTTTAACCGCTTTTGGGGTTTAAAGGGGTTTTAGAGTTTTTAGTGGGTTTTAGGAATTTTTGTGTTTTTAGTTTTTTTAATGTTTTTAGTGGTGGCTATGTTTTTGGGTTTTTATGGTTTTTTTATTTTTATAGTATTTAGGGTTTTTTGGGTTTTTAGGTTTTTTATCATTTTTACAATTTTTAGTGTTTTAAAAGTTTATAGGTTTTTTATGTTTTTCTTTGGGATTTAGGGGTTTTTACAATTTTTTACTTATAGGGATTTTTCAGTATTTTTATTGATTTTTAATGATTTCAGGGTTTTTTGGGATTTTGGGATTTTTTAATTTTTTTGATTTTTATGATTTTTTGGGTTTTTAGGTTTGTTATTTATTTTTTAGGGTTTTTAATTTTCTTGATTTTTTAAATTTTTTATGGGTTTAAAGTGTTTTATAGTTTTTAGTGATTTGTTAGGTTCTTTATGTGTTGTAGGGTTTTTATAGATTTTAGGGGTTTTAGTTTTTTTAGGGTCCTTTTTGGGGGTTTTAGGATGTTTATCATTTTTCGGGATTTTTAGGTGTTTTACGTGTTTTAATATTTTATGGTTTTCTTAGGGTTTTAGGTTTTGTAGGTTTTTATTACTATTTAGATATTTTTTTTGGCATTTTTATGGTTTTTAGTGTTTTTTGAAATTTTGATGGTTTTTATGGATTGTAGGGTTTTATGGGTTTTAGGGTTATTTTATCATTTTTAGTTTTTTAGAATTTGAAATATTTTTAGTTTTTTAGGTTTCTTAGGGTTTTTATGGGGTTTTAGGGTTTTTTTTTATTTTTTATGGATTTTGAGGGGTTTTAGGGTTTTTGAGATTCTGAGGGGTTTAATGGGGTTTTAGGGGTTTTTATGTGTTTTTTTGGTTTTTTGGCTTCTAGGGTTTTTATTGTTTTTATAGGTTTTATCATTTTTAAGAGTTTAAGGAGTTTTTATATTTTTTAGTGGTTTTATGGTGTTTTATAATTTTATGTCGGTTTCCAGGATTTTATTATGATTTAGGTTTTTTAGAATTATTAGCGATTTATAGGTTTTTAGGGGTTTTAATATTTTTTATGTTTTAAAAGTTTTCATAGATATTTTCAGGGTTTTTAGGGGGTTTTACATTTTAAGATATTTTTAGGGTTTTTTGGGATTTTTAGGATCTTTAATATTTTTTAGGGTTTTTGGTTTTTTGGGTTTTATTGAGATTTTTAGGGTTTTTAAAGTTTTTTAGATTATTTTAATATTTTTCGCAACATAGATATTTTAAAGGTTTTTAGGGAAAGGAAGATATGAGGGTCAGGCTATTCCCCCCCCAAATTTATTAAAAAAAGTCACAATAGACAAGGGAGGGGAGGAGTCAAATGACCCGCACCGAAAAACCCTTAACAACCCCAAAACCAGAAAATGAAACACAAAATATTCCAAAAGAAAAAACACACGAAGCCAAGGAGAAACCATTACCTTCATCCATCATTAACCAGCATCCAGCAGCTCGTCAATAAGCAGTGACTAGCAACCAAAACCTTCTCACCTCTAGCAGCACAGAACCATCAGCACCAAATTCAAACACGTCAACTTCACCACTTCCCATCCAATCAGAAACTATCCTAGTGCAGCGTAACCATTCTCAAGCGTCTCCAAGAGGATCCACTTAGAATAGTACAAAGCCACCAGCACCAAACTTGTAAACAATAGCTTCATCATAACCCATCCCATTAGAAAGTAGCATCCTGCGCCACCGGTTCTTGCAGCCAACATATCCTTATGCACCTTGTAAAAAATCAGTGACAGAACCAACAACTCCACTACATCCCAGCATAGCAGTGAGAAGAATCCATCACCATAGTGTTTTTTGAGGGTTTTTTTGGTATTTTTGGTATTTTGAATTATTTGGGATTTTTTTAAAATTTCCGGGGTTTTACGGTTCTTAGGGGATTTTAATGTTTTAGGGGTTTAATGGAGTACTTGAGTTTTTAGTATTTTAGGGGTTTTATGCTTTTATGGTTCTTTATGATTTTAGAGATTTTCTTGTTTTTTGGATTTTTAGTGTTTTTTGGATCTGTTTAGGTTTCAGGGTTTTTTTTATGTTTTTTTAGGTTTTAGGGGGTTTATGTGTGTTCTGGTTTTTGAGGGTTTCTTACAAGTTACTCGGTGTTTTTTGTTTTTAGGGATTTTTTGATATTATTTAGGGATTTTAATGGTTTTTAGGATTTTAATGGATTTTAGGTTTTTAGAGTTTGAGGGTTTTTAGTTTTTTTGGGTTTTAATGTTTTTAGGTTTTAAGGAGTTTTAAGATTTTTTTGGTTTTTAACACTTTCATAGGGGTTTTCAGAAATTTGATGGATCTTTATGTTTTTTGGGAGTTTTACTTATTTTTAAGGAATTTTATCGTTTTATAGGGGTTTTAGGGGTTTTTAGGATTTTTATGGTTTTCTGAAGTTTTTAGGGTTATTATAGTTTTTAGTGATTTTAGGATTTTCTGAATTTTTTTTGGATTTTTATGTTTTTAAGAGTTTTTTAACATTTTATGGGTTTAAAGCGGTTTTATAGTATTTGGTGGTGTTTATGGGGTTTTAGGTTTTCTAATGTTTTTGGGGGTTTTATTTTTGTAGGGGCTTTTAGATTATTTTTAGTGTTTTTATCATTTTTAGGTTTTTAGGGTTTTAAGTGTATTTAGGTTTTTAAGGGTTTCTTATGTCTTTACAATTTTTAGGGGTTTTATGTTTTTAGGGATTTTTATGGATTTTTTAGGTTTTTATGGGTTTTTTGGGTTTTTAGGAATTATAAGGGGTTTATGGTTTTTAGGGTTTTTATCATTTTTAGGATTATATGGGTTTTATTGGTTTTGAGGTTATTATGGTTTTCTTAGGGGTTTTTCATAGTTTTTAAGGTTTTTAATGTTTTTAGTGATTTTTAGGTTTTTTACGATTATTTATCTATTTTAGTGATTTTGCGGGTTTTAAGGTTCTTTAGTTTTTTTAGGGTTTTTAGAGTTTCTATCATTTTTAGGGTTTTATAGGGTATTTAGGGTTTTATTCGTATTTAGTGGTTTTGAGTTTTTTGGAGGATTTTTTGGTTTTTGGTGTTTTATGTGTTTTAAGGTCATTATTCTTTTTAGATTTTTTTAGAATTTTAAGTGCTTTTTGGGTGTTTTTGAAGTGGTTTTAGGGATTTTTATGGTTTTTTGGGATTTTTTGGGGTTTTCAGTTTTTTAGTGGTTTTTAGGGTTCTTAACGTTTTTTTGTTTTTAGGTGGTTTTAGGGTTTTTAGGTATTTATGGTTTTCCTAGGGATTTTTAGGGTTATTTTATGGTTTTATGGATTTATATTTATTTTATTAATTTTTATTATTTTATAGAGTTTTTAGGGATTTTGAAAGATTTTATGGGGTTTTAGGGGTTTTAGGGTTTTTTGGAATTTTATCAATTTTAGGATTTATATGTGTTTTTATGTTTTTAGGGTTTTCTTAGGCAGGTTTCATAATTTTAAGGGTTTTTAAATTTTATGGGATTTTTTAGGTCCATTTTATGTTTATTTTATATTTTTAGTAATTTAGAGTATTCTGAGAGATTTTGGGCTTTTTAGGGTTTTTTATGGATTTTTTGGGTTTTTAGGGTTTTGAGGGTTTTTATGGTTTTATGGGTTTTTATGTGTTTTTGGGTTTTTTTGGATTTTTTTTTTGAGTTTTTAGGGTTTAAAGGTTTTTTAGATTATTTTATCATTTTTTGGGTTTTAACGGTTTTTTAGTGTTTTAGTGGGATTTGAGGGGTTTTATGGACGTTTAGGGGTTTTAAGGTTTCTAAGGGTTTGTGATATTAAGGGTTTTCTGGGTCATTTTAGTTTTTTTAGTGTTTTTAAAATATTTTATGTTTTTTGGAGTTTTTTAGTTTTTTTATGTTATTAATGTTTCCCTAGGGTTATTCAAGGTTTTTAGGGTTTTTTAAATTTTTAGTTATTTTTATGGATTTTTTTGGAATTGTAAATTTTTTTAGGGTTTTTCTGGATTATGAGAGTTTTTTGGATTTTTATTGTTTTTACTATATTAGGGTTTTTTATTTATATGTTTATTGAGTTTTATAGGTTTGTTAAGGTTTTTTAGAGTTTTTAAATGTTTTTTCTAGGGAATTTTTTTATAATTTTTATGGGTTTAAAGGGGTTTTAGAGTTTTTAGTGGTTTATAGGGGTTTTATGGGTTCTTAGGGTTTTTATGGTTTTCAGTGATTTTATTTTTTTAGGGGTTTTATGGTATTTAGGAAATTTTAGGTTTTCACCATTTTTAGGTTTTTATAGGTTTTAAGTAATTTATGTTTTTATGGTTTTTTATTATATTTCATGGTTTTAGCTTTTTTAAATTTTTATGGATAATTTGGATTGTTCTGGTTTTTTTGTGTTTAGGTTCTTTCGAATTTTAAGTGTTCTTTGGTTTTTAATCTTTTATTAGGGTTTTTTAGGGTCTTTAAGTTTTTTACATTTTTAGGGATTATTAGGGATTTTTACGATTTTTATGGGTTTTAGGTTGTTTCTGGATTTTGAGGGGTTTTACAGTTTATGGGTATTTTGGGGTTTTAGGATTTTTTGAGTTTTTAGGTTCTTTTCGTTTTTTAGAGATTTTTATGTTTTAGGGGTTTAAGGGGTTTTTATAGTTATTGGGGTTTTTTCTGATTTTTATGTGTTTATGGTTTTTACTTGTTTTTAGTGGTTTTTATTTGTTTGAGTGTTTTTTGTGGTATTTAGGGGGTTTTAAGGGTTTTAGGGTTTTTAGAAGTTTTATATCTTTTAGGGGATATAGTTATTTTTTTGGTTTTCATGTTTTTTTGTGTTTTTCATGGGTTTTAGGGATTTTAGGGGGTTTTTAGAATTTTTATGATTTTTTACGGGTTTTAGGTACTTTGAGGGGTTTTAGGGTTATAAGGTATTTAGTGTTTTTAGGGTTTTCATTATTTTCTAGGTTATTTGGGATTAAAAGTTTATTATGATTTTATATTTTTCTAAGGGGGTTTTAGGGTTTTTAGGGGTTTTACATTTGTTGTGATTTTTAGGAATTTTTTTTTGGATTTTATTGGGTTTTAATGATTTTTATGGTTTTTACAGTTTTTTGGGTTTTTAGCCTTTTTAGAGTTTTTTTAAAATTTCTAGTGGTTTAAAGGGTTTTTAGAATGTTTAGTGGGTTTTATGTTTTTTGGTATTTTTAGGATTTTTGAAGGCTTTGGTGTTTTTTATGGTCATTAGGGGTTTTAGGGACTTTTAGTATTTTTAGAATTTTTAGGTTTTAAGGGGATTTAGGTTTTTTCATAGGTTTTAGGGTTTTTTATGTTTTTATTGAATTTTGGTGAGTTTTAGGGTTTGTATAGTTTTATATGACATTTAGGTAACTTCAATAGATTAAGGTGTTTTAGGGTTTTTATAGTTTTTATGGTTTTAAGGGTTTTTTAGTTTTTTTGAGTTTTAAAGTTTTTTATATTTTTCACCATATTTAGGAATTTAAAGGGGTTTTAGTATATTTTAATCATTTTATGGGTTTTCCACATTTTTTTAGGTTTTTAGTGGTTTTATGGGTTTTAGGCGTTTATGGTTTTAGTGGTTTTAAATCTTTTTATGGTCTTTTAAAGATTTTAGTATTTTTTAAGTTTTAGGGGTTTAAGTGTATTTATGTTTTTATATGTTTATTTTGGTATTTTGGACTTTTTAGGATTTTGTAGAGTTTTTGGAAAAATTTTAGGATTTTTATGGTCTTTTAGGGGTTTGTGGGGATTTGTTTTAGGTTTTTTAGGTTTTTTAGTGTTTTTTAGTTTTTTAGTTTTTCAGTAGTTTTATGTTTTTAAAATTTTTAATGTTTTCTTATGAGTTTTCAAGGGTTTATGATTAATTTAAAATTTTAGTGATATTAAGTGATTAATTATATTTTTTATGGTTTTAAGTGTTTTTAGGGTTTAAAGGTTTTATTAGGGAATTTTAGGGATTTTTTAGGATTTCTATGGTTTTTACGGTTTTGAGGAATTTTGATGGTTTTAAGGATTTATGCCTTTTAGTGTTTAAATGATTTTTGGGGGTTTTTATGGTTTTATAGTTTCTTAGGGTTTTAAAGGCTTTTTGGAGTTTTTTTACATTTTTATAGGTTTAACGGATTTTTAGATTTTTTAAGCAGTTTTTAGGGTATTTATGGGGGTTTTGGTGGTTTTAATGTTTTTTGGGGTTTTATTGTTTTTATGGGGGTTTAGTGGTTTTATGTGTTTTTAGGTTATTAATGGTCTCTAAAGAGTTTTTATAGTTTTTATGGATTTTATGTCTTTGGGTATTTTAGGGTTATTTAGTATATTTATGGGTTTTTAGGGTTTTTTGAATTTTGTTGGTTTTTTGGATTTTTAGGGTATTTAGTGTTTTTCGGGTATTTATAATTTTTTAGGTTTTTTGGGATTTTAAGTGTTTTTAGGATTTTATACCTTTCTTATGTTTTGTCATGGGTTTTTAATTTTCAAGGATTTTAGGGATTGTTTAGTATTTTTATGTTTTTTAGAGTTTTTAAGGATTTTTAGGGTTTTTACGGATTTTTTTGAATTTTTAGGTGGGGTTTTTTTTTTGAGTTTTTTAGGGTTTTAAAGTTCTGTGTGTTATTTATAATTTATAGTGTTTTCATGGTTTTTTATATTTTTCATTTGGTTTTAGCGTTAATATGGTGTTTTTAGGTTTTTAAGGTTTTTATGGGTTTTTGGAGTTTTAGTGGTTTTAGTGTCTTTTTAGGGTTTATAGAGTTTTTCCAATTTTTAGGGTATTTAAGTGTTATTAGGTTTTTAATATTTTCTTATGGTTTTAGGGATTTTAGAGGTGTTTACTTTTCTAGTGTTTTTTTGGTTTTTTGTGGTTGTTTCTTCTTTTTATGGTTTTTAGGGATTTTTAGGGGTTTCGGTATTTTATTTGTGTTTTTGGGTTTTTTGTGTTTTTTAGGTTTTTAAGGGTTTTTAGTTTCATTATTTTTTCATGTTTCTATTGGGGTTTTAATGGGTTTTAGTCTTTTTTTATATATTTAGGAATTTGTTTGGTCTTTTTTAGGATTTTATTGTTTTTTAGGATTTTTCGGGATTTGTGGGTTTTTAAGGGATTTTTTGAGTATTTTAGGGTTTTAAAGGTTTTTTAGAGTTTTTTAATATCTTTAGGGAAAGGAAGATGCGAGGGTCGGGCTATTCACGACCCCCCCCCCAAATTTATTAAAATGAAATAAGAGACACATGAGACTAGGGAGGGGAGGGGTCAATCGACCCAAACCCAAAAACCCTTAACGACCCAAGAAAAAAGACACAAAAAAAGAAAAATCAAGAATGAAAAAAAGGAAAAACACACAAAACAAAGCAACCACCACCACCATCCAGCATCAACCAGCATCCTGTAGCTCCCAGCTAACCAACAACCAGCAACCAAACTCAAATAGCAATCCACATCTAGCAGCATCATGTCCCTAAACCACAGCTTCAACACCTCCCATCCAAGTAGGAACCAGCATCCAGAACCGCAATCATCCAACCTCATAGAACCACCAGCATCCAACATCACCGAACCACCAGCATCAAAATCACAAGCCTCATCATCACCATCATTCAGAATTTCACCACCAAGCAGCAACCAGCATCCAATTACACAAAGCAGGGACCAACAACCAATTTCGCATGATCTAGAATCCAAAACCTCCTCACCAAGGAGATCCACCATACGTAGCACCATCATCCAACATTCATTAGCAACCAACAGATCAAAACCAAACAAGAACCAGTATCCAAACTCACAATGTCCAACATCCAGCACCTTCCCGCTAAGAAGATCAACCGCCAACAACAGAGAACTATCAGCAAACCTATTCACATAACCCAACCATATCACCCAAAGCAGTATTCAGTGCCACTCGACATAACCAAAATCCAGAATTTGCAATAAAACCCTCGCATCGAAACACCAGTACCCACCCATGATGCCAGACCATAGCACACAGAAACCCATGTCCACACCCTCACCCAAATAGTCTAGCAACATCTTGCATTCAAACCAGCCCTAGCTCATGGGATCAAAAAGCAGCGAAGCATCCAAATTGCACAAATTGGCCAGCCTTTCTTCAACAACATATAGCAGAAAAGAACCAGAGTAAAATGATGAACGAACCTTCATTTTTTGTGCAAAATGGTACCCAGTCGACTGGAAATCCCAAACCGAAGAACTAGTTAGGCCACCTCCGAACCAGCAAAGTTTGATCCGCCTCTTCCAAAGCCTCAACAGAAGCCCATCACTCCCGTCATCAAGTCCATCAAGTAGAACCTCCAAAGGGATGAACCGTCGCGAGCCGTGGGACCCAGATCTGCTGCAAGAGGCTGAGAAGCAAATCCGAACTCCGGAAAAATTGGGAATGACCCTATCCTCCATGAACCTGAAGCACCACACCCAGGGAAGACCAGATCCAAACCTCTCCATCAAATAAATGTGAGGCCGCACACCAGTAGGACCAGATCCGATAATGGATCTAAAACGCCACACAGAGGAGAGGTCAGATCTGACCCATCTCACCGAAGCACGAAAACGTTGCACACCCGAAAGATAAGATCTAACCCGCTTGTTCATGAGAGAAACTCAAGATGTGGAAGTAGCAGCGCTGAGCATATCGGTGCTTGAGAAGCCATCACTAAGCCGAAGAAGCGCCATTTGAGGATGGAGCGCCGCTGGAGAGCTGAAACGCGAGAGAAGCTCCAAAGCGCAAAATCGATCTGCACCTCCAAAGTTGCACCTCCCGAAAACCGCAGATCTGAAGCCATCCTCCTTGACTACCACCGTGACGCCAGCGGAGAGAGGTGCAAGAACTCCGCCCCATCCTCGTCGTGAAAAGCGAAGCAGGAGCGCACCATCGGGAGAGATCATCCAGGAGAGAGCGGCGACATCCCTCTTTTTTTCATTAATATCTTCAGGGGTTTATACGGTTTTAGAGTTTTTAGTGGTTTTATGGGTTATTTGTTGTTAAAAAAAAATTTAGGTTTTTTTTGTTTTTAAATTTTTTTTAGTGGTTTTAGGGTCTTTTGGGTGTTTTAGGGTTTTTTTTCATTTTTAGGTTTTTAGTGGTGTAACTATATTTACGTTTTTAAGTTTTTTTAGGGAATTTTAGGTTTTTTAGTTTTTTAAAAATTATTAGGATTTTTTAGTATTTTTTAGGTTTCCATGGTTTTTAGGTGTATTAGGGATTTTGAGGGTTTTTAGGGTTCTAGTATTATTATGGATTTAATAAATTTTCAGCTTTATTTTGGTTTATTAGTGTTTTTTATAATTTTTTAATGTTTTTAGTAGTTGAAAGGGTTTTAGAGTTTTATCTTTTTTCAAGATTTTTAGTATTTTTAAGTGTTTTAATTATTTTTTATGGTTTTATGTTTTTTAAGTGTTTTTAATGTCTTTTTGATATGTTATATTTTTATGTAATTTAGTGTTTTAGGTGTTTTTTGGTTTTTATGGTCTTGTTAGGGGTTTTCAGGGTTAATTTTTGCGTTTTTCTGGTTTTTATGATTTTTATTTATTTTTTATAGGATTTTAAGGTTTTATCAGTTTTTTAAAATTTTATGGGTTTATAGGGTCTATAGGGTTTTTAGGATTTTTAGTTTTTTTATAGATTTTTAGAGTTTGTAGGGGTTTTTAATGATTTTATTTTCTTTCATGTGTTTTAAGGTTTTTTATATTTTTAGTTATTTTTATGAATTTTTATGAATTTTATAGTTTTTATGTTATTATGGATTTTTTTTGGGTTTTAGTGTTTTTATAATTTTTAAGGGTTTATGGTTTTTTTCAGTTTTGGATTTTTTTTGAGTTTTTAGGGTTTTTAGTTTTTTAGAGTTTTTTATTATTTTAAGGGGTCTAAAATATATTTATAGTTTTCAGTGGTTTCTAGCATTTTTATTGTTTTTGGAGATTTTTATGGTTTTTAGGGGTTTTTGGCATTTGTATGGTTTTTAGTGTTTTTTAGGGTTTGTAGGGGTTCTATGTGTTTTTATGCCTTGATGGTTTTCTTAGGTTTTTTAATCATTATATATTTTTTTAGGTATTCTTAGGTTTTTTTGGTATTTTTATGGGTTTTTTGGGTTTTTTTAGATTTTGAGGGTTTTTAGGGTCTTTAGGGGGGGTTTTTTGACTTTTTTTGGGTTTTAAATTTTTTTCAATGTTTTTAGGATTTAAAGTGATTTTATTGTATTTAGTGGTTTAATGGGTATTTAGGATTTTTAATGTTTTAGGGTCTTATAGAATTTGTAACATTTTTTTGTTTTTAGTGGTTTACGATTTTTTTAGTTTTTTAATATTTATTTAGGTTTTTTGTGTTTTTTTGGTTTTAAGTATTTTTAGGGATTTTTCATGATTTTTATGGGTTTTTAGGGTTTTAGGGATTCTGAGGGATATTGAGGGATTTTAAAGGTTTTATTTTTTTTTAGGTTTTTTGGGTTTTTTTTTCATTTTTTACGTTTTTAGGGGTTTTCTGTTTTTTTTTATGTTTTTATGATTTAATAAGGGATTTTAAAAGTTTTTAGTTTATTTTAAATTTTTATTTATTTTTATATATTTTTGGATTTTTTATTTTTTTAGAGCATTTAGGATTTTTATGGACTTTATGGGTATTTTAAATTTTATGGATTTTTTATATTTTTTCATGTTTTAAGGGTTTTCAGGTTTGTAAATATTTTTAGGGGTTTAAAGGTTTTTTTAGAGTTTTTATTGTGTGTTCAGTGTTTTTATTTTTTTTATTGGTGTTTAGGTGTTTTATAATTTTTTGGGTGTTTTGGATATTTAGGGTCTCTTAGAGTTTTTTGGATTTTTTAGGGTTTTTAGTGTTTTTAACAGTTTTTAGCTTTTAAGGTTTTCTTAGGACTTTTCAAAGTTTTTGTTTTTTTATGGATTTTAATTTTTTTTAATATTTCTATGTTTTTTGGGGTTTTAGTGATTTTGATGTTTTTAAGGGGTTTTTGGGGTTTTTGGTTTTATGTGTTTTTTTAGTTTTTTATTTTTTTCAAGGGTTTTTAGTGTTTTTTAATATTTGTCGGGGTTTAAATAGTTTTAATTTTTTTAGTGGTTTTTATGGATTGTATTGGTTTTTAGGGTTTTTTAAATATTTTTAGGGGTTTTTATGGTTTTTAGGAGTTTTTAGGATTTTTATGGGCTTTAGGATTTTTATCATTTTTTAGTGTTTTAGGGGTTTTAAGTGTATATAGTTTTTTATGATTTTATTAGGGGTTTTCTGGGTTTTTAGGTGTTTTTACAATTTTTTTGATTTTATGGATTTTAAGGGTTTTTATGGTTTTTAGAGTTCTTAGGGATTTTGAGGGGGTGTTTGGGTTTTTAGGGTTTTTATGGTTTTTTAGGATTTTTTTTGGTTTTTTAAATATTTTTTGTGTTTTTATGATTTTTATAGTTTTTGACCTTTTTAGGGGTTTAAATAGTTTTTATAGTTTTTATTTGTTTTAAGGATTTATTAATTTTTTGTGCTTTTAACGTTTTTGTGGATTTGATGGTTTTATGGGTTTTTTGTGCATTTTTATCATTTAGGTTTTTTATCATTTTTAGGTTTTTAGTGGTTTTAAGTGTTTTTAGATTTTTTTGGTTTTCTTAGTGTTTTTCATGATTTTTTTATGTTTTAGGTATTCTTAGGATTTTTTTTTGGATTTTTATGGATTTTTATATTTCTTTTGGATTTTGATGAATTTTTGGAGTTTTCTGTTTTTTATGGTTCTTTGTAGTTTTAGTGTCTTTTAGGTTTTTTGGGGTTTTATGTTTTTTTAGGTTTGACGGTTTTATTAGGTTTTATGTAGGTATTTATGGGTTATTACATTTTTATGGTTTTTTAGGGTTTTTAAGTATTTTTATAGTTTTTTGGGTTTTTTGGATTTTTATTGATTTATGGGTTTTTAGGGTTTTTAGGTTCTTTATGGTGATTTTGTTTTTAGGGTTTTTTCAGAGTTTTTAGGTTTTGATGCTTTTCTAAAGTTTCTTATTGTATTTATGGGTTTAAATGGTTTTTAGAATGTATAGTGGGTTTTAGTGTTTTAATAGGTTTTTATGGGGTATTAAGGGATTTTGTGGTTTTTGGGGTTTTTTGGGGTTTTGGGGTTTTTGGTGTTTTTGGGTCTTTCAGTGTTTACTGAGTTTTCAGCATATTTTAGTATTTATATGGGATTTAAGTGTTTATAGGTTTTTAATGTTTTCTTAGGGTTTTAGGAATTTTGTGTTTTTTTTTTATGTTTTTAGGGATTTTTAAGAAAGTTTTAGGAATTTAATGGTTTTTAGGGTTTTAGAGTTTTTAGGGGTGTTTGGGTTTCATGGATTTTTTGGTTTTTAGCGTTTTTTAGTTTTTAGGGTGTTTATGGTTTTCTATAATTTTGAAAAATTGTGAGAGGTTTAATGGTTTTTAAGATATTTTAGAGGTTTTAGGGTTTTTATTACTTTTTATGTTTTTAAACTTTTTAGGGGTTTTATTATTTTTATGGGTTTTAGGGTGTTTTAGGTTTTTTATGGTTTTTTGAATTCTTCGATTTTTATGGGTTTGAATTGGTTTTAGGTTTTTAGGGGTTTCTTTGGGGTTTTCAGGCTTTTACGGTTCCTTAAATTTTTAGGACCCTTTTAGTATTATTATGTTTGTTTATGTTTTTAGGGGATTTATTATTTTTAGGGTTTTTCATGTTTTTATTGTATTTGTGGTTTTTAGGATATTTTAATTTTTAGTTTTTTTGAATATTTTTAGATTTTTTTATGGTTTTTGATGGTTTAGATGGTTTTTAGAGTTATTGTAGTTCTAGGGTTTTTATGGGATTTAGAGTTTTATGGTTTTAGGGTGGAAGAGGTGCAGGAGTAGGCTAGCCTAGCCCCCCAAAATTAAATAAAACATTAATAGACAGCTACAAGATGGGTCTACAAGGGCGAGAGTATATCTCACCCTTCAAATCTGAATCAACAAACGGAGTAAAAAAATGTGGAGGGACGAAATACCACATCGAACATCTTTCTTCAATCACTCTTTTGGAGAGAGCGTCTGCAATAGAATTGTCCTCCATATATGAATGTGAAATACTGAAGCTCAGGGTATCAGAAATATTAAGGCACTCAATCAAATGTTCTATAAGTCTCTAAGGGACATCCCAGGAAAATCCCTTTAGAGCAGCAACCACGAGCATCGAATCATATTCAATCCAAATCCTTGTAAACTTAAACTGACTCTCGAATTTCAAAGGTCTTATGATAGCGCAATTCTCGGCTTCATAAGCACAGCCATCCCCACTAAAATGAAAGAAACATCCCTTTACGAATCCTCTAGAGGTACGAAAAACGCCACCACACCCCGAGGGTCCAGGAGCTCCCAAGGCCGCGCCCTCCACATTGACCTTTATTCATGATGAGAGTGGGGGGATCCATCAAAAGAACTTCATGGCTATTTATTTTCTTCTTCTTCCCACAACCCCAAGTGAGCGCAATAATTTCTGGTCATTAACATCATTAAACATTGAACCTTTTTGTAATCTTAATGCATTCTGGATCAACTTGTGGATGGTCACCACACCCCATGCCGCAAGAGGGGATGTTGATTGAATACCATAGCATTGCGAGAAGCCCAAGCATAGTGAATAATCATTGCAGCACCAGAAAGAAGTAGATTATAAACCCGGTCCCTTTGGTTCATGTCCACCATGCCACATAAGAAATCGTAGATCGATCCTTGCAAGCTACAGGTCCGGCCGAAGCACTGTAATAGCTAATGACAATGTTCCGCAACAAAGGTACAGTGATAGAAGATATGATTGTAGTACTCCTCATCCTTCCTTCATAAGAAACAATTAGATTCAAGTTTCCAGCCATCCATCTTCAGCTGCTCTTGAATTAGAATCTGATTCCGCCAGATTTTCCAAATAAGTACATAGTGTGAAGCGGGAATAAAAGGGGCCCTCAATTTAAGCAGCCATAATGGGAATACCAAACCTTGAGGACACTTGAATCAATAAAAATCACAGGTATTTAATTTACCAACCATACTGGGCATCCATATGAAAGTATCAATGTCTGCGAAGGCATATCGCTGGACTTGCATGGCAATATTATCCGGAAGCAGTACCCCTGAGTCACCATGTTTCTGGATGAGACCAGTAATGGTTAAGTTCCGCAGAACATGGGGAGGTGTCCTCACCTCCGAGATGGGCTACTCTAGGCATGGGGTAGACCAAAAATTCAGGGCAGAGTGCCTTGACACAATCCATTTTGATTCAGACATAATATCCTTGTACGAGGATCGTAAAGTAGGCTAGACCGAGGAGGAAATATACCCAGCAAAACCATCGCATAACCGATGCGTGAATCTATCCTTGAGAAAATCCAGTCCATCATCATGAGGATCAAGTAGACTCTAGATGAATTTCCCAATCATGGCATCATTGAAACATCACAGATCATTAATTCCATACCATCCAAGATCAATCAACTTTTGTAGTGTTTCTAGGCCACATAGACCAATTTTCGTTTGCTAATAGACCATGTCAAGACAAAATTCCTTATCTTTGCATTCAATATTTTGAGGAGACTATCTAGAAATCTGTAGATAGATAAATCATTTACAATCCTAGAGGTAATAATAGAGTTAACCAGGAAGACCCCTCCAGCATGAGATATTCACATGCCTTTCCATTTAGACATTTGCTGAGTGATTTTAGAAGAAATTCTCTTGATGTAGAAGATCTTTGATTTCCCAAAAAAATAGGCACACCCAGGAAGGTGAAGGGAAATGAGCCCCTCCTCACACCAAGAACATTGGAAATGCGAATCTTCCTAGAAAGAGAGACCCAATTTCCAAAAACAATCGATTATTTCATCTAGCTAATAGTTTGCCCAGCCACAATCTCATAGTGACAGAAGATCGGCCTGTCTATAGACAGAGTTTTCTTATCAGCCAACCCAAACAGGGGGATTTCATCTACATAAAGAAGGTGTGTGGGTACATAAAGGTCCCTACCTATTTTAATTTGTGAGTACTTCTCCTCTTGCACAAGATCAAGTATGTAGTGACTCATGTAATCCTACACCATTGCAAAGAGAAAGACAGAGAGAGGATCCCCTTGTCGAACTCCATGGGAGCATGGGAAAAACCCACGGGGGAATCCATTAATCAGGACTGAGACTCTGGAACTATGAATAATTGGGGAAATTGTGTTGATGATGTTCCTAGGGAAGGCATATCTACCAAGGACCTTGAAGATGAAGCTACATTTTATAATATCAAAGGACTTGGAAATATCAAGCTTTAGCATAATGATACCTTTCTCCAATTTCTTCCTCATTATATTGATCCCTTTCAAGGAAAAAAGAGGCATATTTGGATACATCGTCCAGGAATTAATCTAAATTGATTTGGAGTAACAATGTCGCATAATTTCTTCCCCAACCTTATGAGAAGAATCTTGATAAATATCTTCAGAATTGGGTTGCCTATACAAACAAGTCGGAAGCCACCAATCACAAGGGTATTTTCCTTCTTCAGGATCAGAGATATGAAGTTGGAATTCACACCATGAGGAATGGATCCTGAGAGTAAAATTCTCTAATAGCATTAGTAACATCCACATAAACGATGTCCCAATAGAACATGATGAACTTATTGCCAAATCCATCAGGCCCTGCAGTGCTGTCCATGTTCAGAGAGAAGAGTGCCACCCTTACTTCCCACTAAAAAGGTGCAGCCATGAGAGCTTAATTTTTCTAACCTGTAATACAAGGTGGAATTGCGTCCAAAATCATGAGATAAGCATGTACATCATCTGCATACAGCCCCTGAAAGTACTCCATCGAAGCGTTTTCAATATACTCCATCAAGGTGAAATTAGTATCACCAACTCATATAACACTAAAATTATTCGTAATACTTCTTTCCCTATGTAAAAAATTAAATAACTTGGAGTTTAGGTATCCATCTTGAATCCATTTGACATTAAATTATTCTTTCACGATCTTCTCTTTAAGGGACAGCAGTTTATCAAGCTTTGGATGTAGTCGAAGCTCCTCCCTCGAAGGTGCACTATGCTACTGAGTCATGATTTGACATGCAGCTAGCTGAGGCCCATCTAGTTTAATATCATCCTCCAATCCTGAGAAGGACCGCTTCATCCAGTCCTTCAAGTGGCGCTTCACTTCTATGAGCTTAGAGGTTACAATAAAATGGGGACTACTAAAAAATGTGCTGCTCCACTCTTTAGACACCTCTTCCCTACACTCAGAAATTGTGAGCCACATGAAGCTGCTGAAGAAATTGGGAGATCCATTCCTTCATGAAACTGAAATAGGCAGCAGAATCCCATCATCACTGAGAACGCCCCTCACAGATGAAAAGGGACAGAGATCTGCCAGGCCAAAAACCATAGCACCCAGATCTGTCCTGCAACTCCAAGGAACCAAAGTGCTGCATGACAAAAGTCCCAGATCTGAGCGATTCAACCAATGTCTTGCAATGCTGCACCGAGAAGAAACCTGAATCGAACCACACCTCCAAGAATCTGCAACACCGCAAGCCAGAGATACCATATTTGACCTAGTCGTTTGAGGATGAAGCATTCGTCTGATGCCAGAAAACATACCACTGGAAGAAACGGCAGTGTTGTGTTGTCTGACGCCTAATATTCCATCGTTGTAGAGAAGGAACCACCATGTCGGAGGAGATGAACTGCATGAAGAGACCTCAAAGGGGAACCCGAGCACAAGAGGAACCCAGAGATTCGGCCGCCATCTCTTCTCTCTACCTTAATATTTTATGGGTTTAAAGGGTTTTTAGAGTTTATGTGTGTTTTAATTTTTGATCCATATTTTTATGTTTTATTGAGAGTTGTAGGGGATTTTATGGGTTTTAGGGGTTTAAGGGTCTTTTAGGGATTTAATAATTTTTTAGGTTTTTTGGGGTTTTATAGGTGTTTAGGTTTTTAAGGTTTTCCTAGGGGTTTTCAGGGTTTTATGGTTTATTACATTTTTGGATTTTTATTGTTTTTTTGGATTTTTATGGGTTTTTGGGTTTTTGGAATTTTGAGGGTTTCAGGGTGGGGGGGGGGGTTAAGGTATTCTTTGTTATTTTTAGTGGTTTTAGTGTTTTTATGGTTTTTTAGTTTTCTAATTGGTATTTGGTGTTAGATATTTTCGTAGTGATTTTTAGGGTTTTTAGGTTTTTTATGTTTTTAGGGAAAGGAAGGTGCAGGTTCAGACTATTCCTCACCCCCCCCCCCAAATATATAAGGAAAACGACACAACAAACAAGGAAGGGGAGTGGTTAAACGACCCTCACCCAAAAACCCTTAACAAACCCAACCCAAAAAACCCAAAGAAACCCATAAAACCAAAAAAATCACAAAACCCAAGCAGCAACCACCACAACCATCCAACATCCCTCAAAACAGTTACCACCACCCATCGCCTCATAGACATGTAGATCACTCACCATTATCAAATAACTACCAGCACCAAAATCATCAGCATCACCTTCATCACATCCCATCCAAAAATCATCTTTAGCATCACCTTCATCGCCATCACCTTCATCGGTATCACCTTCATCACTTTCAGCCGAAGGACACCCATCACCCAACAACTTATATTCCAATAACCATCACCTCTTGTCCAATCATCCTCCATCATTTCACACCTAGTAGGACAACCGTGTACATAGGATCACTAACACCAATGATTCGAGCTAATCCGAAACACCCAAAACTCTTTATTCAGACTCATAACCAGATAGCCCTTCCAATTACCCAGTTCAGGGATGGAAAGCTTCCAACACCACTCAACAGAACCGAAATCCAGCACCAACAGCAACTCACATCCAATCCAACCATAACTTAGGAAATCACAGTCCAACACAACAACCAAACAACACAACAAAAACAAATTTTCATCAACAGCATAAAAAACGAAACTAAGGAACCAAAAGCAAGAACCTGCATTTTCTGCGCCAACTATTACCAATCCAAATTGAAATCCCACACTAGAGAACTATTGACACCACCAATAATCCAACAAAACTTCCTCTCCATCTGCTGCATCCTCCGCTGGGACCAATCTTTCCCACCACCAAGACCAAAAATCTATTGGAATGAGAACCTAATGCATCCCATCATCCTTACACACAAGCGA
Source organism: Viscum album (assembly GCA_963277665.1). Taxonomy (NCBI): domain Eukaryota; kingdom Viridiplantae; phylum Streptophyta; class Magnoliopsida; order Santalales; family Viscaceae; genus Viscum; species Viscum album. The sequence goes on along the minus strand of OY728157.1, from coordinate 1,634,907,865 downwards.
CCAACATCCAGTGACCCAATACAAGAAAAAACCAGCTAACTCTGACTCCACTCCAAGAAAAATGCAGAGTGCAACTGTGGAAAAGAGATGCACTATGACCAAATCCATCTCGATGCAATGCCCTAATATCAGATCTTTTCCACTCTTCCATGGATCTGGAGCACCATGCAAAGGAAATACCAAAACCAAATGACTCCTCCAAATAACTACAACACCATATACAGGGGGTCTAGATTTTCCCTAAGAATCTAAGGAACTACAAAGACACACCCTGGGAAGACTAGATCTGACCATCACCTTCATGGATATGAAGCGCGACATAGTGGTAGATCCGACCCACCCCACAAAATAACATCAACATAGAACGCTAGAGAGACCTGATCAGACCTGCTCGTCCTAGTATGAAGACTTCAAGTGAGGTAGCTTCTTGAGAAGAACTATAAGGGAACCATTAATCCAGAGAAAATGCACCTCGAGAGGAGGGGCGACAATATTGAGCAAGCCAATGGAGCATCCATAGTCGCGCCAAAGAAGAACCATGCGAGGAATGATCGACACCGCAGGAAGACCTCATCGCGATAGATCCAGGAGACCTGGGCTCCATCTTCCAGGTCTTTTTCTTTATGTTTTTAGGGACTTTAGAGATTTTTTTTTGATTTTTGTAATTTTTTTTTGGGATTTTAGGGATTTTGATGGGTTTTTTTTTGTATTTTTATGGATTTTAGGGGTTTTATGGTTTTTCGGAGTCTTATAGCATTTTAAGGACTTTTATAGTGTTTTCTTCATTTTTTTGGTTTTAAGGGTTTTGAGATTTTTTTGTGTTTTAATGTTTTTATGGGGTTTTAGGGTTATTTTTTCTTGTTTTATCAGTTTTTATGGTTTTAGGGGGTTTTAGGGGTCGTTATGGTCTTTTATGGTTCTTATAGTTTTTAGGGTTTTAGGGATTTAAAAATTTTTTAGGTTTTAAAATTCTTTTCTTAGGGTTTTTAGAGATTTTTACATTTTTTAGAGATTGTTGTGGTTTTTAAGGTTTTTAGGGTATCCTGAATTTTTAGGGATTTATGTTTTTTATGTTTTTTTTGGTTTTTAAGGATTTTTACATTTTTAGGGGTTTATAATTTTTAGTTTTTATATTTATCTTTAGTTTTTTATGGTTTTTATCATTTTTTATGTTTTTAGGGATATTTAGGGATATTTTAGAATTTTCATGGTATGTAGTGTTTTTATGTATTTTGAGGGTTTTTAGGGTCTTTTGGGATTTTATGTTTTTTTAGGTTTTATGGTTTTTTTGAGTTTTTAAGTGGTTTATGTTTTTTATATTATATAACATTTTTAGTGGTTTAAATGGTTTTAATTTTTTTGTTTATTTTTATGGGTATTATGGGTGTTTATTGGGATTTATGGTTTTTAATTTTTTTTTATTTTTTTATTGTTTTTTGGGTTTTTAAGGATCTTTTTAGGTTTTTCGTCATTTTTAGGTTTTTTAGATGTTTTAAGTGTTTTATCTTTTAAGTATTTTTTGGGTTATTTCATGTTTTTTATGTTTTTAGGGATTTTTATAATTTGTTTATTATTTTTATGGCTTTTGGAGTTTTAGGGATTATGGGGAATTTTAGGGTTCTTTAGGGATTTTTGTCATTTTTTGGGGTTTTAAGGATTTTATGTGTTTTTATGTTTTTAAGATTTTCTTAGTGTTTTCCAATTTTATTTGGGTATTTAAATGTTTTAATAATTTTTAGGGTTTTTTTTGGGATTTTGAGGGGATTTTAGGTATTTTAAGGGTTTTAGGTTTTTCTTAGGGTTTTCTGGGTTTTATGGTTTCTTTTGGGTTTTGGGTTTTTTGATTTTTTCTTCTAATATTAATGTTTTTATACTTTTAATTTTTTTACATGATAAAATTGTTTTTATAGTTTATATTGGTTTTTAAAGGATTCTATGGGGTTTTATTTTTTTTATTCTTTTTATTGGTATCTATGGTTTTAGGGGATTTTAGGATATCTAGGGTTTTTAGGGTTTTTAGAATTTTTATCTTCCTCATATGCTTAATTTTTTAGTATTTATGGTTTTTTAAAGGTTTATGAGGGTTTTAGTATTTTTTACATTTTTAGGTATTTTAAAAACAATTTTTTGGATTTTTATGGCTTTTAGTTTTTTAAGTATTTGGAGGTTATATAGGGTTTTAGGGTCTTTTAGAGTTTTATGGTTTTAGCAGATTTTTTATTTTTTAGTGCTTTTAAGTGTTTTTGGGTTTTTTAGGTTTTCTTAGGGTAATCATGGTTTTAGGGATTTTATGTTTTGAGGGATATTTAGTGATTTTTAATATTTTTGTTTGTTTTTAGGTTTTTATGGATATTGAGTGTTTTTGGGGGTTTTTAGGGATTTTAGAGTTTTCATGGGTTTTTTGGGGGTTAAGTTTTTTTTAGTTTTTAGGGTTTTTATGGTGCTTTAGATTTTTTTAGACCTTTTGGGTTTAAAGGGTTTTTATAATTTTAAGTGGTTTAAGGTTTTTATGGTTTTTTAGGATTTTAAAGGTTTTAGGGGGTTTAGGGTCTTTAATGGGTTTTAAAGTTTTTATGTTTTTTTAGGGTTTTATGTGTTTTTTGGATTTCGAGGTTTTCTTAGGAGTTTTCAAGAATTTTAATGCTTTTTACGTTCTAGGTATTTTTAGGGATTATTAGGATTTCTATTAATTTTACATTTTTTAGGGATTTTGAGGTGTTTTAGGGTATTATTATGGATTTTAGGGTTTTCATCATTGTTTATGTATTTAGGGGTTTTATGGTTTTTTAATTTTTTTATGTTTTTCATAGGGTTTTTGATATTTTTAAAGAAAAAATTGGGATTTTTATCATTTTTTTTGTTTTTGATGGATTTTGAGGGTTTTCGGGGTTTTTATGGTTTTTACAGATTTTTTGTTTTTTTGGGATTTTGAGTTTTTAAGGATTTTGAGGGTTATTTATGGTTTCTAGGGTTTTTTATTTAGTTATTTAGGTATTTTAATGTATTTATGTTTTTATTGGTTTTAGGGATTTTATTGTGTTTTATCATTTTTTGGGTTTTTAGAATTTTTTATGGTTTTTAAGGGACTTATGTTTTTTAGGTTTTAAGTTTTTCTTAGAGTTTTTCAGGGATGGTAAGGTTTTTACATTTTTAGGGATTTTTAGGGATTTGTATGGATTTTTATGGGTTTTTAGGGTGTTTAGGGATTTTGAGGGTTTTAGGGTTTTTATGTTTTTTTGTGTTTCTAGGGGTTTTTTTGAGTTTTTTAGGTTTTCATGCTTTTAGGGTTTTTAACATTTTTATGTGTTTTAAGTGTTTTTTAGTGTTTTATGGTTTTCTTAGGGGTTTTCAAGGTGTTTAGGATTTTTTATGTTTTTAGGTATTTTTAGGGCTTTTAAATATTTTTATGGTTTTTATGGGTTTTATAGAATTTGAGGGTTTTTAGTGTTTTTAGGTTTTTTAGGGGGTTTATGTGTTTTTAGGTTTTCATGGATTTCATAGTGCTTTTACGATTTCTTATATTTTTTGGGATTTCTAGGGATTTATTAGTATTTTTATCATTTTTAGGGGTTTTAGGGATTTTAATGTTTTTAGGGTCTCTTAGCGTTTATATGTTTTAATTGGGATATAGGGGTTTTTTGAGTCCTTTAGGGCTGTTAAAGTTTTTTAGAGTCATTAAAATTTTTAGCGGTTTATAGGGTTTTTATAAATTTAATTGGTTTTAGGGTTTTTAAGTGTTTTAGAGGTTTTAGGGTTTTTAGGGGTTTTAGGGTTTTTAGGGGTTTTACGGGTTTTAGTGTTTCAAAGGGTTTTTGAGGTTTAAATTGTTTTTAGTTTTTATGTTTTTCTTAGGAATTTTTAGGGTTTTTAATATGTTTTACATTTTTTATAATTTTAGGAATTTTTAATGATTTTTATAGTTTTTAAGGGTTTTATAGATTTTGAAGATTTTTATGGTCATTACAGTTTTTAGGGTTTTATGTTTTCTTTCTGTTTTTTAGGGTTTTATGTATTCTTTGGGTTTTTATGAGTTTTTTAGGGTTTTATGTTATTTAGATTATTTTTAAATTTTTTTGGGTTTAAATGTTTTTTAATGTTTTTTGTGCGTATTTAGGGTTTTTTATGGGTATTTAAGTTTCTTAAGGTTTTTAGGAGTTTTATGGTGTTTAGGGGTTTTATGTGTTTTTATGGTTTTTAGAATTTTTTTGGTTCTTTAAGGTTTTAGGTGTTTTTAGGTTATGAGGTTTTCTTAGGGGTTTTTAGGGTTTTTAATATTTTTTTATGTTTTTAGAGATTGTTAGGGACTTTTTATTATTTTTATGTTTTTTAGGATTTTGGGAGATTTTTAGGGATTTTGGGGATTTTATGGGTTTTAGGGTTTTATTTTGTTTTGTGTTTTTACAGTTTTTTAGTTTTTTAGGGTTTTCATGTTTTTTTAGAATTTGATAAATATTCATGAGGTTTCAAGGGTTTTTAGAGTTTTTTTGTAGTTTTAGTGTTTTAATAGGATTTTGGGTTTTTAAGGTTTTTATGAGTTTTTATGGTTTATAAGGTTTTCATGTTTTTTGGTTTTGTTGGGTATTTGGGTTATTATGTGTTTTATATGTTTTTAGGTTTTTTAGGTTTTCATAGGCTTTTTAAGGGTTTTTGTGTTTTTATGTTTTTAGGTATATTTATGGATTTTTTAAGGATTTTTATGGGTTTTTAGGTTTTAAAAGGTTTTTAATATTTTTTATAGTTTCATGGGGGTTTAAGGGTTTTTATGTTTTGTTTGTTTTTGGGTTTTCCCATGTTTTTATTTGGGTTTTATGATTTTATAGTTTTTAATGTTTTTAGGGGTTTAAAATACTTTTAGAGTCCATCGAATATTGAGGTTCTTTTGGGGTTTTATTTTTTTATAGTGTTTTGGGGTTTTATGGATTTATGGAGGTTTTAACATTTTTTCGTTCTTGTTAGAGTATTTATATTTTTTATGTTCTTAGGTGATTTAAGGGTTTCTAGTTTTTAATGTTTTCTTAGGGTTTTCAGGGTCTTTAGGGTCTTTTAGAATTGTTGGTATTTAATGATATTTATAATTATTGTTTTATTTATGGTTTTTAGGGATTTTGAGTATTTTTAGGGTTTTTAGCGTTTATTTGGTTTTTAGGGGTTTCATGTTTCTTTAGGTTATTAATGATTTCTTAGGGGTTTTTAGGGAATTTATGGTTTTTTACATTTTAGGGATTTTTATGGATTTTTTGATTTTATGGTTTTTAGGGTGTTTATATATTTTAGTGGGTTTTAGAGTTTTTTTTTGTTTTTAGGGGTTTTTTGGTTTTTAGGGTTTTTTGACTTTTTGTGGGTTTTATGGTTCTTTCATTTATTTAATGACTTTATGTGTTTAAAGGGATTTTATATTTTTTTAGTGGATTTTTTGGGTTTTTTATATTTTTTAATTTTTTTTTATTTTAGTAGGGGTTTTATCGTTTTTAGGGGTTTTAGGGTATTTTTAGAGATTTTAGTGTTTTTATACTTTTAAGGGTTCTATGTGTTTTTATGTATTTAAGGTTTTCTGAATTTTTTTCATAGTTTCTTTAGTTTTATTGTTTTAAAGGATTTTTATGTATTTTTAAGTATTTTTATGGGTTTTTGGGATTTTAGGGTTTATTTTCAGGTTTGTAGAGTTTTTAGGGGTTTTTGGGTTTTTATATTGTTTTGGTGTTTTAGGTTTCTTTTGTTTTTAAGGTTTTAAAAATGATTTTCAGGATTTTTTATTTTTTATGTATTTTTATATCTTTTTAATGATTTTTCTGTTTTTTAGGGTTTTTAGGGATCTTGAGTGTTTTTAGGGTTTTTAGGGTTTTTTTGGTTTTTAGGGGTTTTGTATTTTTTTATGGTTTTTATAGTTTTTTAAAAAAAAATTAGAGGTTTAAAGGCTTTATATATTTTTTCATTAATTTTAGGTTTTCAATGGGGTTTTAGAGTTTTTTATGGTTTTATGGTTTTTTTTGTTTTAGTGGTTTTTAATTTTTAGGTTATTTTCATGGTTTTCCGCTGTTTTTTTGGGTTCTTTATGTTTTAGGGGGTTTAACTATTTTATAGGTTTTTAATTATTTTTATGTGTTATCAAGGTTACTAGGTTCTTTTATGTTTTTATGGATTTTTAGGGAATTTTTAGGATTTTTATGGTGGTTATGGTTTTTAGGGATTTTGATTATTTTAAGAGTTTTTTTTTACCATTTTTAGGGTTTTTTTGTGTTTTTAGGGTTTTAGGGGTTTAAATTATTATTAGGTTTATATGTTTTTCATTGTGTTTATAAATTTATTTATGGTTATTTATGTTTTTCTAAATTTATAGTGATTTTTTGGGTTTTTTATTATTTTGGGGTATTTTGGGATTTTGAGAAGTTTTAGGGATTTATTGATTGTTCAGGTTTTCATGGCTTTTTTGATATGATTAAGGGGTTTTAGGGTTTATATAGTTTTTAATGCTATAGTGGTTTAAATGGTTTTTATATTTTTAGTGTTTTAGGGTTTTTATATGGATTTAAGGTTTTTAAATGTTATTAGTTGTTTTATGGTTTTTAGGCATTTATGGGTTTTTATGGTCCTTTTAGGTTTTTTGTTATCATTTTCTATCTTTTTAAGGGTTTTAAGTGTGTTTATGGTTTTAAGATTTTCTTATATTTTTTATGGTTTTAGAAATTTTTATGTGTTTAGGGAATTCTATTATTTCTAATGATTTTTATTGTTTTTATATTTTTTAGTAGTTTTTAGGTTTTTTTAGGTTTTATGTTCTCTTAGGTTTTTAAGGTTTTCTTAGGGGTTTTATGGTATTAAGGGATTTTTATGTTTTTATTTACTGTTATGGATTCATATGGATTTTTATTTGTTTTTAGATTTTTAGGGATTTTGTTGGTATTTAATATTTTTATGGTATTTTTGGGTTTCATAGGTTTAGTGTTTTTTTATTTTTTAAGGTTTATAGGGGTTTTTTATAATATTTTATCATTTTATGGGTTTAAATGTTTTTTTAGGGATTTAGTGATTTTTTAGGGTTTAATGGGTTTTAGGGTTTTTATGGTTTTTATGTGTTTTTTTGTTAGGGATTTTAAAGATTGTTTTTATATTTTTAGGGTTTTAATATTTTTTTTTGTTTTTAAGGGTCCTAATTGTTTTTAGAGTTTTAATATTTTCTTATGGTTTTAAGGGTTTTAACATTTTTAAGTGTTTTTGGGTATTTATTGTTATTATTATGGTTTCTAGGGTTCTTTAGAGATTTTGAGGGTTTTAGGGTTTTTTTCTTAGTTTTTTAGGGGTTTAAGAGTTTTTGACGTTTTTAAATTTTATAGGGGTTTAAAGGGTTTTTAGTGTCTTTTGTGGGTTTTTAGAGTTTTTTTTTTGTTTTTATGAGTTATAGGGGTTTTATGGTTCTTAGCAGTTTTAGGGTCTTTTTTGGGTTTTAGCATTTTTAGATTTTTAGGTAAGGTTTTTAGGTTTTCCTTGGGTTTTCTTGAGTTTATAGGGTTTTTCAATTTTTATGGTTTTTAGGGATTTTTAGTATTTTTTATATTTTATAAGGGTTTTTCGGTGTTTGAGGCATTTAAGGATTTTTTTAGGGTTTTATGGTTTTTTTCATTTTTAGGTTTTCAGGGGTTTTATGTGTATTTATGTTTTTAAGGATCTCTTATGGGGTTTTAATGTTTTTAGTGTTTTTTAATGTTTTTAGGGATTTTAAGGATTTTTTAAGGATTTTTATGCTTTTTAGGTTTTTTTTGGATTTTTGGGGGTTTTAGTTTTTTTTTGAGTATTTAGGTTTTTATGGTTCTTCTCGGTTTTTCTAGGGTTACAGGGTTGTAAGAGTTTTAGAGGGTTTTATGATACTTATGTGTTTTTAGGGTTTTTAATTTTTTTTTCAGTTTTTATTGTTTTTTAAGATTTTTATGTTTAGGGTATTTAGGGTCTTTTTAGGTATTTTTTTGGGTTTTTTGGGTTTTTATGGTTTTTATGGTTTTTAGGATTTATAGGTTTTCTTAGTACATTTAGTGTTTTGATGTTTTTTTACGTTTTTAGGGATTCTTATGGATTTTTTAGTATTTTTAGGGTTTTTTGTATTTTATGGTTTTTTATGATTTTTAGGGTTTTATGGTTTTTTTTGTTTTTGGGGGTATTTTTTATTTTTCTAGGGTTTAAAAGGGTTTCTAAAGTTTATTTATTTTTTTAGAAGTATAAAGAGATTTTATAGTTTTTAGTGGATTTATGGTTTTTATGGTCTTTTAGGGTTTAATTTTTTTTAATTTTTTCAGGTATTTTTATGGATTTTACAGTTTCATTGTATTTAGGTTTTTAATGAGATTTACGTGTTTTTAAGTTGTTATGGTTTTATTTGGGGTTTTATGGGGTTATATGTTTTTTTACCTTTTTAGAGAATTTTATTGACATTTTATGATTTTATTGGTTTCTAGGGATTTTGAGGATTTTTGAGGATTTTTGGGTTTTTATGGTTTTTATCATTTTTTAGGGTTTTTTGGGTTTTTTTAGGTTTTTAATGATTTATTATGGGGTTTCATGGGTTTTAGGGTTTTTAAAGTATCTCGAGATTTTTACATATTGTTTATGATTTTATAGTATTTACTTTTTTATGGATTTGGGAAGTTTTTAGGGGTTTTTAGTTTTTAAGGGGATTGAAGGTATTTTTTTGTTTTTGGAATTTTTTTGAGTTTTTTAGATTTTTAGGTTTTTTTTATAGTTTTTATCATTTTTAGGGGTTTAAATGGGTTTTAGTGGGTTTTGAATTTTTATAGGATTTATGTGTTTAATGTTTTTTAGGGGTTTTTAGAGTTTTTAGGTTTTTAGGGTTTTTGATATTTTATGGATTTTAATGGCCTTTTTATGTGTTTTAGAGTTTTTAGGGATTTTGAGGGATTTTAGGGTTTTTAAGGGTTTTTAGGCTTTTAATTTTTTTGGAGTGTATTTCAGGGTTTTCATATTATTTTATGTTTTTGTAGTTTTTTATAAATTTATTAGTATTTTTATTGTTTTTTTATGTTTTTAGGGTTTTTTAGGGTTTTTAGTGTTTTTTTGGTTTTTTGGGTAGTTAGGGGTTTTTTGTTTTTTTTGGGTTTTTAAGTTTTAAATTTTTTTAACATTTTTAGGGGTTTAAAAGGGTTTTAAATATTTTTATAGGTTTTAGGGTTTTTAATGACTTTATGGAGTTTTATAGTTTCTATGGTTTTTTTGTTTTCTAGGGTTTTTATCATTTTTTATAGGTCTTAAGTGTTTTTTGTTTTTTAAGGTTTTCTTAAGTTTTTTCAAGTTATTAGGGTTCTTTACATTTTTAGGTAATTTTACGGATTTTTTTTCATTTTTATAGGTTTAGGGATTTTAGGTATTTTGATTATTTTTAGGGTTTTTAGGGTTTATTAGGGTTTTTAATGATATCTAGGTTTTTAGGGGTTTAAAGTGTTTTGAGGCTTTTTGGGATTTCAAAGGGTTTTTAGGGTTTTGAGTGTTTTTTATCTTTTAATATATTTTAATGGTGATTTTAATTATCCTTATTGTGTTTTATGGTTTTATGGATTTTGAGGGGTTTTGGGGTTTTTGGTTTTATAGGGATTTTATGCTTTATTTTGGAGATTTACGGGTTTATTGAGTCTTTAGGGTTTTTAAGGTTTTTTATATTTTTTTATAATTTTTATGGGTTTAGTGGGTTTTTTGTGAATTTAGTTTTTTGTGGGTTTTTTTATATTATTAAGGGTTTTATGGTTTTTTGGGGTTTTATGGTTTTATGGGGATTTAGGGGTTTTTAGGGTATTTTAGTGTTTTTATGGGATTTTAGATTTTTAGATTTTTATGGGTTTGAAGTGTTTTAGGTTTTTAAGGTTTTAATAAGGTTTTTTAGTGTATTTAGTATTTTTTACATTTTTGGAGATTTTTTGGACCTTTTTAAGATTTTTAATATTTTTAGGGTTTTAGGTATTTTTATCGGTATTAGGGTTTTAGGGGTTTTATCATTCTTTATGGTTTTCAAGTGATTTAAGTGTTTTAAGGTTTTCATGTCATTCATATGGGTTTTTAGGGTGTTTATGGTTTTTATATTTTTGGATTTTCTAGGGAATTTTAAGGAATTTTAATGGTTTTTAGGGATTTTAGGAATTTTGAGTGTTTTTAGAGTTTTTAAAGTTTTTATAGTTTTTTAACATTTTTGGGGAAAAGAAGATGAAGATTCTAGGGTATTCCCCCCCCCCCCCCCCCCCCAAAATTATTATTAGAAAAAAAAAAGAAGACGCAACAGACAAGGGAGGGGAGTGGTCAAACAACCCACACCCAAAAACCCTTCACAAGCCCAAAACCAAAAACCCAAAAAAAACCAAAAGACACACAAAACCGAGAAAAGAAGAAAAACAGAAAAGAACACAACAGTGTCTCCCAAACAAGAAGCAACCAACACCCAGTATCACCCAATATCAGTATGACCAAGAACAACATCTTCACCAACAAACATCAGCACGATATCAGCATCACCACAAAATCCCCTACCTCATCGCCGCTATATTTCAGCACCTTACCAAGATCAACATCCATATTCCTATACTGCAAACTAAGCTTATCAAACCTACACCACTTAATAGTATCACCCCACTGAGATCCCTCAACAGATCCTAGCCAAGCCACAATCGACATTAAGCTGTCCAGATCCCATGAACCAGCACCTGCTTTCCAATCAGCTTCTAGCTCCAATCAAGCCCTCCAAATATAAAAAACATGACCAGGCAGCGCCCCACACCTCACAATGAAGCTATCATCCAGCAGAAGAAGCATCTCAAAACTAAACCGTCCATTCCCCGAAAATAAAAGACCATTTTGGCAGTCCATAAAAACATATACCAACAAAATAACCCAATCACAGCACAACTTAATCCATCCTACATCAACAACATGAAGCAAAGACAATGTCGAGGAACCACAAAAAACTGACCTGCATCTTCGGAACATACTAATGACCAAAGGATTGGAAAACCCAAACCACAGGATCAAGAATGCAAACAGAAAGCCGAAGCAAGTCCTTCCAGAACCATCATCGTCCATCGCAAAGCCATAAGGGTTTATGGGTTTTTAATGTTTTTAGTGTTTTTTAGGGATTTATGGGTTTTTAATGTTTTTAGTTGTTTTTATGGTTTTTAGGGTTATAGGGTTTTTATGTTTTTTTTAGTTTTTTATGGTTTATATGTGTTTTTAGGTTTTTAATGAATTTATAGGGGTTTTTAGGGTAATTGGGGTGTTATGTTTTTTAGGTATTTTAGGAATTTCTTTGGATTTTTATAGTTTTTAGGGTTCTGAGGAATTTGAGATGTTTATGGATTTTTGGGAATTTTAGGATTTTTAGGGTTTTTAGCATTATTTTAGGTTTTAAGGGGATTTTAGTGTTTTAATTTTTTTAAATTTTTCTTTGTGGTTTTCAGGATTTTTTGTATTTGTTACCTATTTTGGCAGTTTTAGGGTTTTTTTAGGATTTTTGGGTTTTTATTGTTTTTTAGGACTTTGAGTGTTTTAGGGTTTTTAGTTTTTTATGGTTTTTTGGGTGTTTTAGGGTTTTATATGTTTTTAGTGTTTTTATTATTTTTAGTGTTTATTAATGTTTTAATGATTTAGACAGTTTTTATATTTTTTATTATTTTTATGGATTTAGTGGTATTTAGGGTTTTAATCGGGTTTAGGTGTTTTATGGCTTTCAAGGTTTTTATATTTTTAGGGTTTTTGGGGTTTTAGCATTTTTTAGGTTTTAAGGGGTTTTATGTCTTTTTATGTTTTAAGGTTTTATTTTGTGTTTTTAGGATATTTAGGGTTTTTTACATTTTTAGGGATTTTAGAGATTTTTTAATATACTTATAGTATTTAGGGTTTTTAGGGATTTTGAGGGTTCTCTGGTTTTTAAGGTTTTTAGTGTTTCTAGGGATTTCATGATTTTTTTGGTTTTTAATTTTTTTTTAGTTTTTTAGGGTTTACTGTTTCTAATGTTTTTCATAATGTAATGTATTTTATACTTTTTAATAGTTTTTAGGTCTATTTTGGTTTTTTGGGTTTTCTAAGGCATTTACGGTTTTTATGGTTTTTCGGGGGTTTTATGGTTTTTTGCAATTTTTTGGTTTTAGGGGTTTTAAGTGTTTTAAGTATTTTATGTTTTTATTATAGTTTTTAAGGTTTTTAGGATTTTTTTAATTTTGTTTGGGTTTTTATGGATTTTTTATGATTTTTATGGTTTTTAGGGGTTTTAATGAATTTGATGGTTTTTAGGGTATTTAAGGTTATTTGGGTTTTTAAATATTTTTTATTATTAGGGGTTTAAAGTGTTTTGGGGCTTTTAAGGTTTTCATAAGTTTTTCAAGGTTTTTTGGTTTTTTGGTTTTTCTGGACTTTTAGGGTTTTTTGGGGATTTTTATGTTTATTTAGATATTTAGGGGTTTTGTGGTTTTATGGTTTTTTTAGGTTTTTTTTTCATTTTTTATGGTTTTAAGGGTTTTTAGATTTTTTTTAACTTTTTCTGAATTTAAAGGGGTTTTAGAGATTGATATGAAATTGGTGGATGATAATGACTTGATGGAATGTATGGAGTTAGAGTTGCAAGGCCAAATTAATCCTGGAATATTAAAGAGACTACAAGTGGAAGTAAGATCCCATCTCATTGCATTAAAAGGCCCAAATCGAAGGTGCATGCAAGGAAGTGGAATATGGGATTATTATCACTCTTATGTAATCCCAAATAAAATTCATGAATCCCAAGACACATTTTTGCGTGAATTTTTGAGGCCTTAGCCTCATGAAAATTCTATAATGCAATATTAGGACACCAATGTCAAATATGGTGGGCTTGGTACTCCAAGTCAAATCTAGTGGGCTAAGGGTTCAAAGTCATGTTTTACTTTTTCCAAAAATTATATGTTAAAATTTTACATTTTGACTTTAAGGGGACAGGGTAGTAATAGGATTTATGAAATTAAGTTATTAGACCCTTGTCCTTTTGTGTCACCCCTTGCCTATAAGAATACAACCCATAGATTTTTATTTCCATTCAAGTTTGTATTAGTTATACTCTACGAGATTATTCTATATGTTGGGAGGATCAATAATATCTTCCCTTAATCTTGTGTATTATTACTTGTTAATCTAAAAGATATATTGGTGATCTGAGATAAAAAATCCCCCAATTCTGTGCCTCAACTCCAGTGCATTGTTATGTGGATTGTCCATTTCATCTCTCCCTTGAGTGTGTTTTCTAATTAGTAGTGCATGCTCTATATAATGTTGGTTGACGACTTTCTTCCACTATCCAAACCCATCATCCACTACTTAGCTCCAAACCATATCTTCCACCTTCCACCCAACGCCGTGAAGAATGGGCCACCCTGAGAATCTCTCATCAGTTGGTGTCAGATCTCCTATTGACATAGAAGGGTTCTATCAGCCTTTTTCTATCCTATATAACCATTTACCTTCTGTTTTTTTCCTTATTATCCCCCACATAAAAAGAATAAAAAAAAGAAAAAAAAACTTTTCCCATTGAAATATTCTATAATTGGAGTATGTTTTTCAAGATTGAAATATTTTACATTGATCCAATTATTCACCCGTCTTCTTTTAACATTTAACTCGCTATACATGATTTGTTTCTGAAAAAAAATTCTCCCACCTCATCATTTTTTTATTTTCAAAACTAAGAACATCCTTTCCTTTAGATATTTCAAAAAATATCTTACCCTACATTCATTAACTTGTGCTTTTAAAACACTAATCATAATTCTTTTGGGTAGATTAAACAAAAAGGGGGAAAATGAAAAAGAAAACCAGATAAAATTACTTATTTGTGATTTACATTATTATCATGTTCCATTTCCAAACATCACTTTCTTCATAAATTTACTTCATCACAATATGTTTTTTTGTATATATTGTGATTATATTTTCTTATCTTTCACAATTATGAAAAATAAATATACCTCACCTTTTTACCTTTTAACCACTTTCTACACTCTTTTCCACCCTTTTACCATTTTTGACCCATTAACACTGAAACATGTTGTTTTAATCCATTCCCATACACAATATTGGTTTTTTGAGGACTGGTAGCTCATGATCTCTAAAAATAAAGTATAATAATTCATAAAATCATGGGATTTGAATAGAGTATTCAGAAGTTGAGAGAAATAAGCACACACACAAAAAAATTCACAATTGTGTATCAATATATGTGTGAGTGTGTACATATTATTCATGTGAATGTGTATCCTTATATATGTGTGTGTGAGTGTGTATATCATGTGTGTGTGTATCTTGTGAATATGAGTGTGTCTTCTTATGTGTGTGAGTGTGTAAATCTTGTTTGTGTGAATGTGAATCCTGGAATGTGTGTGTATCTATGTTTATGTGAGCATGTGTAGATTTTCGGTGTGTTTCTCTCCATGTGTATTTGTTTTCATATTACTTATCATGGAAGAAGATCATAGGAAGATAATCGTTCATTCTATTGATGATGGAAGCTAAACTATATCTCCCACACCAAAAGCTACACAACTCTGAATGAAAGATTTGGTACTCTATTTTGAGAAGATTCTTGATTGGAAGTTTGAGGTGTTATATTTTAGGATTGATAATCTAGAGAGTCAACTAATCCATAGGTTGATACATGATAAAACATGATTACCTATAAAACGATGTTGTCCCAAAATCATAGAAGAGGATAAGGTGAACTCTGATGATGATTTTTAGGACATCCCAAAAAATATAAGTAGGTTCCAAGAACCTAGAGGAGGATAAAGGAGACTATATATTGATGAAATCCTTGAAGGTATTAAGGTGAATGATCCCTCTTTTCAAGGAAAAAGTCAGCATACTTGGAGTGGGATATTTGTATTGATAACATGTTTTCATGCCATGCTTATTTCGAGGGGAAAAAGGTCAAAATTGATTCCCTTGAACTTATTAATTGTGATTTAATTTGGTGGGATGAAATGAAAATGGAGTGGGATAGATATGGTGGATTTCCCATAAACAATTGGGATTACATCAAGTTTTCTATACAGAAGTGGTTTGTTCCCTCAAACTACAATAAAGATCTATACAACAAACATCAATGCCTCACCCAAGGGAGTAAGAGTGTTGAAGATTAATATAAGGAGATGAAAATTTCCACGATTTTAGAAAGTATTGTGGAGTATATAGAAGAAACCATTTTGTGGGATTTACATGGAATTATTTAGGAAATTACTGATCAAGTAGTTATGTACCATGGTGTAGAGATACAAGATATGATCCACCAAGCAACCAAATATGGGAAACAAATAAAAGGGTGTATAAACATGAGTAAACCCAATACACCTTTTACTCAATGGATAAATTCAAGGAATAATGTTGGAGAATCATAAATACCAAAATAAGTAGTTGATAAATTTTTTTTGAGGTATTATTCCACCAAAGAAACCAAATTTTAAGGCCAACCAAATGATTAATCAGGATATTATATGTTTAAAATGTCAAGGTAAAGTCTCACATTTCTAGTGAATTCCCAAATCTATGCAACGTGACAATAAACAAGTATTAATAATGGGAGACAGATGGAGAGAGATCAGAGGAAGGGGTGGAGGATACTCTAAATGTTGATCATAGAAATTTTTTAGAATAATGTGAGCTTCTCAACACAAGATAGGTTTTGATAACTCAAATGATTTACAATGGGAAGTATAAAAAGGATAACCTTTTCTATAACCAGTGCCAAATAAATGAGTAGGTATGAAGTGCCATCATTTATGGGGAAGTTATTACAATGTGGTGAGCATCGATATGGCTGAAAAGTTGATACTTCCATCTTAGAAGCACCAAAATCCATATCAACTTCAATGGTTGAACGATTGTGAAGATATGAAGGCCACAAAATAGGTGACTATCTTATTCACCATTGGGAAGTATAATTATGAGGTACAATGTGATATGGTACCAATTATGGAATGTTAGTTACATTTAGTTGGACCATGGATATATTATTGGATTATAACACCTGATAGTTTTCAAAACAGTCATTATTTTTTACTCTTAGGGGAACCGATAACCTTTATCCTTATATGTCACAAATGTTTTTTATAAGATTGAATTTTTAGAGATAATAAAAAAATGAGGGAGAAACAAAATATGAGAATTAGGGGAAATGTGTGAATAAAAGATAAAAAGATATCATGTTTAAATGAAAATAAAGAGAGAAAAGGGAAGTCATTAAGTTGGAAAATGTGATGATGATAGAGAAAAGAGAGGTTAAGGAAGATTTGATTTCATTGAAAATATCCAATTACTAACGTACAAAGAGGAAATTATAAACACTAAACACATAACAACTTATTTGTAAAATATTGTGGAATCATTGTCAAAGGTTTATGAAAGTCACATTATTGAGGAGGTTCTTCCATGTTTTCTACTAATTAGATAGAGAAAAAAATTCAAAAAACCATTAACAACATCATGTGTCTAAAGGTGCAGTCAAGGTTGTGGATGAGTGGTCCACCAACTTCTGTTCTGTATCCAAAGTGGGGGTTCGATTCACCATAAGTCATTAATTGGGAAGTGGATTCAGCTTATTGTTTCAAGGATAAAGGTTTGATCTCTAGGTGATGATACATAGGGTATGGTAGAAAAGTATCTGGGATAATAAATTTCCCTAGGGACATACATACAATGATTGATTATAGGCGAATTTCTGTCTTACATTGTCGACATCAGGGGATAGTGATGGGAGAGGTGGTGGATCTTGGTGATGCATTACACAAGTGATGGAATTTGCAGATATGCAGGATTTGAGGGAAGATTCCAGTTGGTGGTGAAGGTATGCTCTTAGTTTCACAGTGACACATTAAAACAAAAAATATGGCCTCCATTTTCACAGGTGATCTAGACCATGGGTTAGGGCCTTCGGGTTAGAAATTTTTTCCTTTGCGCTACTAGTTAATATATGACTTTTAATGGGTTCCATCTATATCTTGAAAAAAGAGGGTTTTTGTGTCTTTAATAAAAAAGTGGGCTTCCCCAAATTGTTAAAAAAATAATGAGTCTAATGGATTGGAAAGAGTATCTACCACATGTGGAATTTTCTTATAAAAGATAAGATCACTCCTTAAGTCAATTCTATCCATCTAGAACTCCTTTTATATTTATCCTTCTTACCCATATTGATCAGGTTTCATGGAAAATGTTGGAAAGTATAAATATGAAAGGAAAATGGAATGTTAAGTAACACCATTAGAAATAAAAAAAAGTTAGAGACGTTTTAAAAGCAACTACTTTTAAAGACCTAGATACATGTAGATAGACAATATTAGTGCTTGGCATGATTGATTACAATATCACATTGTTAGGTAAGTATGAAGCTAGTTTTTAAAGTCAGCTTCTTTAATCTATCCTTGTATTTGGATGAAGAAAATGAAGTGTTGATCATGAATCCTTTTCAATAGGGGGGATCATATGAAACTGGTGGATGAAAATGACATAATGGCATGTGTAGAGTGGGAGTTTCAAGGCCTAATGATTAAATGAAAATTAAACAAACTATAACTGGAAACGAGATCCCATCTTGTTGCATTAAAAGGCATAAACCTAAGGTGCATGAATAGAAGTGGAAAATTGGATTATCATCACTCTTATTTAATACCAAATGATATGCACGAAGCCCAAGACACATGGTTGCTGGAATTTTTTAATCGTTTCAAATATGGAAATTCTAGAATGAAATCTTTAGACACAAAATTCTAATCCAGTGGGTTTGGTAATCAAATTCAAATTCAGTAAGATATGGGTAGAAATATATGTGCTACATTTCTAAAAATTCATTGTCAGACTTTATATTTTTTAAATTAATGGGAAAAGGTAGGAAAAGGATTCAAAACACAAGGGTATTAGAGCCCTTACATTTTATGTCACCCCTTGGCTATAAATAGCCACCCAATGGAATTGTATTCTCATTCAATTTGGTATTAGTAAAAATCTTTTTGTTTATTCTTTACATTTTGGGGATCTTTACTTTATGAACTTTACTTTTTGATGCTTCAATTGTCAATATACAAGATATATTGGTGATGAAAGATCGTAAAGCCCCCAATTTCATTCATCAACACATGTGCATTGTTATGTGGATTGGCCATCACCTCCCTCCCTTGAGTATGTTGTCTAAGTACTAGGCCACAATTTATATAATGTTGATTGACTACTTTACTACACTATATAAACCCATGATCTTCCACTTATCCCTGAACTATATTCATCATCTACCACCATATTCCATTAATATTGGGCCACCCCGAGCATCTCGCATCATGTTTTTTAATGTTTTATGGTTTTTATGGGTTTTATGTTTTTTTAATGTTTTTCAGGTTTTTATAATTATTACGGTTTTTAGGGTTTATAGTGTTTTTATTATTTGTAGGGATTTTATGTGTTTTTAGGGTTTTCAAGGGATTATATGTTTTTAGGGATTTTTTAGTATTTCTTTTGGGGTTTTTGGTTTTTTATAATTTTTTTTGGGTTTTTAGGAGTGTTTTATTGAGCTTTCAGATGTTTTAATATTTATTAGATTTTTTGAAATTTTAATGTGTTTAAAATGTTTTTTAAATTTTTTAGTTGTTTTTATGTTTTTATGGGTTTTAGTTTTTTTTAATTTATTTTGAGGGTGTCATGTTTTTTATAGTTTTTAGGATTTTATGTTTTTTAGGGTTTTAGCTTTTTTAGGTTTTAAAGGATTTATTAGGAGTTTTTAGGGTTTAGTTTTTTTTATATTTTTAGGTATTTTAGGATTTTTTTAAATATTTTTTGATTTGTTTGATTTTTTATTTTTTGGGTGGTTTTAGTGGGTTTTTTTAATCTTTTTAGGGTTTATGGATTTTTTAGTATTAATAATTTTGGGTTTTAAAGTA
Organism: Viscum album; assembly: GCA_963277665.1. Classification (NCBI taxonomy): domain Eukaryota; kingdom Viridiplantae; phylum Streptophyta; class Magnoliopsida; order Santalales; family Viscaceae; genus Viscum; species Viscum album. The sequence continues at coordinate 1,634,888,942 of OY728157.1, read as the reverse complement.
TTTTTTGAGTTTTTAGTGGGTTATTAGGGTTTTTATAGGGTTTAAGTGATTTTTATGTTTTTTAGGAATTCTTATGGTTTTAGGTTTTATAGAGTTTGTTTAGTATTTTTTTAAGGTTTTTAGGGGTTTCAAATGTTGTTAAGATTTTAAGATTTTGTAAGGGTTATTCAAAGTATTTATTGTTTTTAGGTTTTTAGGAATCTTTAGGAATTTTTAGAGATTTTTTACAGGGTTTTAAAGTTCCTATGTATTTTTAAGGGTTTGGAGTTTTTAGGGTTTTATGGGTTTTTAGGGTTTTAGGGGGGTTATTTATGTTTTTTCATATTATTAAAATTTTCTAAGTTTTTTAATGTTTTTCTAGGTTTAAAGTATTTTTGGAGATTTTAGAGTTTTTATGGTTTTTATGGATTTTTAGGGGTTTTATTATTTTTTGAGTTTTTTATGGGTTTTAGGGGTTTTAGGTTTTTTATGGGTTTTAGGTTATTTTATTTTTTCTTGGTTCTTAGGTGTTTTGAGTGTTTTTGGGTTTTTATGGTGTTATTAGGGGTTTAATGTTTTTTAGGATTTTTACATTTTCATGGTTTTTATGGGATTTGTAGGACATTTATGGTTTTCAGGGTTTTTGGGGATTCTGATGTTATTTTTTTTGGGATTTTAGGGTTTTTTGGGTTTTATAGTATTTAAGGTTTTATGGGGTTTTAAGTGTTTTTAGAGTTTTATGGATTTCTTATAGATTTTTATGGTTTTTGGGTTTTTTTTGTTTTTAGGGATTATTAGGGATTTTTCTGGATTTTTATGGGTTTTTAGGTTTTTGGGGAATTTAAGGTTTTTTACAAGTTTTTAGTCTTTTATTATTTTATTAGGTTTTCGAGTTTTTAAGGTTTCTATATTCTTCCAACAATTATTTGGTGTTTTAAGTATTATTTGAGTTATTAGAGATTTTTAGTTTTATTTATGTTTGTAGGGTTTTTATGGCTTTTTAGTGTTTTCTATGTTTTTAAGGATTTTTAGTGTTTTTATGTTTTTATGGTTTTCTTAAGGGTTTTAGAATTTTTTAATTTTTTATTGGGTTTTTATGGATTTTAATGGTTTTAGGATTTTTCAGGGCTTTATGGGTTTTAGGGATTTTTGTTTTTTTCTGGTTTTTTAGGTGTTTTAAGTGATTTTAGGTTTTAAGGTATTATTAGGGGTTTTCAATGATTTTAAGGGTTTTTAATTTTTTGTTAATTTGAGTACTTTTTTATGATTTTTTTTTATTTTTTTGGGGTTTTATTGATTTTGTGGGGTTTTAGGTTTTTAAGGGTTTTTTGGGTTTTTAGTGGGTTTAGAGAGTTTTGAGTTTTTTGGGGTTTTAGTGTTTTATAAATTTTTTAAAATTTTTTAGTGTTTTAAAGTGATTTTAGATTTTTTTTTTTCGTGGTTTTTAGGGTATCCACGAGGTTTTATGGTTTTTAGGTTTTTAGGGGTTTTATGGTTTTTAGGATTTTTTAGGTTTTTAACGTATTTAGGTTATTAGGGATTTTAAGTGTTTTTAGGTTTTTATGATTTTCTTAGGGGTTTTCCAGAATTTAGGGTTTTTTATGTTTTTAGGGGTTTTAAGTATTTTTTTCATATTTTTATAGTTTCTTGGGTGTTTTTGGTATTTTTAGTTTATGTAGGGTTTTTATGGTGTTTTGAGTATTTGGTTTTTTTTAGTTTTTAGTGTTTTATGGTTTTCTAATTTTTTAAACACTTTTTGGGGTTTAAATGTCTTTAGTGTTCTTAGTTATTTTTAGGGGTTTTATTGGTTTTTATGGGTTCTGAGGTATTTATGGTGTTTAATTGAATTTTGGGGTTTGGGTTTTTACGCATTTTGTAATTTTTTATGTTTTAAGAGGTTTTAAGTATTTTGTGGTTTTTATGGTTTTTAGGGGTTTTATGGGTTTTTATGTGTTTAGTGATTTTTAGTGACTTAAGTATTTTTATGGTTTGTGGGGATTTTGATGGTTTTTTGCGTTTTTAGGTGTTTATGGTTTTATGGTTTTTGGAAATTTAGTGTTTTTAGAGATATATAGAGTTTTTATGGGTTTTTAGAATTTTTTAATGTTTTATTGGTTTAATAATATTTGAGGGTTTTTAGTGTTTTTAGGGTTTAATGGTTTTTTATGTTTTTAAGGTTTTTATGGGTTTTTTATTGTTTTTAGGGGTTTAAGTGTTTTTATGGCTTTTATGATTTTTAGTGTTTTTATAGTTTTTAGGGTTTTTAAGTGTTTTTAGTTTTTAATGTTTTCTTGGGTATTCTCATGATTTTTAGGGTTTCTATATTTAATGGATTTTTTGGAATTTTTTTAGATTTCTATGGTATTTATGGGTTTAGAGATTTTTTGGGGTTTTCGAGGTTTTCTGGTTTTGTATGGTTTTTTGAGTTTTTTGTATTTTTTGTTTTTAGGGTTTTAAGGGTTTTTATAGTTTTTAGTAGTTTTTATGTTTTTTAGGGGTTTTATGCTTTAATAGGTTTTTATGGTTTTATAGGTTTTTAGTGTTTTAGTTTCTTTTTAGGGTTTTTTTCTTTTTTGGGTTTTTTGGGGTTTCATGTGTTTTTTTGGGTTTTGAGGTTTTCTTAGGGTTTTAGGGGTTTTTTTGGGTTTTTACATTTTGGTGTTTTTTATGTAGTTATTTGGATTTTTATCCCTTTTAGTGTTTTTAGCGATTTTGATGGTTTTTATGGGCGTTTAGACTTTTTTGAGTTTTTTGCGTTTTTAGTGTTTTTAGCCTTTTAGGTGTTTGAATTGTTTTTTTGGTTTCTATGGTTTATTAGGTTTTCATTGTTTTTTGTGGATTTTACAGTTTTATAGATTTTTAGGTTTTTTAATGATTGTTATGTTTTTTTCAGTTTTTAAGGAATTTGAGGGGTTTTAGAAATTTTTGGTTTCTTTTGGGGTTTTTTACATTTATTAGGGGTTTAAAGGTTTTTTATAGTTTTTTTTATGTTTTTAGTGGATTAAATGGTTTTTATAGGTTCAAGTTTTTTTTAGTATTTTATGGGCTTTTAGGATTTTTAAGGTTTTTAGGGGTTTTATGGTTTTTAGGGGTGTTTAGAGGTTTTAGGTCCCTTTTAAGGGTGTTAGGTTGTTCATCATTTTTTAGGTTTTAAGGGTTTTAATTTTTTTAGTTTTTTAAGGTTTTCATAGGGTTTTCATTGTTTAAGGGGGTTTTTAGTTTTTAAATATTTTTATGTTTTTTATTACTTTTAAGGTTTTAGGGTTTTTTGGCGTTTTTTGGTTTTTAGGCTTTCATTGTTTTTTTCGTTTTAGGGGTTTTGATTATTTTTAGGTTTTTAAAGTTTTCTTTCAGTTTTTAGGGTTTTTTACATTTTTAGGTATGTTTAGGGATTTTTGGATTTTTATGATTTTTTAGGTTTTTAGGCGATTTTTTGGGATTTGGGGTTTTTAGGGTTTTTATGATTTTGATGGGGTATTATTTTTTTGATTTTTTGAATGATTTTAAGATTTTTCTTATAGGTTTTACCATTTTAAGGGTTTTTCGGTGCTTTTAGTGTTTTTAGTATTTTTACAGTTTTTATGGGTTTCTAGGGTTTTTAAGGTTTTGGGGGGTTCTATGGTGGTTTTATGATTATTATGGGGTTTTAGGGTTTTTAGAATTTTTATGTTTTTAGGTGTTTAAAGGCATTAATGTTTTTAAGGGTTTCTTGGGGTTTTTATGTTTTTTGGGTTAACCTACATTTTTGGTATTTTTAATGTATTTAGGACTTTTATGGGTTTTTATGGATTTATAAATTTTAAGAGTTTATAGGATTTTCGGGGATTTTAGGGGTTCTAGGGTGTTTATGGTTTTTTGGGTTTTTACTATTTTTGAGTTTTTTTAGGTTTAAGGGTTTTTAGAGTTTTTTAATTCTTTTGGGGGATTCAATGTTTTAGTGGGATTTAAGATTTTTATTGGTTCTTATTGTTTTTATGGTTTTTATGGGTTTTATGGTTATTAGTGATTTTATGGTTTTGGGGTTTTTTACGATTTTTACTATTTTTAGATTTATTTGGGTATTATAGTGTTTTTAGGTTTTTAAATCATTTTCAAGGATTTTATAGTTTTTTTATATTTTTAGTAATTTCACAGTTTTTAGTGTTTTTATGCTTTTTACAGGTTTTAGGTATTTTTATTGGTTTAGGGGTTTTAGGGGGTGTTTATGTTTTAGGATTTTTAGGATTTTTTATTTTTTTAGTGGTTTTAAGTATTTTTTGGTTTTTAAGGTTATTTTAGACACTTTTAAGTTTCTTGGGTTTTTATATTTTTATGGATTTGTAGATATTTTTTTTGGATTTTATGGTTTTTAGGAATTTTACCAATTTTTAGGGGATTCTAGGGTTTTATGGTTTTTTTGGGTTTTAGGGGGGTTGAGTTTTTAGAGGATTAAAGGATTTTTAAATATTTTAATGTTTTTATGGATTTGAAGGGTGTTTAGAGTTTTTATTGGTTTTAGGTTTTTTATGTGGTTTAGTGTTTTTTAATATTTTTTGTGTTTTTATGGTTTTTTGTGATTACATGTTTTTTTGGGTTTTATCATTTTTTGGGTTTTTAGGGGTTTTAGTGGTTTTCTGGTTTTTATGATTCCCTTAGGGTTTTTCGGGGACTTAGGATTTTTTTCATTTTTAGGGATTTTTAGGTATTTTTAGGATTTTTATTATTTTTATGGTTTTTATGGATTTTGAGGGTTTTAGGGTTTTTAGGGATTTTTAGGATTTTATGGATTATTTTGAGGTTTTTAGTGTTTTAACGTTTTTTAGAGTATTTTTCAAGGAAAATAGATTGTAGTATATAAAAGAAGGGGAATTTAAGTTGAACATAGTCACCCAAGGGTGAAACAAAACCAAATCCTCAGAAACCTTAGGCAGGAAATTGGAAGAAACACATGAGAAACCTTATGAAACCAATTATAACCAATACATGGAAAACCGTCTTGAGAAACCTTGTGAAACCCAAACAAACCATAGCCTAAAAAAGAGCCTGAGAAACCTCATCGATCCCATTCAAAACACTTACTGGAAATTAAGCTCGAGTAACCTCTTGAATCCCATCCAAACCATAGCCCATAAGCAGCTCAAGAAAACTCATGAAGACCATCCAATCCATTGCCTGGAAAAGGACCAATAACCTCATGTAGCACAATAATCCCAAAATATCAAATTCCATCACAAAAGCTCCATCTCCCAGTTCCCAAAAACTACCTCCCTGGAACCATCTCACACCACCCAACTCCTAGAAACAACTACACCTCACAAGACAACTAGATCCTCAGCACCCAAATAAACACTCGATCTCAGCTTCCAAACAACAACTAGCACTCAAAAACAGAACCTGCTCACCAGAAACCCAAGAACTATCCCCATCAACTCCACTCCAACATCACTCCCCACCAATAAAATACCAACTCCTCTCTAACAACACTATCCAACTGCACCTGCACTAGAAAAAATACCAAAAAACAACTATCACTCTAGCAACAACCCACTATTTAGAAATAGCTCAAACACCTCCCAGCAAAACATATCCTACACCCCCAAGAAAACTGGATCCATTTCCATCTACCAGAAATATACCCTAACCATCAAATCCATCAACCATCACCATACCAATACACTCCCGCAAAACTCCCCTCCCAAGTATCATCCTACACTCCAAAATACCAACCAACATATCAAAATCCATCTCAAAATCCCCAACAGCAACCAGGATCCAACAAAAACCCCCTCCAAAGGAATATAACTAGCAGCACCTCTAAGCCAACACCATCCACACCTACATCCCATGCACCCCTCCAGCACCAAACAAACCTCATCCTGCTCCACATATCCAACCAACCAATCAGTAGCAACTATACCAATTAGCCAAACAACACCCACCAACACCACCATCCAGCTGCCCCTACACTGGGTCAGGTCCCACAACCAGTATCCTAGTATCTAACACCCTCTCCCTTCACTAATACCCATCTTCCAAAATATCCTCTAGCAGCAAACACCATCCCATGTATATCCTTCAATGCCCAAGCATCCATCTCCATAAAAAAACAACTCCATCACCTAGCTCCCAAACAAGATCCAACGCCCCTATCGGCATACAATCATTAGCTTACATCAAAGTCGAGTAGGACTACCTGCCACTAAATAGATTGTTCCACAAACCAGAAAGACTAAAATAGCCATAGCACATCATGAAGGCCTCATGGAAACCAAGAGAACATCCTAAAGACATTGATCAAACCAGTTGACTACTCCATCCCTATCACCCTTAAATCTCAAGTTCTCACCATTAAACCTAGTGCTCCCAAATTTCAGTCAAAAACCATCCCTCAACATAACCATCTCACCAGAAACATCAGTATACCGCTCCACACTAGCAGCACTCCCCACCATGCAGTAGGATACTCCACTCCAACAGCACCAACCAATGGAACCTGTATCAGGGAAAATCCCTAAAACATCCATAGCATCAGCAAAAATCTACTCAATAGTAACAGAACCAACACCTCTAGGATAAAAACATCATCCATCCTTATGTAATGGACCCAAAACAACAACACCAGCTACCAGAAGCAACCCACACTACTCCCATAGCACACCCCATAAAATCAACAGCCAGTACCACACCAATGGAACCATCCAATATCCCACCCACTATCTCGAAATCCATTATAGAAACTAGAATATATCGTTAACCCTATCCACAAAAACACGACCTCCATCACCTCCAAGCATACACTAGCCACACCTTCATCCCCTTCTCCTAACAAGCACCAACAATCCATCTTCCTATTACCTCTCAAAATCTTCTAGTAGACCTCAACAATATATCCCATTATCTAATGTTACCCAAATCATCACACAACAACTTCTAAAACTCCCAGTAGTTGCACCACCTCATAGCACCCATGACATCACCCAACACCCTGTTGCACTAACTTAAAGAATAACAATTTCCCTACACCAGAATCAATTCCTATAAAAAGCAATAAAAAATGTATCCATCTACTCAAAACCAGCATCACTCCAAATAACCAAGAGCTATAGTACCAACACCTATCTTCTATCTCCCAGAAACTGGCAACATCACCCCCACAAGCAGGAAACCCCATGCCACCTTATCATTAGCATCATTCCACACACTCAGATCCACTAGCATTGACACCCCATAGTACCAATATCTCTAAAAAAATCCAAAAAAAGTAGTATAAACTCACCATATGAGACATATCCAACCCATGCAAGAAACCAAAATTAACCCACACCTAACCACAAAGGATCATCAAAACTATAACATGACCACCAGACATCATTCAACAGAATATATCCTACCACTCCGTAAATACCTGTGATAACTAAGGACCCCATCATGCAGAAGGATCAAAGAACACCAGCCCAAAAAGCCTCTAAGAGAGAAGCACCCAGCAGTTCCACTATTTCTAAAGTTTTACACCGATAGAAGTATCCATATCATTAAAAAACCAAAATAAAGAGACCAAAAACCAATCAAGTATACTAATGAACACCACTATCCTCTAAACTGAATCTAGTAACTGGAGAACCAAGAAACATAGACTGACAAACCACCAACATTAAAACTGAAAATAGGAGTGGCACTAGCCAATGAAACCTCATCCATTAAAATAAAGAACCACAAACACAGATATCCAATAGATAATACAATAAGGTCACACTGATCATGAACCCCATATCTAACAGAATCTGACAAACTCAAGTGGAAACAGCATAGGATGGGATGTTGTGAAACCACCACCTTGAGAAATCAGGACTATTGAATAGGATAACCAAAGAAATTAAATAATTTATTAAAATCTAGAAACACCATGGAAGAAAGAACCCCGACGAACACTATCAACCTCAGATCACGAAGAGGACACAAAAAGTTCTCTATCCCAACCTTGTGATAGAAAATTGAGATTCCTAAGTCTACAAATCCTTAAAACACACAAATAGGACATGATAAGAACCATTCATATACACTAGCATAGGGAAGAATACATTACTAACACCATTATCACATTCCAACCAAGAACCCACACACCACCGAGGAACACAGACCAAAAATCCCCACACCAATCTAGAAAAATACTTCAAACTGTGAAAGCCACCAGCTAATGAATTAACTGCTAGAAACTAAAGAACCTTAAACCATCCAATGAGATAACATGGGTCATCACCGAACAACACCTCTAACCTTACATAGGTACAAAACACATTGCCCCCACACCTCATGACCAACCACCAAGAAGAAGAACACGTCCCAAAAAACAAAACCCCTGAAAAACCATTGGTGAAACTAAAAAACCTTCCACCACCCCAAAACCAAAGATACAGTAGTGAAAAACAAACTAGAATATATCCTAATCTAAGATAAACTTCAATGATGATCCAAAAATGGCATGAAACTAGGGGTACTGATAGAGCCACCTATAATGAAGAAAGAAAAATGTAAGCCCTAACACAGACCAAAAACTGGACAAGATCCAAAAAACTAACTTGACCAAAAATCTTCATCAAAGATACCATAGAATATTGATTCAATAAAGGAAAGAGAGATAAACCCACCAAGAAATCTAATTTCCAAACATGGAAGAATATCCACCATGGGAATGGGGATATTGTGATCTACAAGATATGAATCAAGGTTTTAAGGTTTTTTGATATTTTTAGGGTTTTATTGTTTTTATAGTTTTTTAACATTTATAGGGGTTTAAATGGTTTTTAGAGTATCTAGGTATTTTTGTTAAGGTTTTATGATATTTTATGGTTTTTATCGGGTTTTCTGGTTTTTAGGGTCTTTTTTGGGTTCTGGGGGTTTTTATCATTTTTAGCATTTTTATGGGTTTTAAGTGTTTTTAGGTTTTTAAGGTTTTCTTATGGTTTTTCAGGTTTATTAGTTTTTTTAAATTTTTAGGTATTTTTAGGGGTTTTAGGGTTATTAATAATTTTGAGTTTTTTGGCATTTTTTTATGGATTTTAAGGGTTTGGGGGTATTAATGTTTTCTAGGTGTCTTAAGGGTTTTAAGTTTTTTAGGTTTTCATATTTTTTCTTTTTCTTATTTAGGGTGTTTAGGGTTATTTAATTTTTAGGTATTTTGAGGGGGTTTTAGGGGTTTTTGTTTTTAGGGTTGGGGGGTGGGTTTTTATCATTTTTTTAGTTTTTTAGGGGTTTAAAGAATTTTAGGTTTCTAAGGTATTATTAGGGTTTTTATGGGTTTTTACTATTATTTTTTGATTTTAGGTATTTTTATATTTTTAGGGTTTTTATGGATTTGGAGGGTTTTTAGTGTTTTTAGGTTTTTTAAACGTTTGTAGCGTATTTTATGTATTTTGAGATTTTAATTGTTTTTTTGGGTTTTATTTGTTTTTGGTTCTTAAGGATTTCATAAGGTTTTTAGGGTTTCTATTTTTTTAGGTACTTTTAGATATATTATATTATTTTTATAGTTTTTATGGTTTTTAGATATTTTGAGTGTTTTTATAGTATTTAGGATTTTTTTGTTTTTTTTGGGTTTAAGGTTTTTTTTGATTTTTAGGGTTTTAAAGACATTTATATTTTTTTAATATTTTTTGAGTTTAAATGGTTTTTAGAGTTTTAAGTGGTTTTTCTAGTTTTGTGGTTTTTAAGTATTTTATGGGTTTTTCTAATTTTTAGGGATTTTAGGGTATTTAACATTTTTTATGTTTTTAGTGATTTTGATTCTTTTATGTTTTAAGATTTTCTTAGGGTTTTTTAGGTTTTTAGTTGTTTTTACGTTTTCAGAAATTTTTAGGTTTTTTATGGTCTTTTAGGTTTTTTAGGATTTTGAGGGATTTTTGGGTTTTTTCGGGGTTTTTTTGGTTTTTTTTGGTTATTTGGTTTTAAGGTTTTTATGGATTTTATAGTTTTTGTACTTTTAAAATTTTTATGGGGTTTGAATGGTTTTTGGATTTTATACTGATTTTTATGGTTTTTTTGGGTTTTAGGTTTTTATGGTTTTTAGGGGGTTTTATGGTTGTTAGATTTTCTATGAATTTTTAATGTTTTTAGGGTTCTTACTATTTTTTTGGTTTTTAGGGGCTTTATGTGTTTTTAGGTTTTTTTAGTTTTTATTAGGGATTTTCATGGATTTTTTGGGAGTTTAATGTTTTTATAGATTTGTATGGGTTTTAAGGATTTTTATGTTTGTTAGGGATTTTCGGGATTGTGAGTGTTTTAGGGTTTCTATGGTTTTTTGGGGAGGGGTTAGGGTTTTCTTTGTTTTTTAGGGTTTTTACCTCTTTTAGTTTTTTAACTTTTTTGGGGTCTAAAGGGGTTTTGGAGTTTTTTTGTGGTTTTTAGTTTTTTATGTGTTTTAAGGGGTTTTAGGTTTTTAGGTGTATTATGGTTTTACGGGGTTTTAGGTTTTTTAGGTTTTCTTATGGTTTTTATGGGTTTTATGTGTTTTTACGTTTTTATGTTTTTCATAGGGGTTTTCCAGGGTTTTTGGATTTCTTTCATTTTTAGGGATTTTTTGGGATTTTTATGGAATTTTTTGGATTTTTTTGGTTATTAGGGATTTTAAAGGATTTATGTTTTTTATAATTTTTGAGTTTTTATTATTTCTTTTTATTTGTCGGGTCTTGTTGATTTTGGATGTTTTTAAGGGTTTATACCATTTTTAATACTTTTATCAGCTTGAAGGGTTATTATAATTTATAGTGTTATATGGTTTTTATGATTTTATTTTTATTTTTGATGGGTTTAATGATGTTTATGGTTTTAGTGTGTTTTAGTGTGTTTTAGGGTTTTTATCATTTTTAGGGTTTTGTGGTTCTATTTGACATCTATGGAGCTCCTTTATTCTTAATGTACCACCTTCTCTTCTATTTCTCATTTTATCCCCTCCCTCTTCTCACATGATACTTCGCACTGGTGGAGATATCATATATTGATCACAACCCCTCTTTCTACCTAACCCTGTGCATCATACCTCCATTCTGGGTCTGTGTTCTGGTACTTCAGATGGTTTGGGTTGGCATTGGTGGTGGCTTTCAGTGTCCTTCTACACTATCATTATTGGACAACCCATCATGCTCCACCCCATTTTTATCATGTTCGATGAGGGTTCTAGGTCAAATTAGGATGGTTTTATAGGGGGGGATGGTAGTGACCTCGGTTATTACACTTCACTGGCTTGGGATTCTCCAACTATTCTTCTTGGTTCTTTATTTATTTTATAGATTTTTGGTTTCTTCTTAGTGATGTGTTGCTATTTTTTCTTCATTTTTTTTCATTTTCGTTTGGATTAGAAATTTGATGTTATGATCATTATTTTTTTGGGACGTAGTGATTTATAGGTATTGTTAATCTGATTGTCTATTAATGGTTTAGTGTTTTGATGGTGTAGTGTAGTAAATTTTTCTCATCACATCACACAATTATGAATATGCTGTATTTAGTGTTGTCCTATAATGAGGCATCTATCTACTCAACTCTGCTCTAATGTCTTGGTTTAGCGCTCCCTTCCCTGTCAGCCTTGTGTGCTGGTCTTTAAGGAAGTTATAGGATGTGTTGTTTGAGAGACCAATGGTCTATGGGAGGAGCTACAAACTTTATCTTTCTCACTTTTGGCATCCTTCGGTGTTAATTATTATAGTTCTTCATGAATTTAATAAATTACTATGGTGTTCTATTATGATGTGTTTATGGAGGAAATATAACATTTATACAGTGACAAAAAAAGGTGTTTTAACAATGGTGTCAATGGATTCCGGAAGGAGAATCTCTTCAGTGACCTGTTTTGATGATGGGAGTTTTTCTAAAATGATGATGGTGAGGTTGAGGCTGCCTTATGTGATGGTGGTTGAATCTATGGTGTGATGATGGTCGGTGGGTTCACATTCTGGTAAAGTGCAGGTGACGTAGGTGAGCCTGACTGTTAGAGGGTGTGGATCAAGGTAGCTCGTTGCTTAATTTTTCATGACCCAAGGTGATTCGAGGGTGATTTGATCTAAGTGTGGAACTTTTTTTAATTTCATATTTGGGATTTGTGGTTGATTTATCTCTTTAATTTGAATTTTAAAATCTGGTGGTTTAGTTTGAATCCAGTTGAATTCCAGGTTATCACTTAACCATATGGGGAATTTTAAAAAATAACAAAAAATGGATTTGGAGGATGAGGTATTTTTACAGTTTTAGGGATTTTTAGGGTTTATTGGGTTTTTAGGTATTTTGGGGGGTTTTGTGGGATCTAGGTTTCTTAGGGTTTTTAGGGTTTTGTGTTTTTAGGGGTGTTAAGTGTTTTTAGGTTTTCAAAGGTTTATGAGGTTTTTTTAGGGATTTTATGGTTTTGTTTTAATTTTTTTAGTGTTTTAGAGATTTTATAGGTTTCTTATTTTTTTTGAGAGTTTTGGGTTTTTAGTTGTTTTAGTGTTTCTTATTGTTATGAGGGGTTTTTTGGTTTTTTTTTGTGGGATCAGGGTTTTTTTGGTTTTAAGGGTTTTTAATATTTTTTACATATTAGGGGTTTAATGTGTTTTATATTTTTAGTGGTTTTTTGGGATTTTTAGATTTTTAAATGTTTTTAGGGGGTTTTATTTTTTTTAGAGTTTTAGAGTTTTTAGAATTTTTAAGCTTTTAGAAGTTTTAAATGTTTTAATGTTTTTAATGTTTTTATATTTTTTTCATTATTTTAGGGTTCTTTAAATAATGACGTATTTTTTAACTTTTTTTAGATTTTTAGGGTTTTTAATGTTTTTAAGGGTTTTTGCAGTTTTAGAGGGTTTTATTATTTAAGGGGTTAAAATTTTTTTTAGAAATTTTGGTGGGGTTTTATGGTGTTATGGGTATTTATGCTTTTTATGGGTTTGATAGTTTTTTGGGTTTAGGGTATTTTAGGGGTTTTATCATTTTTTTTTTGTTTTTAAGGGTTTTTAGTGTTTTTAGTTTTTAAGGTTTTATTATAGGGTTTCTTAGTGTTTTTAGGTGTTTTTATGTTTATAGAGATTTTTATGGTTTTTTATGATTTCTACGGTTTTAGGGGTTTTATGGACTTTGAGTGGCTTTATTGTTTTTACGGTTATGGTTTTTTGGCGGTTTATAGGGGTTTAAAGGGTTTTTTATAAAAAAAAATTGTGGGTTTTAAGGTTTTTATTATTTTTTAGGTTTTCTTTATTTTTTGAGGGTTTTTGGTTTTTTGGGGTTTTAGGTTTTTAGGTTATTTGGTGTTTTTATGATTTTTAGGGGTTTAAATGTTTTTTATTTTTAAAGGTTTTATTTGGGTTTTTCAAGTTTTTTTATGAATTTTTACAAGGACTTAGTATATTTATGATTTTTTACATTTTTTAGGTATTTTAATGGGTTTTAGGGTTTTTAGGCGTTTTATGGTTTTTTAGTTATTTTTTTGGTTTTATGATTTTTTTGAGTGTTTAGGATTTTTAAGATTTTTAGAGTTTCTTAAAAAAATTGAGGTTTAATGGGTTTTTCGAATTTTTAGTCGTTTTTTTGGTTATTTCGGGGATTTTGCGTTTTATAAGTTTTTAGGGTTTTTTTGGTTTTTAGGGTTTTTTGGATTTTTTGGGTTTCAAGCATTATTTTCTGTTTCTTAGGGGTTTTATCTATTTTCGGTTTTTTTAAATTTTCTTAGGGTTTTTGGTGTTTTAGGGATTTTTAAGTTTTTTTTTATGTTTTAGGTATTTTGAGAGTTTGGATGGTTTTTAAGAGAAGATGGAGCAAGACTAGCCAATTCCTGGTCGCCCAAAATTTATTAGAAAAAAACAACTTGCAAGGAATGGGAGAAGTCAAATGACCCAACCAAAAAGGTGTTAGATGTCATAGAGGTCAACATCCCCACTACCATTATAATAAGAAGCTGCACCATCAGGGGCTCCATCAGCAACATATCCAGAGTCAGCATCAATATCTGCTGACTCCCATTCAGATTCATGTTGCTTGAATAAGGCAATATAGTTTTATCTAATTATTTTCTACTCCGCATGTAGCTACATATTGGAAGGCTTAACTCCCTTGTCAAAATAATTTTTCTTTGGACATTTAGAGAAGGTTCTGGTGGACACTGTATTTGGAAAACTAGAGTAGTCATTCCTTAGCTTCCTCTTTTAGGGGTCTGATGTGAAAACTGCATATTTTTTTCCATCCAATACAGAATGACCTCCCCTACCAAATCCATATCCTTAATGATCGTAGCAATTTTTATGCTCATCCTACTACCCTCATCCTGGAAAATACTTTCATCTTTGGGGATGTAGGTGTCTTCATGATTTCTAATACAACCAGTCGTCACTTTACATTGCATCATGCTTTGGACCAAAAACTCTTAACCAGGATCAATAGCATTCTGATCCAAGGGAAAAAAATCCATCCCATAATCACCAAAAACATTCTGAGCCACTGACTCCTACTAAAAACCAGTTCAACTATTAACAACCTCCAACCTAGTGTCACCTAATTCTACCGGAATCAATTGAAAGCCCTCATCCTCTTCATGATTAATCTACCCAGATTTTACTCAATCCTAGGCTGTAATGGAAGCCCTGTCCAGACCCTTATCAATCCATGTAAAGAAATCACAACTACATAGGGGAACCTACACATCAGCCCCTATTATAATCATCATTCCCTGTACCATCCTGTACAACTTCACCACATGTCAAGACATATTTTAAACCCTTACCCCTATTTTCAAAAGCAACACCCTCAAGCCCAAAGTAAGCAGTCTGCCGAGGATGCTCTTCCAGGTCACCAGCCTGATTTGGTTGCATAACCAGCTTCTCATGGACCGAATTCTCATAAACCAAGACATAAAACTGATTGTGCAAAGGGACACTAGCACTACCCTAATTCACTGTCAGTTGATTTGAAGAATCCTTGGCCTCCTCCAAAACTTCAGAATTGAGGCACAACACAGGCAGCCAAATCTAATGCATATCCTATATCCTGAGACTATTTGATCCTTCCAAAGTATTCATCACCCCCATACTAGTCACAATTACCAAGTCACGTTTCAACCTATCAAACATAGCATAAACCCTTAGTTCGAGTAAATACTATCGAGAAACCTTTCGTGGAAAATCTCCAACCCGTATAATAGAATGATCATCAGCCTGTAGCACATTAGCCAACCATGTAGGTATACCTGCACCATGCATTCCATGACCCCCCCCCCCCATTGAGGTGCAGTTGGATGAAAACCATGATTTGTAATAGTCGACCACTATAGTTTTGACTTGACAATACTACCTGAACACTTATAGGTAGATTCACAGTGGACTAGTCTATGGAAGTTCGAACAGAAAGAAACCTAGGATTCTAATCAAATATTCTAATTCCACCAAAGCTTACATTCAATCTCATTGAAAATATAATTAACTAGAAACTTGAACATATCCAAATCTATGCATATTCAAATCGCAATTGGGTGGTTGGAAGCACTAGTTTGTGCATCCATACCAAAAAAATCTATCGACGAGGTTTCCATTGATGTGGAGGATGGATGAGTTTTAGAAGGGTAGGGCAAGACTCGGAAGAGTATTTCACAAGTCCACATTCATGGGAACACGATGTAGATTAAAATAAAAATTCTATAAGAAAAAATAAAACCTAAGGCCATCCCTGATATATCGTGAAAAGGATAATGTCAAAATCAAATCTTCTTCATTCCTAAACTGGATCAGAAAGATTCGAGAATCCTATAACCCTACAATAGCCTGTTCAAGTAGATTCTAAGAAGAATAAACAAACTTATCGAAATCATCAATGGAGGGTCGAATCCTTCCAAAATGAGCCACCGTCGTGAGGTCTAAGAGTGAAGAGGCCATTGAGATCTCCCATGAAGAGATCAAGAATGAGTGAGTACCATTATAATAGTGGGGGACATTTGGGAAAGTTTCAATCTCCATAAAGCAAGGAAGACACGAAGGATCAGTAAGTGGAAATAAGAGATTCCACAGTAGAGGCCCATCCTCCACCCCCTTGCCACGGCTCAGGAAGGGGAGGTGTCACTATAGACATTGGCTATGCCATCGTCATCTTCATAGATGCTAAGGAGAACACCCTATTTCAATTATTTGGGGTTTTTAGTATTTTTATGATTTTTAGGGTTTTAGTGGTTTTTTGAGTTTGTAGGGTTTCTAATATTTTTTGATTTTTTTAGTTTCTTTAGGGGTTTAACGTTTTTTAGAGGTTGTGGTGGTTTTAGGGTTTTATATGGTTTTAATGTTTTTTAGTTTTTTAGTATTTTGAGTGGTTGTTGGGTTTTTTTCTAGTTTTTTTTTCATTTATAGGACTTTTATGGGTTTTTAGGGTTTTTAGGTTTTTATTATTTCCGTAGGTGTTATCATGGTTTTTAGGGTTTTTACATTTTTAGGTATTTTTTGGATATTTTTGATATTTATATGGATTTTTAGTGTTATTTGTATTATTTAGGTTATTAAGATTTTTATGGTTTTAGGGTTTTATGGTTTTGTGGGTTTTTTGGGGTTTATTTTCGTTTTTTACCATTTTCAATGTATTTTTAGAGTTTTTTAACATTTTTTGGGTTTAAATACATTTTATAGTTTTTAGAGATTTCTAGGATTTTATGGGGTTTTAAGGGTTTTAAGGGTTTTTAAGGGTTTTTAAGGTTTTTTATGATTTTACAAGTTATTTACAGATTTTTTTATTTTTTACAGTTTTAATAGTTTTTAGGGTTTTAATAGTTTTTGGTGTTTTGGGGCTTTTAGTGTTTTTTGATTTTTTAGTTTTTTTAGGTTTTATGTGTCTTTAGTTTTTTATGTTTTATTTAGGGTTTTAATGGTTTTGGGGATTTTGACACGATTAGTTATTTTTAGGGATTTTAGTGGTTTTTATAGTTTTTATGTATTTTGAAGGGTTTTATGGTTTGTTATGGGTTTTAAGGGTTCTTTTATCTCAAGGGTTTAAATGTTTTTTTAACATTTTTAGGGATTTAAAGGGGTTTTTGAGTATTTTATGATTTTTATGGTTTCTATGGGTTTTAGGGTGTTTAAAATTTTTTATGGGTTTTATGATTTTTAGGGATTTTAAGGATTTATTGGTTTTAGAAATTTTTATGTTTTTAGTGGTTTTATGTTTTTATTGGTTTTAAATGTTTTCATAGGGTTTTTAAGGGGTTTATGGTTTTATGTTTTTAGTGATTTTTATGGATTTTTATGGTTTTAGGGTTTTTAAATTTTTTTAGGGTTTTAGGATTTTAAGGGGTTTTATGGTTTTATGGTTTATTTTGGGATTTCCCAGTTTTTTCCATTTTTTGTTTTTAGGATTTTTTGGAGTTGTTAAAATTTTTGGGGGTTTAACGTGTTTTTTGGTAATTTAGATCTTTTTGGGGTTTGGGGTGGTTTTAGGTTTTTTAGTATTTATAGTGGATGTTATGGGTTTTAGTGTTTTTAGGGGTTTTTGGGTTTTTATGGTTTATTATAGGATTTTCCAGTTTTTTCATTTTTTTTTGGATTTTAGGGTTTTTTTGGAGTTCTTAAAATTATTGTGGGTTTAAAGGGTTTTTAGATATTTTAGCTATTTTTGGGGTTTGGTGAGGTTTTAGGTTTTTTTAATATTTATAGTGGATTTTATGGGTTTTAGTGTTTTTAGGGTTTAAAGTGTTTCTAGGTTTTAAAGGTTTTGATAGGGTTTTTCTGGGTTTTTTGGATTTTTTTACGTTATTTGGGTATTTCAGGGATTTTTTAGGATTTTAATGATATATTAGGTTTTTTAAGGATTTTCAGGGGTTTTATGGGGTTTCTGGTTTCAAGTGTTTTTATGGTATTTTTAGTATTTTTGGAATTTTTGAGATTTTAGGGTTTAAAATGTTTTTATATATTTTTTTTTATTATTTTTTTGGGTTTAAATGTTTTTAGGAATTTTTAATGGGTTTTAGGGTTTTTTGTGGGGCTTTAGAGTTTTATAAGGTTTTTAGTGGTTTTTATGGTTTTTTGGGGTTTTAGGGTCTTTAGTTTCTTTTATTGTTTTTAGGGGTTTTAGAGTATCTAGGGTTTTAAGGGGTTTATGTTTCCTTATTTTTTGAAGGTTTATTTGGACTTTTTAGTGATTTTAGGGTTTTATTTTTATAGGGATTTTTAAGGCGTTTAAATAATTTTAATGGGTTTCTTGGGCAATTAGGGATTTTCAGATTTTATTTGGATTTTTAGGTTTTTGGGGTTTATAGCAATTTTTAGGCTTTTAACAGTTTTTTTTGTTTTTTTATTTTATGGTTTTATTAGTGGGTTTTCATACATTTTATGATTTTATAAATTTTCATGGATTTTTAGATATTTATAAGGATTTTATATGATTTTTAGTGATTTTGAGGGGTTTTAGGGGGTTTTAGGGGTTTTAATTTTATTAGGGTTTTAAAGGTTTTTATAAATTTTAAATTTTTTATGGTTTAAAAGAGTTTTTATATTTGTTAGTGGGTTTTAGTGTTTGTATGGGTGTTTGGGGTTTCTAATGTTTTTTAAAGGGTTTTTTGGTTTTTTGGGTTTTTTAGGATTTTTTGGTTTTTTATCAATTTTATATGGTTTTTCGTGTTTTTTTATTTTTAAATACATCTTAGGAATTTTCAAGGGTTTTAGGGGATTTTATGTTTTTAGTGATTCTAGGGATTTCTTAGGATTTTGATGGTTTTAGAGTTTTTAGGGATTTTCAGGGGTTTTAGTTTTTTTGTATTTTTTATTTTTTTGTGGGTTTTTTTTCCAGTGTTTTAACATTTTCTAGAGTTTTAATTTTTTAGGGGTTTAAATGGGTTTTATAGGTTTTAGGGAATTTTAGGGGTTTTAGGGTTTTTAGTGTTTTTATCCTTTTTTGGTTTTAGTGGTTATAAATGTTTTTAGTTCTTTAATTTTGTCTTAGGGGGTTTAATGTTTAATAGTATTTTTAATGGTTTTAGGTATTTTTAGGGGTGTTTGAAAAAAAAATCGTTTTTAAAGTTTTTAGGGATTTTGAGGGGTTTTGGGGTTTTAGGGTTTTTATGTTTTTTGGATTTTTACGGTTTTGTTTGAGCTTATAAGGGTTTTAATGTTTTTAGTGTTTCTAAATTTCTTATGGGATTAAAGGGTGTTTATAGTTTTTGGTGGATTTTATAATTTTTTAAGGGGTTCTAATGATTTATTGGTTTTATGGTCTTTAGGAGTTTTAGAGGTTTTAGGGTCTCAAATGGGTTTTTAGTGTTTTATAGGTTTGTATGGATTTAAATTTTTTTCAGGGATTTAACATTTTTTTTGGGTTTTCTTGTTTTTTTGGGTTTCTTACATTTTAGGTATTTTTTTGTCTTTTTTAGGATTTTTTGGTTTTTACTATGTTTAGGAAATTTGAGGGTTTTAGGGTTTTTAGGGATTTTATGGTTTTTAACATCTTTTTAGTTCTTTAGGTGGTTTACATGTTTTTCATGATTTTAATGTATTATTTGGGGTTTTATGGGTTTTTTATTTTTTAGGGTTTTTAAGTGTTTTTTATGTTTTTTATGGATTTTTGGGATTTTTGGAATTTTTGGTATTTTGAGGGTTTTAGGGTTTTTTTAGTGTTTAAAGCGTTTTTGGGGTTTTTGGGTTTTTGGTGTTTTATAGGTTTTTTTTGGGATTTTGAGTTTCTTTTTGTGTTTTTAGGGGTTTAAAATATTTTAGTGTTTTTTAACATTCTTAGGGGTTTAAAGGGATTTTAGATTTTTTGTGCTTTTTAGGGATTTTATGGGATTTTTTAAATTTTTAAGAAGTTTTTTTTGTTTTAAGGATTTTTAAGAGATTAAGTGTTTTTTGGTTTTTAAGGGTTTCTTAGGGGTCTTCATGGTTTATAGTGTTTTTTATGTTTTTAGGGATTTTTAGGGTTTTAAGTATTTTTATGTGTTTTTGGGTTTTTGGAGATTTTATGGGTTTTTGGGATTTTTTTGGGGTTTTATGTTTTTTGGGTGTAAGGATTTTTTTCTTAATTCTTACTGTTTTTTGAGTTTTTAGTGTTTTTTAACAATTTTATGGGTTTGATGGGTTTTGAGAGTTTTTATATGATTTTAGGGTTTTTACGGGGATTTAGGGTATTTATGGGTTTTAGGGTTTTTAGGGTTTTAGGGTTATTAGGGGTGTTAGTAATTTTAGGTTTTAGGAGTGTAAGTTTTTTTAGGATTTTATGGTTTTATTAGAATTTTCAGAAATTTTTTGGGTTTTTTACATTTTATTGATATTTTAGGATTTATTAGTATTTTTATAGTTTTATAGTTTTTTATTTTTTTGAGTTTTTATAGTTTTATGATTTTTATGTGTTTTTATGGTTTTTCAGTTATGAGGATTTAAATATATTTTTGAGTTTTTAACATTTTTAGGTGTTTAAATTATTTTTAAGGAATTTAATGGTTTTTAGGGTTTAATGGGGTTTTAGGGTTTTTAATGTTTTAGGGATTTTAATGATTTTTAGGGTTCTGGGTTTTTATATATTTTTTGTGTGTTAAGAATTTTATTTTGTTTAGGGGTTTTAATTGATTTAGGTTTTAAGGTTTTCTTAGGGGTTTTCACAATTTTTGGGGTTTTTTCATTTTTAGGGGTTTCTGGAAATTGTTTTGGATTTTTAAGGATTATTATGGTTTTTAGGGTTTTATTTATTTTTTTAGGTTTAGGATTTTTTTAGTATTTTTATGGTTTTTATAGTTTTATGGGTTTTATGGGCTTTTGAGTTTTTAGGGGTTTTAAGGGTTTTTAGTGTTTTTCAACATTTTGAGCGGTTTAATAGTTATCTTTCTAGTTTTTAGTGGTTTTTAGTAGGGATTTTGGGGGTTTAATTATTTTATGGTTTTTATATATTTTTATAGGTTTAGGGGTTTATAGTGTTTTTAGGTTCCTTTTGATTTTTAGGGTTTTTATCATTTCTTATATTTTCAGGGTTTAAAGCCATTTTTGTCTTTTATGATTTTTAGAGGGGTTTTCAGGTATTTTTTTGGGTTCTTTCGTTTTTAGGGATTTTTTGGGATTTATTATGAATGACTATATATAGTGGTTTTAAGTATTTTTTGTGTTTTAGGGTCTTTTATGTATTTTTAGGGTTTTTATTTGTTTTTTGGGTATTTATGTTTTTTTAGTTTTATAGGGTTTTAAAGTATTTTTAATGTTTTTAATGTTTGTATGGGTTTAAAGGGTTTTTAATATTTTTAGTTATTTTTAGGGTTTTAATTAGTTATTATGGTATTTTGTGGTTTTTAGGGGGTTTAAGGTTTTTAATGTTTTTAGGGATTTTTTGGGGTTTTATCATTTTTAGGTCTTTTAGTGGTTTTAAGTATTTTTTTGTTTTTATGGGTTTCTTAATGGTTTCTGGGATTCTTTGTTTTTTATGTTTTTATAGATTTTTAGGGATATTTTTGGGATTCATGTGGTTTTTTATTTTTATATAGTTTTAAGGGTTTTTGGTTCTTATGGGTTTTTAGGGTTGTTTGGTTTGTTTTGAGTTCTTAGGGATTTTAATGTTTTAATAGTTTTTAGCATTTTTGGTGTATAAATATTTTTTTTTCTAGTTTTAACTGGTTTTATGGATTTCATGGAATTTTAGGGATTTTTTTTGTTTTTATGGGTTTTGGGGTTTTTGGGGTTTTAGGGTATTTAACATATTTTTAGTTTTTTAGGGGTTTAAAGTGATTTTAATTTTTTAAGGTTTTCTTAGGGGTTTTCATGTTTTTAGGTATTTTTTGGGATTTATTATATTTTTATAGTTTTTTTGTTTTGTATGGACTTTGAGGGGGTTACGGGGTTTTTGAATTTTGTATGTTTTTAGGGGTTTTAAGTGTGTTTATGTTTTTATAGTTTTCTTAGGGGATTTCATGGTTTTTAGTGTTTTTTATGTTTTTAGGAAATTATCATTATTTTTTTTCGATTTTAATGGTTTTGTGGGTTTTAGGTAATTTTTAGATTTTTAGGGTTTTTATTTTTTTCATAGGTTTTTAGTGGTTTTTGAGCATTTAAGAGTTTTAAGGGGTTTTTTATAGTTTTTAATCATTTATAGGGGTTTAAATGGGATTAAAAAAATTTAGTGGGGTTTTAGGGTTTTTTATGGTTTTGGTGTTTTGATTGAGTTTGAGGGTTTTTTGGGTTTTTTGGGGTTTTATTGTATTTAGAATTTTTTATGTTTTATGGCGTTTTAAGTGTTGTTAGATTTTTAAGGGTTTCTTAGGTATTTTTAGGGATTTTATGGTATTTTTAAATTTTTATGGATTTCAAGGTTTTTTTTAAAATTTTAATGGGGTTTTTTGGGTTTTAGTGATTTTGAGTGTTTTTAGTGTTTTTAGGTTTTTTTATGTTTTTAGGGTTTTTAGGGGTTTTAGACATTTTTAGGGGTGTATTGGATTTTAGGGTCTTTAGTGGGGTTTTTGGGTTTTTTTAGTTTTTAGATGGTTTTAGGGTTTTTAGGTGTTTTATAAATTTTAGGATTTTTAAGGCCTTTTATGTTTTTTAGGGTTTTTAGCATATTTTAGGTTTTTAAGGGTTTTATTTGTCTTCAGGTTGTTTTACGGTATTCTTTGGGGTTTTCAGTTTTTTGGACATTTTATGGAGTTTTTTTTGGTAATTTTATGGCTTTTAGGGTTTTTAGGGGTTTAGATATTCTATGGATTTTTGAGTTTTTAGGTATTTTTTAAATTTATATGATTATAAATGTTTTTACAGTTTTTAAACTTTATTATGGGTTTAAGGGGTTTTTAGAGAATAAAGTGGGGTATTAGAGAAAGGAAGGTGTGGGGATCGGCTATTCCCGGACCCCCAAATTTTTTTTAAAGAAACAAAAGCAGACAAGGGTGGGGAAGGGTCAAACAACCCACACTGAAAAAACCCTGGACCACCCAATACACCAAAAAATCCAAAATGACCTGAAAAGAAGAACGAAAAGAAATGAGAACAACCAATCAACATCTCCATCCCCATATGGATCCCCATCAGCACTGTAACTAGTGGAATCATCTGACTCCTCTGACTCCCATTCAGATAATTTATATTGCTTGAGGAAGGTAGTGTAATACTCTCTCAGATGTTGCTGCTCCACATTCAACTGCGCCTTGACAGAACGACCTCCCCTGCCAGAGGAATATTCCTTTGCATTTCAAGAGGCTCTCATGGAAACTGTCTTTGGAAAAGTATAATAGTAATTCATTAGATTCCTCTTTTGGGAATCTAATTAGACCCCAACAGATTTGGTTTCCATCCCATATGGAATGGCCTCCTCTAGCAACGCCCTCTCCTTAATGATAATAGCCGTATTTTGGTTCATCCTTTAAACATCCTCCTGGAAACGTTCATGATCACTGATGAATGAGGATTCCTATTTTAGGTAATAGTCGGCAAGAACCCCACATTTCTGCATGTTAGGAACCACTAGGCCAGGTTTTTCAAGAGCCAGAAAAGGAGGGGACACCACACCATCCTGCACCTATTACAGGCCCTTATCATCCTTCCAAGTAGAACAAACCACATCACTAGTTCACCCAACAGTGTTATCCACCTAAACTTCAGTTAGAGTAGGATATTTTCCTCCTCCACAGACAACTTTCTTACTTTATCTTGTAATGAAGGCTCATTCTCAACAATCCTATCACTATTGTGTACAAGCACCTATATCTATCTTTTTTCCTGCTCACCAGCACCATCTGAGTGCCCAATGGTGTCCAAAATTGGATCATATTCACTATAATTATGGGCCGCACTCTCTTAACCATGCCTAGAAATGATAGCCTACACCTTACTCTCTGCTTGTACAAAAAACCTCACACTCCTAGCATCAACAATCGAAGACCCTTGCACCTCCTCCTCAAGATCCATCCCTTTAAAGTAGTTGAAGGTTGTAATGTATTCCTACATCTCCTTCAGAATTCTAACATAAGAAATGGGCATCCCATGAGTAGTAACTTTCCCCCCTATAGATCCCCAATCACCCTACCAAATAGAAGAATTTCCAGTATCAAAAAGCTTCTAGTTGCTCCTCAATCGCCTAAATATATCACTCACCTTGGGCTTCGGTTAACACTGAAAAACCACATTACGTAAATAGTGGTCACCTATTGCAGGCCCATTGGGCCCCAATACTTTTGGAAGTCCAACCCACAAATCTTTGGGCTCAGTGGTCCAGGACCTGGACCAATTTTAGGTGCCACCCCCAAATTCAGAGTGCTAGCCCTCTGGTCCAACCCCGCCATGACAACCTCCTAAGCATCAATAGCTGATTTATCCTCTACACCGGATTCCTCACAAACTAGATTTGTCTCTTCAATAGATCTACTGTGATGTGAGAAACATAGTCTAGAGTGACCCAAATTTTTACAAGAATAATAGAACTCCACCCATGATTCAAAGACACTTGGTTGTTTGTATCAAAATTCCTCACCAACAACAATCCATAAAAACTCAACTGGTGCATTATATGCAACAACTTCAAAAAAACTCTAAGAGTCAAAGGATGAAAAATTGCAGAGGTCATGCTATCTGAGAAAAGATACCTTCTCACCAGATATCAAAGCATAAAAATCATAGGAGCATTTTAAAACGGCAGAGGGAGTACAGAGAATCGATCCCAGGTGGAAATCATCAGTGAATCGTGATTCATATGAAGATCAAATATCCATCTAAAGAGAAAGAGATAGTATCCATTAATGCTATGGGGAGTTAAGACCATGACACAGATAGATCCTCCTCCATTGAAAACTAAATCATAATGTATTTTTCATCAATTAATCCTACTTTTGTATGATCTTAATGACCCCAAGATTCAAAAACAAACCTATCAAACGAGTCCACCGAGGGTCACCAGCTCATGAAGCGAGAAACCAAGATCAAGATATGAAGAGAGGAGTCTTTAATAATCTCCTGGATTGAGATCGGGATCTATGTGCGTCTTCCAAACAAATCAAGAACCTTATGTAAAATTTTAATCTGTGAAATGGGGGTAGAAAATGAGTGGTGGAGAATAGGACAATGGCTTTCCGATCTTCACCAAGGATCAACAAGGGCCCCTATCCCACAGAGGGGGGATGGAGATATTCAGCCATCATCATCGTCAAGGGTGAGGAGGGGTGAATCCATTGTGAGAGTGAAGAGGAGGTGGAACAATATTCTCCACTTTGTGGGGTTTTTCTGGTTTATGGGTTTGTTAAAGACTTTTTGGGGCTTTATGGTTTTTATGGTTTTTAGGTTTTTTTAGGTTTTTTAGGATTTTTATAATTTTTAGCATTTTAGGAGTTTTAATTGATTTTATGTTTTTCATTTTTTCTTATTATATTTTAGTGGTTTTAGGAAATTTTATGTTTTTATGATTTTTGGGCTTTTTCAAAGTTATACAGGTTTTTTGGTTTTTTAGGGATTTTGAGGGGTTTTAATTTTTTATGGTTTTTATTGTTTTTTGGTTTTTAGAGGTTTTTAGGGTTTTTATATTTTTATTTTTTTATTAGGTTTTTCAATATTTTATGGTTTTTACATTATTATGGATTTTTAGGGCTTTTTAGGATTTTTATGGGTTTTAGGGTTTTTATGGGTTTTCGGGATTTTTGGGATTTTATGGTTTTTTGGGATTTTTAGGTTTTTAGGGTTTCTTTAGTTTTTAGGGTTTTAATCGTTATTATATTTTTTTAAAATATTTTTAGGGGTTTAAAGGGAGTTTAGAGTTTTTAGGGTTTTTATGTATTTTAGGGTTTTTATGTTTTTATGTATTTTATGGTTTTTAGCAGTTTTAGGGTTTCTAGGGATATGTAGTTTTTTATATTTTTAGGGGGTATAAGTGTTTTCTCTTTTTAAGGATTTATTATGGGTTTCCATGTTTTTAGGGTTGTTTACATTTTTAGGTATTTTTTGGGTTTTTTTGGATTTTAGTTGTTTTTTTGGTTTTTAAGGGTTCTTTTGGGTTTTTTGGTTTTTTCAGATTTTAGGGTTTTTTGAGTTTTCAGTGTTTTTAAGCATTTTTTAAATTTTTTAAATTTTCAGGGGTTTACTGAGTTTTTATTTTTTTATTGGATTTTAGGGTTTTATTGGGTTTTAGGACTTTTATGGGTTTTAGGGGTTTTATTGTTTTTAGGGGTTTTAGTGTTTTTAGGGTTCTAAGTGTTTTTAGGTTTTTAAGGGGTTTTATGTGATTTAAGTCTTTTCTGTCTTTATTATGTGTTTTAAGGTATTTTTGGGTTTTTTACATTTTTATGTTTTTTAGGGGTTTTACATTTTATATGGTTTTTAGGGTATTTATGTATTTTGAGGGTTTTTTGGTTTAGAGTATTTTTTAATGTTTTTAGTGTTGTGTTGATATTTTGAGTTTTTTAAAAAATAGGGGTCTAATGGGTTTTTATAGTTTTTAGTTTTTTATGGTTTTTATGCATTTTTAGGTTTATTATGGTTTTAGGGTTTTTTGTTACTTTATTTGGATTTTAATGTTTTTAGTATTTCTTAATATTTTTATGGGGTTTTAGGTTTTTAATAATTTCTTAGGGGTGCTCTGGTTTTTAGTGTTTCTTACATTTTGATGTATTTTTAGGGATTTTTTTAGGTTTTTTGGGTTTTTAGGGTTTTTAGGGATTTGCGGTATTTTTCGGTTTTAGGGTTTTTTTGGGTTTTTAGGGGTTTATTTTGAGTTTTAAGGGGTTTAATATTTTTTTAAATTGTTTTAACATATTTATTTTTTTTAAATGTTTTTATAGTTTTAAGTGGTGTTTTAAGGTTTAATATGTTTTAGAGGTTTTTATTTTTTTTGGTTTTAGGGGTTTAGAGTATTTTTACAGGTTTTAAGGTTTCTAGGGTTTTTAAAATTTTTTAGTATTTTATGGGGTTTATGTTATTTAAGGATTTTAAGGTTTTATTACAGTTTTTGGGATTTTATGGTTTTTATATTTTTATGTATTTTTAGAGATTTTTTAGGATTTTTATGGTATTTTTTGTTTTTTAGGGATTTTGAGGGTTTTTTAGGTTTTTAGTGTTTTCGGTTTACAAGTGTTTTTATGTTCTTATAGGTATTTAAGGATTTATTATGGGTTTTTAATAATTTTTAGTGTTTTATGGTTTTTAGGGTTTTGTGGTTTTTTAGATTTTTAGGTTTTTTTGGGGTTTTAGGGGTTTATGAGTTTTTAGAAATTTTTTAACATTTTTAGGTGTTTAATGGATATTTAATGTTTTTTGTGGGTTTTTTGATATTTTTGGGGTTTTAGGGTTTTTAAAGGTTTTTAGGGGTTTCTATAGTTTTTATGGGTTTTAGTGTTTTCTAGAGTCTTTTATAGTTTTTAACAGTTTTTAGGGTTTTTAGGTGTTTTTAGTGTTTTTTGGTTTTTTAAGGTTTTCTTAAGGATTTTCAGAGTATTTTATATTTTTAGGGAAATTAATTATTTTATTTAATTTCTATGATTTTTAAGTTATTTAGTATTTTATGTTTTTAAGGAATTTTATGTGTTTTTGAAAATTTATTATGGTTTTTTGGTGTTTTTTATTTTTTTAAGGATTTCACGGTCTTTTAGGGTTTTTTTATTTTTTTAGGGATTTCAAGGTCCTTTTATGGGTTTTATAGTCTTTAAGGGTTTTAACAATTTTTGTTTTTTAGGTTTTTAATGTTTTTAGGTTTTTTAAGTTTCACTTGGGGTATTCAGGGTTTTTGGTGTTTTTACCATTTTAGGGATTTTTATGTATCTTTTAGGATTTTTTTTGTTTTAGGGTTTTAAGGTATTTTGAGCGGTTTTAGGGTTTTTAGTGTTTTTAGCAGTTTTATGATTTTCAATGTTTTTAATTGATTTTATTATTTTTTGTGTTTTTAATTTTTTTAGGGGTTTTCATGGTTTTTTTGGTTTTTAGGTTTATTTGTGGTTTTAGGTATTTTTTATGTTTTTATATCTATTTAGGGTTTTTTAGGTATTTTGATGTTTTTTAGTGTTTTAGGGTTTTTATTGTTTTTTTGGGATTTTTCATATTTTTCTGAGATTTTTAAGATTTTGGTTTTATAGATTTTTTAATGTTTTTAGGGGTTTAAAGGGGTTTTAGTGTTTTTAGTGGTTTTCAAGGGGTTTTAGGGCTTTTAAGGGTTTTTTTGGTCTTTATGGGTTTTATGGTTTTTTGTTTTTTTGGGAAAGGAAGGCTCGGGACCAGGCTATTCCTGACCCCCCCCAATTTATAAGAAAAAGGACACTGCAGACAAGGGAGGGGTAGGGTCAATCAACCCACACCCAAAAACCGAGGACGCCCTGACAAAACCCAAAATCCCAAATCCACCAAAAGACACACAAAACAAGAAAAGAGAGAAAACAAAAGCAAAACCATCAGCATCTCCCAGCCAACCCACAACCAGCATCTAGCACAGGGTCTACCAGCCATCCCCACCACCATCTTCATATTCTGCACAAGGGGGGTCTCCCCCGGCACCATAGCCAGAGGCCGCATCAATGTCTGCTGATTCCATTCTGAAGAATCATACTGCTTGAAAAATTTGGTGTAGTACTCCCTTAACTTCACCTGCTCCACATTCAACTACTTCTTAGCAGACCGCCCCACCTGACCAGTAGAGTTCTTCGAAGCCTTTCTAGAAGCCCTCGTAGAAACCGTTCTCGGAAAGGAGGAGTAGTCCTTCATTGGACTCCTTACTTTCATGGCTGTAGTTTCGAGATCACCATGATTCCCCTGGACAGGTATAACAGAGTCCTCGTGATTGATAAAACAAGAGGTGGGAGGTGTAAAACACTCCTTGGATAGGACCCTAGAAAAATTCTCTTTCCCAGCAAGTATGTCCTTGTCCTTTAAAATCTGGTCCATGTTGGATTTCATCCTAGCGCCATCATCCGAGCCACTCTCCTAAAGAATCGAGCACTCGGATTCCATTCCCTCTTGCAAAAGAGAAGGCTGCAAATCCAGGTCGTTCAAAACCAAACATTTGGTGTTCTCATCCACACTATCCCTAATCATACAATCTTTAACAAAATTAACATCATTTGTTCCGAAGGAAATGAGCTCCTCCAAAGAATCCACTATGAGTGGTATAGGTTCAAAGGCTTCTGAAGCGTTCATCAAAGACCAAGTGAGGACACCCCCATTACCCCAAACCTGGGCAGTGTTCACACCATTCTCGGTCCTCAGATCATCCCTCTTCTTATGATCCCATTGACCAGAATTATCAAAGCTCCCAAACATGCTCAAAGTCATCTCAGCTTCACTAGAGAGGTGATGCACACACCCTCCCCCCTGCCCAGTAGTAGGCACATTAGCCAGCACTTGAGAAGGAGACTTTGCGCTCCCAGCATCAGCCACCAGAGGGTTCTGGGACACCCTCCCTCCACCATGCCCAGCAGCATCGGCCTGCACCTTAACCTGTGTCTGTTCAGCAGACATCCAACCTCCCACATTTTCCGGGGGCCCATGCACCTCCACCTCAAGCTCTATCCCAGTTGAGGTCTCCATGCCAAGAGAACTTCCAGCATCCCGAAACTGTAGATCACTCCTCAAGAACTTGCAGATTTTATGTACCTTGGGTTCCGGTTGACATTGTATGGCCATTTTTTCAAGCACAACCGGAGGACTGGCCTGTACAATCTGTGAGTTCAATGGTCCAGAACCCAGACCAGGAGCAGATTCCACCCCCTCAGTAACAGCTCTCTCACTCCCAGTTGAAAAAGCCACATAAACATCCATGGAATTGACCTCCAATCGAAGATGACCCCCTCCATCAACCTGCATCAAATCATCCCCAACCGCGATAACCTCATGTTCCTCAGAAGTAGCCCGACTCATAGGGTATTCAGCCACACCAGTATCTGGATCCAGAACTCCCATATTGGGTGAGCCCCTAGCCACTCTCTTAGCAAATGATAAAGGAGCTACAACAGACAGCCCAGGCATGGAGGGGCGGCTTCCACATCGGCACGCAAGTGCAGTGTGGCCTAACCTGCAGCAAGTCGAGCAGAAGAAGCCCCAGGATTCAAAACAAACCTACTGCTACCACCAGAGTTCATCTTCAATCTCAACACAAACCAAATTTACGGGGGGTTTGGACACATCCATCTTTATTTTCAGGATTTTTAGGGGGTTTTAAGTATTTAGGATTTTTAGGTATTTTTTATGATTTTTAATGTTTTTAGGGTTTTTAGGGGTTTTTAGGTTTTTATTTGGTTTTGGGGTTTTTAGGGTTTTAAAGGTGTTATATAGTTTTTATTGGATTTAGGGTTTTTATGGGTTTTAAGGGGTTTTTTTGTTTTTATGGTTTTTTATGGTTTTTATGTTTTTTGGGTGTTTAGGGGTTATATCATTTTTTAGGGGTTTAAATTGTTTTATGTTGTTAAATATTTCTGAGGGGTTTTCAGTGTTTTTGGGGTTTTTTAAATTTTTAGGTATTCTTATAGATTTTTATGGTTTTTATTATGTTTTTACGGATTTTGATGGGTTTTTAGGGTTTTTATGATCTTTATGGTATTTTTATGTTTTTTGGTTTTTTGAAACTTTTACAGTTTTAAAGATTTTTAGAGTTTTTTAATGTTTTTAGTAAGGGTTATTATAGATTTTAGTGGGTTTTGTGTATTTTTATGGTTTAAATTTTTTATGGTTTTAAAGGGTGTTTACAGATTTTTTTGTTTTTTAATGTTTTTAGTGATTTTTTGGTTTTTAGGGGTTTTATGTGCATTTTGGTTTTACGGTTTCCATTAAGTTTTCTAGGGATTTTATGGGTTTTTATATTTTTATATTTTTTTTTGGAAATTTTTTTGAATACTTAATGGTTTTTTGATTTATAAAAAATTTGATTTTTTAGTGTTATAGGGATTTTTGGGTATTTATATATTTTTGGTTTTTAGGGTTTTTTGAGTTTTTTAGGGTATTAATTTTTTGTTTATCATTTTATGGATTTAAAGGGGTTTTAGAGTTATTTAAGGTATTAATTTTTTTTTGTTTTCTAAAATTTTATGGATTTAAAGGGGTTTTAGAGTTTTTATTGGTTTTTTCATGTTTTTTTATTTAATTAGGTATTTAGTGGTCTTTTTATTTTTTGGATTATTTAGTTAATTTTTTTGTTTTTAGTATTTTTATGTTTTTAATGGTATCTAGTGTTTTTTGGGTTATTAATGTTTTCTTAGGGGTTTTTGGGGTGTTTAGGGTTTTTTTTAATTTTGGTGATTTTTTTGGATTTGTATGGGTTTATAATGTTTTAAGGATTTAGAGGTTTTGTAGTATTTTTTAGGTTTTTTCGGATTTCATGGTTTATTTTGGTTTTAGGGTTTTTTTAAAAAAAATTAGGCTTTTGATGTATTTATAGATTTTAAAAATTTGCAGGGTTTTAAAGGGGGTTTAGTATTTTTATTGGGGTTTTATTTTTTTTAGGGGTTTTAAATTTTTTTAAGGTATTTATGGGATTCTATGGTTTTATGGTTTTTCAGGGGTTTTTAAGGTGTTTTATATTTTTGTTGTTTTTTTAGGATTTTTAAGTGTTTTTAGTTTTAAAGGATTTATTAGTGTTTTTCAGGGGGGGTTAATATTTTTTATGTTTTTTTGGTTTTTTAGGATCTTTTGATTTTTTATGGTTTTTATTTTTTTTTGTGATTTGGAGGGGTTTAGGGTTTTTTTTATTTTTTTGGATGTTTTTTTATTTTTAAGGCTTTTTAGAGTTTATTAATGTTTTTAGGGGTTTAAAGGGTTTTTGGAATTTTAGAGGGTTTTTAGGGGTTTTAAGGGTTTTTGTAATTTTTATGGGGTTTTATGGTTTCTAGGGTTTTTAAGGTTTTTAGGGATTTTATGGGTTTTCATGTTTTTGAGTTTTAGGGGTTTCATGTTTTCTTAGTTTTTAAGTTTTTCTTATGGTTTTTCTAGGTTTTTAAGATTTATTTATTATTTTTTAGTATTTTTATGGGTTGTTAGAGTATGTAGGGATTTTGAATATTTTTAGGTATTTTTACCAGGTTTAGGGTTTTTATATTTCTTTTGGGTTTCAACGGATTTTTGAGTTTTATTGGGTTTTAAATGTTTTTTATAATTTTTTAACATTGTTAGTGGTTTAAATAGTTTTTAGAGTTTTTAGTGGGGTTTTTTTGGGTTTATAGGTTTCTATGGGTTCTAGGGGTTTTAATTATTCTTACGGTATTTAGGGGTTTTTTGGTTTTTTAAATTTTTATGTTTTTTGGGATTTTAAGTGTTTTTAGGGGTTTAAGGTCTTCTTTTGGGTTTTCAGGGTTTTTTTTTATTTTTTACATTTTTATATATTTTTAGTGATTTTTATGATTTTTATGGGTTTTTAGTGTTTGGGGTGATTTCAAGGGTTTTTGGGGTTTTTAGGGGG
Source organism: Viscum album (assembly GCA_963277665.1). Lineage (NCBI taxonomy): Eukaryota > Viridiplantae > Streptophyta > Magnoliopsida > Santalales > Viscaceae > Viscum > Viscum album. The sequence goes on along the minus strand of OY728157.1, from coordinate 1,634,856,689 downwards.
CTTTATGGTTTTTCTTGGGGGGGGGGGGGGTTGAGTTTTTTAGGGGTTTTAATACTTTATTTAGTTTTTAATGTTTTTAGGGGTTTAATTTTTTTTATATTTTTAATTGTGTCTTCTGGTTTTTATGCATTTTTAAGATTTCTGGGGGTTTTTTGGTCATTATTGTTTATTTTGTGTTTTTAGGGTTTTTTTTGGTTTACAACTTTTTTTAGGTTTTTAGGGATTTTATGTGTTTTTATGTTTTTAAGGTTCTCTTAGGGGTTTTCAGAGTTTTTATGTTTTTAATGATTTTGGTGGGTTATAGAGATTTCGAGGTCTTTATGTTTTTTAGAGTTTTTAGGGTTTTTATGGGTTTTTTTTGTTTTTAGTGTTTTTTTAGTTTTTTTTGGATTTTTTTGCTTTTTATATATTTTTTAACGTTTTTAAAATTTTAAGGGTTATAGAGTTTTTTATTGGGGTTTTAGAATCATTATAGGTTTTTAGGATTATTTAATGTTTTTATGGGTTTTGGGTTTTAAGGGTTTTTTGCTTTTTTTCATTTTTTAGTTTTTTTGGTGTTTTAATTGGTTTTAGGTTTTTAATGATTTCGTAGGTATTTTTAGGGTTTTAGGGGGTTTTATATTTTTAGGGATATTTAGGAATTTTAAGTATTCTGATGGATTTTTTTTGCGTTTTTATTTATTTTGAGACTTTTTAGGATTTTTTGGTTTTTTAGGTTTTTATGGTTTTTTTAGTTTTGTATGGTTTAAGGGTTGTTAGAGTTTTTTATTTTTTTAGGGCAAGGAAGATGTGATGGTTAGACTATTTCTGACCTCCAATGTTTTTTAATGTAAAGTCATAGCAGTCAAGGGAGGGGAGGGGTCAATCGACCCACACCCTAAAACCCTTTACAACCTCAAACCCACACGACCCCCAGAAAAAAGACCAAAAAACACACCAAGACAAACAAATCATAAAAACAAAGAAGTCCCCAAAATCACCTCCCAACCAATCAGCAACAAGCATCCATTAGCACCAAATCCAGTAATCATCAACTATCATCCGGCGACACCAAAACCATCTTCAGCCATTTCACCAACCCAACTTCATCATCAAAAAGTCACAACCATCAACCTCCATGAGCCCCTAGTCAAACACCATCACAATAGTACTCATCAAGCAGCGGCATCTTCCTACAGTCGGCGGCCAAAAATCAGTTGTGGCCACAACAAAAGAAATCCATCCACATCAGATATCCAACAGTAAGAGAACAACATCACAGGAATAAAAAGAAGATGAAAGAGCTCGGACCTCCCCCCTCCAGGTCATGAGAGCCGACCCCAAGTAGACTAGAGTACACCAGAACCGATGACAGGCCAAAAAAAGCTGGGAAGAGAATCAAAAACACACTAGAGTCGTAACCAGAACCCGAAGTCCATGAGGATCCAACTGCAGCCTGCAAAGACAAGCCTGTAGGAGGCGATGAACAAGCAAAATCCACAATGAGATCCCGAGGAAGTGGGAATGCCAAAACAGACACCAAGAATGCCATGCCCGATACCAAGCTCTCGAAGCCACAAGAACCCCCATATCTGGAAAGGATGACAAGGAATCAGAAGAGCCGATGCCGACCGATGCCAGAAAATGATCTCGAAGGCATGAGAGTTGGGGTCACTATTGCACGAGCCGGAGCTAGAGGAGAGAGAACCAAAGGCGAAGCTAGATATCGAAGCCAAAAAGTGTGACAAGGCCACCACCAGGACAAAATCATATCCATGATGCACGGGAAAACCTCTATCGATGTAGATCCATAAGGATGCTATGATCACCGAGGTCGAACCACACCGGAGGGAGAATGTGGAAAAAAATGAAGGGGAACTCCAGTGACGCAAGGGGGGAGAAGAGCCACCACTATGAGGCCTTTATTTTTTTTTGGGTTTAAAGGGTTTTAGGGTTTTCAATTGTTTTTAGGGTTTTTATTAGATTTTAATGGTTGTATAGTTTTTAGGGTTTTACCACTTTTTAGGTTTTTAGGGGTTTAAATTTTTTTTTTTATTTTTTATAGGGGTTTTTGGATTTTTAGGGTTTTTTTATATTTTTAATGATTTTTATTTATTTTTATGTATTTTTATGTTTTTCTAGGGTTTTAGGGATTTTAAGGGTTTTAATGGTTTCTTAAGGATTTAGGGATTTTTTGATTCGTTGGGTTATTAGGGTTTCATTTAACTTTTGTAGTGTTTTATGGTTTTTAGTGTTTTTTAACATTTTTAGGGGTTTAAAGGGTTTTTAGTGTTTTAGTGGGTTTTTTTTGGTTTTATGGGTTTTTATGATTTTTATGGGCTTAGCAGTTTTTAAGTGGTTTTAGGGGTTTTAGCATTTTTAGGTCTTTTAGTGGTTTAGTGTTTTTTAGGTCTGTAAAATTTTCTTATGGTATTTAGTGTTTTTAGAGTTTTTCATCTTCTTAGGGATTGGTATGGATTTTTTATAATTTTTATGGTTTTAGGATTTTTAGATATTTGAGGGGTTTTAGGTTTTTTATTGTTTTTATGGTTTTTTGAGTTTTTAGGGGGGGGGGGGGGTTTATGTTTTTATGGGTTTTAATGTTTTTAGATTTTTTTAACATTTTTAGCGGTACAAAGGTTTTTTTAGGGTTTTAGCGGGATTTTAGTGTTTTTATATGTTTTTAGGGTTTTAAGGGTTTTAAGTGTATTTATGGTTCTTAGGGGTTTTAGGGGTTTTAGGATATTTTAGGGTCTTTTAATTTTTTTATAGATTTTTTATCGTTTTTTGTTGTTTAATTTTTTTTATTTTAAACATTTCTTAGGGTTTTAGGGATTTGGGGGGGTTTATCGTTTTAGGGATTTTTAAGGGGGTTTTAGCATTTTAATGGGGTTTACAAGTTTTAGGTATTTTGGGGGAATTTAGGGGTTTACATTTTTTTAGTAGTTTATTGATTTTATTGGGTGTTTATGGTTTTTTACATTTTAGGGATTCGTAGGGATGTTTTAATATTTTTATGAGTTTTCAGGGTTTTAGAGAAATTGAAGGTTTTTCAGGGTTTATGGATTTTTTTGGGTATTAAGTAAATTTTTCTGTTTTTAGGTTTTTAAGTGTTTTTATATTTTTTAATGTATACAATGGTTTAATGGGTTTTTAGAGTTTTTAGTTGTTTTAGGGTATTTATGGGATTTTATTGTTTTTAAGGATTTTTTTGGGCTTTTGGTTTTTGTTTTTACAGTTTTTTAGTGTTTTAATCACTTTTTAGGTTTTTAGGGGTATAAATTGTTTTTTGGTTTTTAATGGATTCTTTGGGTTTTTATGGATTTTTTGGATTTTTATGTTTGTAGGTATTTTTGGGGAGTTTTTAGTATTTTTATGGTTATTTAATATTTTTAGGAATTTTGAGGGTTTTAGTGTTTTTCAGGGCATTAGGGTTTTTTGTGGATTTTTTAATTTTTTGGGGGTTTATGGGGTTTTAGATTTTAAAACATTTTACGGGTTAAAGGGTTTTTGTTATTTTTCTGAATCTTTTATGGATTTTATAGATTTTTGTATTTTTAATTTATCTAGGGGTTTGTGGTTTTTTTATAGTTTTTCAAATTTTTTAGTTTTTAGGGGTTTTAAGTGTTTTTAGGTATTTTAATGTTTTCTTAAGGGTTTTCGGGTATTTAGGGGTTTTGATGTTTTAATTATTTTTTAAGTATTTTTAATGATTTTTATGGATTTTAGGGGCTTTAATGGTTTATTAGGGGTTTCTAGGGATTTAAACGGATTTGAGGTTTTTATTATTTTTTATGGTTTTTTAATTATTTTATGGTATTTCGGGTATTTTAATACTTTTTTTGGGGTGTTAGGGACTATTTGATTTTATTTTGGTTTTAGGGTTTTTTTAATATTTAATGAATTTAAGGTTTTTTATAGTTTTTAAACATTTTGAGTGGTTTAAAATGTTTTTAGGGTTTTTAGTCATTTCTTTGTATTTTTTTGAGATTTAAGGGGATTTAAGGATTTTAGGAGTTTTATTATTTTTAGGAGTATTTCGTTTTTTTGTGTTTTAGCATTTTTTTAAGATTTTTGGAGTTTTAAGTATTTTTAATTTTTTGAGGTTTACTTAGGGTATTTTGGGGTTTCTATGGTATTTTATGTTTTTGGATACTTTTTTGGGATTTGTAAGGTTTTCAATGTTTTTAGGGGTTTTAAGGATTTTGAAAGGTTTTAGTGATTTTTTGGGGGTTTTCGGATTTTTATGGGGTTCTAGGGATTTTTTAGTTTTTAGGGTACTAATGATTTTTATTTTTTTATTAAATTTTATGTTTTTTAAATGGTTTTAGATTTTTTAGTTATTTCAAAGGTTTTAATGGGTTTTCGGATTTTTGAGTTTTTAGGGGTTTTAGGTTCTTTTAGGTTATATAGGGTTTTTTGAATTTTTTTACATGGGTTTTAAGAGCTTTATGTTTTTAAGGTTTTCCTAGGATTTTTAGGTGTTTTAGGGGTTTTTATGTTTTTAGGGATTAATAAGATTTTTTATATTTTTATGGGCTTTAGGGATTTTGAAGATTTGTATGGTTTTTTAGGTTTTTAGGGGATGTAGGGTTTGTCATTTTTTTGGGTTTTAGTGGTTTTTGGGTTTTTTTTGAGTTCTTAGGGTTTTATGGGTTTTTATAGTTTTTAAGGTATTAAGGGGTTTAAGTGGTTTTTGAGTTTTCAGTGGTTTTTTTTGGATTTTATGGGATTTAAGGTTTTTTTACGTTTTAGGGGTTATATAGTTTTTAGGTATTTTAGAGTCTTTTTGGGGTTTTAATGGGTTTTTATCTATTTTGTGCTTTTCTAGTGGTTTTAAGTTTTTTTATTTTCAAGGTTTTATTAATATTTTAAAGGGTTTTTTCATTTTTAGGGATTTTTTTGGGGGTTTTATATTTTTATGGTTTTATGGATTTTGGTGGTTTTAGGGTTTTTAGTGATTTCATAGTATTTTAAATTTTTAGGGGTTTTCAGTTTTTAGGTTTTAAAGGTTTTTTTAATGTTTTTAGGGTTTTAGGGGTTTTTTGTTTTTCATGATTTTTAAGTATATTTTGGAATTTTTTAGTGTTTTAGGTTTTTATCAGCATTTTGAGGGTTTTTAGAGATTTTAGGGTTTTTATGGGTTTTTTTATTCTTTAGGTGTTTTTGAGTTTTTTGGGTTTTTAATATTTTTAAGATATATTTATCATTTTCATTTTTTAATGGGTTAATATAGTTTTTAGTGGTTTAGGGTTGTAATTGGTTTTTATGTTTTTTAAGGTTTGGGGGGGGGGGGTTTATGGTTTTTAAGTGATTTTAATGTTTTTTTACGTCTTTTAGGATTTTAGGGTTTTTATCATTTTTAGGTATTTTTCGTGTTTTAATTATTTTTAGGGTATTAATATTTTCTTAGGTTTTTTCAGGGTTTTTTGTATTTTTATGTTTTTTTGTATTTTTAGGTTCTTTTTAGTTTTCTTATAATTTTATGGTTTTTTAGGAATATTAGGTGGTTTTTTGTGTTTTCAGAGATTTTAGGGTTTTTAGGATTTTTAGGATTTTTTATTTTTTTTGGGTGTTTTATGTGTTTTTAGGATGTTAAGGTTTTATTAATGTTTTTTATGTTTTTTATGTTTTTTTTATATTTGAATGGATTTTAAGGATTTTCATATTTTTTATGATTTTTATTCTTTTTAAGAATTTTGTGGATTTTAGAGTTTTTTAGGGTTTTTAGGGATTTTATAGTTTTTTTGGGGGGGTTTTGAGTTTTTTTTGGGTTCTTAGGGTTTTTATTGGTTTTTATAATTTTTATGTTTTTTAGTGGTTTTATAGTTCTTTGGGGGTTTTCATATTTTAAGGGTTTTTTATGTATTTTATCATTTTTATGTTCTTTAGGAGTTTTAAATGTTATTTGGTTTCTAAGGTTATATTAGAATTTTTCAGTGTTTTTTGGGTTATTTAATTTTTTAGGGACATTGACCAATTTTTTAGGATTTTTTATTTTTATGGATGTTTGGGATTTTGAGGGTTCTCAAGAGTTTTATGGTTTTTGAGGTCTTTACATTCATTTGGTTTTTAGGGGTTTAAATTGTTTTTAGGGTTTTATGGTTTTCTTCTAGGTTTTAGGGTTCAAAATGTTTTTAGGGGTTTTTCTGAATTTTTATGGTCTTATATTGTTTTCAATAATTTTGAGGGTTTTTAGCGTAGTAATTTTTTTGTGGTATTAGTTTTTTAGAGTTTTTCATGTTTTCTAGTGTTTTTCTAATTTTTTGTGGGTTCAAAGTGGTTTTTTAGAATTTAGCTTGTTTTTCATTTTTATGGGTTTTTAGGACTTTGTAGAGTTTTTACGATTTTACTATTTTATAAGGTTTTAGGGTTTTTAGGGTCTTTTAGGTTTATTTATTTTTTTAGGTTTTTAAGGGTTTTAAGTGTTTTTAAGTTCTTAAGGTTTTTTAATGGGTTTTCAAGGTTTTAATAGATTTTTAACTTTTAGGGTTTTTAGGTCTCTTTTTTGATTTTAATGGTTTATTATGGTTTTTAGTGATTATGATGGTTTTTAGGATTTTATAGGATTTTTAGGTTTCAGGGTTTTTTGGATTTTTAGAATATTTTAATTTTTTAGGGTATTTATGGGTTTTTAGGTTTTTAATGTTTTGTTAGGGATCTTTAATTTTTTAAGGATTTTTACATTACTTACTATATTTATGTATTTTTTAAATTTTTATGGTTTTTAGGGGTTTTAGGGATTTTAAGGGTTTTAGTGGTTTTTAGGGTTTTTTGGATTTTTATTGTTTTTATGGGTTTTTTTGAGTTTTTAGGGATTGCATAGTTCTTTATATTTGTTAAAATATTTTGGTGTTTAAAGGGGTTTTAGTGATTTTTTAATGTTTTTATGGATTTAAGGCATTTTATTGTTTTTAGGGGGTTTGGGTCTTTTGGGGTTTATGGTATTTATCATTTTTGAGGCCTTTTAGGTGTTCTAAGTGCATTTAGGTTTTTAAGGATTTCTATGGTATTTTTATGGTTTTTAGGGTTTATATGTTTTTAGGGCCCTTTTAGGATATTTATGGGTTTTTAGGGTTTTTAGGGTTTTTAGGGATTTCAGGGGGTCTAGGGATTTTTTTGAGGGATTTAATTTCTTTAGGGTTTGTAGAATTTTCATGTTTTTAGGGCAGAAGAGGTTTAAGGCCTAACTATTTCCGACCCCCACAAAATTTATTATAGAAAAAGACGCACCAGAAAATGGAGGGGTGGGGTCAATCGACCCGCACCCAAAAACCCTTTACAACCCAACACACATAGGACCCGAAAAAAACGAAAAATCAAAAAAGAAACAACACAAAAGAGGAACAAGTCTGTCAACATCACCACCAATACCGAAGGTTGCGTCGCCAACAAAACCGAAGTCCGCATCATCACTATATGGATCCCCATTAGCACCATACCCAGAGGAGGCATCCGAGTCCAACGTCTCCCATTCAGATGACTCATACTTCTTGAGGAAGTTGGTATAATACCTCATGAATCGCTTCTTCTCTAGCTTCCTATCTGCTCAATCCATGGTGAAAGCATCCTCCACAGCTTTGGAAGCCTACGAGGAGGACCTTTCTTCCATTGGTTTTGGAAGGGATGAATATTCTATCCTTCCCTCCTCTTGGCAGGGGAGCAATCCCCCCCTTCTACTGTGAAGGAAATCATCAGCACTCACCACCTTGGGGCTCCCCTCCTGCCTGCAATAAACTGTCGTGGGCTCAGACCCTCCTCTTGGATCTGTGTCAGGATGAACCGAGCCATCTATTAGGGTCCTCCTCCTCCAATTCTTAGGCGTGTTCGCATCAATTAAGTCATTACAATACGAAAATACAAAATCATATTTAACATTCGCATCAATGTTTTTGTAGTCAAACATCACCTTCAGTTTGTGCTGTTGTAGAATCTCACGTCAGTGTTGCTCAATTTCAGTACCATCCAGCACGATCGTCTCAGCGAGTTCAACATAGGGAGATAGCTTTTCAGAGACCACAAGTTCCATTCCTGATGTTTGTTACACCATAGTCCGCTCAGCAGAAGAAGGGGCTGCATCATGCAGCTCCTATTCCAGCAAATGAGTAGATGAGGTGGCCTTTGAACTACCTAATTCATCACCTGAGGTATTTAAGGATGTCTCTTCTAAGTGGTTGTCAGAAACCTGCTGCTCCTCATCAGCCTGAGAAAAATCCATTGTCTCTGGACACTCCCTCTCCTCTAGATCAAGCACTGCAAATGGATTCGAAGTGAGAATCGGGTCCTTTTCTAACTCCTGATCATTTTCCTTGTCAGAAGCAGCATTCTACAGCAACCCCTCCATCCTCATCCCCTCAGAACGTAGACTAGGATTGTCACTGCACACCCCACTAGGAACCATCTGCAAGCAGTCGTCAGCAGTCATATCCTTCTCCAAAACCACCTCCACCACCCCACTAGAAGAAGGGGCAACACCTTCCCTTCCTAAATCATCCTTCAACCGATTGAAACAGTCTTTTACCAAGACCCCTGGGTGAAGCTCACCCTAATTTTTATCTGGGCATGGTCTATCCCTACGGTCAGAAGCCAAGTCCAGCCTTGGGGGGTGGCACATAAATCACTCTCAGAAACCAAATGACCACTTCCCCCATGACGACACAACCATTTCACATGACCAAGAGTCAAACAAGATTCACAATAATTCACCGAGGATTTAAAAACCACATGTTGCATCCACTGCAGCTCTTCGCCAATCTCAATCCAGAAAAAATCAAGTGGCTGCTTGGAAACATCAACCTCAATACAGACTCTCGGAGCAACCGGATGAAAGAGGGCTTGCGTTCGGCTATCCGCCAATAGAAATCTTCCAACTAGATTTCCCAGCATTTTATGAATTGACAGATTTTAGAAGGGAAGAGGGAGTTCAGAGAATCATAGCCAAATTGCAACCAAAGGTGAGTCCCGACGTAAATAAAGATAAAGCTCCATCTAAAGAGCGAAAAGTGACCACCGTCACATCTACGGGGGGGGGGGGGGGGAAGTGGACTAGGCCTGGATATGGTTATCCAAAGATGCAAAGCGGATCAAAATATAGTAGGCATCAACCAAGCCCACCATCACCCTATCCTGGAGATCCCAATGTTGGAACACAAATCTATCAAAAACATCCACTGGAGGGTTCCAGTTAGAGAATCGATCCACCAGAGTCTAATTATGCAACACCGAAGCCTCGTTTAGCTCTACTGCAGCTTCGAATGACCTTAAAAAAACCCAACACCTTAGGGCTGAGATTAATTGTTTTTAGTTTTTTTTGGTTTTCTAGGGTTTTTAAGGGTTTTAAAGTAATTTTATGTTTTTATTATTTTTTATGTTTTTAGGTATTTTAGGGCCTTTTTTGGATATTTATGGTTTTTATTATTTTCAATAATTTTGACGGATTTCATGGTTTTTTGGTTTTTAGGTTTTTAGGGTTTTTAACATTTTTAGGTTTTTAGTTGATTTAAGTATTTTTAGGATTTTAATGTTTTCTTAGGGATTTTCATGTTTTTTAGTATTTTATATGTTTTTAGGGGTTATTTAGATTTTTTGGGATTTTTATGCATTTTTATGGGTTTTTTAGATTTTGTGTGTTTTATAGTTTTCCAAGTTTTTAGATTATTATTGTTTATTTGGGGTTTTAGGCCTTTTTGAATTTTTTTAGTGTTTTAATTTTTTTTGAGTATTAATAATTTTTTGTAGACTAAAGGGTTATATAGGTTTTAGTGGGTTTTATGGTTTTATGGGTATTTATGGGGCTTTAAAGGCTTTTTGGTGTTTTAGGGTTTTTAGGGTTTTAGGGTCTTTTAAAGAACTTTTTAGGGGTTTTAGCATTTTTTTGGTTTTTTAGGTATTTAATTTTTTTTTTGTTTTAAGGTTTTCTTAGGGTGTTTAGGGTTTTTTTTCTTTTTACTTTTTATGGGATTTGTAGTGCCTTTTTTAGGAATTTTATTGTGTTTATTGAAATTGACTGTTTGGGGGGGGGGGTTTACGGTTTTTAAGGATTATAGTGATTTTTTATTGTTTAAATTGTTTTTTAGTTTATAATGTTTATTACAGGTTTTTAATTTTATGGGGATTTTAAGAGGTTTTTATTATTTTTATGGTTTTTTGAGATTTTTAGTGTTTTTGGGTTTTTTTACTATTTTATAGTTATTTGGTTTTTTTTTGAGTTTTAGGGATTTTTTTGTTTCTTAGGGTTTTATGGTTTTTAACATTTTTAGGTATCAAAATGGTTATTAGAGTAATTTGTGATTTTTATTGTTTTTATTAGTTTTTTAGATTTATATGTCTTTTAGTGGTTTTATTATTATTGGTATTTTTAGGGTTTTAAGGGTCTTTTAGGGTTTTTTATACTTTTTCATGTTTTTAGGGGTATTATGTATTTTTAGTTTTCAGAAGTTTTCTTTGGGTTTCATAGGGTTTTATGTTTTTTTACAATTTTAGGTATTTTTTGGGATTTTTAGTGTTTTTATGAGTTTTAGGGTTTGTAGGTATTTTGAGGGTTTTTATAGTTTTTAGGGTTTTAGGGTATTTTAGGGTTTTTAGCATTATTTGGATTTTTTGGGTTTTTAGTGTTTTCGTTTTTTAAGATTTTCTTAGGGTTTTTTAGGGTTTTTTGTATTTTATGTTTTAGGTATTTGGGGGGATAATTTAGGTTTTTTGTGTTTTTTAACGTTTTAGGGATTTTGAGGGGTTTTTTGGTTTTTTGGGTCTTTAGGAATTTTTTTAAGGGTTTTATTTTTTTAGTGTTTTTACCATTTTTAGGGTTTTAAAGGGAGTTTAGATATTTTAGTTCATTTTTAGGTTTTTATGGGTTTTAGGATTTTTTTATGGTTTTAGGGGTTTTAGGGTTTTTAGGGTGTTTATGGTTTTTAGTGTTTTTTAGGTTTTTTAGGGGTCTTCAATGTTTTTAGGTTTTAAGGACATCATTTGGTTTTTCAGGATTTTTAGGGTTTTTTATGTTTTTAGGGTTTTTGTATATTTTTTTTGATTTTTATGGCATATAGGGTTATTGGGATTTTTAAGGATTTATAGGGGTTTTATGGTTTTCTATGGTTTTAGGGTTTTTAGTATTTTTTAGGTATGGGTTCTTAAGCGTTTTTAGGTTTTTAATGTTTTATTAAGGCTTTTTAAGGTTTTTTTATGTTTTTATAATTTATTTGGGATTTTAAAATTTTTATGATTTTAAGTATTATAGGGATTTGAGGGATTTTAGGGTTTTTTAGGGTTTTTTAGTATTTATGGGGTTTTCTGGATTTGTAGGTATTTTTTGGTATTTTAGGGTTTTACAGTTTTATATTGTTTTTTATCATTTTTTTTGTTTTAATGGGATTTTATTGTTTTTGTTGAGTTTTTAGGGGTTTTATTGGTTTTTAGGGGCTTATGGTTTTTTGGGGTTTTAGGTTATTTTTTGGATTTTAATATTTTTTTTCTTTAGGGGTTTGTAGTGTTTTTTTATTTCGGGGTTTGTACTTTTTTTTGAATTTTTAGGGATTTTTTGTTATTTTAGTCTTTTAGGGTTTTTATGATTTTTAGGTTTCAAGTTTTTTTAAATATTTTTATTGTTTTTATGTTTTGTTAGGGTTATTATGGGTTTTATGTATTTTCATATTTTTAGGGTTTCTTTAAATTTTTATGGTTTTGAGGGATCTTCTAGATTTTGAGGGGTTTAAAGGGTTTTTTCTGTTTCTTAGGGTTTTTAGTGTATAAATGGGTTTTCACAGTTTTTAACATTTTTAGTGCATTAATTTTTTTTATTATATTTAGTTTTTTTTAGGGTTGTTTCAGTTTTCAGTGTTTTTTAATTTTTTCAATGTTATTTATTAATTTTTAAGTGTTTTAGTGGTTTTAAGGTCTTTTTGTTTTTTTAGGGCTTTTTTGTTTTTTATGTTTAGGGGTGGTTTTATCCATTTTTAGGTTTATAAGGTTTTATTAGGGCTTTTCTGGTTTTTGACATTGTTAAGGATTTTTATGTATTTTTAAAATTTTAATGGTTATTAATGTTTTAAGGGATTTTATGGGGTTTTAGGGTTTTTATGGTTTTTATGGTTATTTGGGTTTTTTAGAGTTTTATTAGGGTTTATTGGGTTTTTAAATTATTATAACATTTCTTTAAAAGGAAAATATTTTTAACATTTTTTTCGGTTTCAATGGGTTTCTTATGTTTTAGTGGTTTTTAGGGGTTTTATGGGTTCTTATGTTTTTATGATTATTAGTGGTTTTATGGTTTTTAGGGATTCTTAATGTTTTTAGGGTATCTTAGTGTTTTGAACATTTTCAGGTTTTTAGGGGTTTAACGAGTTTTTATTTTTTTTTTATGGTTTACTTAGTTTTTTTCAAGTTTCTTTAGGGTTTTTTACAATTTTAGGGATATTTTGGGCTTTCTATGGATTTTTATCAATTTTTTAGGTTTTTTAGGGATTATGTGGATTTCTAGAGTTTTTTTAATTTTATGGGTTTTAGGATTTATTTAGGTTTTCATTTTTTTCAATTTTTTGAGGTTTTAAGGTTCGTTAATTATTTTACGGGTTTTTTTAGGTATTTTAACATTCCTATTGATTTTTAGGATTTTTATGGGTGTTTTGGTTGTTTAGGGATTTTGATGTTTTTATGGGTTTTAGTATTTTTAATTGTCTTTGGTTTTTTGGGTTTTCTTATGTTTTTTTGGGTTTTTAAATTTTTTATATCTTTTTAATGTTTTAGGGGTTTAAAAGGTTTTTAGAATTTTTAGTTTGTTTTAGGATTTTTATGGGTTTTGAGGTTGTAGGTTTTTTGGGGTATTTATAGTATTTAGGGGTTTTAGGGTTTTAGGGTCTTTTAGTGTTTTTATAGGTTCTAGAATTTTTAGGGTTCTTAGGTTTTGAAATTGTTTCTATATTTTAAGGATTTCTTAGGGGTTTTCTAGAATTTTTATTTTTTCGGGATTTTTAATGATTTTTTGGTATTTTATGATTTTTATCGGTTTGTGGGTTTTAATCATTTTTATGGTTGTTAGGGATTTATGGTATTTTAGTGTTTTTAACATTTTTATGTTTTTTACGGTTTTTAACTTTTTTTATGTTTTAAGGTATTCTTTGTGTTTTTTTTTGGATTTTTAGGGTTTTTAGGACTGTTTACATTTTAAAAATTTTTATGGATATTTTAGTGCTTTATGGGTTTTTAGGGATTTTGGGATTTTTATGTTTTTCAGGTTTTTAGGGGTTTATGTGTTTTTTGGATTTTTGGAGTTTGTTTTCAGTTTTTTGGGGTTTTATGGGTTTTTAGAGTTTTTTAATGTTTTTCAGAGATTAATGGGGCATTTAAATTTTCAGTGTTTTTTAGGATTTCTCTAGGTCTTTGGGTTATTTATGTTTTGAATGGTTTTTATGATTTTTTGGATTTTTTATTGTTTTTTTTTGTATCATTTTTTTGTTTTTGTGATTTTTTATGCTTTTTTAGGTTTTATAGGTTTTATGTGTTTATAGGTTTTTAAGATTTTATAAGGTGTTTTCAAGTTTCTTTGGGTTTTTTAATGTTTTAAGGATATTTATGATATTTATTTGATTTTTTATCTTTTTTAGGGTTTTTAGGTATTTTGAGGGTTTTAGGGTTTATAATGTTTTTTAGGGTTTAAACATTTTAAGGATTTTTAGCGGTTTTAGGTTTTTATTGTTTTATTTGGTTTTTAGGGTTTGGAGGGTCTTTATGTTTTTATTCTTTTTAGTTATTTTTATGAATTTTATAGTTTTTAAGGGGTTTAGGTATTTTTTGGGTTATCTAGGGGTTTTAGGATTGTTATGTTATTTTTTGGATTTTAATGGTTTTTATGAGTGATTTAGGGGTTTTATGGTTTTATAGTTTTTAAAATTTTTAGATCTATAATGTTTTTTAGAGTTTTTAGTTGTTTTTATAGTTTTTATGGGTTTTTATGGTTCTTATGATTTTTCCGGGATTTATGGTTTTAGGTGTTTTTAGGGAATTTTTACGGTTCTTATAATTTTTTAGGTTTTTAGCGGTTTTAATTGTCTTTATATTTTTATGTTTTTATTAGGGTTTTACATATTTTTATGGGATTTATGTTTTTAGGGATATTTTGGGATTTTTTAGGAATTTATGGGTTTTTAGGGTTTAAGGGATTTTAAGGGGTTTAGGATTTTTATTGTATTTAGTGTTTTTTTTTGGGTTTTGTGTTTTTTGTTTTTAAGGGTTTTAATCGTTTTTATTTATTAAGGTTTTCTTTGGGTTTTTAAGGTTTTTAGGTTTTTTACGTTTTTAAAGGATTTTCAGTGTTTTTAGGATTTTTTTTTGTTTTTAAGGTAATAAGGGATTTTATGGGTTTTTATGGATTTTTTAAGGTTTTAGGGTTTTGATGGGTTTTAGAGTTTTTAAATGTTTGTATGGGTTTAAAAGGATTTTAGGTATTTATATGGTTTTTATGATTTTTAAATACATTTATGATTTTTATGGGTTTTTATCGTTTTTGTGATTTTGAGGGTTTTTATGGGTTATTAGGGTTTTAATTAATTTTAGAATATTTTAGATGTTTTAACTATTTTTCAATTTTCTAAGGATTTATGAGGGTCTTTGACAATTTTTGATATTTTTATGTATCTTTTTGGTTTAACATGGTTTTTAGGGATTTTAGTGATTTTGAGAGTTTTAGGTTCTATTATGTTTTTATGGTTTCTTGGGGGTTTAGGGGTTTTTTAGTTTTTTATGGATTGTAAGGATTTTAGATTTCTCTAAGTTTCTAGAGGTGTAAAGGCTTTATATATTTTTTTAGTGGTTTTTGGATTTTTATGGGTTTTTAGGGTTTGTTGTGGTTTTAGGGTTTTTATGATTTTTAGCAATTCTGGGTTTTTTAGGTTTTTTAGTGGTTTTACCATTTTTAGGGTTTAGTGGTTTTAAGTGTAATTATGTTTTTAATGTTTTATTAGGGTCTTCAAGGGTTTTATATACTTTTTTTATTTTTATGGATTCTTATTTAATTTTAAGTATTTTTATAGGTTTTTTTGTTTTTATGGTTTTTAGGGATTTTGTGGGTTTTTAGGGTTTTTTAGGGTTTTCATAATTTTCTGGTTTTTAGGGTTTTTTTGGGTATTTAGGGTTATTTATTTTCAGGTTCTTTTAAAGGTTTTTTGAGTTTTTTTTAAAAAAAATTGGTTTTAAATAATTTTTAATGTTTTTTGTGGTTTCTTAGGGTTTTTATTGATATTTATATTTTTTCATGGTTTTTAGGGGGTTTATGGTTTTTAGGGTATTTTAGTGTTTTTAGGGTCCTTTGGGGTTTTAGGGTTTTCGGCATTATTTTTCGTTATTTAGGGGGTTTAAATGTAATTAGGTGTTTATGTTTTTCTTAGGGTTTTTTGGGTTTTTTATGTTTTTACAGATTTTTAGTGATTTTTTAAGATTTTTATGCGTTTTTGTGTTTTTATGGATGTTTATGGTGATTAGAGTTTTATGATTATTAGGGAGTTTTAGGGTATTTAGCATTTTTTAGAATTTTTATGGGTTTTGAGTGATTTTAGGCTTTAAAGGTTTTCTTATAGTTTTCATGGTTTCTAGAATTTTTTACATTTTTAGGGATTTTTAAGGATTTTTGAAGGATTTTTACGGTTTTATGTATTTTGGGGATTTTTAGGGTTTTTATGGGTTTGTATATTTTTTGTGTTTTAGAGGTTTTTTGAGCTTCTAGGGTTTAAACGTTTCTTATAATTTTTAAGGGTTTAAAGTGTTATTAAGTGTTTTTAGTGGTTTCAGGTTTTTATGGGTTTTTAGGGGTTTTAAGGTTCTTAGGAGTTTTGGTGTTTTTATATGGTTTTTGGTTTTTTGGGTCTTTTTATCGTTTTTAGGGTTTTAAGAACAATAATGGGTTTTTAGAGGTTTTCAATGTTTTTATGTATTTATGGCCTTCTTAGGATTTTTAGGGTTGTATGAGTGTTTTCATTTTTAGGAATTTTTATATATTTTTTTGGATTTTATTATTTTCTAAGTTTTTTAGGGTTTTTTTAGGGTTTTAGGGTTTTTAATTATTTTAAGGGTGTTCTCATTTTTGGGTTTTTAGAGATATTTTTGAGTTTTTAGGTTTTTTAAGGTTTTTAAAGTTTTCAAATGTTTTTTCTTAGATTACATTGAAAACATTTTTGTTGTTTTAAAGGGTCTTTAGAGTTTTTTGTGGGTTTTAAAGTCTTTATGAGTTATTTGGGTTTTTAATATTTTTAGGGTTTTTATTATTTTTAGGGGTTTTAGTGTCTTTTTGGGGTTTTTGTATTTTTTAGGTTAATAAGGTTTTATTGTTGTGTTTCGGGTTTTAGGATTTTTTATATTTTTTTTATATTTAGGGATTTCTAATTATTTTTATGGATTTTTATGATTTTAATGGATTTTGAGATTTTTTAGGGGTTTTAGTGATTTTAGGATTTTTTTGGGTTTTTTTTTGGTTTTTGAGTGCTTTTATGTTTTTAGGGTCATTAGGGTTTTTAGGTTTTGAGGTATTTTAGTTATTTTAATGTTATTTATATTTTTAGGGTTTTTAGGGATTTTGAAGGGTTTTAAGGTGTTAAGGTTTTTTACAGTTTTGTGAATTTTTTGTGGTTTTAATTCTTTTTTTGTGTTTTTTTGGGTTTTTATGGATTTTTAGTGTTTTTAAATTTTTTTGGGGTTTAAAGGGGTTTTAGAGTTTTTAGTAGGTTTTTTGGGTTTTTATGGGGATTTAGTTGTTTTAAGATTTTTGTGACTTTTAGGGTTTTAATTTTTTTATAGTGTTTTTATTTTTATAAGGGTTTTTATCATTTTTAGTTATTACGGTTTTTATGTGTTTCTAGGTTTTTCATATTTTCCTAGGGTTTTTAGGGTTTTTAGAAAATTTTTATGGATTTTTATGGATTTTTAGAGTGTTTAGGGTGAAGGGTTTAATGGTTTTATAGTGTCTTTTGGGTTTTTATGTTTTTAAGGATTTCCAATTTTTATGGGTTTTTAGTGTTTTAGGTTATTAAGGATTTATAATTTCTTTTAAGGGTTTTAAGGTTTTTTATGTTTTTAGGAATTTTTAATGATTTTTTATATTTTTGGGTTTTTAGAATTTTTATGGATTTTTAGGGGTTTGAGGTGGTTTTTAACGATTTTTATAGTTTTTATGTGTTATTTTTGGTTTTACGTTATTTAAATATTTTTAGTTTTTATGGGTTTAAAGGTTTATTATAGTTTTAGCGGGTTTTAAGGTTTGGGGGTGATTTTTTTGTGGTTTTCACGGTTTTTAGGGTTTATAGAATGTTAGGGTATTTTGGTGTTTTTAATTATTTAAGGATATAAGTGTTTTTAGGTTTTAAGGTGTTCTTATGTTTATTCAAGGTTTTAGGATTTTTTACATGTTTAGGGATTTTTTGAGTTTTTTAGGATTTGTATAGATTTTTTGGGGTCTTAGGGTTTTTAGGGGTTTTCATGGGTTTTAGGGTTTTTAGGGGATTTATGATTTTTTTGGTTTTTAGAAGTTTTTTTGAGTTTTTCATGTTTTAATGTTTTTTATAGTTTTTTACATTTTCCGTGTTTAAATGGTTTTTAGTGTTTTTAATTATTTTCTAGGGTTTTTATTGGTTGATATACGTTTTATTGGTTTTTAATTTTTTTCAGAGTTTATTTATTTTTATGGGTTATTAAGGTTTTAGGGTATTTTATGGTTTTTATCATTTTTTTGGTTTTAGGAATTTTAAGAGTTTTTAGTTTTCTAAAAAAAATAAGGGTTTTCATTGTTTTTTGGGGTATTTTTTACATTTTTATGGTTTTTTGAGAAATTTCAATGATTTTAATGGGTTTTTTGGGTTTTTTTGGAATATTTATAGTTTTTATGGGTTTTACAGTTTTTAGGTTTTTATCAATTTTTAGGTTTTTAGGAGATTAATGTGTTTTAATTTTTTAAGGTTTTCTAACGGGTTTTCAAGGGTTTAGGGTATTTAAAATATTGAGGGATATTTAGGGCGAAGAACGAATAGGACTAGGCTGTTCCTGGTCCCCCAAAATATATTAGAAAAAAGAAATATCATACAATGAAGTGGAGAAGTCAAATAACCCAACCCGAAAAGAGTTACATGTCATAGAGTGTTTTGGTTTGTTATGGTTTTTATGTATTTTTTTGGGTTTTAAGTATTTTTGAGTATTTACTGTTTTTAGAGTTATTTTACATTTTTAGTGGATTAAAGTATTTTTATAGTTTTTGGTGAAATTTTTTGATATTTTTGGTATTTTAGGGTTTTTATGGTTTTGGGGGTTTTACAGTATTTAGGGGTTTGAAGTGGTTTTATATTTTTAGGGATTTCTTAGGGGGTTCACAGTTATTTTTCTTATTTAGGGATATTTAGTGATTTTTTAGATTTTTATGGTATTTAGTGTTTTATGTATTTTTAGGGTTTTAGGGTTTTTAGGCGTTTTATAGTATTTATGGTTTTTTGGGGGGTTTATGGTTTTTTGAGTTTTTTATCGGTCTTAAGGTTTTTAGAGTTTTTTAAATTATCTATGGGTTTAAAGGGTTTTTATATTTTCTGTGGTTTTAAGGTTTTTATAGGTTTATAAGGGTTTTAAGGTTTTTAGGGGTTTTATAGTTTTTAGGGGTTTTAGGGATTTTACAAAATTTTAGGGGTTTAGGGATTTAAGGTTTTTTAATGTTTTCATTGGTTTTTAGAAATTTAGGGATTTTAAGAGTTTTTAGATTTTTAGGGTTTCTGTAGGGTATTTCAAAATTTTATGGTTTTATATATTTTTTGGGATTTTTTGGGCATTTCAATGATTTTTATGGTTTTTAGGGCTTTTAGATTTTTTTTGGTTTTTAGGGGTTTTATGTGTTCATTGGTTTTTAACGTTTTTTTAGTTTTTATCATGGTTTTTACATTTTTATGTATTTTTAGGGATTTTCTAGGATTGTCATGGTTTTTATTTGTTTTAAGGATTTTGATGGATTTTAGGGTTTTTAGTGTTTTTATGGTTTTTTGGGTTTTTTTTGGGGATTTTTTAGTTTTTTTTGGGTTTAAAAGGTTTTTTAGAGTTTTTAATGGTTTTTCGATTTTAATAGATTTTATGGTTTTAATGGTTTGTATGGGTTTTATGAGTTTCATAGGGTTTACTGAATTCTTAGGTATTTTCGAATTTTTTGGTTTTTAGGGGATTTATGTTTTTTTATGTTTTTAATGTTTTATTAGGATTTTTATGGGTTTTTAGGGTTTTTTAAATTTTAAGCTATTTTATAGGGGTTTTTAGGTTTTTTATATTTTTTATGGGGTTTAGGGATTTTTTATGGTTTTAAGTATTTTTATTGTTTTTTGGGATTTTAGCCTTTGTTTTTTTGTTTTTTAAGGGTTTTAATTGTTTTTAGGATTTTAGGTTTTCATTTGCAATTTTTCGGTTTCAAGGGTTTTTTTGGAATCTAGGGTTTTTTAGGAATTTAATTATTTTTATATAATTTTAGGGGTTTTAGGAATTTTTATGGTTTTTAGGGATTTTTTGAGTTTTTAGGGCATAAGAGGTGCAAGACCAGGCTATTCCTGGTCCCCCCCCCCAAAAAAAAATTTATTAGAAAAAAGACACCAAAAGAGACACTACAGACCAGGGAGGGGCCAGGTCCATCGAACCCAACCCAAAAGACAATCCCCAAAATGAAAACAAATAATGGAAAAGACACAAAAGACCAAACACCACAACAACTTCGGCACCTTCTCATCCAACTCCAGCATTCAGCAGCTCCAGATCCCCTGCCAAGCAGCAAAACGTGCACAAAATCCAACCAAAGAAGACATCCAAAATCATCACCAGCAGCACCTCCCCACCAATCAACAACCAACAACTCACAACACATATTCCATCATCCATCACCTTTGATGTCAGCACCACCCTCAATGGATTCCAGGGCTAGGGTATTCCCTCCATCCAAACAACAAACAGTATCCAGCAGCTCAAGTTCAAGCATCCAGCATCACCAAACCAGACATCTCCCAGCATGTCGTTGCTCATATTCCAGCAACCAGTATCACCTAACCAAGTATATACCATAGTATCCTCACAATGCATCCAAGAATTCATCCAAAATCTCAGCTTACAGAGGCCAGCACACATCCAGCCAGACATACAACCAGCAGCACATAGCCAACACCTAGAAGCAGCAACTCATGACCACCAGTTGTTGTGCCTCAAACCATACCACAACATCCAAAACACCATGTTTATACCCAAGACCCAGAATCCACTCACCTTCAATCCAGCATCCATCACCACCAGCAACTCACATCCACAACAACCATGACCGATGCACCAGCAATCAAACAAACACAGAACATCCAGGAACCAAAGAAAAGGAGAGCCCATCATTGTACTAGCTATGAAATTCGATGGAGACCATATTTGCAGACCTGCAAAGCATGGGGGAGCACAGAACCACCAAGATGGAATAACACCTACCACCTCTACCCAGCACCATCGAAAATCTAGGAACATCGTCATAAAATACAAAAACAAACCTATAGTGGCAACATAAGCCGAAGCCATCCCCACCTTGTCGAACATCTAGACCAAGCCACACCTGCCAGATCTATTGAGAAAATGCCACCAATCCACATCATGTATCTCCACCTCCTCTATAAGTTATCGCAAATTGGGATAAAAGGGAATATGGTTCTGGAACAAGCCACCTCGGAACCTCGCCACACCATCAAATGCAAGATGAAGTGGTATGGGTAACCCAGATCTGACCACCTCGCTGCATCCCACCGACCTGACCCACCATCCATCGCTGAACCGCAAGAGCGCTGACGCCTGAGAACCCTAGATCTTCTGCAAAGACCAATAGCAAGCCGATTTCAAAACCCACCAAGACATAGTAGGCGTAGCACCACCAAGGAGACACCACTTCATCTGCATCCACCATGAACCATCGCATTGCCAAGAACAGAGCACCATACCACCACCGAAACTCGAAGCCTCACCAAATCCCCTCCCAGGCCACGTAGATCTGAGAAAGAGAAGCCCCAATCTGACATTGTCCGCAAGGGCCAGATCTGCCAACAACGCAGCCAGATATTCCAGTCTTGATGTGTAACACCCACATCCATGAAACACATTACCGCCAAAGACTGACGCCACCAAGAACCACCTAAATCCTCCACTGTCAGGGATCGACATCGCCGAGAACTGCCCAAGAATTCCACAACCGACATATCGATCTGCATCATGAACAGGCTGGAAGATGAATCCTCCATGGGAAGATTCGTGAAAGAACACTGGAGAACGCAACGTAGGGAGAGGGAACCCAGGAGAGAGCAGCGGCATCATTACTTCCTCTTGAGTTTTTAGTGGTTTTAATGTTTTTAGAGTTTTCAAATGTTTTTTGTAGTTAAAGGGTTGATATAGTTTTTAGATGTTTTTATCATTTTTATGGGGTTTTAGGGGTTTATCAGTTTTTAAGGGGTTTTATAGTGTTTTGTATTTTTTAGATTTTTAGGGTCATTTAGTTTTTTAGGATTTTTAGTATTTTTTAGGGGTTTTATGTGTTTTTAGGGTTTTAAGGATTTCTTAGGGGTTTTTACTTTTTAACATTAATAGGGGATTTTAGGTATTTTTTAGTATTTCCATTTTTTAGGGTTCTTAGATATTTTGATGGTTTTAGGGGGGTTTAGTGTTTTTATGATTTTGTGATATTTTTTTTGGGATTTTAGGGATTTTTGAGTTTTTTAGTGTTTCTAAATTTTTTTAACATTTTTAAGAGTTTAAAAGGTTTTTAGAGTTTTTAGAAGTTGTTTATAGGTTTTATGGGGTTTTACGGATTTTTATGATTTTAAGGGTTTTATGATTTTTAGGGGCTTTAGGGTTTTTTTTGTGTTTTTTAGGGTTTTTAGTGCATTTTATGTTTTTTGGGTTTTTATGTGTTCTTTGGTTTTTAAGGTTTTCATTGGGGTTTTCATGTTTTTTAGTGTTTTTTTATGATTTTATGATTTTTAGGTTTTTTTGGATTTTTAGGGGGTTTTAGGGGTTTTAACGATTTTGTCGGTTTTTTTGGGTTTAGAGGTTTTATATTTTTTTTAGTTGTTAGAATTTATAGGTTTTTATGAATTTTAAATTTTGTTAGTTTTTTAATGTTTTCTTAAATTTTATCTGGGATTTTTGGGTTTTATATGTTTAAGGATTTTTCGGGATTTTTTAGATATTTTAATATTTTTTATGTTCTTTTTATTTTGAGGGTTTTTAGTGTTTTAAGGATTTGTATAGTTTTTTAATGTATTTAGGGGTCTAAATTTTTTATATTGATTTTAGTGTGTTTTTAGGGGTTTTAGGGGTTTTACAGGTTTTAGGGTGTTTAAGAGTTTTATGGGTTTTAGTTAATTTTTATGGTTTTTTGGGTTTTTGCATTTTTTAGGTTTTATATGGGTTTTATGGGTTTTCAAGGTTTTATGGTTTTCATAGGGATTTTAAGGCATTTTAGGGTTTTTAAATTTTTAGGGATTTTTAGGTATTTTTTAATATTTCTTTGGTTTTTTGGGTTTTTTGGGATTTTGAGGGGTTTTTGGGTTTTTATGGGTTTTTATTACTTTTGGGGGTTTTAAGTGTTTTTTTATTTTTTTAGGGTTTTAAGGGGTTTTATAAATTTTCAATTTTTTAGGTGTTTAAATTTTATTTGTATTTCTAAGTGGTATTTAGGGTTTTATAGGTATTTAGGGGTTTTTATGGTTGGGGGGGTTTATGGTTTTAGGGGGTTTATTGTATTTGGGGAATCTTAGGGTTTTTAGAATTTTTTTTTTGTTTTTTGGGGTATTAATGATTTTCATCTTTTTAATGTTATCCTACAAGTTTTAAAGGGTTTTGGGGTTTTTAATATTATTAGGTATATTTAGGGTTTTTACGATTTTAATGGGTTTTTAGGGGTTATAGGGATTTTGAGAGATTTATTGGTTTTTAGGTACTTTTTAGGGTTTTTAGTTTTTTAGCAGTTTTTTTGTGTTTACGGGTTTTAAGTGTTTTTAGGATTTTAGGTATTTTAGGGTTTTCAGATTTTTTTTACATTTTTTTGTATTTTTTAGGGATTTTTAAGTGTTTTGGAGATTATTTAGGGTTTTTAGGGTTTTCAAGATTTTATTATATTTTAGGGTTTTTTGATGTTTTAGGGGTTTTATGTTTTTATAGATTTTTTTAATGTTTTTAGGGGTTTAAAGCGTTTTTAGAGTTTTTAGTTGGTTTTTATAGTTTTTTGTATTTTTATGGTTTTTAATGTTTTTAGGTTTTTTATGGTTTTTAAGGGGTTTTAGTGTTTTGGGTTATTTTATGGTTTTTGACCTTTTTTAGGTTTTTAGGGAGTTTATGTGTTTTTAAGGGTTTCCTTGGGTTTTTAGGGTTGTCCTTTTTCAGGAATATTAGAGTTTTTTTCATTTTTATGGTTTGTAGGGGTTTTTTTCAGATTTTAGGTGGCTATTATTTTTTTAGATTTTTTTGGTTTGTATTAGTAAAAAAAATTTAGTTTTTATGTTTTTCTTAATGTTTTTAGGTTTTTTTTTACAGTTTTATGGATTTTATGATTTTTATTATTTTACAGTTTTAGAGATTATGAGGGTTTTTAGGGTTTTTGTGTATTTATTCATATTTTGGGGTTTTTTGGTTTATTAGTGTGCTTATGTTTTTATAGTTTTTTAACAGTTTTAGGGGTTTAAAAGGGCTTAGGGGTATTTAGTATGTTTTAAGCGCTTTTATGCAGTTTTAGGACATTTAAGTGTTTTCAGGGTCTTTTGAGGTTTTTATGGGTTTTTAGGGTTTTAAGGGGTTTTAGGGTCTTTTAGGGTTTTTACATTTTTTATGATTTTATGTTCTTTTAGGTTTTTATGTTTTTTCATAGGGTTTTTCTATGATTTTAGGGTTTTTTACAATATTAGTGATTTTAAGGCATTGTTTCGATTTTTATGGGTTTCAGGGTTTTAGGGGTTTTAAGTGTTTTAGGATTTTATGTTTTTTATGATTTTTATGGTTTTTTGGGTTTTTAGTGTTTTTATTTTTTTTGTATTAAATATCTTAATTTTTTTAACATTTTTAGGGGTTTAAATGGTTTAATATTTTTAGTGGTTTTGTTGGTTTTATGGGTTTTAGGGACTTTAATGTTTTAGGGGTTTTATGGTTTTTATGGTTTTCATGGTTTTTAGGTTTTTTGGGTCATTTAGGGTTTTTAGTATTATTTAGGTTTTTTAGGGTTTTTAAGTGTTTTTACATTTTAAAGCATTCTTAGGGTTTTTTTGGATATTTTTACATTTTTTTGGGATTTTACGGACATTTTAGGATTTTTAGGTTTCTAATCTTTCGGAATTTGCAGAGTTTTTTGTGGGGTTGTTTTTTAGAGTTATTTTTTGTTTTTAGATTTCTTGGTTTTTAAGGGTTTAAAGTATTTTTAGGTCATATGGTTTTCTTAAGGTTTTTGGGGGTTTTAGGATTTTTAGTGTTCTTAGATATTTTTAGGGGTTTCGTAGTATTTTTATGGGTGTTTGGTTTTTTAGGTATTTTTAATGTTTTTAGGGAAAGGAAGGTGCGAGGCTAGGCTATCCCTGGCCCCCTAGATATATAAAGAAGAGAAAAAAAAGCAACAGACAAAGGATGGGTGGGGTCAATCAACCCACACCCAAAGCCCTAGAAACGCCACAAAAAAGGTCCAAAAGCCCAAGGAGTAAAAGGACAGACAACTACGAAACAAAATCACCATCCCCAAAGGGATCTCCATTAGCACCATAGCCCAAGGAATCACTTGAGCTCACTGACTACCATTCAAAGGATTCATACTGCTTGAAGAAGGTTGCACAATACTTCTTGAGTTCCACATCTGGTTTCACATTAGTAGCCCTATCTTCCATGCCATGGGTATTGCCCCTACCTTTAGTGTTCTTAGAGTAATACCTAGTAGCCATCGGCTAGGCAGGGAAGAGTAGTCCCTCCTAGCCCTCTGTTTCACTGGAGGGTCGCTCTTCAACTTTCTCTTCCTTTGAGCAGAGGCTTAAGACTCAACCATGTCCCCCTGCTTGTTACATTCAGGATTAGACCATGGCCTTCTCTTCTGCTTGCCACCAAAAGATTCAAAGAGACCCATCGTCTCCAGCATCTTCTTGATCCTATTCAAGATCTTATACATGAGATCATAATGGTCTCCAAGGATTTCTCAAAACCTTATGTGTTCATCATTCTCATCTCCGAGGAAGTTCGGCGGCTGCAGATCCGTCTTGTGGGTCTTTAGATATTTTAGATTTTTAGATTTTTTTGTTTTTAAGGGTTTTCAGTGTTGTTAGGATTTATGGTTTTCTAAAAAAATTTAGGTTTTTTAATATTTTTAGGTATTTTTTATGTATTTTTAAGGGTTATTGGGTTTATAGTGATTTTGAGTATTTTCTGGGTTTTTTGGGATTTTAGGGTTTTTAAGTAATTTTTGGTTTTTAGTGTTTCTTAATGATTTTTACGGTTTTTATGATTTTCAAAAAACATTAACATTGTTATATATTTAAATGGTTTTTAGAGTTTTTAGTGGATTTTAGGGATTTTATTGGTTTTTAGTGTTTTTTACAATTGTTTGCGGTTTTTATGGATTTTAGGTGTTTTTAAGTTTTTTATTGTCATTTACAGTCATTTACTGTTTTTAATGTTTTTTAGGTTTTTAGGGGATTTACATTTTTATAGGTTTTTATCATCTTCTTAAGGTTTTTCATGGTTCTTATGGTTTTTAAATTATTTGGGATTTTTAGGGACTTTTTAGTATTTTTAATGTTTTTAGGGTTTTGGGGATTCTGAGGGTTTTATGGTTTTTTATTTTTTTCATTTCAATTATATTTAGGGATTTTTAGGAATATTATGTTATTTTGGGTTTTTGGGTTTTTGAGTGTTGTTATGATTTTTAAGATGTTTTAAGGTTTCTTATAGTTTTTAGGAAATTTTAGGTTTTTAGTGGTTTTAAAAGTTATTTGGTTTATAAGATTTTAATAAGGGTTTCATGATTTTTTACATTATTAGGGATTTTTAGGGGTTTTAGTATTTTTGTTATTTTTAGTGATTTTAGGGATTTTGATGGGTTTTAGGATTTTTCTGGTTTTTATTGGTTTTTTGATTTTTTATGGGATTTATGTTTTTTTAGAGTTTTCAAACATTTTTATAGGTTTAGTGTGTTTTTAATGTTTGTTAACATTATTTGAGTTTTTATGGGTTTTAGTGTTTTTTATTTTTTTAAGAGTTTCATTGTTTTTAATTTTTTAATGGTTTTTATGGTTTTTAGGGACTTTTATGGTTTTGAGTGTGTTTATGGGTATTAATTGTCTTTATTTTTTTATGGTTTTCTTAGGGATTTAGGGTTTTTAATGTTTTTTGGTATTTTAAAGAATTAATCTGTTTTTTATAATTTTTTGGTTTTTTTATTTTCAGGTGATTTAGGGATTTTATGTTATTTTTAGGTTTTTTGCATTTTTTTAGTTTGTAGGGGTTTTATTTATTTTTAGGTTATCATGTTTTTCTTAGGTATTTCAAGGATCTTGTGGTTTTTTACATTTTTATGGATTTTTATGGATTTTTTGGATTTCTATGTTATTTTAGGGTTTTTAGTGATTTTAAGTGTTTTATCATTTTTAAGGGTTTTTTTATTATGGTTTGGGGGGTTAAGGTTTTTTGAGGTTTTTTGGGTTTATGGTTTTTATAATTTTTAATTTTTTTAGGTATTTAAAAAGGTTTTAGTGGTTTTTGGTGGGTATTTAGGGGTTTTATTGCGTTTTAGGGATTTTAAGGGTTTTACATGTTTCTATGGTTTTTGGTATTTTATGGTATTTATAGTCTCTTATGGTTTTTTGTATTTTTTAGGTTTTTATGGGTTTTGAGTGTTTTTAAAATTTTAAGGATATCTATTTATTTTTTAAGTTTTAAGGGTTCTTTACATTTTTTGGATTTATGGGTTTTTTAGGATTTTTATGAATTTTTTGGCTTTTTAGGGATTTATATGGGATTTAGGGTTTTTAGGGTTTTTAATATTTATTTAGGGTTTTAGTGTTTTTAAGTTTTTTAGGGGTTTTATGTGCTTTTAGTTATATATATTTTTCTTTGGGGTTTCAGAGTTTTTTTTACCCTTTTCGGAATTTTTATGAATTTTTTAGGATTTTTATGGTTTTTAGGGTATTTGAGGGGTTTTAGGCTATTTAGGATTTTCCTTTATTTTTCTTTTTTGAGATTTTTGAATTATTTATGGTTTTAAAGGTTTTTTATAATTTTTATTGGTTTAAAAGGTTTTTAGATTTTTTGGTGGGGTGTTAAGGTTTTTATGGGTTTTATGGGTTTTATGGGTTTTTATGTTTTTAGTGGTTTTTTGGAGTTTTAGGGACTTTTAGGATTTTTTAACATTATTTAGATTGTTTATGGGTATTAATTCTTTTTAGGATTTTATTTTTTTATTAGGGTTTTTCATGGTTTATAGGGTTTTATGTTTTAAGGATTTTTGGGCTTTTTCTGTATTTTTCTATTTTTAGGGTTTGGAGTTATTTTTAGGGTTTCTAATATTTTTATGGCCTTTTAGGGTTTTTATCTCTTTTTAGGTTTTTAGGGGTTTTATGTGTTTTTATTTTTTTATGTTTTTCTTAGGGGGTTTCAGGGTTTTTATTGTTTTTATGTTTTTATGGATTTTTAGGGCTTCTATGATTTTTATGTTTTTATGGGTTTTATGGATTTTGAGAAGCCTTAGGGTTTTTAGGGATTTTATTGTATTTTTTGGATTTTCAGGGTCCTTTTGTTTTTGGGGGTTTTAGTGATTTTTATCATTTTTAGAGGTTTTAATTTTTTATATAGTTTTAGGGGGGGTTTCGGTATTTTATGTGTTTTTAGGCTTTATTGATATTTTTAGGTGTTTTTATAGTTTTTAGGTGTTTCAAGGGTTTTACGTACTTTTAAGGTTTTAAGAGTTTTTTGGTTTTTTAGGGGATATAAGTATTTTTTGGTTGAAGGGATTTCTTAGGGTTTTATGGGTTTTTTTAATTTTTATGTATTTTAGGGATTTTTAGGATATTTATGGTTTTTTAAGGTTTTAGGGATTTTGTAGGTTTTGAGGGCTTGTTTGGTGTTATAGGGAATTTTAGGGTTCTTAGTATGTCTTATGTTTTTTATGTTGTTGATTTTTTAATGATTTTCTGTTTTTTATGGATTTTTTGGGTTTTTAGGGATTTTACATTTTTAGGGATTTTAGTTTCTTTTTTAAATTGTATTTTTTTAGTGTTTTTATGGATTTTGAGGTTTTTTCATATTTTTGGGGTTTTTGAATTTTATGATTTTCTAGGTTTTTAGGGTATATATGGGTTTTAAGGTTTTAGGTTCTTTTAGGGTTCTTTGATTTTTTTGGCTTTTTAGGGATTTTATGTGTTTTTAGGTTTTTGAAGTTTTATTAGGGTTTTTTAGATTTTAGAGTTATTTTACATTATGTATTTTTTGGGACTTTCAAGGACTTTGTTTGTTTTAATGGTTTGTAGGGATTCTTAGGCCTTTAAGTGTTTTGAGGTTCATTTAGGGTTTTTAGAAATTTTTAGGTTTTCTAAGGGTTCTATGTGTTATTAGATTTTTATGGTTTTCTTAGGGGATTTCATGGATTTTAGCATTTTTTATGTTTTTTGGGATTTTCTAGTATTTTTAGGATTTTTTGGGTTTTAGGGTTTTTTGTGTTTTTATGGGTTTTGAGCATTTTTAGGGACTATTAGGGTCATTTGGATTCTTATGTTTTTTTTGGGTTTTAGGGTTTTTAAGGGTTTTAGTGTTTAATTTTTTTAGGGAAATGAATGGTTATTAGAGTTTTTAGTGGGTTTTAATGATTTTTAGGGGGTTTTAGTGGTTTTTATGTGTTTTAGGGTTTTAGGGTTTTTAGAGGCTTTATGGGTTTTGATCATTTTTTTGGTTTTTGATATGTTTTAAGTGTTTTTAGATTTTTAACGTTTTCTTTGGGTCTTTCAAGTTTTTTTTAAAATTTTGTGGGATTTTTAAAAAATTTATAGGATTTTTATGGTTTTTGGATTTGTCAAAAATATTGAGGGGTTTATGGTCTTTTTAGGTGTTTTTAGGATTTCTAGGGTTTTTAATGTTTTTAGTGGTTTAAAGTTTTTTAAAATTTTATGTTTTTCCTAGGATTTTTTAGAATTAATTCGGTTTTCTATTTATTTTTTTATTTTAGTGTTTTTTTAGATCTTTATGATTTTTAGTGTTTTTGGGTTTTGAGGGTTATGGGGGGTTTCATGTTTTTATGTTTTTTTATGTTTTTTGGGGTTTTAGGGGTTTTTTGATTTTACTACGGTTTTAAGGTGTTTACAGTTTATATTAAAAAAATTACGATTTTAGAGAGATTTTAGAGGTTTTATGGGTTTTATGGAGCTTTAAGGGGTTTTAAAGGGTTTTTGGGTTTTTGTAGTTTTAGAGGATTTTATGGTTTTTGAGGTATTTTAAATTTTTTATAATTTTCTAGTTATTTATATTTCTATTGTTTTTTGTGGGTTTAAAGGTTTTGTTAAGCTTTGTTAGGGTTTTGGGGTTTTTTATGTTTTTAGGGATTTATCGAACATTTTTAGGATTTTTGTAGTTTATAGGTATTTGAGGGATTTTAATGGGTTTTAAGGGTTTTAGGGTGTTTAACGGGTTTTACAGTCTTTTGGTATTTTAATTTTGTTTCAATTTTATTGTTTTCATAGTTTTTTCATGGTTTTTAGGGTTTTTTTACATTTTAGGGATTTTAAGAGGGTTTTAAGTATTTTATGGTTTTTCAGGTTTTAGGGATTTTTAGGGGTTTTAGGGTTTCAAATATTTTTTAGAAGTTATTTTTTTAGGGTTTTAGGGGTTTTATGTTTTTCTGGAGTTTCTTGAAATTTTTAGAGGATTAAATGGTTTTTAGAGGTTTTAAATTTTATAGGGGTTTATAGTTTTTTAGTGTTCTTCCAATTTTTTTGGATTTTATGGTATTTATGGGGTTTGGGGTTTATAAGTTCAATTACAGTTTTTAAAACATTTTAGTTTTTTGTGGTTTTAAGTGTTTTTTGGTTTTTCAGGTTTTCATAGGGATTTTAATGTTTTTTACAATTTTTGTGATTTATAGGGGGTTCTTTGTTTTTTCAAGGGTTTTTTGGATTTTGAGGGTTTCTTATGTCTTTTTAGGGGTTTTATCATTATTTAGGTTTTTTTTTAATTTCCTTAGGGGATTTTTGGGTTTTATAGGGTTTTTTATATTTTTAGGGGTTTTAATGGATTTTTAAGATTTTTATCAGTTTTAGGGTTTTTAGAGATTTTTAGTATTTTAGGGTTTGTTATTGTTTCAATGGTTTTTTGATTTTTTAGGGAATTTCTTGAGGTTTTACGGTTTAAATGATTTTTATATTTTTTAACGTTTGTAGGGTTTCAATGGGTTTTGAGCATTTATCGTGATTTTTAAGGTATTTATCAGGTTTTAGGGTCTTTTGAAATTTTTAGTGTTTTCATTTACTTCTTATGTTTTTTATTTTTTAAGATCTTTTTTGGGTTTTGACCATTTTTTGGGTTTTAGGTTTTTCTATGTTTTCTTAGAGTTTTTCTAGTTTTTTGGGTTTTTATGTTTATAGGTATTTTTTTATGGTTTATTTGGGGTTTTTAAGAATTTTTATGGGCGTTAAGGTTTTTAGGGGTTTTATGGGTTTTATAGTTATTTTTTGCTTATTATGAGGATTTTATGATATTTTTTTATAGTTTTTAAGGTTTTTAAGAGTTTTTTAGTTTTTTAGGGGTTTTAAGAGTTTTTATAGTTTTTAGTGGTTTAGGGTTTTTATAGGTTTTTGGGTTTTTATGGGATTCATGGAAACCTATTTTTTTAGGGATTTAGAATTTTTTAGGTTTTTAGGGGTTTTAAGTGTTTTTGAGTTTTATGGTTTTCTTATGGGTTTTTAGGGTTTTTAGGGTTTTTACATTTTTAGATGTTTTTAAGAATATTTAGTGATTTTTATAGTTTCATAGGGTTTTTATAGAATTTGAGGATTTGAGAGTTTTACGGTTTTTTCATTTTTTGGTTTTTTATGGGTTTTCTAATATTTTAGGATTTTGTGATTTTCTTTTGGGTTTTAGGGGTTTTACAAATATATATATATATATATATATATATATGGATTTTTTTGTTTTTATAGTTTTTTAGGGTTCTAGGGATTTGACAGGGGTATAGGGTTTTTATTTTTTATTGGAATTTGGTGGCTTTCCTAGATTTTTTAGGGTTTTTATGGGTTTGTAGATTCTTTTAATATTTTTAGGGTGTAAAAGTTTTTTTTAGAGTTTTTAGTGTGTTTTTAGTGTTTTTTGGGGTTTTAGGGGTTTTATGGTTTTTAGGGGATTTAGGGGTTTCATGGTATTTTGGGTTTTTTGTGTTTTAAGGTTTTTTAGGGTTTAATGTATTTATGGTTTTTAATGTTTTCTTAGGGTTGTTCACGATTTTTAATGTATTTTATGTTTTTATAGATTTTAGGGTTTTTAGGATTTTAATAGTTTTTAGGTTTTCTATAGATTTTGTGAATTTTTATGGTTTGTTAGTGATTTATGTCTTTTGTAGGTTTTTAATAATTTTTCATATTTTAATGGTATTATTTTATTTAGATTTTTTTTATCAATTTTATGGTTTTAAAGGGTCTTTAGTGTTTTTAGTGGTTTTTCGAGTTTTATGGATTTTTAAAAAAATTATTTTTTTGGGGGATTTATGCGGTTTAGTGGTATTTAGCAGTTTTAATGGTTTTAGTGTTTTTAAGGTTCATCATGGGTTTTAAATATTATTACAGTTTTATATTTCTTTTAGCAGTTTTTTAGGATTTTATGATTTTATATGTTTTTAGGGATTTTTAGAGATTTTTATGATATTTATTGTTTTTAGGGATTTTTAGGGATTTAGGGTTTTTATGGTTTTAACAGTTTTTATGATTTTTTGGGGTTTAAGGGGTTTTTTAGTTTTTCATGATTTTTTGGGGGATTGGATTATTTTTTAGTTTTTATGGTTTTTGAGGTTTTTTAGAATTTTATAATGTTTATTGGTTTAAAGGGTGTCAAAAGGTTTTAGCGTTTTTAAGTTTTTTATGTGTTTTAGGGTATTTAATGGTATTTATATGTATGTATATGTTTTTATGTTTTATAGTTTTTTTGGGTATTTTAAGTATTTTAGGTTTTTTTTTGGTTTTTTAGATGTTTTTAGGTTTTTGATGTTTTCTTACAAGTTTTTAGGGTTTTACATTTTTAGGGATTTTTAGGGATTTTTAGGGATTTTTTTTTGTTTTTTATGGGTTTCAGGGTTTTTAGTATTTTTTCGTTTTAGGGGATTTCACTTATTTTTTAGTATTTTATGGTTTTATGGTTTTTATGGATTTTAGGTGGTTGTTGGATTTCTATAGTTTTTAAGGTTCTTTTGGGTTTTTTGGGTTTTTGGAGTTTTTTAGGGGTTTTATGATTTTTATAATTTTTAAAAACAAATTATGGGATTAAAGGGTTTTTAGTGTTTTTAGTTGGTTTAGGGTTTTTATAGGTTTTAAGGGTTTAATGGTTTTTAAGGGTTTTATAGTTTTTTGGGGGTTTTAGGCTGTTTTATGGTTTTTAGGGTTTTTAGTGTTTTTTATATTCTTTAGGGGTTCAATATGTTTTTATGTTTTTTATGTTTTCATATGGTTTTTTAGGTTTGTAGGAGTTTTTTTACAATTTTAGGGATTTTTTTTGATTTTTGAGTATTTTTATTTTATTTTATGATTTTTAGAACTGTTGAGAGGTTTTAGAGTTTTTAGTGTATTTTGTGTGTTTTTTAATTTTTTAGGGGTTTATGTTTTTCATTTTAAAGGGTTTCATAGAAATTTAAATGTTTTTAAATTTTTATGGATTTTTAGTGTTTTTAAGGATTTTTTATATTTTTTAGATTTTTTTATATTTTTAGTGTTTTTAGGGATTTTCTGCTTTCATTTGGAATTTTTGGTTCATTTTTGGGTTTTTAGGGTTTTATAGTTTTTTATTGTTTTTAGGGGTTAAAGGGTTTTTATAGTTTTTACTGATTTTTAGGTTTTTTATAGAGATTTAGTTTTTTAAAATGTTTTTAGGGGGGTTGTTGGTTTTTTCGTTTTTTTGGGTTTTAGGATCGTTTTATGGTTCTCAATATGGTTTTTTGTTCTTTTGGTTTTTATGGTTTTTAATTTTTAATTATGTTTTTATGATTTTTTGGGATATTATCAAGGTTTTCGGGGATTTTATGTTTTTACGGATATTTAGGGATTTTTTAGGATTTTTATGGTTTTTAGTTTTTTTAAAGATTTTGATTATTTTGAGTTTTTTACGGTTTTTAGAGTTTTTATGGTTTTTAGTTTTTTTATCATTTTTAAGGGTTTTAATTATTTGAAGTATTTTAATGTTTTCTTTGTTTTTTTCAATGTTATTATGGTTTTTTTACATTTTTAATAATTTTTAGGGATTTTTATGATTTTTTGAATCATTATATATTTTGATGGGTTTTAAGTATTTTTTGGTATTGAGGGTTTTATGAATTTTTTGGATTTTTTAGTGGGTTTTGGATATTTTTATAGTTGTTAATGTTTTTTTATAATTTTGTAATGTTTTTAGGGCGTTAAATGGTTTTTAGAGTTTTTAGTGGGTTTTTAGGTGTTTTTAGGTATTTAAGGTTTGTAATGGTTTTTAGGGTTTTTATGGGTTTTGGGTTTTTTAGGGTTTTAGGGCATGTTTTGGGTTTTTATCATTTTCTAGGATTTTTAGGGGTTTTATTTGTTTTCATTATTTAGAGTTTTCTTAGGGTTTTTTTGGGGGTTTTCAATTTTTTAGGGTTTTAGGGATCTTTAAGAATGTTTTAGGATTTTTATGGGTTTTTAGGGATCTTTAGGGGTTTTAGTGGTTAATTGTTTTAGGGTTATTTAGAGCTTTTAGCAATTTTTTCCCTTTTAGGGATCTTAAGTGTTCTTGGGTTTTTAAGTTTTTATTAGGGGTTTCCAGGTTATTTTTGTGTTTTTTATATTTTTATTGGTTGTTATAGATATTTTATTATTTTAGGATTTTTAGGGTTTTAGGGTTTTTAGGGGTTTTAGGGGGTTTTAGGGTCTTAAAGTATTTATGGTTTTTTGTGTTTTTAGGATTTCTAGCTGTATAGGGTTTTAAATTTTTTTTAGAGTGTTTTTAACATTTTTAGGGGTCTAATGGTTTTTTATGGATTCTTGTGGTTTTTAGGGATTTTATGGGTTTTAGGATTTTAATGGTTTTTAGGTGTTTTTTGGATTTTCCAGGTCTTTAGGGGTTTATTTTGGTTTTTAGCCATTTGGGGGTTTTAGGGATTCTAAGTGTTTTTTGGTTTTTAATGTTATCTTTTGGTTTTTCAATGTTTTTTCATGTTTTTTTCTATTTTTAGGGATTTTTATTATTTTTATTATTTTTTGGGGTTTTAAGGATTTTTTGGGGTTTAGTTGTTTTTAGGGTTTTACGGTTTTATTTGTTTTTAGGGTTTTCTATGAATTTTTTTGGTGTTTTATGTTTTTGTATATTTTTTTAAAATTTTTTGGGATATAAATGGGTTTTAGTGTCTTCATTGGTTTGAAGGGTTTTTACGTTTTTTGGGTTTTTACGGTTTTTAGGGGGTCTTATAGATTTTAGGGGGTTTAGGGTTTTAGGGTATTTTTATGATGTTTACTATTTTTAGGTTTTTAGGGATTTTATGTGTTTTTTGGTTTTTTGGGTTTTTTAGGGTTTTTTTCCATGTTTTTATGGTTTCTTAATTTTTATTATTTTTATTTATTTTTTAGTATTTTTATGGTTTTAAGTTATTTAATGTGTTTTATGTATTTTTAGCGGTTTTTAAGGATTTTAGGGTTTGTACTATTTTTTAGTGGTTTTTAGGAGTTTTAGGGACTTTTAGGATATTTTAACATTTTTTAGATTTTTTATGGGTATTAATTGTCTTTAGGCTTTTATTATTTTATTAGGGTTTTGCATGGTTTATAGGGGTTTTATGTTTTTAAGAATTTTAGGGCTTTTTTTGTATTTTTCTATTTTTAGGGTTTGGACTGATTTTTAGGGTTTCTAATATTTTTATGGGCTTTTAGGGTTTTTAGCTCTTTTTAGGTTTTTAGGGGTTTTATGTGTTTTTATGTTTTTATGTTTTTATTTGGGGGATTCAAGGTTTTTATTGTTTTTACGTTTTTATGGATTTTTAGGGCATCTATGATTTTTATGTTTTTATGGGTTTTATGGATTTTGAGAAGCCTTTGGGTTTTTAGGGGTTTTATTGTATTTTTTGGATTATCATGGTGCTTTTGTTTTTTATGGGTTTTAGAGATTTTTATCATTTTTAGAGGTTTTAAGTGTTTTTATAGTTTTAGGGGGCTTTTAGGTATTTTATGTGTTTTTAGGCATTATTGATATTTTTAGGTGTTTTTATAGTTTTTAAGAGTTTTAGGGTTTTTACGAACTTTTAAGGTTTTATGTTTTTTTTTGGTTTTTTATGGGTTATAAGTCTTTTTTGGTTTAATGGCTTTCTTAGGGTTTTAGGGGTTTTTACATTTTTAAGTATTTTTAGGGATTTTAGGATATTTATGGGTTTTTAAGGATTTAGAGACTTTGTAGGTTTTTAGGCCTTGTTGGGTCTTTTATAAAATTTTAGGGGTCTTAGTGTGTCTTATGTTTTTTATGTTGTTTAATTTTTTATTATTGTATGGTTTTTATGGATTTTTTTGGGTTTTTAGGGATTTTACATTTTTAGGGATTTTAGGTCCTTTTTTAATTTTTTTAGTGTTTTTATGGATTTTGATGTTTTTTCATATTTTAGGGGTTTTTGATTTTTATCATTTTCTCAGTTTTTAGGGTATATATGGGTTTTAAGGTTTTAGGTTCTTTAGGGTTCTTTGATTTTTTTTTGGCTTTTTAGGGATTTTATGTGTTTTTAGGTTTTTGATGATTTATTAGGGTTTCAAAGATTTTAGAGTTATTTTACTTTTTAGGTATTTTCTGGGACTTTCAAGGACTTTTTTTGTTTTAAAGGTTTGTATGGGTTATTAGGCCTTTTAGGGTTTTTAGGTTCATTTTGGGTTTTTAGAATATTTTAGGTTTTCTAAGGGTTCTATGTGTTATTATATTTTTATGGTTTTATTAGGGGTTTTCATGGATTTTATCATTTTTTATGTTTTTTTGGGATCTTCTTGTATTTTTTGGATTTTTGGGTTTTAGGGTTTTTATGGTTTTTGAGCATTTTTAGGGACTATTAGGGTCATTTGTCTTCTTATGTTTTTTTTGGGATTTAGGGTTTTTAAGGGTTTTTAGTGTTTTTAATTTTTTTAGGGAAATGAATGGTTTTTAGTGTTTTTAGTGGTTTTATATGATTTTTATGGGTTTTTAGTGGGTTTTAAGGTTTTTAGGGTTTTAGGGTTTTTACAGGCTTTTTGGGTGTTTAAATTTTTTAGGTTTTTGATATGTTTTAAGTGTTTTTAGGTTTTTAACGTTTTCTTTGGGTCTTTCAGGTTTTTTTCAAATTTTTTGGGATTTTTAGGAATTTTATAGGATTTTTATGGTTTTTGGAGCTTTGACAAATATTGAGGGGTTTATGGTCTTTTTAAGGGTTTTTAGGATTTTAAGGGTTTTCAATGTTTTTAGTGGTTTTATGTTTTTTTAAGTTTTTATGGTTTTCCTAGGGGTTTTCAGATTTATTTCAGTTTTTTATTTATTTTTTAATTTTTTTTTGTTTTTTAGATCTTTATGATTTTTATTGGTTTTAGGGTTTTGATGGTTTTGGGGGGTTTCAGGTTATTAAGGTTTTTTATGTTTTTTGGGGTTTTAGGGGTTTTTTTATTTTACTAAGGTTTTAAGGTTTTTAAAGTTTCTATTAAAAAAATTAGGATTTTAGAGGATTTTTAGAGGTCTTATGGTTTTTATGGAATTTTATGGGGGATTTTAAAGGGTTTTTGGGTTTTTTGTAGTTTTAAGGGATTTTAAGGTTTTGGGGGTATTTTAATTTTTTTATAATTTTCCATGTTTTTATATTTTTAATGTTTTTGGGGGTTTAACCGTTTTATTAGGGTTTGTTAGTGTTTTAGGGTTTTTATGTTCTTAGGGATTTTTCGAACATTTTTAGGATTTTTATAGTTTATAGTTATTTGAGGGATTTTAAGGGGTTTAAAGGGTATTAGGGTGTTTAACACGTTTTACAGGATTTTGGTATTTTAATTTTTTTCGGTTTTATGGTTTTCTTAGTTTTTTCATGGTTTTTAGGGTTTTTAACATTTTAGGGATTTTAAGGTGGTTTTTAGTATTTTATGGTTTTTCGGGTTTTAGGGATATTTAGGGGTTTTAGGGTTTTAGGGATTTTATAGCAGTTATGTTTTTTTAGGGTTTTAGGGGTTTTATGTTTTTCTAGAGTTTCTTGAAATTTTTAGAGGATTAAATGCTTTTAGAGGTTTTATTTATGTAGGGTTTTATGGGTTTTTAGTGTTCTTACAATTTTTATAAATTTTATGGTTTTTATGGGGTTTGGGGATTCTAAGTTCATTTACTGTTTTTAAAATCTTTTAATTTTTATACAGTTTTAAGTGTTTTTAGGTTTTTTCAGTTTTCATAGTGTTTTTAATGTTTTTTACAATTTTTGGGATTTATAGGGGTTGTTTGTTTTTTCAGGGGTTTTATGGATTTTGAGGGTTTCTCATGTCTTTTTAGGGGTTTTATCATTATTTAGGTTTTTTCGATTTCCTTAGGGGTTTTTTGGGTTTTATAGGGTTTTTATATTTTTAGGGATTTTTATGGATTTTTATGGATTTTTAAGAATTTTATAGGTTTTAGGGTTCTTAGTGATTTTTAGTATTTTTATGGTTTGTTATTGTTTTTATGGTTTTTTGGTTTTTAGGGAATTTCTTGAGGTTTTACGGTTTAAATGATTTTTATATTTTTTAACGTTTGTAGGGTTTCAAAGGTTTTTGAGCATTTTTAGTGGGTTTTAAGGTATTTATCAGGTTTTAGGGTCTTTTGAGGTTTTTAGTGTTTTCATTTAGTTTTTAGGTTTTTTATTTTTTTTAGATATTTTTTAGGTTTTTACCATTTTTTGGGTTTTAGGTTTTTTTATTTTTTCTTAGAGTTTTTCTAGTTTTTTGGGTTTTTATGTTTATAGGTATTTTATGTATTTTTATGGGTTTTGGGGGTTTTTAGGTATTTTTATGGGCGTTAAGGTGTTTAGGGGTTTTATGAGTTTTATAGTTTTTTTTGGGTTATTATGAGGCTTTTTTTAGATTTTTTTATAGTTTTTAAGGGTTTTAAGAGTTTTTTAGTTTTTAGGGGTTTGAAGAGTTTTTATAGATTTTAGTGGTTTCAGGGTTTTTATTGGTTTTTTGGGTTTTTATGGGTTTTATGGAAGAATATTTTTTTAGAGATTTAGGATTTTTTAGGTTTTTAGGGGTTTTAAGTGTTTTTGAGTTTTATGATTTTCTAATGGGTTTTTAGGGTTTTTAGGGTTTTTACATTTTTATAAGTTTTTAAGGATATTTAATGATTTTTTTAGTTTCATAGGGATTTTATAGAATTTGAAAATTTTGAGGGTTTTACGGTTTTTTCATTTTTAGGTTTTTAGGGGTTTTCTATTTTTTTAGGATTTTGTTATTTTCTTTTGGGTTTTTAGTTTTTACAAATATATATATATATATTTATATATATATATATGTATATGGATTGTTTAGGTTTTTATGGGATTTTAGGGTTCTAGGGATTTGAGGGGGGGGTATATGGTTTTTATTTTTTATTGGGATTTTGTGGTTTTTTTGGATTTTTTAGGGTTTTTATGTGTTTGTAGATTCTTTTAATATTTTTAGGGTGTAAAAGTGTTTTTAGAGTTTTTAGTTTGTTTTTAGGGTTTTTTGGGGTTTTAGGGGTTTTATGGATTTTAGGGATTTTAGGGGTTTTATGGTATTTTGGGTTTTTTGCGTTTTAAGATTTTTTAGGGTTTAATGTATTTTTGGTTTTTAATATTTTCTTAGGGTTGTTCAAGATTTTTAGGGTTTTTTATATTTTTATAGATTTTAGGGTTTTTAGGATTTTAATAGTATTTAGGTTTTTTATAGATTTTGATATTTTTTATGGTTTGTTAGGAATTTATGTGTTTTTTAGGTTTTTAGTAATTTTTCATAGTTTTATGGTATTATTTTATTTATATTTTTTTTATCAATTTTATGTTTCTAAAGTGTCTTTAGCGATTTTAGTGGTTTTTTGAGTTTTATGGATTTTAAAAAAAATTATGTTTTTTGGGGGATTTATGCGGTTTAGTGGTATTTAGCAGTTTTAATGGTTTTAGTGTTTTTTAGGTTCATCATGTGTTTTAACTATTATTACGGTTTTACAGTTTTTTAGCAGTTTTTCAGGATTTTATGATTCTATATGTTTTTAGGAATTTTTAGAGATTTTTATGATATTTATTGTTTTTAGGGATTTTTAGGGATTTAGGGTTTTTCGATTTTTAACAGTTTTTATGATTATTTGGGGTATTAGGGGGTTTTTTAGTTTTTCATGATTTTTTGGGGGATTGGATTATTTTTATTTTTTATTTTTTTTGAGGTTTTTTATAAATTTATAATGTTTTTTGGTTTAAAGGGTGTCAATAGTATTTAGGCTTTTTTATGGTTTTTTGTGTTTTGGGGTTTTTAATTATTTTTATATGTTTTTATATGTTTTTATTTTTTATAGTTTTTTAGGGTATTTTAAAGATTTTAGGTTTTTTTAGGTTTTTTAGATGTTTTTAGGGTTTTGATGTTTTCTTACAAGTTTTTAGGGTTTTACATTCTTAGGGATTTTTAGGGATTTTTTATGAATTGTATGGGTTTTCAGGGTTTTTAGTATTTTTTCATTTTAGGGTTTTTCAATTATTTTTTAGTATATTATGGTTTAAGGGTTTTTATGGATTTTAGGTGGTTTTAAGATTTCTATAGTTTTTATGCTTCTTTTGGGGTTTTTGGGTTTTTTGGGTTTTTTGAGTTTTTTAGGGGTTTTTAGGATTTTAATAATTTTGAAAATTTTTTATGGGTTTAAAGGGTTTTTAGAGTTTTTAGTTGGTTTAGGGTTTTTATAGGATTTAAGGGTTTAAAGGTTTTTAAGGGTTTTATAGTCTTTTGGGGGTCTTAGGCTGTTTTATGGTTTTTAGGGTTTTTAGTGTTTTTTATATTCCTTAGGGGTTCAATATGTTTTTATGTTTTTTATGTTTCTAAAGGTTTTTTGGGTTTTTAGTATTTTCTTACAATTTTAGGGATTTTTTTGATTTTTTAGGATTTTTATTTTATTTTATGATTTTTAGAGCTTTTGAAAGGTTTTAGAGGTTTTAGTGTATTTTCTGTTTTTTTCAATTTTTTAGGGGTTTTATGTTTTTATCATTTTAAAGGGTTTCATAGGAAATTTAAAGGTTTTTACATTTTTATGGATTTTTAGTGCTTTTTAAGGATTATTTATATTTTTTAGGTTTTTCTAGATTTTTAGTGTTTTTAGGGATTTTCTGCTTTCATTTGGATTTTTTAGTCCATTTTTGGGTTTTTTAGGGTTTTATAGTTTTTTATTGTTTTTAGGGGTTAAAGGGGTTTTATAGTTTTTAGTGATTTTTAGGTTTTTTATAGAGATTTAGTTTTTTAAAAAAAATTTAGGGTTTTTTTTGTTTTTTGGGTTTTTGTGTTTTAGGATCGTTTTATGGTTCTCTATGGGGTTTTTTGTTATTTTGGTTTTTATGGTTTTTAAGTTTTATTTATGTTTTTATGGTTTTTTGATATATTATCAAGGTTTTAGGGGATTTTATGTTTTTATGGATATTTAGGGATTTTTTAAGATTTTTATGGTTTTTAGGTTTTTTAACGATTTTGATTCTTCTGAGTTTTTTTACGGTTTTTATAGTTTTTTATGGTTTTTCGTATTTTTTAACATTTTAAGGGTTTTAATTATTTGAAGTATTTAAAGGTTTTCATTGTGTCTTTCGATGTTATTATGGTTTTTTTACATTTTTAATAATTTTTAGGGATTTTTATGATTTTTATGATTTTTTGAATTGTTAGATATTTTGATGGATTTTAAGTATTTTTTGGTATTGAGGGATTTATGATTTTTTTTGGATTTTTTAGTGGGTTTTGGATATTTTTATAGTTATTAATTTTGTAATGTTCCAATAATGTTAATTGACTACTTCATTCCACTATCTAAACCAATCATCCACCTCCTAGCCTTGAACTGTATTCATCATCCACCACAATATTTTGTGAATCTTGGGAAACCCCGGGCATCCGGAAAAATGTTATTTAGTGTTTTTTAGGGTTTTAGGTTTTTTATGTTTTTATGGGTTTTACCAATTTTATGGTTTTTAAGGGTTTAAGGGTTTTTATGGATTTTATAGTTTTTAAGATTTTTAGGGGATATAAGTGTTTTTTATTGACATTTTCTTCAGATTTTTCAAGGTTTTTTGGGGATTATATGTTTTAAATAAATTTTAACGATTTTTTGGATTTTTTTGAGGGTTTTTATGTTTTTTGGGGCTCATGGGTTTTTACTTTTTTTAATGTTTATTAGAGTTTTTTAAAATTTTATGGGCATTAAAATGTTTTTTAGATTTTTTAGTTATTTTAGGGTTTTTATAGGTTTTAGTGTTTTTATTGTTTTTTGGGGGTTTCATGGTTTTAGGGTTTTTAGGATTTTTAGTGTTTCTTAGGGTTTTATGTTTTTTTAGGTTTTGAAGTATTTATAATTTTTTTTTATAGTTTTTTTATATTTTTATGGATTTTTAGGGATATGTAGAATTTTTGTGGGATTTTAGCATTTTTAGGGATTTTGTAAAATTTTTAGGGTTTTAGGGATTTTTTGAGGGTTTTACGGGGGGAGGGGTTTAGTTTTTAGGGTATTTAAGGATTTTAAGAGTTTTTAACATTTTTGGTTTAATATATTTTTTAGTGTTTTATAGGGTTTTAGGTTTTTCATGGGGTTTTAGTGATTTTTATGGATTTAGGGGGTCTTGTGGTTTTTAGGTTTTATAGAGTAATTATGGTTTTTAGAATTTTTTTATGTTTTTAGGGGTTTTAAATTTTTTCATGGTTTTATGTTTTTCATAGTTTTATTCATAGTTTCTAGGGTTTTTTTGTTTTTAGGCATTTTTTGGTATTTATAATGATTTTATGGGTTTTTAGGGTTTCTTGGGATTTTTTGGGATTGAGACATTTTTAGGTTTTTATGGTTTTTTAGGGTTTTAGGGGGTTATTTATGTTTTTAGGATTATTAAGGTCATTAGAATTTATTAAATTGTTTTCTAGGTTTAAAGGGTTTTTGAGTTTTTAGCGGGTTTTAGGGTTTTAGGGTTTTTATGGGTATTTAGGGTTTTTAATGGTTTTAGGTTTTTTAGGGGTTTTAGGATCTTTAATGTTTTCTTGATTTTAATGGGTTTTAAGTTATTTTTGTTTTTTATTGTTTTATTAGGGCAAGAAAGGCTCGGTGCCAGGCTATTCCTGACACCCCCAAAAGTTTATTAAATAGATGAAAGACACTGCAGACAAGGGAGGGGCATGGTCAATCAACCCACACCCAAAATCCCTTAACAAACACACACCCAAAGACCGCAAAAAAGAAAAGAAAACCCAAAAGAAGAACCAAGATTCTATCAGCAACCCATCCCTTAACAGGATCTACCAGCCTTCATTATCCTCATAGTCCGCACTAGGGGGGTCTCCCTCGGCACCATAACCGTAGTCCACATCAGAGACTACTGATTCCCATTTAGAAGAGTCATATTGCTTCAAGAAATTGGCATAATGCTCCCTTAACTTCACCTGCTCTACATTTAGCGGTTTCTTGGCAGCCCTTTCACCTCTTTCAAAGGCATTTTCCTTGGCCTTGCAGGATGTTCTTGTGAACACAGTCTTTATCAAGGAAGAGTAGTCCTTCCTCGGCTTCCTCCTTTTTGGATAACATGGATCCCAACATGATTGTTTTCCTTCCCGGTGGCCTCCTCAAGCATGGACCTCTCATTAAGGACTATACCCATGTTGTGATCTATCCTACTATTATCCTCCTGAAGTTGGCCGGGAATGAAGGAGGATTCCTAGTTAAGTGGATAGCCCGAAAGAACCCCACAAGGACTTGGGCAGTCCACAATTGTCAAAGTCATCTCATGAGCATGTTCAGGGTTTCCCTTCCAAGGACCTGGGTGATCCGGGATGAAGGGGGCCTCCTGATTTTGGGAACAATCAGTAAGAACAGGTTCATCAGAAGCTATACAAATAGGGGACACCACACCAGCCAAGGCCAACTGCAAATGCCCCTCATCCAATGGAGGCTCCAACCCATGCTTTTACCTTTTCCCCTGCTCTCCAACATCATTTAAGGGGCCAATAATGTCTAGAATTGACTCCGAATTTAGAACAACATAATTCTTCTCACTTAGCATCTGTACGGCATGCCTTACACTCCCATCATCAGCAACCGGATCCCCTTTCCCCTCCTCTCCATTAATATTGCTTACATTTCACTTATCCATATAAAAAACATCACAGTTGTGTCCAAGAGCCTTTAACTCCCTTATCTCCTACTCATCAACACCGCCCGAGTGCCTCGTGCTGTCCGGCATTGGCTCAACTTCACTAGCCTGCTGGGCCACACCCCCCTCCACCCCTCTCAGCAACAACAGCCTCCACCCCTCTCTCTCGAACCTTAGACTTCTCACTCCGAGCATCAACAAGTGGAGACCCTTGCACCTCCTCCTAAAGCTCCAGCCCTTCAAAGAGATTGAAGGTTGGGATGGCCTCCCTGATATCAGATGAGTTTGACTTCCCACCATTAGCAACCTCCCTGCATAAGGAATTCCCATCATCCGAGAGCTTCAGGTCACTCCTCAAATTCTTGAAGATGTTGGCCACCTTGGGTTGGAACTCAATAACCACCTTACCTCCATCAACTATAGATCTATTTCCCCCCCGCACAATCGGAGGTCCCTCCTACACAAACATCTGACCCAAAGATTCAGAACCACTCCCAGAAGCAGGCGCCACCCCCTCAGCAGCATTCCTTTTAAGCTTGATTGAAACATCCACTGCAACCTCCTCCAAATTCATCTCCACCCGATCCTGACCTTCTTCACCAGGCTCATTCTGAACTTCAGGATCCTTGTGAACAAACTCCCGCACCTCGCCCTGAATCTGTGTCTCTTCACCGAACACCTCCTGAGATCGGTCCAAAACACAACAAATACCTTCGTTGTACCTACATTCCCGAGCATTATGACCCAGAAGCCAGCAAGATGAGTAGAAATCAGTCCATGACTCAAAGATCATAGGTGGTTTCCACCGAAGCTCCACACCAAAAGAAATCCAAACAAAGTCAACCGGTCCTTTAGAGGCATAAATCTCTACAAAGGCCGTTGGGAAAATTGGGTGACAAATAGCCCTTGTTTGGCTGTCAATGCATAAGAACCTTCCCACAAGATTCCCCAACATAGAAATAATGGAGAAGTTTTGAAAAGGAAGGGGAAGATCTGGAAATCTAACCCATGTTTCCACCAGTGGTGAATCACGTTTTAAGTGCCGATCGAAGCTCCACCGGGAGAGAGAAAATCAGGCACCGTTACATCTTCTTGGGGCTGCTGACTAGGCATGACCCAGATCCTCTTCTGAAAC
The DNA here is from genome assembly GCA_963277665.1 of Viscum album. Classification (NCBI taxonomy): domain Eukaryota; kingdom Viridiplantae; phylum Streptophyta; class Magnoliopsida; order Santalales; family Viscaceae; genus Viscum; species Viscum album. The sequence goes on along the minus strand of OY728157.1, from coordinate 1,634,812,065 downwards.
AAACCGAATCAAAATGCGACTACTGTCAAGAAGACCTACCGTAGCGTGATCCTGGAGGTCCCATTGTTCAAACACAAATATATCGAAAACATCAATCGGAGGTCGCCAGTTTATGAAATTAGCAACCAAGGTCAGCCTATGCAAGGCAGAGGCCTCGTTGAATTCCGCAATCGATAACCAGAGCTGTGAAAATCCTTCATGTAAGTCAAGCACCTTAGGTGTTTTAAGGATTTTTTGTTTTTTATTGGTTTTTAGGGGTTTTATGGTTTTTAGGGGTTTTATGGTTTTTTAGGTTTTTAGGGATTTTTAGGATATTAATGGTTTTCAGAATTTCTAGGAATTTTAAGGGTTTTACTGGTTTTAGGGTTTTTTTGTTATTTTATAGGGTTTAAGTGCTTTTAGGTTTTTAAGGTATTCATACCATTTTTCATGGATTTTAGGGGGTTTTTACATTTTTTGGAAATTTTAGTTTCTTTTTAAGATTTGATTGGGTTTTTAGGGTTTTCAATGATTTTGAGGGATTTTAGTCCCTTTAGGGGTTTCATGGTTTTTTGGGGGTTTGTTGACGCTCCTTTCCATCACAGAGTCCAAATGAATGAAAAGGTAAATACCTTGAACAAAGAAGATTCATCCTTTGAACAAATATCAATAATTTAAAAATGAAGGAAGAATAAGAACATTGCACAAAGGTCACGCAAGTTCTACAATGGTCACGCAAGTATACTTGCGCACCTCAATGGTCGTGCAAGTACACTTGCGCGCCGATGTTGGTTGTGCAAGTGACTTGCGCGCCCTAAATGATAACTGCCCGGGGTATTCTCCTGCCTATAAATAGACCATATGGGCCCCCCATTGAAGGATTATTTTTTTTCCATAAACTTATATTTGAGCTCTCGGCGCCCTAGCCTCTTCTCAAGGCTTCTAAAACACTTATAAGGTAATTTCTTACCTAGAACGGAAGATCTAATGAGGGTGAGGAAGGCCTATGTGTTGAAACTCATCAACACTTGCGTGCTTGAGTGTCCATCCCTTAAGGGAAAAAGACCACACTTGCGCACCGCCTTACTCCTTCAGTAGATCTTGCGTGCCCTTCTTCTGGAAGAACCTCAAGAGGATTCTAAAGGCTTTAATGAAGAGTCTCTCAAGTATTACCCTGCTGGTTAACCATCTCGCAAGTACACCATGTGTTTTGCAGGCATATCGGTGTGACCAGGACTTGCGCGCCCACGTAGTACCTGCGCACCTACCAGGACTTGCACGCCCCTGCCTTTTTGGGTGCCTTTCTTGCCCATTTCACCCCTCTTAAGCCATTACACCTTTCCTATTCAAGATTCAGTCTTCAAGACACTCTTCAAATCCATTTATGGCATGATTTCTTGATTTTACTTCCTTATATGAAAGGAATTATATGGAATATCTCTCAAAACCTAGTGATTTACATATCTTTATATCACTAAAGATTGAGAGTTCATTTATTCAACCTCATCCTTTAAGATGAGAGAATCCTTAACCTGGGTCTCCTTTTCAAGAATAATCCCTAGTCATAAGTCCTCCAATTTGGACATCCTCTTAGGAGTAAGCCCCAGATCCCCTAACCTGGGATTCCTTTTTAGGAGTAAACCCCAGTCTCAAATATGGGCATCTTCCTTAGGAGTAAGCCCCAATTCTTAATGTTCCCAAATCGGGGCATCCTCTTTAGGAGTAAGCCCCAAGTCCCTCAATTTTTTGGGCATCATCCTCAGGAGTAAGCCCCAAACCTTAATCCTTAACCTGGGCCTCCATTTTAGGGGTAAGTCCCAGTCATAATCCCTTGACCTGGGCCTCCTTTTCAGGAATAATCCCCAATCATAATACTCTTAACCAGTCCTAATTTACCTTTGATATGGGATTCCTTTTCAGGAGTAAAACCCAATCATAAGTCTTCTCCTAATTTGGGCCTCCTTTTCTAGAGTAAGCCCCAAGATAGAGTATTCAAAATCTCTATGAAGCACATATACCTTTATGGACCCTGTTCCTGGATTTCTTCTCTAAAGTAAATCCTAAACCGTTATTTATCTGGGCAGTCATACATGCATAAGCCCCACATTATTTCTTATGATTGCATCTTTCATGGCACAATTGTCTATTTTTTTACCAATACCTCTTGTTTCTTACACCGAGCATGACTCACGTAAGCTTAGAGTGTGAAGGTAATTGTGACATTCTTCTTTGATCCATCAATCATAAACATCATACTCCCTTACTCAAACTACGTGGGTTTTGATTCCTTTTCTAAAAAAAGGATACGTAGGTAGCCCATCTACGGGTTCGATCCCAACTCTAAAACAATCCATGTCCTTCTGAATGACAATAACCTTCAAGTGCCCCACCGAGTGGCTTTAAAACCAGCATGGTCATCGTAATGACCAAGATAATTCTGTATAAATGTGTCGAAGGGTACCATTGAACAAGAATCTCTAATAAATACATGATGATTCTCTATCGATGAAGAACCTCGAATACATACAAAATATTCTCTAAATTTCTTACATATTTAATCATTGATTGTCAGATCTGAAGGAAAGATCATTTTATACTTGGTAATGTAATAAGTATTCACGAACATAACTTAAATCTACAAAGAGAGTCCCGACGTAGACAATAATTCCCATCAAAAAGGTGTGATGAGTCCGACCTCCCATCCTCTCGACCAATGAAAATTCCTAAGCCTCATCAATCCACAAACTAATGAGAACCTACCTTTGGAAAGTAGGTCCGAATGGATGTGGAATCCTTGGATGTTTCCTGTTCTATGAAGAAACCTGTTAGAAACCGATCGGAACGTTTGAACCTCCCATCAAGGCGGTCATCCCCGGATTCCGAGGGAAACAAAAATTGGTGAACACGACGTAAATCCTTAACCAAATTAAAAATGATGTTTTACATATTTGTTAGGCCCCTATTTAAACTCAATGAGAGGGCCAACAAGACAGTCAATAAAATATGTGCTCATCCAAGAGATGTAGTAGCTTAATTTATCTTGATTACGTCTGTTATATCAAACAAGCACTCTTTTCCAAGACCTTCTGCATTTCCATAATGGCCGCCCTCAAATTCACACCTGTGAATACTGCTGCTGCAAATGCCACTACTGCTACTCCTGCTGGATCGTCGTCCTCTTTTAGGACGATATCACCTACTCAACGTCTTCAACGCTGGGTATCAAACACACTGGTTAAGGAGTACCGTCAACAAGGTACCATCCCAACTCTGGAGGCTTCCCAACAAGCCCTCCAAGTAAATAACTCACATTGGTCGTCTGGACAACGACGACCAGTGATCAAGAAATAGGCGGTGCTGATTACCATCTCCAACCGTTTCGGGTCGTTATCCCCGGAACGCAATCACCATTCACTCCATTATTCTGGGGAGGTGAATGAGCAGGTCCCTCAGGACCTTAATTCAAACAGACAAGAGTCCTTCCTGAGGGCTCCCACCAACAATCGCCAGCCATACTCGTGCGGCAGTGCGCCCTCAACATGATGAGGGTACCGACTCCAGGCGTTCGGCTCAGGTTCCTCGAACCCGAGCAAAAAAGAAGAACCAGCAGAGGCGGAATCCAGTCAACAGTGAGCAGTTTCTCATCTCTGCCATCTCCGGAGAAGTCCACCAACCTAACTTGGTGGAAAGAAACGAGCAGGCACATACACCTGCCCGTTTAAATTCCGCTGTCTAGTAGACTCGTCTGGCTGCATCACGCTAATCCCTCCAGGCAATTCCGGCGGAGTATTATAGGTAGGAACATACACCTGTTTATACACCATCAGCTACTCAGCAGGCTCGTCTGACTACATATGATGGATCTCGTCAACCACGTTTGGTGAAGTGTAATCAGCAGGCACATACACCTGCTAGTATTAATCAATCCTACCAACAGTCTCGCTTGGTATCATTCAGAGAAGATAGTCGGAAAGCCCCGACAAAAAATAGGAGGCAGACTCAACTCTCTGCCCCCACACTTGAGTACTATCAGGATTCACTGGCAGGAAAAGGAGGACACGAGCAGGCACATACACCTGATCCAAGCCCGGAATGGACGTATATTCCCGTTCCGGCAGCTGAAGTCACCAAGCATATTCTATCAATGGTGAAAGAGCAGAAGCAAATCCCTGCTCATATTCTTCATGCCTGCCAGGATATTATAACAACTTCAGTGGCATCTCAGGGAAAGAAACATAAATCTATCCCTACTAGTGGAGTGATACATCAACAATTCACTCCGGAACAGACACACACATCTGTTCCAGTCCAAGAGGGTTATGGGGAATACTCCCACATATCATATGGACAACCAAGTCAGGAACATACACTTGATTTGAGAGGAGATCGTCAGACTAACCTGGCCATCTTTCCTGATCAGGCACATACACCTGCTCAGTGTAGCCACTTTCGTCAACAAGTGGTCTCCTGACAATTATCTGTTGGAATTCCAGATTCTACTCCCTCAGTTCCCAATAGTGGGAATATTAATTCTTAATGTCTTCAATAGACACTTCCTCATGAAGGCTTGCTTCATGACAATTCGGTCGATCTCGAAGTTTCATCTTCAGATGAGAGCCACAGGAACCCTCTGTGTGGTCAGAAGACCAAGGAGAAAGAGATCTCATCTTTTGTTGTATCCCATTATGGTGATCCTCCCCATGATGATGAATTTCACTAAAATTTCCTCTCCGCAGTAGTGATTCACATTGCCCGGAAAATGCTCCAGTGGACAATGTAGTGTCGAGAAATCCCTCTTATCTTAAGGCACTTCCAAATGCGAAACTAGTCATGTCTTAAGCTTCATCACTAGTAAGTGAAATACTTTCTCAATCAGAAGATAACCCAAGGTGTAGGTCATTCTCCGAACCACCCCTAAGTCATGAATCTTCTAGTTTGATCAATGATTTCTCTAGAAATCTGGTTGAATCCAATGAAGCAACAAGGAAACACCAACTCTGGTCAAATTAAGTAGAAGAATCTTTATCAAATGATAAAGAGGAAATGCTGAACATGAGAAAACAACTGGTGAAAGGTGAGGTGCCAGTTATGTTTTGGCCTCTGGCGGACTCTCAGTATAATATTACAGAAATGTTGATGGAAGATGAAATTCATGATATTCGTCTTAACATATGGAAAACTCTTTTTTAGTTGAAAAAGAAAGTATTATCTTATGATGAATATGAAAATAAAGTTAAGATAATAGAAGGGTTACAAAGTTAGATTGATTTGGCATCTCTATCAGTCTCCCGATGTTCGAAGGCTGAAAAGCAGCAGAGATCCCTTCAACATTCATGCTTTGGCGCACTAAGAAGATTGTGTCAGTTAATTGCCAATGCCCCATCTGGTATTCGTGTCAGAGGATGGGGTGTTCATGGAGCACTTCATTTCACGATGCTCTCCAGTCAGCAAAGCCCGCCGAAAATGGTCTCATGCAATGTTATTGCCCATGGTCGGCCATAGTCAATAGGCTCTATTTGTAATCAAAAGCATGCCCAAGAATAGGATTCAACTAGTTCCTCTCAAAATAAAGAATACATAGAACATGTTGTTGAATTACTCTTGTATCAATCAAACTAGAATATTGAAAAGGACTATCGTTTGGAGAAAGCATGTCACCAAATGACATAAGTATCGGAAATCATCCAACGGTCTTTTGAACTGGGTGATAAAAGTGGATACATATTAATGCATCCAGCTAATTTCCGGACTAAGGTTCGCAAGATCCGGAGGACTTTCAAGAAAGTCTCAGACATAGCATGTCAAGAACCACCCCAGCTCGCCAGACTGGGGATTCTTTTAAGCCAACCCTCAGAATCAACAAATAGGTTCCAAGGAGTTGTGTGAGAATAGCAGGAATAGCCCCAGTCCACTGGACTGGGGACTTTTTCAAATCATTAATCCCATCCTCATAAAAATTCGGTCTTTTCTCGATTGGGGAAGAAACATCAAGGGGAACAAAGAGCCAAATTATCAAGAGATTCCCTTCAAATTACGATTCATAAAGAAGTTCTTGAGGGTTTGAATCAACAAAAGGAAATGTCTCATAAAAGACATGGATGAAGAAAATATCACAGAAATGCTGATAAAAGGGATGCAATGAGTTATGAATCGATTAATGTCATCAATGCCGTTGTTTCTGATCCACCAGATGAATCTCACTCATGGGACTTAGATGAAGAGGTTCCTACTCAAGAACATGTACGCACCAACACAAATGAAGAAGGTGTGCGTACACGAAGTCAAAGAATTACTCAGAACATAAGTAATCCTTCGAGTAACCCACTTCCCCCTCTCCGAAAAGGATCCAACAAAGGGAAGGGAAAGATCCAAGTTACATATCCTTCCACTGGAGAAGGTCAATCGCTCTCACTAGAGTAGAGGTTTGCACAACAGGAGGAAGAAATGAAGGAATTAAGAAGGTTGAATGTAGAACTACTTCAGAGTAGTTTTCTTCTTAAGCATGCTGGAGTCAGTCAACCAAAGAAATTTGTTGCAGCTACTGAGATGGATCATGAATATCCTCCTCTATTAGTACACCCTCACAGTTCTAATCCTACGGGTCAAGTGCAACAACAGTTGGCAGTGCTACCATCAGTTGTAGCACCAATCGCCACATCTATCCAAGATCCAGTCATTGATCCTACCCAAGTCCAAGTTCATCCCGATGTTTCTCCAAATTTAATAACTACTATTGAGTCATTAACAGCTCGGTTAGAAAATATGGAAGGGAAGTGTGCGTAAATTCAACCAGAAAAGAAAGTTTTCCCTGAATGGGTAGATTCAATTTCTCCTCCATCCAGTTTTGGGAACCGTGTATTCTGTATTTTCAATGGATCAGGAGATCCAGAACAACATTTGATGCATTACGTGTCTTGTTGCGATCCTATGATGGGAACTCCAGAGCAGCAAGAAGCAATGAAACTCAGATACTTCGTGCGAACCTTGCAAGGACCAGCTTTTGTTTGGTATACAAGCTTCCAATCCCGGTCAATTACCAGATGGGAGGATCTTCTCCAAAAATACCTCCTTCAGTTTAGCTCAACTTTTCCAAAGACAACAGTTTTCGATCTTAGAAACTGCAAGCAAAGGGAGAATGAAAGGTCTCTGATTTCATTGTTCAATGGAAGGGATTAACATATTCCTTGAGTTTAGCACTCCCTCAAGAAGAATTATTGCCAATCTGTGTGGAAAATCTGTGTGACGAATTACACATGCCATTAATCCCTGTGAAATACACAGGAGGGTTTCAAGACCTTACTTAAATCGCTCAGCAGATTGAAGATTCCCTTATACAAGATAAGGCTAAATCTGGTGTAATTCCATCAGCTCCAGGAAGGAGAATGGGTAAAGCAAAAACTGCTATAGTTATGCTTAAACAAGCACTTGTACCTATTTCGACCACAAAACCTTCATCTTCTCGAAGGGATCCACCTTCTGAGTGCCAACAACAAAGGCCTTTTCATCTAGACGATCAAAAAGATCAAATATGAAAACAATTTTAGGATTTGAAGAGAAAAACATACTCTTTCCGAAATGAACAAGTTCCTGGTTATTTCATTTCAGCTCTAGAAATCAATTTGGTTCAATTGCAAATACCCAAGAGTCCAAACAAGAAAGGAGATGAAGATCTTCCTAATTATTTCCCTTTTCATCAAATGTTGGGGCATCCCATCCAAAATTGTTTTTTCTTCAAAGACCTCCTGAAAAAGATGGTCGACTCGGGACATGTCACATTGAAAGGCTCCTCAGCCCAGGTAGCATGTGTCACTGCTACAGTTATAGAGGAGGTAGATGAATGGAAGGATGTCAAAAGAAAAAATACATCAAAGTATGATGATTATATGGTCAGAAAGACAATCAATCGAACTCATGCTATTTTGCGAACACAATTAAATAAACCAATTGTGTCTTTTGCCATTAATGTTGCGGCAAAACCCTCTTTGTCAGAGGGAAAGTCCTCCAAGAAACAGCATGATTCAAAGAAATAAATAGAATCAGAAGAAGATGAGTATGTGTCAAAGCCTAAGTTTTCTTTGACTTTGGAGGACTTCATGCCATCTACTTCAAAGCCACAGGCACCACCCCACCAAACGTTACAGCCTAAATAGGCTAATCACGCAGAGTCTTCATCAGATGAAGAGTTAATATTCGCTTCTATTAATATGGATCAATTAACAGATCCATATGCCAGTCGCAGTTTCAATTTTGATGAGCCTGAATTCCCTGTATCAAACAGAGGAATCGGTGGAAGTTCCAGGGGCTCAGGATATAGGGGAAGACATGGATCTTTCAGAAGCCACTATTCCAATTCTACACCTGCTAGAACTGTGTATGCAGCAGAAAATCATGGTAGATCCCTTCAACGAGCTCAGAAAGAACAAGCAAGTTCTTCTACCAATAGAAAATTCAGTCCTAGCACAATTATTTTGGAAGACCGGTTGATGGTTCCATCTTCTTTCTCTCAGTAAGTAAATGGATCTAATCGATCTAAACTTCCAAAACCAGGAATATTGCCAACTCCTATACAAGATGCATCAACTTCCAAAGCATCTGCTTCCAAGGAACCTGCTAAACCACATATTCATATTGGGAAACACAGACCTCTGGATCAAATGTATGATATATTGAAACACTTGTCCCAAGTATCATCCAATTTATCAATTCTGGATGCTTTGAATTTGTCAAAAGATCTTCGGGAAGCACTCATCGAGGCTTTTTCAAGTCCTCAGGAGTTTGAAACTGAAATTGCTGCAGCTGAAGTCTATCACATAGGGAATAATCCTGCAGAATTCCATGCAAAAATATCCTTTACTGATGAAGATGAAGATGATATTGTGCATGGATATATTAGACCATTGTACTTGTCTGGAAAAGTAAATGGCGTGGATGTTCGAAGATTTTTCATTGACAATGGTTCTGGAGTCAACCTCATGCCCATTCGTACACTTCGTCGATTGGGCCTCACATAATCTGATTTATCTCCCTCCACCATGATTCTAAAGGGATACGATAAAAATCAACAAGAACCACTGGGTGAAGTTACACTCAGAACTCAGTTTGGAGATCCTGTATCCAATTCAGATTTCATGGTTGTTGATCAAGACTCGTACTTCAACATTTTGCTCGGAAGACACTGGTTACATCAACATGCGGTTATCCCTTCTTCATACCATCAATGTCTCAAATATTGTTTCGATGGTCAAGTTGGGACGTTGTATGGTGATAAGTCCTCGTTCAAGACATCTGAGTCTCAATACATTGAGGCATAATTCTATCACATGAAGCAAAGGGAGAAATCCATAACAAAGGATATTACCAATGTTAATGCTCCATATGGTTTGGAAAAAATTCCAGTAAAACCATTTACACATGTGAGTACAGATTATGTGTTTTCTATCAGTCAAATTGACAAGATAGACCCAAATTAAAATACTCTTATGGAAAGATCCATAATATCAATTACGACAATCATGCCAGACAACATGGGAGAAATTGTTAATCTACCAAGCAGTGCTGAAAGCACAAATGGTGACGTCTTCATTTCATCTGCTGAAATCCAAAAAGTATATGCTTCGCCAATTAGGCCAGAAGAAGTTATAACAACATCATAGGTGAACAACTATGTTGATTATCAATCCATAATTTCCCCTTTATTACCCAAAAAAGACCCTTCATCGTCAATCGGGTTTGAAATGGAAGCTTCTTCTTCAAAATGTGAAAATTTTGACATCTCTTCTGATCATGAAAACTCTGACTTGTCATCTAATATGCAAGTAGAAATGGAAGAAATAACACATGATGAAGAAGAAGAGGAAGATCTCAGAGATGCTCCTCCAACATTTGAAGAGGGTATCTCTACCACTGTGGATGAACTCAGAGAAATAAATATGGGTACAAAGGAAGATCCACGCCCCACTTTAATCAGTGTAGCCATGACCCTTGAAGAGCAAGAGATGTATATTTCTTTTCTAATGAGAAATAGAGATATTTTTGCTTGGAACTATACAGAATTTCCCAGGCTTGATCCTGATGTTGCTACTCATCATTTGGGTTTACCAGAAGAACATTGAGGATTTAAGCAAGCCGCGAGAAGAACACACCCAACTTATGCTTCTAAAATTAAATCTGAAGTGGATAAGCTTATCAAAGATAACATCGTCAGAGAAGTTTAGTATCCCAAGTGGTTAGCTAATATAGTCCTTGTAAATAAGAAGAATGGACAAATTAGAGTTTGCATCAACTTCAGAGATTTTAATCGGCATTGTCCTAAGGATGATTTCCCAGTTCCGATTATAGAACTTATAATTGATGAAACATCTTGCTATGAAGCACTTTCCTTCATGGATGGATATTCTGGATATAATCAGATCCGAATGGCCCCAGAAGATGAGGAATTCACAGCCTTCAGAGCCCCTCAGGGTGTGTTTTGTTACAGGGTAATTCCCTTTGGCTTAAAGAATGCAGGTGAAACATATCAGCACGCAATGCATCGTATCTGCAAACCCTTCTTAGGGAAATTTGTTGAATGCTATGTAGATGATTTGGTAGTTAAATCCAAAAAACGTTCTAATCACTTGGCTGATTTGTAAGTCATGTTCTGCAAGCTTCAACAACATAATTTGAAGATGAACCCCTTAAAATGTGCTTTTGGGGTAACCTCAGGAAAGTTTCTCGGCTTTGTTGTACGCCATCATGGTATTGAAGTCGATCCTGAGAAGACCAAGTAAATCCTTGGTATGTCACCTCCTCAAAATTTGAAAGAATTAAGAGGACTTTAAGGACACTTATCCTATATTCGGCATTTCATCGCTAATTTGGAAGGCAAAAGTTTACCCTTTACCAAATTTATGAAGAAGGGAGTCACTTACCAGTGGACTGAAGAATGTCAAGAAGTATTCGATATTCTCAAGAAATACCTCTTGAGTCCACCTATACTAATGCCACCTGTGGATGAAAGGCCACTTATCCTCTATGTGAAAGCTCTAGAGCGATCTTTGGGTGCCTTTCTTGCTCAAAAGAATGATGCTGGGAATGAAAACAACCACTACTATCTCAGTCGAACAATGCTTGAAGCAGAAACCTGGTATTCAAGTATTGAGAAGTGCTTCCTGGAATTAATCATTGTAGTTTAGAAGTTGAGACATTACCTACAACATCACGAGGTCCAATTGGTATCTCGCAATAACCCTCTCAAATTCATCATTAGTCATCCAATGCTTACAGGACATCTAGAAAGGTGGGCAGTTATTTTGCAGAAATTCGACATTCAGTATGTGTCTCAAAAGACGATAAAGGGCCAAGCTCTGGCTGATTTCCTGGCTGAACACCCTTTAGGTGAAGACACATCTTTAAATATTGAACTACCTGATGAGGAAGTCTTCTTTATTCAAGAAAGTCCTCAAGCATGGGAAATGTATTTTGATGGTGCTTCTAGAAGTCCAATAGGGAAGAAAATGGAAAATCCTAAATTCAAAAAAGTTGGTTTATGAATTGTACTCATTTCACTAGAAAAGGCAGTGTTACCTTATTCCTTCCTATTGTGGGAAGGTGGTACCAATAATGAAGCCGAATACCAAGCTCTTATCACAGGCTTGGAATTAGCGCTTCAAGCACAAGTGAATCACTTAAAGGTGAAGGGTGATTCAGACCTGGTAATCAAAAAAGTCAATGGGGATTATGCCATCAGAAAAGAAGAAATAATCCCTTTGTATGATTACGTCAGAGAGTTAATGGTGGAATTCCCTTTGGAACCGACATTTTCTTATGTCCCAAGATCACAAAATGCTCAAGCTGATGCACTGGATAATATAGCGACAGCTCTGGCCGATCCAAATCAGGATGAGACAACCATCAGTTTTGCCCACTTTCATGCAATTTCACCTTATGTTCGAATCAGAATAGAGGAAATTAATGAAATTAGTCCCATTCCGGAACCGTATGGTCATACTACTGGATGGAGGTCACCTATAAGGGAATACATTTAAAATGGAACACTTCCACCTGATAGAGCCGAGAAAGAAGAAATCTGGCGACGGGTTGTCAATTTTACTCTTTATGATAGCCCAGATCACCTAGAGAAAGTTCTCTACAAATGTGATTTTGATGGAGTTCTCTTCAGATGCATTGATGGTGAAGAGACAATGGCTGTCATGAAAGAAGTGCACGCAGGATTCTATGGTTCCCACCAGTCTGGACATAGACTATCTGGTCAGGTTCGAAGGCTTCGATACTTTTGGCCTTCAATGATACGAGATTGTGTCGATTTCACAAAGAAGTGTCATTCATGCCAAGTACATGCCAACATCATTCACCAGCCTCCAGATTTTCTTCATACAGCTAAATACTCATGTCCATTTTCCATATGGGGAATGGATGTGGTGGGACCTTACCCTTCCGCTACGGCTAAGTAGTTTATGTATATTCTTACTACTACTGAATTCTTTTCCAAATGGGAAGAGGTAATACCTCTCAAGGAAGTTAGCTCTAAATGCATTGTTAGCTTCATCAAGTCTAACATCATTACCTGATTTGGTGTCCCTCATACCATATTGACGGACAATGGCACCAATTTCTATTCATCTGAGATGAAGAAGTTGTATCAAGAATACAACATAAAATCCAACCATTCATCTCGATATCATGCAGCGGCCAACGGCCAGATAGAAGCCTTTAACAAGACGCTTTCAAATATATTGCAAAAGATGGTGGATAAAGATAAGAGTTCATGGCCTGATAAAATCTTTCATTCTTTATGGGCTTATCGGACTACCATCAGCACTGTAACTCGGTCAACTCCATATTCATTGGTATAGGGAACAGAAGCCGTCTTGCCCATTGAAGTTCAACTACCCTCGCTCAGAGTTTCCATTTGTGATCAATTATCTACAGATGAACAATCTCAAAAGCGATTGAATGAATTGGAACAAATAGATGAGAAAAGATTGTGCACTTTGCACCACTTGGATGTCTATCAGAATCGAATAGCACGAGCATTTAACAAAAAATTTCTTCTTCGTTCATTCACTCAGGGAGAATTTGTATTAGTTCTCAGAACTCCAATAATACCAGGAAATAAACCTCCCAAGCTTGAGCCAAAATGGGAAGGACCTTATTCAATACATAGGGTCTACTCCAATGGAGCTTATTCATTAATCTCAATGGATGGATAACTCATCACTACTCTAACCAATGCCAGATTTTTGAAGAAGTATTTTGTATAAACTGCAAAGTTTGTATTATGTCCCGGCAACATGACACTAAACTGTGCGGCACCAGTTCGTCCTTGTTATATGACGTTAAAACTATACAGCAATGGTCCAGTATGACCTTAAACTACAACCTCGTCCCACACGAATTTAAACTGTGAAAAAGTTCCTTAAATGGTCCAGTATGACCTTAAACTACAACTAGGTCCTGTTTGACCTTAAACTGCATCATCAACGGTCCATGCATATGACCCTAAACTGTTTGCCAGTCCCTTATGTCTAGCAAGACGTTAAATTGTGACGTCCTAACTACATGACGATAAACTGTATAAAAATCCCTTACATCCAGAAAGACGTTAAACTACATAATCAGCAAAGGTCATGTACGACCTTAAAATACACCACCGTCCAGCATAACATTAAACTGCACCATCCACGGTCTATGCATATGACCTTAAACTATTTTCACTTTTTTCCAACATGACGCTAAACTGTATCGTCCATTTTTCGTCTAACATGACATTAAACTGTGGAAAAAATCCCCAATGCGTCCAACATGACGTTAAAATGGTGCACTCTTTTGTCCTCACTGCATGACATTAAACTGCATAGTCCCCCCTTTCGTCCAACATGACGTTAAAATCTATTTTCCCCATCATCCTAACTACATGACGCTAAAATGTACAGAAAGTTCGTGATACGTCCTACATGACATTAAACTGTATTTTGTCCCTGCTACATGACACTAAACTGTGCAACACCAACAGTCCTAACTGCAAGACTTTAAACTGCATAGTCCCTTTATATGTCCTACATGACATTAAACAATGCATCATTAAGGTTGTTGTTACCTCTTGTTTCTCACACCAAGTATGACTCACGTGAGCTTAGAGAAAACTCAACCATAACACTCTATCTAGGCCGCTAACCATGTGTAAGTCCTAACATCATTTTTTTAAGGTCATTGTATCCAAGAACAACTTGATCATTAATTCATTATTTAATTGAACTACACGGACTTTGATCCTTTCCTTCTAGGCTGGGTATGTAGGAAACCTCCCATCGTTCAAGCCCAAAACCAATTTCTTCACATCGGTTCACCTCCATCTCATACGATGTTGATTCGTGAAACCGCCCCTAGAATCAATATCTTTACATTGGTTCACATTCGTCCTTGTTATACGACGTTAAACTATACAACACTTTTGTCCAGTATGCCAATAAAATAAAATATTCTTTGATACCCTCACCTGAGAGGGAACCATTATTTACATTGATTTTTCAATCATGTTTCATCTCAAAGACTACATGCATTCAGGGCAATGCCTAAACCTTTTAGCTTGGGTTAAACCATCATTGTACTAAATTCCCCTTTCACCCTTCATATGTACGAACCAAATTTGAACAAAGGGTATTTATAGAACTACGTGGGCTTGATTCCCATCCTTATGGGATACATAGGAATGTTCGAGTGTCCCTCGAATCCAGCCCCAAGTCTTTGGGCCTAAACCCCAAATTCCACTTTTAGTCCCTTGGCTGAAAAGTCCCCATGAAAACACACACTGTGTATTTCATACAATGGTCCAAGCTCTATGACCCTAAACTAAGATCTCTAATCCTTTTGTCCCACACGATGTTAAATTGTAGTTTAAGAACTATGTATGGCTTGATTCTCATCCTTATGGGATACGTAGTGAAGTCCAACATTTCAATTCAGGACCCAGCCACAACACGATTATGGTTAGCATTGATCTGTGTATCTATGTATACATTGAACAATACCCATATTTATGTGTCATAATACTAACCTTAAATATTTCCAGATCCTTATAACCCTTTTCATGACTTCTAGTCACAAAAATGTCAAACTTCTGAGAGTTATTTTTCCTGACTATGCAGCACGTGCCCATAGGCGGCCTTGCATAAACATTCTACATAACAGACTTGTTACCCAAAAGATACTATTATTTAACTATGAAGACAATGCCCTTAGGTGGCCCTTCATAATTCAACCCCCTAATGGGTTTGTCGGATAGTGGTAACTTCATTCCTGGGAAGAATGCCTCTTTTTTCCTTATTTGTCTTAAATAACATAATGTAGGGATCCGTAAAAATATCCATCCTTAACATATTTGTCCCATATCCTTTTTCATGATCTGAAAGTATTCAAGTCTATGGTTTATATTCTCCTTCCCTATGTTTGGGTCAGACCTTCATAGGAGTGATATTCATCCAGTTCTTCGATAATCTTGTTTGGAAATATCTTCTCCATATTCAAGTACCTCCTTCCATACAACAAACTCTATACTTTGGAAGATTTGAATATCCATAAACTTTCACTGGATTTTAGCACTAGGAAAGTATATTTCTGAGAGTTCTTTTTCCTGACTATACAGCACGTTCCCATAGGTGGACTTGCGTAAACAGTCTACATAAAAGACTTGTTATCCAAAAGATACTATTTTATTTAGCTATGCAGCCAATGCCCTTAGGTGGCCCTGCATAATTCAAACCCCTAACGGGTTTGTTAAATAATGGAAACTTCATTCTTGGGAACTACTTCTTCTAATGCCTTTTAGATCTTTTTCATATCATTCCTCATATTCAAATATTCTTAAGTCATAGCTTACATATTTTCCCTCATACTTGAGTATGGTACTATGTTTTCAGATGAATTTTCAAGGAATTGAGTCAATTCTAATCCATTTAGGTCAAAGATATTTCGACCTTAAATATTAGCCTCTTTATGTCCGACATGCATGACATTAAACTGCCAGCTTTATTATTTCTTCTCACCTCAGAGTCAAATCCTCTTTTCTCTCCGGATCCAACTCGGAGGGGGGGACTTTTGTTGACGCTCTTTTCCATTACAGTGTCTAAATGAATGAAAAGTGAAATACCTTGAACAAAGAAGATTCATCCTTTGAATAAATATCAATAATTGACAGAGGAAGGAAGAATAAGAACATTGCGAAAAGGTCGTGCAAGTTCTACAATGGTCGCGCATGTATACTTGTGCGCCTCAATGGTCGCGCAAGTACACTTGCGCGCTGATGTTGGTCGTGCAAGTGACTTGCACGCCGATGTGGGTCGGGCAAGTGACTTGCATGCCCTAAATGATAACCACCCGACATCTTCTCCTGCCTATAAATAGACCCTGTGGGCCCCCCACTGAAGGAGGATTTTTTCTAGAAACTCATATTTGAGCTCCTGGCGCCCTAGTCTCTTCTCAAAGCTTCCGAAACACTTCTAAGGTAATTTCTTACATAGAACGGAAGATCTAAAGAGGGGGAGGAAGGCCTAAGTGTTGAAACTCATCAACACTTGCGCGCCTGAGTGGCCAGCCCTTAAGGGAAAAGGACTAAACTAGCGCGCTACCTTACTCATTTAATAGATCTTCTATGCCCTTCTTCTGGATGAACCTCAAGAGGATTCTAAAGGATTTAAAGAAGAGTCGCTCAAGTATTACCCTGCTGGTTAAACATCGCGCAAGTACACCATGTGTCGTGCAGGCATATCTGCGCGACCAGGACCTGCGCGACCAGGACTTCTACACCCACGCAGTACCTGCGCGCCTGCCAGGACTTGCACGCCCATACATTTTTGGGTTCCTTTCTTTCCCATTTCACCCCTCTTAAGCCATTACACCTTTCCTATTCACGATTCAGTCTTCAAGACACTCTTCAAAGACATTTATGGCATGATTTCTTGATTTTACTTCCTTATCTCAAAGTAATTATGTGGAATATCTCTCAAAACCTAGTGATTTACATATCATTATATCACTAAAGATTGACAGTTCATTCATTCAACCTCATCCTTTAAGATGAGAGAATCCTTAACCTGGGTCTCCTTTTCAGGAATAATCCCCAGTCATAAGTCCTCTAATTTGGGCATCCTCTTAGGAGTAATCCCCAGATCCCCTAACCTGGGATTCCTTTTCAGGAGTAAACCCCAGTCTCAAATATGGGCATCTTCCTTATGAGTAAGCCCCAATTATTAAAGTTACCAAATCAGGGCATCCTCTTTAGGAGTAAGCCCCAAGTCCCTCAATTGTTTGGGAATCCTCCTCAGGAGTAAGCCCCAAACCTTAATCCTTAATCTCGGCCTCCATTTTAGGAGTAAGTCCCAGTCATAATCCCGTAACCTGGGCCTCCTTTTCAAGAATAAGCCCCAGTCATAATCCTCTTAACCAGTCCTAATTTACCTTTGATCTGGGATTCCTTTTTAGGAGTAAAACCCAATCATAAGTCTTCTCCTAATTTGGGCCTCCTTTTCAGGATTAAGCCCCAAGTTAGAGTATTCAAAATCTCCATGAAGCACATATACCTTTATGGACCATGTTTCTAGATTTCTTCTCTAAATTAAATCCTAAACCTTTATTTATCTGGGAAGTCATACATACATAAGCCCCACATAATTTCTTATGATTGCATCTTTCATGGCACAATTGGCTATTTTCTTACCAATACCTCGTGTTTCTTACACCGAGCATGACTCACATAAGCTTAGAGTGTAATGGTAATTGTGACATTCTTCTTTGAGCCATAAATCATAAACATCATACTCCCTTACTCAAACTACGTGGGTTCTGATTCCTTTTCTAAACAAAGTATACGTAGGTAGCCCGTCTACAGGTTCGATCCCAACTCTAAAATAATCCATGTCCTTCTGAATGACAATAAACATCAAGTGCCCCCACTGAGTGGCTTTAAAACCAGCATGGTCATCATAATGACCAGGAGACTTCTGTATAAATGTGTCGAAGGGTACCATTGACCAAGAATCTCTAATAAATAGAGATGATTCTCTATCGATGAAGAACTTCAAATACATACAAAAGATTCTCTAAATTTTCTACATATTTAATCATTGATTTTCATATCTGAAGGAAAGCTTATTTTATACATGGTAATGTAATAAGGATTCGCGAACATAACTTAAATCTCCAAAGAGAGTCCCGAAGTAGGCAATAATTCCCCTCAAAAAGGTGTGATGAGTCCGACCTCCCATCCTCTCGACCAATGAAAATTTTTAAGCCTCATCAGTCCACAAACTAATGAGCACCTACCTTTGGAAAGTAGGTCTGAATGGATGTGTAATCATTGGATGTTTCCGGTTCTACGAAGAAACCCATTAGAAACCGATCGGAAAGTTTGAACCTCCCATCAAGGCGGTCATCCCCGGATTCCGAGGGAAACAGGGTTTTAGGGGCTTTATTGTTTTTTTTTCTTTTTATGGTTTTATAGAGTTCTCAACAGATTTTTGGGGTTTAATGGGTTTTTATATTTTTTTCATGGTTTTTAGGATTTTCATGGGGATTTATGGTTTTTTATTTTTTTAAAGGTTTTAGGGTTTTTTATGTTTTTAGGGTTTTTATGGTTTTTAGCGTTTTTATGTTTCTAGGAATTTTAAGTGTTTTTAGGTTTTTAATGTTTTTAAGTATTTTATATGTTTTTGGGTTTTTTACATTTTTAGAGATTTTTATGGATGTTTTTTATTTTTATAGTTTGGGGGTTAGGTATTTTTAGGGTCATTAGAGTTTTTATAGTGTTTTTGTTTTTTTAGATTTTTTGAGTTTTTAGTGTTTTTAATGTGTTCTAAAGTTTTTTAACATTTTCTTATTGTTTAAATAGGTTTTCAGTTTTTTCAGTTGGTTTTTAATGTTTTTATCACTTTTTAGGGGATATAATGTTTTTAGGGGGTTTTATGGTTTTTTGGGT
The DNA here is from genome assembly GCA_963277665.1 of Viscum album. NCBI lineage: Eukaryota > Viridiplantae > Streptophyta > Magnoliopsida > Santalales > Viscaceae > Viscum > Viscum album. The sequence goes on along the minus strand of OY728157.1, from coordinate 1,634,793,116 downwards.
TTTTTGGGGTTTTTACTATTTTTGTAATTTTTTATGTTTTAAGGGGTTTTAAACTTTCTTGGTTTTACGATTTTTAGGGGTTTTATGGTTTTTTTGTTTTTATGGATTTTTAGGTATTTTAGTTTTTTATGGAATTTAAGGATTTTGATGGTTTTTTGGGTTTGTAGGGGTTTATGGTTTTTTTGGTTTTTTTGGGTATTTGGTGTTTTTTCATGTTATTTTTGGTTTTTTATGGTTTTTTATAAATTTTAATGTTTTATTAGTTTAATGATATTTTATAATTTTTAGTGATTTTTAGGTTTTTATGGGTTTTTATGATTTTTATGGCTTTGGGGGTTTTAGGGTTTTCTAATGGGTTTTATGGTTTTTAGCGTTTTATAGTTTTTATGGTTTATGGAATTTTATAGTTTTTAGGGGTTTAATGTGTTTTTGGTTTTTATGCTTTTCTTGGGGATTTCCATGTTTTTTAGGTTTTTTATGGAATTGTTTGGAAAATTTTAAGATTTTTATGGTATTTAGGGCCTTTAGGGATTTTCAGGGGTTTTAAGGGATTTCTCGGTCTGCAGGGTTTTATGGTTTTTTTGGGTTTTTTGTGTTTTTTAGTTTTTTAAGGTTTTTTAGAGTTTTTCTATATTTTTAGGGGCTAAAATGGGTTTAAAATTTTTAGTAGTTTTTGTGTTTTATGGGTTTTTAGGGGTTTTAATGTTTTTATGGTTTTAGGGGTTATTAGTGTTTTTGTGTCTTTTTAGGGTTTTTAGGTTCTTATCATTTTTAGGGTTTTAGGGGGTTTAAGTGTTTTTAAGGTTTAATGGTTCTCTTAGGGGTTTTAGTGCTTTTTTCATTTTTAGTGAATTTGATGGATTTTTAATGATTTTTAGGGTTGAAGTGTTTTGACCGATTTTTAGGGTTGTATGGGGTTTTAGAATTTTTAGGGTTTTTTTAGTGTTTTTAGCATTTTTTTAGCTTTTTAGGTGTTTTTAGTGTTTTTGGGTTTCTATGGTTTCTTAGGGTTTTATAGTTTTTTTTTGGATTTTACATTTTTATAGATTGTTAGGTTTTTTATTGATTTTTATGCCTTTTAGGGTTTTGGGGGATTTTGTGGGTTTTTATATTTTGTGGGTTTTTTGTTATTTTTTGGGTTTTTTACATTTATTAGGGGTTTTAAGGTTTTCATTGTATTTTAATGTTTCTAGGGGTTAAAATGGTTTTTAGAGATTCATGTTTTTTATTATTTTTATGGGTTTTTAGTTTTTTTTAATGTTTTTATGGGTTTTATGGTTTTTAAAGGGTTTAGGGGTTTTAGGCACCTTTAAAGATTTTTTAGGGTTTTCATCATTTTTTTGGATTTTAGTGGTTTTAATTGTTTTTAGTTATTAAGGGTTTCTTAGGGTTTTTAGTGTTTTATGGGGGGGTTTTGTTTTTAGGTATTTTTATGATTTTTATTTTTTTATGTTTTTTAGGGGTCTTTTAGGGTTTTTGTGTTTTTAGGGTTTTTTCATCTTTAGGGGTTTAAAGAATTTTTAGGGTTTTAAGGTTTTCTTTGGGTTTTGTATGATTTTAGATGTTTTTATGTTTTTAGGTTTATTTAAGGGTTTTTTGGATTTTAATGTTTTTCAAGGATTTTAAGGGAATTTTTGGGGGTTTTGGGGGTTTTAGGGTATTTATGGTTTTGTTTCAGTTTTGGGGTTTTATGAGTTTTTTTATTGATTTTTCGATTTTTTATCATTTTAAGTGGTTTTCATTGTTTTTAGAGTGCTTTGTGGTTTTACGGTTTTTATGGGATTTAATGTTTTTATGGTTTTGGGGGTTCTTTGGCAGATTTTAGGTTTTTTGCATTTTAAGGTTTTTTGGGGGGTTTTAGTGTTTTTTGGTTTTTAAGGGTTTCTTATGGTTTTCATGATTTTTTGGTTTTTAACGCTTTTTGGTACTTTGGATATTTTTTTTGGATTTGTATGGTTTTTGGGTTTTAGGGATTTTTAGAGTATTTAGGGTGTTTATGGGTTTTATGGTTTTTTTGGGTTTTTAGAGTTTTTTGAGTTTTTTAGGTTTTAAGGGGTTTTAGAGTTTTTTTAATGCTTTTAGGTGTTTCAACTGTTTTTAGTGTTTTTTTACTCTTTTTACGGGTTTTCGGGGTTTTAGGGTTTTTATGGTTTTATGGTTTCTTATGGTTTCTAAATTTTTTAGGTATATTGGGGGTTTAAATTGTTTTCGGTTTTTAAGGTTTTTATATCATTTTCAAGGATTTAATTGTTTTTTAATTTTAGTAATTTTATGGTTTTTTAGGGTTTTATGTTTTCTTGGGTTTTTCAGTATTTTGAGGGGTTTTAGGATATTTAGGGGTTTTGGGATTCTTTGGATTTTCAGAATTTTTTTTAATAGTTTTAATTGTTTTTAGGTTTTTATGGTTATTTTAGAGTTTTTCAGGGATTTTTGGTTTTTTACCTTTTTAGGGATTTTTAAATCTTTTTTAGTATTTTTATGATTTTAGGGGTTTTGATAGTTTTTCATGGTTTTAGGGTTTTATGGATTTTTTGGGTTTTTAGGGGCTTTTTCGAGTGTTTTGGGGTTTAAAGGGTTTTAATATTTTCTTAATGTTTTATGGGATTAAAGGGGTTTTATAGTTTTTAGTGGTTTTAGGGTTTTATGTGGTTTAGTGTTTTGTTATTTTTAGTGTTTTTATTGTTTTTATGGATTTCAATTTTTTTGGGTTTTATCAATTTTGGGTTTTTAGGGATTTTAGGGGTTTTTAGGTTCGTACGGTTCTCTTTGGGATTTTTGGAGTTTTTGGATTTATTACCTTGTTAGGGATTTATAGGTATTTTTATGGTTTTATTATTATTATGGTTTTTTGGGATTTTGAGGGTTTTAGGATTTTTAAGGGTTTTTAGGATTTTATGGGGGTTTTTGGTTTTTTATTTGAGGTTTTTAGGGTTTTAATGTTTTTAGAGTTTTTTACATGGAAAATAGAATGTAGTATATAAAACAAGGGGACTTTAAGTACAACATAGTCACCCATGGGTGAAATGAAACCAAATCCCAAGAAACCATATGCCAGTAACTAGAAGAATAACATGATAATCCTTCTAAATCCTATTATAACCAATACAAGGGAAATCGGCTTGAGAGCCCGTACAAATCCCAACTAAACCATATTCTAAAAAAGAGCCATGGGAAACCTCACGAAACCCATTAGAACCATTTCCTAGAAAGTAGGCCCGAGAAACCTCATGAAGCCGATCAAAACCATATCCCATAAGCAGCTCAAGAAAACTCACGAAGAACATCCAAACCATTACTAGGAAATGTATCAATAACCTCATAATGCACAATAATCCCAAAATCCCAAATTCTTGCGCACAAGATTTATCTCCAAGTACCAAGCTCCTAATTCCCAAAAACTACCTCCCTCACACAATCTCCCACCACCCAACTCCTAGGGACCACTACACCTCACAAGCCAACCATATCCTCAGCAGACAAAGCAACACTAAATATCAGCTTCCAAACAATATCCAGACCTCAACAACAGAACCTTCTCACTAGAAACCCGAGATCAAGTAGTATCCCATTCCACTCCAGCATCCCCCCCCCCAACCAAGAAACATCCCACTCCACTCTAACAACACTATAAAACTACACCTGCACTAGAGAAAATCCCCAACAACAACCAGCACTCCAGCAACAACCCACAATATAGAAACACCTTCAGCACCTCCTCTCCAAGCACATCCTACACAACCAAGAAAACTGTATCCTTTTATATCAACCAAAAATGGACCCAAAACATCAACTCCAGCCACCATCACCATCCCTCTACACACCCGCAACAATCCCATCCAATGTATCATCCTTAACTCTAATATAACCAACAAATATCTATTACTATAGCTCACAATCCCCAACATCAATAAGGATCCAGAAAAAAACCCCTCTAAAGGAATACAACTAGCAGCACCTCCTAGCCAACACCAGCTACACCTGCATCCCTTGCACCCTGCCTGCACCAACCAGACCTCATCCTACTCCACATATCTAACAAAAGAATCAGAAATAACTATAACAATGATTCAAACAGCACCCACTATCACCACCAACCCACTGCCCCTGCACCGCCTCAAGACCCACAACCAGACTCCTAACATCCAACACCATCTCCCTAAACCGACACCCATCTTTCAAAAAACCCTCCAATAGAAAACACCGACCCCCATATAGCCTTCAACTCCAAAGATCCCATCCCCAACAATAAAAAAATCTTCCACCAATATCCAAAACTAGCTCTACCACCCCTATCTACACACAATAATTGGCTAACAACAAGGTCCAGAAACACTTCTTACAACTAAATAAGTAGTTCTAAAAACCAGCAAGCCTAAAACAGCCAGATAACAATAAGAAAGCCTCGTGAAATCTAAGAGAACACCCCAATGACATTTAGTAAACCAGCTAACTCTTCCATCTTTATCAAACATAAATACTGAGCTCTCACCCCTAAACACAGGGCTCCCAAATTTCAGCAAACAACCATCCCCTCAACAGAATCATCCCACCAGAAACATCAGTAGCCCGCTCCACACCAACAACACTCCCCACCATGCAACAAGACACTCCACTCTAACAACACCATCCAATGGAACCTATATCAGGGAAACCCAAAAATCATCCATAGTGTCAGCAACAACCTACTCAATAATAATATCACTAGCGCCTCCATGCCAAAAACAATGTCCATAATCTAGTAATGTACCCAAAACAAAAACACATGTTACCAGTAGAAACCCACACCACTTCTACAACACACCCCATCAACTCAACAATTCGTACCAACCAGCGGAACCAATCAATACCCCATCCACCATCTCACAATCCCCAATAAAAACTAGGCTTCTGCTACATCCCATTTAACAACAACACGACCTGTAACACCTCCAAGATTAAACTAGCCACACCTGCAGGCCCCACACCTGACCAACACCAAATAACTATCTTTCTATTCCCTCTCAAAATCTCCTAGTAACCATCAAAAACATCTCCCAGTAGCTGTAGTACCCAAATTAATCACGCAACATATTCTAAAACATCAAATAGATTAACCACCTCATAGCACCCACGACATCACCCAACACCCTAATGCACTAACTCCAAGCATCACACTATCCCTGCACCAACTTCAGCATCCAGAACTATCAACAAAAACAACAGCCATCCACTCCACACCAGCATAACTACCAATACCCAAGTGATATAGTACCAAAAAAATCTTCTAACTCCTAGGAATGGGCGGCATCACCCCCATAAGAATGAAACCTAAATCCACCCTAGTATCATCATCATTACATTCCCTCAAATCCACTACCATTGACACCCCATATAAACAATATCATTAAAAAATTCCAATAATAAGTCCAAACCCATCCATTTGAGATAGATCTAACCCATGAAAGAAACTAACATTAACCCACACCCCACAATAAAATAATCATCAATATTGTAACATGTACACCAGTGATTAGCGAATAGAATGCATCTTGCCACTCCATAAGAACCTATGATAAACAAGGACCCCATGATGCAGAAGGAGTGGAGAACACCAGCCCAAAAACCCTCTAAGAGAGAAGAAACCCGTAGTGCCACCATTTCCAAAGTAGTATACAGATAGAAGTACCCATGTCATCAACCACCTAGAATGAAGAGACAAAAAACCAATCAATAATATTGATGAACGCCACTAGACTCTGAACTGAATCCAATATTTGATGAACCTTGAAACACCGGCTGATAGACCACAAACATTCAAACTGGAAATATGAGTGGCACCAGCTAATAAACCCTCATCTAGTAAACTGAAGAACCACAAATGTAGAGATCCGACAGATAATACAACTAAGGCACACTGATCATGAACACCACATTGAACAAAATCTAACAAAATTATGTGAAACCACCATAGAATGGGATGTTGGGAAGCCACCACCTAAGGTGATGAGGACTATTGAATAGGATAATCGAATAAATTAATGAAATGAAAAAAATCCAGCAACACCATGGATGAAGGAACACCAATGAACAATCTAAACCTCGAATCAATTAATATGTCATTAAAAGATGGCTCTCCCACCCAAAGATTAAAAATTGAGATTCTTCAATCTACACATCCTTGAACCCAAAATCTCTGACATGATAAGACCCTTTCACATGAAATATCATAGGAAAGAATCCATCACCAATACCATCATTTCATTCCAAAATGTGAACCTACACACCATCGAATAATACTAAACAAGAATCCACACACCAATATGAAAAAATACTTCGAACTAGGAAATCCATTGGTTGATGAATGAACTTCCAGAAACTGAAGAACCTCAATCCGTCCAACAGGAGAACATAGAGAATCACCAAACAACAACTCTGACCTTACACAAGCATCAAACCCATTGCACCCACACCCTCATGTCAAACCACTATCAAGAATAATGCATTCTGACCCCCCCCCCCCCCGCAAACCATCGGTGATCCTAAAAAACCTTCCACCACCCCAAAACAAAAAATATGATGGTGAACAATGAACTATAATCCAATAGAATATAAGATGGCACCAAATTATGAGCCAAAACTACCATGAAACTAGGAGCACTGACAGATACACCTACGATGAAGAAATAAAAATCTGATCCCCATTGCAGACCAAAAACTAGCATGAACTAAAGACTATATTGACTAAAAACCTCCATCAATGATACCATAGAAGAACCCTTCAATGAAGGAAAGAGATCTAAATCCACCAGGAATTATAATTTCAAAACATGGTAGAAAATACACTACGGACATAGGGATATCGAGGTCTACAAGCGATGAATCAAGGTTTTAAGGGTTTTTGATTTTTTAGGGTTTTATGGTTTTAAAAGTTTTTTAACAATTTTAGTGGTTTAAAGGGTTTTTAGAGTACCTAGGTATTTTTCAAGTTTTTAGGGGATTTTAAGGTTTTTAGGGGTTTTTATAGGTTTTAGGTGTTATAATGGTCTTTTTAGGATTCTTAGGGTTTTAGTGTTTTTATTGTTTAGAGGGGTTTTATTTTTTTTTAGGTTTTTATGGTTTTCTTATTAATTTTCAGGTTCGTTAGTTTTTCATCACATTTTTAGGGAATTTATTTTTGGAATTTTTATGTTTATAATTATTTTTAGTGTTATTAGATATTTTGAGGGTTTTTATAATTTTTAGATCTCATAGGGATTTTTAGGGGTATTAATGTTTTCTAGGTTTTTTAAGGTTTTTATGTTTTATTAGGTTTTTATAGTTTTCTTATGGTTTTTAGGGTATTTAGAATTTTTATCATTTTAGGGTTTTAGGGGTTTTTATGGGTTTTTATAGTTTTTGAGATTTTGAGTGTTCTATGGTTTTTTGGAGTTTTTATCTTTTAGAATTTTTTTATGTTTTTAGTGGTTTAAATTGTTTAACGATTATAAGGTGTTATTTTGTTTTTTACGGGCTTTGGGTTTTTTAAAATTTTAAGGTTTTTAGGTATTTTAATCATTTTTAGGGTTTTTATGGACTTTAAGGATTTGTACAATTTTAATGGTTTTTAGCATATTTTATGTTTCTTGGGATTTTAATTATGTTTTTGGGGTTTTAATTGTTTTTTGGTTCTTAATGATTTCATTATGTTTTTAGATTTTTTAGGAATTTTTATGTTTTTTAGAACTTTTATAGATTTTTTTTGATTTTTATTGTTTTTGAAGATTTTTAAGGATTTAAGGGTTTTTACTGTTTTTAGTGGTTTTTTGGTTTTTTTGGGGTTTGAAGGTTTTTTTTACTCTTTATCGTTTTAATGGATTTTAGAGTTATTTTTACATTTTCGGGGTTTTAAATGTTTTTATTGTTTTTAGTGGTTTTTTAGGGTTTTGGAGTTTTTATGGGTTTTAAGGGATTTAACATTTTTTTATGTTCGTAGTGGTTTTGAGTGTTTTGGGTATTAATATTTTCTTAACGGTTTCTAGGTTTTTAGGTGTTTTTACAATTATAGGTTTTTTTAGATTTTCTATGGGGTTTTAGCATTTTGTTTTCAGAAATCTGAGGGGGTTTGGGGGCTTATAGGGGTCTTGGGGTATTATAGTTTATTTGGGGTTTAGGTGTTTTGAGTTTTTTGTGAGTTTTAATTTTTTTTGGGATTTGAAAATTTTTTAATGGTTTTAAACAATTTTTAGAGTTTTAGTGATTTATTGGGGTTTTAGTGTTTTTATGGTTTTTAGGGGGTTTTATGTTTGTTAGCGTTTTTAGGGATTTCTAATTTTTTAGGGGTTTTTGTGTTTTCATTTTGGTTTTTAGGGGTTTTATGGTTTTTATGTTTTTATGTTTTTTAGGACTTTTTATTATTGTTAGGGATTTTTAGATTTTTAGGGATTTTTATGGATTTAAATGATTTTTATAGGTTTTTAGGGTTTTTAGTAATTTTGAGGATTTTATGGTTTCTATGGTTTTTTGTTGGATTTAGGATTTTTTAGGGGTTTTATTGTTTTTTATGTTTTTTCAACCTTTTTAGTAGTCTAATGGGGTTTTATAGTTTTTTGTGGTTTTATGGTTTTTATGTGTTTTAAGGGTTTTTTTAGGTGTTTTAGGGTTTTAGGTATTTTTAGGGTTTCTTAAGGTTTATAGTGTTTTTAGGTTTTTTGGTGTTTTAAGTGTTTTTAGGTTTTTATGATTTTCTTAGGGGTTTCCAACGGTTTTTGGGATTTTCCTGTTTTTGAGGATTTTTAGGTATTTTTTAGGAATTTGTTTTTGGATATTTTGGGTCGTAGAGAATTTGAGGGTTTTAGGGTTTTTAGGGATTTTAGGGTTTTTTTTACTCTTTGTATTTGTAGGGTTTTGCTGAGTTTTTTAGGGTTTTAAGTGTTTATAGTGTTTCTAATATATTTAGGGGATTAAAGGGTTATTATAATTTTTAGTTTTTTTATGGTTTCAATGATTTTTTGTAAATTTCATGGTTTTAAGGGGTTTTCTTGTTTTTAGTGTGTTTTACAGGTTTCAGGGTCTTTTAGGATTTCAATCATTTTTAGGGTTTTTGTGGTTTTGTTCGACGTTGATGGAATTCTTTGCTTCTCCTTATCCAACCTTCTCTTCCCTTTCTCATTTTCTCCTCCCCCTTCTCACATGATGCTTCTCTCTAGTTCTGATATCATATATTTCTCACATCCCTTATTTCCGCCTAACCCTGCACATCATACCTAGAATATAGGTCTATGTGCTGGAACTTCTGATGGTTTGGGTTGGAATTGGTGGTGGTGCCCGGTGTTCTTCTCCACTCGCCTTGCTAGACAACCCATCATGTTCCACTACATTTTGGTTAGGGTCGATGAGGATTTTGGGCCAAAATTGAATGGTGTTAGAGGGGGGATCGTAGCGATCTAAATTATTGTTTTTCACTAGCTCTAGATTCTTCTACAATTCTTTTTGGTTCTTTATTTATTTTATAGGATTTGTGTTTCTTCCTGGTGATGTGTCCTGTTTTTTGTTTCTTGCTCAACTTTTTTAATTTTGGTTTATTTTTTATGTGGAACGATGTTTGTATTTTCAATGTGATGTCTGGATCGTTCTTATTTTAGGAAGCAGTGATTTATAGTGATGGTAAATCTAATTGTATGTTAATGGATCAATGTTTTGATGGTGGAGTGCAGTAAATATTTCTGTTTCTATCCCACAATGATGAAGATGTGGTCTCAAGTGTGGTCCTCTAATGTGGCCTCCTTCTATGAAACTTGGATTTTGCGTCGTGGTCTAGTGCTCCCTTCCTAGTTGGTCTAGTGTGGTGGTCCTTAAGGAGGTTCTAGGATGTGTTGTTCAAGATACAAGTGGTCTCTAGAAGGAGTGACCAATGTTATCTTTCTCACATAGGGCGTCTATCGACAATAATTATTACATTTCTTGACGATGTTTATTAAGTCCTATGGTATTCTATTATGATGTGTTTTTGGTGGAAAAAATAGTGTTTCTACCACTAGTGTAGAAAACATTTACCACATCAGCATTTTTTACTTCGGTTATAAATAACTGACGTGCAAAGCTATAAAAGTTGATTCATCACGTTGTTTATATTATAACCAATGTAAAAAATGATGATATTTTATATTTTTTATATCCGTTATAAAATAACAAACATAAAAATTGAGTTTTCACATCAATTATTTTATAACTGACATGATAAATATAATAAGAAAACATTATCACATGGGTTCTTATATAATTGATGTGATAAATCATTAAAAAAATTTATCAATCCCTATATTTCTGGCATTATTTATTTTTTGACTGGGAAACTATGAATCATCTCTCTCGCGTGGAAAACCTAGAAATGATTCTTTAACCTCTTTCACTCCATCCTCAATTTTCCATCATCATTCATCATCTTTATTATCACCTAATCTTTCAAATCAACTCGAAACATTAAACTAAGCCTCACAAATCTCGATTTCATTCTTTATTTTTTACAGATTTCCAAGATTTATGTTTTGTGATTTAATTTTTTATAATATCACAATATCTTGTATTATTTACCATGCTTATTGTTATTTGACACCGTTTTTATTATCCTTGATCTAAAATCATTAGGCATTATGCTCTATGTTACTTTGGTTAGCTTCTTCCATATTTAAATATGAAATCCCCATATAGATATCATGGAGACATTGGTTATATACCATAACAACCTTGTCATTTTATATAACACGTTAATTTTTTTGGTTTTTCCGGATTAGAAAAAACTAATTTATATTTTCCCAGGTGTTTTGCGATGAATATGTACTCAGTATTCATATAGGATTTAAGTCATTTTTTGTTTAATTATCTTCCTATTTGGTCAGGTTGTATGTAGTACATATTTTATGCTGACTTCTAGTATATATTATAACATAGTATATTGATGAATAGTTTCTTATTTATTTATAAATACATTCATTAACTATTTATTATTAGCTAAGTATCCTCCAAAACAACCTATCAACATAACTTGAATAGAATATTTACACAACCTTCCTAAGACAATCTAGGTTCCTCTCAAGGCATGTACTTTTAGTCTAAAATCCATTTCAACAAGTGGCTCAAAACCTAACAGTATCAACATACCAGTCAAATCAATCTCGAACATACACAATACTATTTTTCAAAAAAAAAACTCAATAAGAATGATAAAAATCATATATGTGACCATAAAAATTAAATGAAATAAAGAAAAAAATTTATTGCTAAAAAACAATGTCTTTATAATTTTCAAATACGAATATTTTTTTTATATTATATTTCAAAATTATGTTGCTTTAAAATTATTTTATATTTCATATAAATATAAAATTATTATATCTAACTACATTTTCATTTTAAAAAAATTTCCATGCATATATTTTTGGAATATGCATATAATTGTTTTATATTTCAAAAAAATTACATTCAAATTATGATTTATTTTATATAAATATAAAATTTTAGTATCTTAATAAGATTTATAATTTAGATATTTTTTATAGGTAATAATGAGTCAAAGTTGGATTATGGAACATCAAATGAGTAATGAATATGATGAAGGCGTTGATTCCTTTTTTGAATTTTCAAAATGAACTATTCCAAGAAATGACATGTTTTTCTGCCCATGCCTGAAATGTATGAATATGAATAATTTGAAAAGTTGAGAGATCAAAGATCATATGATTTTTCATGGTTTTAATCTGAGTTGTAACCCTTGGATTTTGCATGGTGAAACTAGACAGAATGTCAGATCTACTGATGATTATGATTTTCAAGATGGTAACTCTGATTAAATTGAATAAATGATTCATGATATTGTAGCAGAACAAATTCAGATAGAACTGACAGTTGAGAATCTATATGTTGATTCTTAAAAACCATTGTATCCTAGTTGTATAGATTTTACAGTTTTATCAGTGGTGTTAATATTGATTAATCTAAAGGAAAAACATGGATGGAGTGACAGGAGTTTTAAATAGCTACTAAAATTGTTGAAATACATTCTTCCAAAATACAAAGATCTTCCAGATTCACATTATAAGTCCAAGAAAATATTATGCCTGATGGGATTGGGATACATGAAAATAAATGCTTGTTTGAATGACTATATGATATATATGAAGGAATATGAACTTCTGACAGAGTGTCTTAAATGTGGGACATCACAGTATAATTTGAAAGAAAAATAATAGGGTGATGTAGAGATTATAGATGTCCTTGCTAAGGTATTTTGGTATCTTCCTATAATTCCTCATTTTAATCATTTATTTTATAATTAAAATGATTCAAAAAGGTTAAGATGTCATATTGATGAGCGGATATGTGATGGAAAAATACGTTATCCAGCTGATTGTCCAAAATGGATAAAAATTGATGATTAGTATCCTACATTTGGAAATGAAATTAGAGATATCATACTTGGGTTTCGAACAGATGGAATTAATCCACATTGAAGCCTCAGTATAACACATAGTTCATGGACTATTTTATTGGTAATTTATAAGCTATATCTTAAAGTTTGTATGAATTTCAAATATTTCATGTTGAATATAATGATATCTAGTCCAAAGAAACTCGGAAATGATATTGATGTTTTCTTGTCACCATTGATTGATGATTTGAAACTATTATGGGAGGATGGTATTAGGGTGTATGATTCTTATAAAATAAAATATTTTCAACTACATGCAGTGCTTATGATCACTATAATTGACATTCTAGGGCATGTAATTTTTTTTGGATACACTGTTAAGGGGAATAAAGCTTGTCCAATTTGAAAATAATAGACTTCATTTTTTCAATTACATCATGTGAGGAAAAAAATATACGTGGTTCATTGAACGTTTTTGCCTACGGATCACTCTTATAGAAGACTAAAAATATAATTCAATGGCTCAAAATAATTTGATATTTCTCTAAAACAATTATCCATTGATGAGTATTTTCAAATAGTGTAAAACCTTAACATGACATTGGGAAATACACATAAATTTGTTAATGATAGACATATTTGGATTAAAAGGTCAATATTTTTTTACCTACCATATTAGATATTCAATGAAGTGAAACATAACACTGATTTCATGCATGTGGGGAATAATATCTATGGAATTTTGATCGTAATATTGTTAGATATCAAAGGAAATACTAAATATGAGTTAAACGCAAGATTAGACATACTGTCAGTGGGAATACATTTTGAGTTAGGTCTCACTATTGATGGAAGGCAAACATTTCTTCCCCCAAGTTGTCATACATTATACAAGAGGGAGAAAATTAGATTTTTTCAGTGTCTTCATGATATCAAAGTGCCACAATATTATTCTTAAAATGTGAAAAAAATTGTCTCATTGAAGGATTTGAAGTCGACAGGTATGAAATCTCATGATTGTCACATCATGATTCAAACACTTATTCTAGTTTCATTGCATGGAATACTAAACATCCATGTCCTAAATACTATCATGAAGGTGTGTTATTTTGTCAATTATACTTTTAATAAGGTGATTGATGTGGATGCTTTGAACATTTTGGAAAAGGATCAAATTTCTATACTTTATCGACTAGAAATTTATTTTTCCTCCATCTTTTTTTGATATAATGGTGAATTTAATGGTTCATACAGTTCGTGAAATAAATCTTTGTGGACCTTTATATCTTCGTTGGATGTATCCTTTTGAAAGGTATTTGAAAATATTGAAGGGTTATGTTAAGAATCCATATCAATCTAAAGTCTCCATTGTTGAAAAGTATATTTATGAGGAGGTTCTATAGTTTTTTACGAGCTACTTGTCTGCAACCGATCACATTGGTTTGCCTCTATCTCTCCATGAACGAGTTAATAATGTGGAAAATGTGATTAGTTGCTTGAAATTAGAATCTTTGTCAACTGAGCAGATAAAGAAGGTACATTTATACATATTGAATAAAATAGCTGATGCTCAACCATATATCACATTACATATTAATTAGTTGAAACAATGGCATCCACGGAAGAAAGGAATGTGGATTTTGAATGAGAATAACAAAATAGTTTTTAAATGGTTTAAAAAGACCCTACTTTGTAGATTTTATGCATTAGAGACATTAAGATGGTTAGTGGTTGGTGTTTGTAGAAGCAATGAATTTTTTTAGTTCTAAGGATAAAAACTAAGTTTCTACATCAAGTTCATATTATAGAGTCATTGAATAAGTATGGGAGGTTGATTAATTTAAAATTGGAGTTCCTATTTTTTACTAAAATGGTTTATGAGTTACAATAGTGTCAGACACGATGAATTTGGAATGATAGTTGTTAATATGAATAAATTGGAAGACACAATTGAATAATTTATAATGTAAACACAAGAAAAGGATATTTTCTATGTTGTTAATCAATCAGATATGCAGTGGTTTATTATTTTACAAGGAAAAAACAATATATTAGTGAGGATAAACTTGATGAAGATGCTGATTTATGTGATATCCCTACTTCCATGTAAATATTTACAGAAAATAATGATGAGCATATTGTGGACATGGTTTGTACCACAAGGAACGATTATGATGAAAAAATTTCGAAAAATAATCCATTTGTATATTTATAATATTATAGGAAACAAATATTTATTTCTCCTTTACATTTATTAATTTCATATAGTGTAATATATTGAAATTTTTTCGTTATTAAAATGATTATTAAACCTAATAAGTAGGAATGTTTTTTTATTTTAGTTTTGTTTTTCTTTAGATTACCATGTTTAATATCATGTAACTTATATATTTATTGATTTTGTTGAATGAGAATTGCTTTACTATGTTTACCATGTTTATAATAGTTTACCATGTTTTCCATTACATAACTTATATATTTATTTATTTTGTTGAATTAAAACTACTTGACCATGTTTACCATTTTTACCATGTTTACCATTTTTACCATGTTTACCATGATTATCATGTTTACCATGTTTACCATGATTTACCATTCTTACTATATTTACCATGTTTACCATTACATAACATAGTTTATTTTTTCATTTTTTATTTACATTAGTATTTTAATATTTTAATTTTTATATTTTTGAACTAATGATTTATTTTTTGATTTGAAGGATAATGACAGATCAATCAGTTGATCCGGCACATAATTATGGAGACGAGCATCACGACAATACGTATTGGGAGGAACATTAACCTGATCTTCCTGATGTTCCCCAATAATCTTCATGTGCTCCAAAAATTGCAATGAAGAGTTCAAGAGTTGTTAAACATGGAAGCACATGTTTACCAAAACTATCACTTTCCCATATCCAGGAACAAAGGATAGTCTTATTGTTTGATGAGAATGATATTCCTAGAGGTCCAAATGAAAAAGATTTTAAGAGTTTTGTATCAAATCAAGGTAAAATAAAAGTAAGAAATTTGTACAATTATTGGAAATGTGTGGAAAAGAAGACACTATATCAGTTGTGGGAGACAATTTTGGTAATATGTTTTTCTATTGTTTGACTAATATATAAATTTTTATAGTATAATATGTTTTCTCTCTTCTTTATCAGATGCATATTGATATTCCAAAAATTGTCGGAGTTAGAAAGAAATGTTTATCGATGGCTGCTAGGAGATGGAGGGATATCAAATCAACCCTCACATCTTATTTCATTTTTGGTAATAGGAAACATGACAATCCATGCCATATATATCCTTTTATAAATAAAGACACATGGAATGAATTTGTTGAAACTTGTAGAAAAGAATAATTTTTGGTATGTGCAATGTGAAATTTTATAATTTTTCTTATATTAATGATATTATTAATTATTTTTTAATGATTTATTATTCTTAATTTACAGCAAAAAATGAGATATCATCGAGATATCCAATCTAAAAATGTTTACCCTAATAATATATCTCGGGGAGGGTATACTTTATTGGAAGAAAAAATGATGGTGGAAAAATTACAAAAACATAGAGATAATTATTCAACCTCTGGAAAGGTTTCCCCTCTATCCCCTCCATCTAGACATGAAAAATGGAAGAGGGATCAGATTGGATAAAAGGGGAAATATCTTACAGAAGAATCGAGGTTCAAAGCTGAGAAGATTGTAAATTATTTATTTTATTTATCTAAGTTAATTATCTTTTTTATATACTTTGATACATTACATTATTTTTCAATTAATTCATATAGGATTATCATGAAGAGTAGAGAACATAGGGGGTATTTATAGCTACTGGGAGGCAAGATATTTTATTTGCAGCATTGGGAAAGCCTGAACACCCAGGTCGTGTACAAGGATACCCGACGGGTGTATCAGTAATAAACTTTTTGTCACATTCTTCATCTTCTTCCATTGGGGGTATTTATAAAAAAATTGAATCTTTGGATGATGAATTTCATAATATTAAAGTGATGATGTAGGAAAATCTCAGATCATTGGTATAGTGTATGTTTGTAGACATGAAAAGACATTTTCATTTTGTAGCTCCCACTCCCCCACCTCTGCTTGAAAACCCCATTTTTTATCCTCTACCTCTTCTAGTAGCTCCCACTCCCCCACCCGCAGCCCCCATTATTTATCCTCCACCTCACCCTATGACCCCATTTTTTATCCTACTCCTACACCCCTCTTCCACAGCTTTCTAGTTATTGTGAGTTGTTTGTTGATGATCCTCACCATCATATAGTTTCATATGGGATGATATATTATATCGAAAATGAATTTCACCATAAAAATTTATAGTTAGAGAAGAATATAATCACTATAAAGGAAATTATAGATATATTAGCTCAAGTACCATTTCCTAGAGATGAGGTGACAACAATTGAAAAAAGTATCGGCCACTTTTTTGTTTGGTCATCCAGACTTCTCCGACCCATTACATAGAGGTATCTATATGCTATATCTTTTATTTTAATTTTTTATTAATTTTTTTAACATTTGAAAGTGAATATATTAATATATTTATTTATAGGAATACTTAAAAGGTAATGAAATATTTTATAGGAAACAACAAAGACAAATGACTATGACATCAGATAAATATTATAGCAGTCTTGACAGATTTTTAAGATATTAAAATTTTTTGGTGGGTCATTATACATTGACAATGGAAGATCGTATTTGTAGACATGAAATAGATTAAGGGATTATGAAAATGATGTCATGGATCTTGCTACTAGAGATAAGTTGTGCATCAAAGTGGTTCAAATTTTTTCCATGTAACTCTTAACACAATTATTTCCCTGTGTTAAATTTATTAAAAATGTATACTTATGTCTGTTTTGTATTAGTTATCTTTTTAATATTTGTGAGAAGTATGAGAAGAAAGATGTATATGGATTCATAGACCTACAATTTATTTCCCCTGAAGTGCATGCATTGGACGAGTAACAAAGAACAATTTATATTGATGAATGATTTGAATAGAATATAATCATGCAGTGTTAGTTGATTCCTTTTTGTGAGAGGTATGAAGAATATATCTCACAATGTATTCCTTATATTTTAACATAAAAACTACTAACCTCAAATATTATTTTATTTCAAATTACATGTTTGGTGTTTTTTAAAGGGATAATACACTTTATTGGATATGCTATCTCTATGGAGATGTGCATGAAAATTTTACGAATATGTTGGAAAAGTAGGTTTAAATTTCTTAATAGTTGTTTATATTATAATGAATTTTAAATTTATCTCATTAATATTATTTTCTAATAGGGGATATGAATACTTTAGAAAAAATACAATGAAAAATAGTTCTAAAATCAAATATGTAAAGGTAAAGGTAAATATCTATTTATAATTTTTACATCTTGGATGTATTATATAAAACTGATATTTTGAATTGAAAATATCATTTAAACCAAAATTTCATAAACAAAAAGGAATCATTGAATGTGGATATTATATGTTAAATGTTCTGAATGAAATAATTATAATTGGAACAATTTTGAAGTTTGATGTGGTTAGATTTCTTTATAAACTATTCCATAATATTTCATATTATTTATTCATTATACATGTTAACGGGTTTCCTTTTAATTTGTATCTATTTTATGACCCTCATCCTTATACTGTAAACAAGGTCAAACAATTACAAGCATAATGGTAAAATTATTTTATAGGTTTTATTGGATTTTAGTTTGTTTGTAGTGTAAAATGTAATTTTGAATGTTATAAATGTAAATTGTATTTGTTAGTCGTTTTTTTGGATTTAGGTTAGTTTTTAGTTGATATTTTATGTTTTAAATGTTATAAAT
Source organism: Viscum album (assembly GCA_963277665.1). Taxonomy (NCBI): domain Eukaryota; kingdom Viridiplantae; phylum Streptophyta; class Magnoliopsida; order Santalales; family Viscaceae; genus Viscum; species Viscum album. The sequence continues at coordinate 1,634,774,857 of OY728157.1, read as the reverse complement.
GTGAATGTGTAATTTTTATGCTGGTTCTTCTTGTTTCAATCAAGTTCTTTCAATTTTTATGGTCTGGTTTTAGTCTGGTTTAGGTTTTTTCTGGTCCGATTCGATAGTGTATGGGAATGGTTTTTCAAGTTTTCCAAAAAATGTTTTTACATCCATTATTTTATAATCGATGTAAAAAATTCTTGTGGTAATGGTTTTCCACATTGGATATCTTTAAAACTGACATGGTATATTTTTTTTACCCTATTTATTTAAATGATGTACAAACCTCATCCTGAATTTTTTTCCATGTCAGTTATAAAATAACCTACATTGAATAATTTTTTTTATGTCGGTTATCAAATAAACTAGGTAAAAAAAATAATCCCAAAGAATTTTTTATGTCGGTTAATAAAAAACTGATTTAAAAAAATCTTCAGAGTGGTTCTTTTTTTCATTGGTTACCTAATAACTGATGTTGTATATTGTTTATTACATCAGTTATTTAATGAATGATGTAAAAAATCTACATATATAACCATTTTTAATGTCAGTTATTTAGTAACTAATGTTATAATAAATATACCACATTGATTATTAAAAAAACAACATAAAAAATAGGTTCCACTATAGATTTACATAATTTGTTTTTTATAACAGACGTAAAAAATAAAATTTATAATGTCTCCTTTAATATTGTAGGCTAAAAACATTCATAAAAATTAAAAAAATAACATTTTTTTCTGTGCTAGTGTATGGTGAAAAAATGGTGTTTTAACGGTGGTGTCAATAGATTCTAGTGTGGGAATCTTTCTATAGAACTAGTTTGATGATGATATTTTTTATAAAGAGATGACAGTGAGAGTGAAGGTGTCTTATGTGATATTGTTTGAAGCTATGGTGGGATGATGGTCGGTGGGTTCACATTTCAGTGACGTGTAGGTGATGCAGGTGAACTCGACTGTCAGAGGGCACATATCAAGGTAGCTCTCTGCTCTAGTTTTCATGACCCAAGGCGATTTGATGGTTATGGTATTGATGTGTGGAACTTTTTTAATTTTAAATTTGGGATTTGGGTTGATATCTATCTTGAATTTGAATTTTCAAATATGGTGGTTTATTTTGAATCTAGTGCAATGTTAGGTTATCACTTAACCATAAAGAGGATTTAAAAAAACAAAAAGAAATAGATTTGGGGGAGGATGGATTTTTTGGGTTTTCGGTATTTTTAGGGACTTTTTTACAATTTTTAGGGTTTTTATGTATTGTTATGGTTTTTAGGGTTTTGTTGTTTTTAGGTTTTTAAGGTTTTTAAGTGTTTTTATGCTTTCAATGGATTCTTAAGGGTTTTTAGGTTTATATGGGTTTTTACATTTTTAGTATTTTTATTTTTTTTATGGTTTTTCGAGGTTTTAGGGTTTATTAGGGTTTTTATGTTTTCCTAGGGGATTTAGGGATTTTTTGGGGTTTTATTGGTTTTTTAGAGTTTTTGTGGGGTTTAAGGGTTTTTATAGTTTTTATAATTTTAGGGGTTTAATGAGTATTTAGATTTTTTAGAGTATTTTTAGATATTTAAGGGGTTTTAAGGTTCTTATGGTTTTTAGAGTTTTAGGATTTTTAGTGTTTTTTTAGGTTTTTAGGGGTTTTTTGTGTTTTTTGTTTTTAATTTTTTTCTTAATGGTTTTCATGTTTTTTAGGAATTTTTTATGTATTTCGGAATTTTTTTTTGGATATTTTGGGGGTTTTAGGATTTTTTTTATGTTTTCTGGGTTTTTTTGGTATTTAGAGGTTTTTATCTTTTAAGGGGTTCAAAGGGTTTTTAGATTTTTTTACTGGGGTTTTAAGGTGTTATTGATTTTTAGGGATTTTAGGGGTTTATGGATTTTAGGGTTAATGGTTTTTATGGTTTTTATCATTTTTATGTTGTTAGGGGTTATATATGTTTTTAGTTTTTTAAGGTTTTATTCGTGTTTCTCTATGTTTTTAGGGTTTTTTATGTTTTTAGCTATTTTATGGATTTTTTATGATTTCTAATGGTTTTTAGAGTTTTTAGGGATTTTGGAGGGATTTAGTGTTTTTTAAGTTTTTAGGGTTATTTTTTTTTGAGTGTTTAGGGTTTTTTTATTTTTTAACATATTTTAGGTTTTTAATGTTGTAGGAATTTAAATGTTTTTCAGTGGTTTTTTGTGGTTTTAAATGTTTTTTATGATTTTTTTTGGTTTTTTATTATTTTTATGGGGTTCATAGTTTTTAGGGGTTTTATGTTTTTTAGGTTTTAAGGTTCTCATTGCTTTTTTCATTTTTTTTATCTTTTAGGTTGGGGGAGGGATTTAGGATTTTTATGGTTTTTTAGTTTTTAGGTATTTTAAGGTGTTTTAGGGATTTTATGATTTTTTTTGGTTTTGAGGAATTTTTTGATTTTTTCTCTTTTTAAGGTTTTTAGAGTTTCTTAAAAAATATTGGGGTTGAAAGGTTTTGTTTAATTTTAAGTGGGTTTTTTGGGTTATTTTGGACTTTATAACGTTTTTAGGGTATTTTTTGTTTTTAGGTTTTTTGTAAAAAAAAATTGTTTCTTAGGGGTTTTTTGTGTTTTCGGGTTTTTAAAATTTTCTTAGGGGTTTTGATATTATTAGGTATTTTTATATATTTTATATTATTTTTATAGTTTTTGGGTTTTAGGTATTTTGAGGGGTTTTAGGGTTTGTTGGTTTTTTATGATTTTTGGGGGTTTTCTGGGATTTTTTGAGTTTGTAGGATTTCTCAGATTTTTTATAGTTTTTAGTTTTTTTAGGGGAATAAAGGGTATTTAGAGTTTTTTTTGTGATTTTCAGGGTTTTATGGGGTTTTAGTGATTTTTATTTTTATTTAAGATTTTTCAATTTTTAGTGTTTTTTTGGGGTTTTTGTAGTTTTTTTTGCATTTTTAGGTCTTTTAAGGGTTTTAAGTGTTTTTATATTTTTATGGTTTTCTTAGGTGTTCTCAGGGATTTTAGGTTTTTGACATATTTTTATGTATTTTTAGCATTTTTTTGATATTTTTATGTATTTTTTGGGTTATTGATATTTTTAGGTTTTTTAGGATTTTTTTATACTTTTAGGGTTTTATGGGTTTGTGGGTCTTTAGGGTATTTATTTTTTTAATTTTTTAGGGGTTTCAATGTTTTTTAGAGTTTTAAAACATTTTTATGGGTTTCAAGGGTCTTTATAATTTTATTGGTTTTTAGGGTTTTACTGGTTTTTATGGTATTTTTAGGGTTTTTCGGTATTATTTGATTTTTTGGAGTTTTAATAGTTTTTAGGGTTTTAGGGTATTAATAGTTTTTAGGGTTTTCTAATTTTTAATTGTTTTTTCGAGTTTTTATGTGTCTTTTGGTTTTTATGGTTTCCTCATTGTTTTTAGGTTTTGGGGGGATACTAACATTTTTAGGCATTTTTAGAATTTTTTAGGGTTTTTATGTATTTTGAGGTTTTTTTAGGGGTCTTAAGGTTATTTATTTATTTTTAGGGTATCTTTTTTATTTTTTAGTGGTTTTATTGTTTTTAGTTTTTTTTAACATTTTTAGGGCTTTAAAGGGTTCTTAGAGTTTTAGGGATTTTAAAGGTTGTTATGGGTTTTAATATTTTTTAGAGACTTATATGTTTTTTAACGATTTTAAGGTTTTATGTGTTTTAGAATTTTTTATGTTTTTATTGCATTTATGTGTTTTCAGGTTTTAATGGTTTACTTAGGGGTTTTAGGGTTTTTATGTTTTTAGTTATTTTTAAGGATTTTTATTGTTTTTAGGAATTTTGCAGGTTTTAGGGTTTATTTTGGGATTTTCTAGTTTTTTCATGTTTTTTTGGTTTTTAAACTTTCTTAGAGTTTTTAATGTTGTTTGGGTTTAAAGGGTATTTAAATTTTGTAGTGGTTTTATGGTTTTTGTGGTGCATTAGGTTTCTTTAAGATTTTTAGTGGATTTTATGGTTTTAAGGTTTTTAGTGGTTTTAAGTGTTTTTATGATTTTAGGGTTTTCATAGACTTTTTTTGGGTTTTCATAATCTTTTACATTTTAGGAGATTTTTATGGATTTTATAGGATTTTTATTATTTTTAGGGTTTTTAGGGATTTTTGTGGGTTTTGTGGGGTTTAGGGTTTTTATGGTATTTTATGGTATTTTAGGTTTTTAGGTTTTTTTAGTTTTTTGGGTTTTAATTGTTTTTTCGAGTTTTTTAATTTTTTTGGGTTTAATGGGTTTTTAGAATTTTTAATGGATTTTTTTTGGGTTTTTATAGGGTTTTAGGGTTTTTTAAAGATTTTATGGGTTTTTATGGTTTTTTTAGGTTTTAGGGTTTTTAGGTTCTTTTTAGTTGATTTTATGGTTTTTAGAGTTTTTAGTTTTTAGGGTGTTTAACAGTTATTAGGTTTCTAAGGGTTTATTTGGATTATTCATGGAATTTAGGGTTTTCTATGTTTTAGGTATTTTTAGGGCTTTTTAGGGTTTTTATGGTTTTCTAGGATTTTTGGGGATTTTGATTCTTTTTTGGATTTTTTGGTATTTTTAGGGTTTGTAGCAATTTTTTTATTTTTATGGGTTTTAAGTGTTTTTTGGTTTTTAAGGTTTTCCTAGGAGTTTTTTAGAGTTTTTAGGATTTTCTATATTTTGAATGATTTTTATAGCTTTTTAAGTACTTTTATGTTTTTTAATTATTTTGGGGGTTCTTTGGGTTTTTTTTGTTTTTAAGGGTTTTATGTTTTCTTTTTTGGTTTTTGGGTTTTTTTAAATTTTTAGGGTTTTAATGGTTTTTTAGAATTTTTTAACGCTTTTAGTTTTTTAAAGGGTTTTTACATTTTAGTGGGTTTTAGTGTTTTTATGGGTGTTTGGGTTTTCTGAAGGGTTATAAAGGTTTTATGTTTTTAGGGTTTTAAGGATTTTTGGGGGGTTTGAGTGTTTTTTGGTTTTTAATGTTATCTTAGTTGTTTTAAAGAGTTTTTCTGGTTAATAGAGATTTAGGGATTTCTTATGATTTTGATGGTTTTGGATTTTATTAGGGATTTTTAGTGGTTTTAGGGGTTTTTTTATTTTTAATGTTTTTATGGTTTTTTGTTATTTTAGTGTTTTAAATTTTTTAGTAGTTTTTAATTTTTTTAGGGGTTATAAGGGTTTTACTGGTTTTAGAGGTTTTAGGGTTTTAGGGGTTTTAATGGTTTTTAGTGTTTTTTAATTTTTTTAGAAAATTTCACGTTTTAGCGGTTATTAATGTTTTTAGGTATTTAATTTTTTCTTAGGGGTTTTTATGGTTTTTATGGTTGTTTATGTTTTTTGGGATTTTAGGGTTTTCTTATTTTTAGGGTTTTTATGTTTTTAGGTATTTTGAGGGGTTTTATGTTTTTTAGGGTTTTTATTCTTTTTTCGTGTTTTATAGTTTTGTTTGAGATTTTAGGGTTTTTAATGTTATTTTAGAGTTTATAACATTTTTATGGGATTAAAGGGTGTTAACAATTTTTAGTGGTTTTTAGGGTTTTTATGGTTTGTAGGGTTTTTTAATTTTTAGGGGTTTTATAGTCATTAGGGGTTTTAGAGGTTTGATGGACATTTAGGGTTTTTAGGGGTTTATAAAAATTTTAGGGTTTTAATGTTTTTCTATGGTGTTTAAGTTTTATTATGTTTTTTCTAGTTTTTTTGTTTTTTACATTTTAGTGATTTTTCGGTCTCTTTCATGAATTTTAATGGTTTTTACTATTTTCAGGAAATTTGACGGTTTTAGGGTTTTTAGTGTCTTTTTGATTATTTAGGTGTTCTACATGTTTCTTTGGATTTTAAGGTTTTATTTAGGGTTTTTTAGGATTTTTGGGTTTTTAAGTATTTATTATGATTTTTTCTGGGTTTTTAGGATTTTTTTTGGTTTTTTGTGGATTTTAGGGTTTTTAGCGTTTAAATCATTTTTAGGGTTTTTAGGGTTTTTGGTGTTTCATAGTTTTTTTTGAGATTTTTTGTTTTTTTTGGGTTTTGAAGGGTTGAAAAGTTTTTTAGTGTTTTTTAACATTCATAGGGCAAGGAAGGCTCAGAGTCAGGCTATTCCTGACTCCCCCAAAAATTAATTAGAAAAAAAGACATGAAGACACTACAGACAAGGGAGGGGCGGGGTCAATCAACCCACACCCAAAAGCCCTTAACAAACACACACACAAAGACCGCAAAGAAAGTAAAATCAAAAGAAGAAAAGACACAATGCCAAACTCACATCAACTTCAGCACCATCTCAGCCAATTCCAGTAGTCGACATCTCCTTCACCCCTTTAGCACTTCTCAACCAAGCAGAAACCAGCATCCTGAGCTCACAGCCATGCAGCGACCAGCATCCAGTCTCACATTTTCGAGCGTCCAACACCTTCCCACCATGAAGCTCCTCCATAATAAACTCTATCATCTAGCATTCACCAGTAACCAGCAGCTCACAATTAGCCAAAGGCCAGTGCCCAAACTCACAAAAACCAGCATCCAGTACCTTCTCACCAAGAAGATCTACCGCCATCAGCATAGAACCATCAGCACCAAGGTCATAAATCCCCCTTCATCACTTCGGAATGAAACAGTCGCTCCACAGCACATAAAGGCAGAACAAAAAGTATCACCACACAACAGAACCAATAACCAGCATCCATTTCGAGCCACAACCAAACTAGGCTCCTCACCTCACAGCAGAATAACAACTATCACCAAGAACCAGCACCTATGACCAAAGACCAGTGCTCGCAGCAAAACACAACCAAACCAACCACAGCACAGAGAGCTACAGATAGCAGCCAAATAATAGCACAAATGTAACTCCCTCCCAAAATACCAAGCCAAGCTCATCCACCTAGAAAACCAGTAGCATCCTCCTAAAAAACCAGCAACAACACATGATTCCACAAACCATATCGTAATGCACCTTCCAACATCTAGAGACATCTCAACAAACAAAACCAGCATCTCGGGGCCAATAAAATCGCAATGGCACCAATGGAAGGCATAAACCAAAACAAAAATGTTGCAAAAAGAAGAGCAGCGAAGGTTTTCAGCAAGAAACGAGCACCAACTAAGATTTTCAGTAGATAATAGGGGACCAGAGGAGCCATTTTGGTTCCCCGCCGGACCAAAGACCAGCAGATCAACTAGATCCCAAAACAGCTTAAGCCACTCCACATCAACAGCATTAAAATTAGACAAATCCAAAGAACCGTGAGACCAAACCTGAGCCTTATGCGCAAGACGTTGACCAGCAGGTCTAGAAGCACATGCCAAAAGATCAAGCATACCACCAGAATATCGACGCCAAACCCTCTGCAAGCACCATATTCTGTTACACAGCCTGGAGAAAGAGAAAAACTCGCCCATCCGTGGAAGCCTCCGTTCAACAAGTCGAACCCCATTCAACGCCTGAAGGTCATAAAAACCAGCCACCAAGGAGCTGTCTGCAACGAAACTATCTTCATAGGAGACCACAAAACCTTCACAGACGGTGAAGCCCGAACACACCGAAACCCGCCTGGATCTGCGACCAAAAACCCCGATCGGCAACAGATGGGGGTCGTTTTTATATGTTTTTAGGGATTTTATGGGTTTTTAGGGTTTTTATGGTTTATAGAGTTTTTTTGGGTATTTAGTATTTTTAGGGATTTTAGTGATTTTAGGTTTTTAGGGGTTTTAAGTGTTTCTATGTTTTTAAGGTTTTATTCGGTGTTTTTAGTAGTTTTTTTGGGTTTTTTTTTACTTTTTTAGGTTTTTATGTATTTTATAGTATTATTATGGGGTTTTAATATTTTTAGGCTTTTAGATTTTGTATGTTTTTATGGTTTTTGGGTTTTTTAATAATTAGTATTTAAAAGGGTTTTATAGTTTTTTAACATTTTAAGGTGTTTAAATGGTTATTAAATATTTCAGTGTGTTTTAGGGTTTTATGGGGTTTTAGGGGTTTTTATGCTTTCTAGGTTTTTAGGATTTTAAGGATTTTTTTCTTTTTAGTATTTTAAGTTGTTTAGAGGTTTTATGTGTTTTAGGGTTTAGTTTTTTCTTATGGGTCTTTATGGTTTTGGGGTTTTTATCATTTTAGTGATTTTTTGACATTTTTAAGAATTTTTATGTATTTTTATGGATTTTAGTGTTGTTATTTTTTTATGGATTTGGTTGGGTTTAACATTTTTTTAATATTTTTATAGTTTTTTGGTATCATGGGTTTTAGTGGATTTTGAGTTTTTAGGGGTTTTAATGTTTCTTAGTATTTTTTAACATTTTGAGGGGTTTACAATTTTTTATGAGTTTTTAGTGTTTTTAGGAGGGTTTTGGGGTTTAGGGTTTTTAAGGGTTTGAGGTGTTTTATGGTTTTTAGAGGTTTTTTTCATTTTTAGGGTTATTTAGGATTTTTAGTGTTTTTGTAATTTTTCTTATTTTTGAGCGGTTTGATGATTTTTTTGGTTTTTATGTTTTTCGTAGGGTTTTCATGTATTTTAGGGGTTCTTAAATTTATAGGGATTTTTTGGGATTTCTTAGGATTTTATAATTTTAAGGGGTTTTAAGGATTTTGAGGTTTTATGGTCTTTTAGGTCCTTTTAGGGTTTTTATGGGTTTTTTGTGGTTTTAAGGTTTTTTTGATTTTTTTAGGGTTTCAAAGGATTTTTAGAGTTTTTAATTCATTTAAGGGTTTAAAGGGGTTTTAAAGTTTTTATTTATTTTTAGGGATTTCATTGGTTTTAGGGGTTTTCATGGTATTTTGGGGGTTTATGGTTTTTATGGTTTTATTGTTTTTATGGCTCTTTAGGGGTTTTAGCGTATTTAGGCATTTTAGTGGTTTTAAGTATTTTTAGGTTTTTATGGTTTTCTAATTGGTTTTCTTAGGTTTTTGGATTTTTTAGGTTTTTATGGATTTTTAGGGAATTTCATGGGATTTTAATTCTTTTTTAGGTTTTTTAGGGTTTTTAGTGGTTTTAGTAGTTTTTGGTTTTTTGGGGGTTTTAGGGTTTTTTTGAGTTTTAAGTGATTTTAATGTTTTAATATTTTTTTAGAATTTTCAGGGTATAAAGGGTTTTTATATTTTTAAGTAGTTTTAGGGTTATTATTGAATTTTAGGGATTTTTAATTTTTTTATGGGTTTATGGTTTTTAGGGTTTTTATCAAATTTTTATGTATTTTAGGGGTTTCCAGTGTTTTTAGTTTTTTATGGGTTTCTTAGGGTTTTTTAGGTTATTAGGTATTTTTTGGGATTTATCATATTTTTTATAGTTTTTTGGGGTTTTTGGATTTTTAGGGGTTTTAGAGTTTTTATCATTTTGTATGGTTTTTATCGGTTTTATGTGTGTTTAGGTTTTTATGGTTTTCTTATGAGTTTTTAAGGTTTGTAGGGATTTCTTGGGCTTTTTTTGATTTTTTATGGTTTTTGGGGTTTTATGTAATTTTTGGGTTTTTAGGGTTCTTATAGTTTTCTTGGGATTCTAGTGTTTTTTTGGTTTTTAGTAGTTTTACAGGGTTTTAGAGTTTTTTTTAACATTTATAGGGTTTTAAAGGGGTTTTAAAATTTTTAGTGGGGTTTTAGGGTTTTATGGGGTTTTATGATTTTTTATGGTTTAGGGAGTTTTATGGGCTGTGGGGTTTTTTGGTTTTTTTTGGGTTTTTTAGTGTATTTAACATTTTTTAGGTTTTTAGGTGTTTTAAGTGATTTTATTTTTTTAGATTTTTATTATGTATTTTCAGGGTTTTTGGGGTTTTTTTAAATTTTTACGGATTTCAAGGTTTTTTATGATTTTTATGTTTTTTGGGTTTTAATTGATTTTGAGGGTTTTATGGTTTTTAGGTTTTTTTGTGTATTTATGGTGTTTAGGGGTTTTAAAATTTTTTAGTGGTGTAATGGGTTTTTAGGGTATTTAGTGGGGTTTTTAGGTTTTTATGGTTTTTTGGGGTTTGAGGGTTTTAGGTGTTTTATGAATTTTAGGCTTTTTATGGATTTTTTGGTTTTTTAGGGTCCTTAGAAATTTTTTAGTTTTTCAGGGTTTTATTTAGTTTTAGGGTTTTAAGGTTTTATAAGGGGTTTTCTATTTTTTTGATGTTATTAGGGATTTTTTTGGGTAATTTTTTGGTTTTATGGTTTTATGGTTTCTAGGGGATTTGAGTATGTTTAGTGGGATAGAGTTTCTAGGGATTTTTTTGGGTTTCTAGGGATTTTTGAATTTTATATGCTTTTAAGGGTTTTTATTGTTTTTAACTTTATTATGGATTTAAAGGGGTTTTAGGGTATTTAGTGAGTTTTTAGGGGTTAATGGGGTTTTAAATTCTTTTTGGGGTTTTATGGTTTTTTTGGTTTTTTAGGATTTTTAGAGTTTTTAGGTTTCTTAGGTGTTTTAATTGTTTTTATTTTTTCATGGTTTCTTATGGTTTTTAGTGGATTTAATATTTTTTATGTTTTTACATTTTTTATGGTTTTTCATATTTATACAGGTTTTCATGTTATTTAGGGATTTTGAGGGTTTTTATGGTGTTTAATGTTTTTATGGTTTTTATTGTTTTTAGATTTTTAGGAGTTTTACGTGTTTTTAGGTTTTTATTTTTCTTATGGTTTTTTACGTTTGTAAGATTTCTACGTTATTATGTATTTTTTGGTGTTTTTGGGATATTTATGGTTTTTAGGGTTTTTATGGATTTTTAAAGTTTTTATGGGTTTTTGGATTTTTGGGTTTTTTATTGGGTTTTAGAGATTTTCTTAAGTTTTTAGGATTTTTAATGTTTCTTATATTTTTTAATGTTTTTATGTGTTTAAATGGGTTTTAGAGTTTTTAGTGGGTTTTTAGGGTTTTTATGTGTTTTAGGGTTTTTATGTTTTTCGGTATTTTTATGGTTTTAGGTTTTTTAGGGTTTCTAGGGATTTATCATTTTTAGGTTTTTAGGTGTTTTCAGTGTTTTAGGTTTTTAAGGATTTCATAGGGTTCTCCATGTATTTATGGTTTTTTACATTTTTGGTATATTTAGGTTTTTGGGGATTATTCTTTGTACTTCGGGGTTTTTGGGATTTTAGGGAATTTTTTTTGTTTTTTGAGGGTTTTTTGGGTTTTTAATTTTTTTGGGGTTTTAGGGTTTTTTGAGTCTTTAGGGGTTTTATGGGGTTTTTTGAGTTTTTAAAAAATTTAGGGGTCTAATGAGTTTTATAGTTTTTATTGGTTTTCAAGGTCTTATTTGTTTTTTGGATTTTGATGTTGTTCAATGATTTTTATAATTTTTATGTGTTTTAGAATTTTTAATGTTTTTAGCGTTTTTAGATTTTTAAGGGGTTTTACGTGCTTGATGGATTTTATATTTTTCTTAGTGTTATTACTTTTTTGATGGTTATTTACATTTTTATGGTTTTTAGGGGTTTTTATATTTTATATGGTTTTTATGTTTTTTATCTAATTTCAGGGGTTTTTCGGTTTGAGGAGATTTTTATGTTTTTTAGGTTTTTATGGTTTTTAGAGTTTTTTAACATTTTTAGGGGATTAATGTGTGTTTATAGTTTGTAGTTGTTTTTAGGGGTTTTATGTGTTTTTTGATTTTTTAAGGGTTTAGGGGTTTTTATTATATTTAGGGTTTTTAGGGTTTTTAGCATTTGTTCATATTTTTTTGGGTCCTTTGGTTTTTAGGGTTTCTAAAATGTTATTTATTTTTAGGGATTTTTTGGTATTTATGGTTATTTAGTTTTTTTAGGGTTTTTGAGGTTTTTTGGGTTTTTAGGGGTTTATTTTGTGTTTTTATAGTTTTCGAGAATTTTAATGTTTTTTAACATTTTTTTATCTTTAAAGGGTTATTAGAGTTTTTAGTGGTGTTTTGGGGTTTTATGGGTTTTCAGGGATTTAACGGTTTTAGGGGTTTTATTGCTTTTTTGGGTTTTAGAAGTTTAGTTTCTTTTTAGGGTTTATATGGATTTTATTATTTTTATGGTTTTTAAAATTTTTCAGTATCTTAGGGGTTTTAAGTGTTTTAAGGATTTTATCGTTTTCTTAGCTTTTTATGATTTTTATGGTTTTTTAATTTTTTTGGGATTGTTTGGGATTTTTTAGGATTTTATTGTTTTTTTGTTTTTTGGGATTTTGAGGTTTTCTAGGGTTTTTAATTTTTTATGTATTATTAGTGTTTTTAAGATATTTTAGGTATTTATTTATTTCTCACAAGGTTTAAAGATTTTTAGGGTTTTAGGGTTTTTTAGGGTTTTTATGGTTTTTTAGGTGTTTAGGTTATTTTGTATTTTATGTGTTTTATGGTTTTTAGAGGTTTTTTAAAATTTTAGGTGTTCAAAGGATTTTTAGATTTTTTGTCATTTTTTAGATTTTTGGGGGTTTAGGGGATTTTAATGTTTTTGGTATTTCTATGTTTTTAGGTATTTGGGAATTTTCTACGGGTTTTTATAGTTTTTTGTCCATTTTTAGGGTTTTTATGGTTTTTTAGTGTTTTTAGGTTTTTAAGGTTTTCTTAGGGGGATTCAGGGGATTTTATGTTTTCAAGGACTTCAATTATATTTTATATTTTTTATGGTTTTTATGTTTTTTATGATTTTAAGGGCTTTTAGTTTTTTTTGGGTTTTATAGGGTTTTTTATGTTTTTATAGATTTTTGGTGATTTTTAACATTTTTAGGGGTTTGAAGGGTTTTTATATTTTTAGTGATTTTTACGGATTTTTTGGTTTTTGAGGATTTATTATGTTTTAGGGGTTTTATTGTTTTTTGGGATTTTTGGGACTTTTAAGGGGTTTTTAATTGTTTTTAGGGGTTTTAGTGTTTTTAATGTATTTTATGTTTTTTAGGGATTTTATGTTTTTTAGGTTTTTTATGTTTTCCTTGGGGTTTTTAGGGTTTTTAGTTTTTTTACATTTTTAGGTATTTTTAGGTATCTTGTAGGATTTTTATATGTTTTATGGTTTTTAGATATTTTGAGGGGGTTTAGGGTTTTAGGTTTTTTAGCAGTTTTGGAATTTTCTAGGTTTTTAAAGTGATTTAAGTGTTTTTTGGTTTTTAATAATTTCTTAGGGGTTTTCCTAGTTTTTATGTTTTTTATGGTTTTTATGTTTTTTGTATTTTTAGTGATTTTTTTATGAATTTTATGGTTTTTAGGGTTTTTATGGATTTTTATGGTTTTTAGTTTTTTAGGCAAAGAAGGTTCGAGGCATGAGTTCTCTATCCCCCCAAATTTATTAAGGAAAATAATGTACATGGCGTTATACATAAGGTTTGAAAAACCAGGTATGGGAAACCCCGTTCATGTTTGAGTCCACTAAGGATGTTCAAAAGCTAGGGGTAACAAAGAACCATAATGAGCTCCTCTCCTCAATTGACTTCTTAGAGAGGACGTCCACCACCATATTTTCTTCTCTATATGCATGTGTGACGTTGAGCAGAAGGGAACAGGAGGCGACAAGGAATTCTATCCATTGAGGTAGAAGCCGTCAAGGTACTCGTATTGATTTGCTTTTGAAGGCCTCCACCCCTATAAGTGAGTCAGACTCAATCTAAATGTGATTCAATCGAAATTGATTGGTATTGCTTACCGCCTTTATAAACTCCAATAGTTACACTTCATAGGCAGTGCCATATCCAAAAAAGTGAAAAAATAATCCTTTAACGAAGCCGCAATAGTTGCAGAAGACACAACCGCCGCCTGAGGGTCCAGGTGCGCCCGAAGCCGCACCATCCCCATTGACCTTAACCCATGTTGTGATCAGTGGAATCCAGCATATGAATTTCAGAATCATTAGTTTCTTGCACCTACCAGGGATTCCAATTTTCCGAAGTATCGAAGGATCATTAGTGTGATTGTCTATCTCACTGGTTGGAATTCTATAAGTGGCATGATTTCTCTATGAATGGTCACTGCTTCCTCATAGAAAGAGAATGTTTGATATTTGTGCGCAACAGCATTATAGGAAGCCCAAACTTATGAGAGAAGTGCCGCAATTGCCGCAAGAAACAGATTAAAGAGTTGTGGGCTCAGATCAATTTTGGATTCTACCTTCAGCAATCCAGAAAGCCCCTACTGATTGTTGACGTCAAGGTTTTCCCCAAAGGTTCCTTGGACATTATTCTAATGCTCCATATAAAACCTTCATTGAATAAAGATATGTCTTTCATTTTCCTTCACCCCATAGGCAAAGGATACTTGAAGAGACAAGTTGCATCTTGGCCTTCTTCATCATCCCATGAAGTGGCAGCCAGCCTTTCCATACTTTCTAGCGAAAAATATGCTTGGAAGGTAGAATAAAAGGTTTTAGGAATTTGGAAATCCAATCTGGAATGAAAAAATTATACTCATAGTTATGTCGGTACAACTCCTTTCTGTTGAGGGAACCACCCCATTTGGGCTTCCAAATCAAGGTATCAATATCAATGAATGTGTAACTCTTCATTTCTGCCATAACAGAAGCTAGGATAATTTCACCCATGCCTTCAATTCCCTACACAAGCTCAGCAATATACATATTTATCATGATTGAGTGGGGTTGTACCATCCCATTAAGCAGGCTATTTAGCCACAGCGTGGACCAGCAATTGAGACATGACCTCCTCAAGACAATCCATTTCATGCTAGAATTCATAACAAAGAAGGCTGACTTGATAGAAGGCCAGACCGAAGAATGAATGTAACCAGAGAAACCATTCAACATTCTATGTGTGAAATGACCATTGAGGAAGTCAATTCCCTCTTCCTTCGATGTAAGTAGATAACATGTGAAATTTCCCAAGAAAGACTCATTGAATTTCCTTAGATCTTTAATACCCAGTCCCCTATACCACATGTTTGGTGCATGTTTTCCAAGCCACAGTAACAAGATTCCGTTCATTGACACATCCTATCCAAATAAGGTTCCTAATTTTTTCATGCAGTCTCTTAAGCAGACTGATTGGACATCTATATATTGATAATGCATGTACACAAAAAGAATTGATGACCGATTATTTAAGAAAACTCTTCCAGCCTGTGATAGGGATTTCCCTTTCCAGTTAGTAAGCTGACTGATGATTATGGAGGCAATTCTCTCATGATGGACACTCTTGGGTTTTCCCCAAAAAAGAGGGATACCAAGGTACATAAATGGAGCATGGCCCTTTTAATGCCAAGAAGTTTGGAATTTCTGACCTACCTTGAATTAGAGATTCATTTTCGAAAGACAATGTATGATTTACCCCAACTGATTGATTGTCCCACCATGTCCTCATTGTGGAAAAAATCTTCCTGATTGATTTAAGTGTTCTCCTATTAGCTTTTCAAAAAATAATTATATCATCAGCATAGATTAGATTAGAAGGGACATAAAGATCCTCTCTCGCTTTAATTGGAATAAAGAGGACAGAGTGCACCATACCAAAAATACATTGGCTTAGATAGTCTTCAGCAACGGAAAAAAAGAAGGCTAGAGAGGGGGTATCCTTGCCTGACTCCACATGATCATTGAAAGAAACCTATGGGGGAGCCATTAACCATCACAGAAATCCTGGAACTACTCAGGATAGAGTGAATAATTTTGATGAATGTAGAAGAGAGCCCATAATTTTCCAGCACGGAGAAAAGGAAACTCCATTTGATGTTGTAAAAGGCCTTTGAGATGTCCACCTTGTGGTCAAAGGTCCCATGCTTTGACTGCTTGCCCATAATATTAATTTCTTCAGAGGAAATGTATAATAAACTCTAAATATTACTCCCTGGGATAAAACCGAACTTATTTGGGATGATAATCTCACACACAATCCTTCCCAATACAGTAGTAATGATTTTGATGAAAATTTTTGGGATGGTATTTCCCAACTGTAATCGGGCGGAAGTTCTTGATGTCGATTACATTATCCATTTTCGTGATAAGAACAATGAAGATATAATTGAAACCATGTGGCATTGAGGCATAAATAAATAATTCCATGATGGAATTGGTCACTTCTATGTGCAAAATATCCTATTAGAACACCAAAAACTAGTTGTTGAATCAATCAGGGAAAATTGCAGTAGCCATGTTGAGGGAGAAAAGAGTAGATCTAATCTCATCTTTAGACTGGGTGACATCCAAGATCATGTTCTATTGGTCATTGAGGAATGGTGAAATTGAATCAACAAGCTGAGTGTTGGTATAGATACCAGCATCAGGGGAAAGTAGTCTAAAGTAATCCACCATCACTTCAGAGATTTCATCCTTCTCTATGAAGAGGGAGCCATTAACCTAAATTACATTCATCCCCTTATTTTCAATTTTCTCTCTGTGAATATGATGAAAGAATTTGGTATTTTTGTCACCTTCCTTGATCCAGGTGATGAAGAATTGATTCTCTGACAATTTCTCCTTCAGTGTTAGGAGGTCATTTAGCTTGGAGTGGAGCTGTAACTTCTCCCAGGATGGTAAGTTCTACTGTTGGTTGATAATTTTATAATGGGAAATCCACACTTCTATCTCCTTAATGTCATAATCCCTCTTGATGAAGGAGTATTTTCTCCATTCCCTCAGCTTGGACTTGATGCACTTGAGCTTAGATGTGACAGTGAAAAAGGGGCTTCCATGAGTGACGCTATTCTATCCACTAATGAAAATTTCCTTACAGCCAGAAATTGTAAGCCACACATTATTAAACTTGAATGGAAAAGGGTTTGACCTTGTGGGGCCTTCCATAATTTTGATGACAAGAGGATTGTGATCCGAGTAGAAATTTGTATGTGTATGTCTATATATTTCAGCGATAGCATAACTATCATTAATCCTAAAGAATCACCTATCGAACCTACATTCTTTTCTTTCGTTGGCTGTGAAACTATCCAATGTGAATTTATCACTAGAAATGTGTAACTCTATCATGTTTCATCTAACCAAGCAGCTTGAAAATTCCTCCCCATCAATACAAGAAAAATGAGGACCCAGCATTTCATCCAGCCATAGGACAGTATTAATATCCCCCACAACATCCCATTTGATTTTTATTTGGTCATTAATTTGTTCTAGACTCCTCCAATGATCTCTTCACTTGGTGTAGGCACAAGATGCCTAAACGAATGAAAAGGTGGTGACAAAACTACCCAGAACAGTGGAGATAGTGATAACTTGAGAAAAAATATCAGAATAAGTAATCTGAATATCATCATACTTGAGAACTCATAAGGTTTTAGAGCCATTTACATCTCCATTGTGTTTAACAAGTGAGTATTTAAGAGCAGCACAACTAAAACCTTTCCATTTCTCCAAGGTCATTTTGGGTTCGACAACTACAACTAGCATCGAAATATTCTGTGAAAGAAAATGTCTGAGGTCAGAGGCCGAGGGAGAGTTCCCAAGCTCTCAATTGTTTCAAAAGAGGGTCTTCATTGATTAATATTTTTCCCTTTACATTTCCCAACCTTATTCTTCGGTGTCCGACCAATGGGTTTTTTATTAGGCTTCAATTTTCTTGTAATATTATCATCCACCTGATCCTGATTGTCATCACTATCATTTACCCAATATTTACTTGAGAGTGGATAGAATTTTTTCTGAACACATGTATCAACCTTTGGGGACATTCCATCAGGATTTATTTTCACACACTTATTTTATTGCACAGAGGTGAACTTAGTTAAAATGTCTATAGCTATTCCAGACTCCTCAGATGAGTGATTTGAGGTCACCGTCAAGGGAGAACCCACTGTGACAACCTGAGGATTGAGGTCTCCAAACTGAATCATAGGGACACCATGATTTTGTGTTGGTATATTTTGAATAGAAAATTCCATTGGAGAAGTAGGATCTAGTATTGGTCAAGGAGTTTTATTAGTAGAAGAGGTAAGAGGTGCTGCATTGGATTGTTTCTTAACAGAAGGTTGATTGTTTTCCACATGAATACCCTTCTCACCCAAGGGTGCAACGGTCTTCAAAAACCCGACGTCATGAAGGGGGAATAGGTTCTGGAGCCGTAGTAGCGTATTCTCCATCCCCCTCCTTCTACTTGTCAATGTCTTTTCAACCTCCACAGATGTCATGCGCCGAGTCAGCTGTAGGAGCAACCCAAGAATGTTCCAGGATGTTTGATGCCTTCGGTGACATGGGTGAGCTAGGGATCATTGTGATGCTTCCACCGGTGATAGTAGGGAGAGGTGAGAGAATTTTGGTACCACAATCAATGGCTGTAGAGTCATCTGTGTCAGCCACCAAGAGATTGTCCTATTCCAAACCAGGGCTAACAGAAAATTCAATATTTGTTCCCACTATGGTAGAGCCTACAACAGGAGAAAATCATGATGTTGGACCTGAGTGTTCATCTTGGAAGGGTGTGGTGTCCACCTCGGTATGAAATTTCGCAGCAGGGGAAAGCACTGACTCTGTGAAGTGTGACTTTTCTGGGGGCTTCTTCTTAGAGGGTAGATTAGATAATTTCTCTTTTCCCTTCCCCCTCATCATCTGGAAGTCTCCATCAAGATGGCCTCATTCATCACACCTGCCACAGGTTGTTAATATTCTACATTCAGAAAGAGAATAACAAATAAATATACAATTCCCATATAACTTAGGCCTTCTATTATACTAAATTTCCATATTTAGTGTATCAACAATGGTGTTCAGGTGTACCTCATCAACCATAATGCTTGTAAGGTCAATTTCGACAAGGACTCTTGCATAGTTCCCATACCTTGGGTTATCACTTTCTCAGTCAATTAGAATAGGGAAACCCATTACAAAATCAATATCCCATAGTATTCAAGGATGCTATTAAAGTCTGTTTAGCTTGAAAACATGAATCCAAAACTATGTAAAGGGGTTTCTCACACTTGATGGGTCAAAATGGCGGTCCCATTCCTGAACACGAAGAATCCCTGGCTTGAGAGATATTGAGCCAAATCTCTAGGACCTTCTTTTTATCTCATCTGTGGGGAACACCACATGGTAAAAAACGACACCCCATCATATTAATCCTCCATTCAGTGAACCCTTAGATCTCAAAAATGCATCTCGCTAGGTCTGCAAATTTCTAGAGCTTCTCCTCCTTAGGAACTATGACCCTCGCAATAATAGAAAACTGACACAGGGTTACCCTTTCTTCAAAGGCTTCCCTGTTTTTTGCAACATGGGAAATACAACCCTTCTTAATCACCATGCCAGGTGAAGGGGTCCTAAAGTCATTGAAGGAAGTCGCGACCATGGTCTTAACAACCTCCATGAAGTTACTCTTCATTGCAGAATCGTGTGAACCCTGAGGGGGTTTGGATTTGACACTAAAGGGTTACAAAATCTGAAGAGAACATTATGACCAATTGGTTTAGATGGATTGATGGTCGCATCCATATTGGGATCATGGGGAGCAGATCCTTGATTCTTCCCATGAGCCACGGGTGCTCCAGATCCTCCTCCAGGATCATCCATCCTTTTGGAAACTTGTTGTTGAGTAACAAGTTATTGAGGTGGTCTCCCCAACTGTGCACCACACGTCCCTAGTGAGGCCCAATGTTGCCAACCCTTAGACTTAGGCCCGTACCTAATGGGGTAGAGGGGCCCACAAGAAGTTTGTTAGCATATAGTGCATGTTTCCTTGCGAGGACTCAAACCCAAAACCTCAGGGTCAGGATGCCATCACCTTTAACCAACTCACTTTTTCTCTACGAGAATTCAGTGTTTTAGGGTTTTTATTATTGTTTAAGATTTTTTTTAGTTTTTTCTGATTTTTTTAGGATGTTGAAGGGTTTTAGAGTTTTTAATATTCGTATGTACTTAATGTTTTTTAGGTATTTAGTGTTTTTTTTGAGTTTTTAATCTTTTTATGGGGATTTTATGTTTTTTGGGTTTTTTTGGGTTTTTATGGATTTTAGGGGTTTCAGTTTTTAGGGGTTTATTTGTCTTTAGGTTTTTAAGGTTTTCATATGGGGTATTCTGGATTTTTAGGGGTTTTAAGGTCTTTAGATATTTCTAGGGATTTGTTTTGGATTTTTAATGTTTTTAAGGGTATTTAGGGGCTTTATGATTTGTATTTATTTTTAGGGTTTTTTATGTTTTTGGGGTTTTTAGGGTTTTAAAGGGTTTTTAGAGTTTTTAGTGGATTTAGGTATTTTATGGGTTTTAAGGATTTTTAAGGTATGTTTGGGTTTTCAGGGTTTTTAATGTTTTTGGGTGTTTAGGGTTTTTTTGTTTTTAGGGGTAAATAGTTTTTTGTTTTTAATGTTTTAACATGGGTTTTTAGGGGTTTTAGGGGTTTTTTTACACTTTTAGGGATTCATAGGGATTTTTTATGGTTTTTATATGTTTTTTGGGTTTTTAAAAATTTTGATGGTTTTTACAGTTTTTATGATCATTATAGTTTTATAGGTTTTTTTATGTTTTCTTATGGTTTTAAGGATTTTAGAGTTTTTAACATTTTTAGTAAGGGTTATTAGATATTTTAGTGGGTTTCTATGGGTTTTATAATTTTTTGGTTTTTAGGTTTTTTTATGTTTTTTATTGTGATTAATGATTTTAGCGTTTTTTAGGTTTTTAGGGGTTTTATTTTTTTAGGTTTTAAGGTTTTCATTGGGTTTTATATGGTATTTAGGGCGTTTTTACATTTTTATATATTTTGGGGTATTTTTTATATTTTTTATTGTTTTTTAGAAAATTTGAGTGTGTTTAGTGTTATGAGGGGTTTTGGGTTTTTACGGTTTTTTGAGTTTTTAGGGTACAAATGTTTCTGGGGGTTTTTTAACCTTATATGGATTTAAATGGATTTTATATTTTTTAGTGGTCCTTTAGTGTTTTAGAATTTTTAATGTTATTTAGTGTTTTTTGGGTTTTTTGGGTAATAAGGTGTAAAGTGTTTTTAGGATTTTAAGGTTTTATTAGGGATTTTTGGGGATTTTTGGGTTTTTTATGTTTTCAATATTTTTAGGGATTTTTTAGGATATATATGTGTTTCTATGGATTTTTATGGTTTTTAGGATTTTTAGGGTTCTTTGGATTTTTTGGTTTTTTGGGGATTTAGGGGTTTTTTAGATTTTTTTGGGTTTAATTGTTTTTAGTGATTTTAAATTTTTATAGGGTTTTGAATAGCTTTTAGTGTTTTTAGTTAGTTTATATGAGATTTTTTTTGGGTTTTTATGGTTTTACTATTTTTTGGGGTTTTAAGGGTTTTTATTTTTTTTAGGTTTTAAGGGGGTTTATTTATTTTTTGGTTTATATATTTTCATAGTGTTTTTTTGGGGGTTTTAGGGTTTTTTTATATATTTTTGGTATTTTTTCCTTTTTAGGAATTATATTGTTTTTATGGTTGTTAGGGATTTTGAGGGGTTTAGGTTTTTTATTTTTTGGAGTTTTTTTGGTTTTTAATGTTTAAGGGGTTTAATGTTTTTCATGGAATTTTAGTGGGTTTTAGGGGTTTTAAGGGGTTTTAGGTGTTTTTATAGTTTCTTGGTGTTTAATGGTTTTAAGGAGTTTTTCATGTTTTTAGGGTCTTAGGGGTATTTTTTGGGTTTTAAGGTTTTCTTAGGGGTTTTCAAGGTTTTTAGGATTTTTTTGTTTTTAGGAATTTTTAATTTATTTTTGGATTTTTATTGGTTTTTTGGGTATGTAGGGGTTTTGAGGTTTTTTAGGTATTTTCAGGGGTTTTAGAGTTTTTTTGTTTTTTTGGTTTGTTGGGTTTTTTATTTTTTTAAGGTTTTAATGGGTTTTTAAATTTTTTTAACATTTTTATGGGTTTAAATGGTTTTTAGGGTTTTTAGTTGGGTTTTATTATATTTTTGGTTTATATATGTTTATGGTTTTGTAGTGTTTTTATTTTTTTCGGGTTTGGGGGGGGGGGGGTTGGGTTTTTATAAATTTTTATTGCTTTAGGGCTTTTAAGTTTTTTTAGGTTTTTAAGGTTTTCTTATGGTTTTTCAGGGTTTTTATGGTTTTTTACATTTTGAGAGATTTTTAGGGATTTTTAGGAATTTTTTTGGCTTTTTAGGGTTTTTGGGGATTTCGAGGGTTTTTAGGGTTTTTATGAGTTTTATGGATTTTTTTTGTTTTTAGGGGTTTTTGAGAGTTTTTAGGGTTTTTAATAATTTTTCTAGTTTTTATTGTTTTTAGGGGTTTACATTGTTTTTATATTTTTAGTGGTGTTTTATGGTTTTTTGGGTTTTTATGATTTTTGTGTTTTTTTGTCATTAGGATTTTTGGTGTTTTATGGCTTTTTAACATTTTTAATTTATTTAGGTTTTTAGTGGTGTTAAGTGTTTTTAGGTTTTTAAGGTTTTATAAGGGGTTTTTAGGGTTTTTATATTTTTATTTATTTTTGGAAATTTTTTAGTTTTTATGGTTTTAGGGGTTATTTGGATATCGAGGACATTAGGTTTTTTAAGATTTGTATGGGGGTTTTTTGGTTTTTTTTTGGTTTTTTTAGTTTTTCAGGATTTAGAAGGGTTTTTATATTTTTTGACGTTCTATGGGTTTAACGGTTTTCAGATTTATTAGTGGGTTTTTAAGGTCTTTATGGGTTTTCATATTTTTCACTGTTTTGGGTGGTTATAGTGTTTTTAGGGGTTTTTGGTTTTAGTGTTTTTAGATTTTTTAGGGGTTTTAATTGTTTCTCGATTTTTAATGTTTTCTTATTGATTTTTAGGGTTCTAAGGGTTTTTTTTAATTTATGGATCTTTAGGGATTTTATGGATTTTTATTGGTTTTTGGGTTTTTATGGATTTTGAGGTTTTTAGAGTTTTTTGGTTTTAAGGTTTCTAGGATTGTTTTTTTGTTTTTATGGTTTAAGGTTTATTAGAGTTTTCAAAATTTTAAGGGATTAAAGGGTTTTTATTTTTTTAGTTGTTTTAGGGCTTTTATTATTTTTAATGGATTTTATAGTTTTTAGTGTTTTAACACTTTTTCATTTTTTAGGGGTTTTAAATGTTTTTATTTTTTTAATGTTTTATTGGGTTTTTGAGGGTTTTATGAATTTTAACATTTTTATTGATTTTTAGGGATTTTTAGGTTTTTTATGTTTTTTGCAGATTTAGGGATTGTGAGGGTTTTTGAAGGTTTTAGGGTTTTTATGATTTTTTGAGAAGTTAGAGTTTCATTTATTTTTTGGGGTTTTTATGGGTTTCTAGTGTTTTTTTTACATTTTCAGGGGTTTAAAGGGTTTTTGGTTTTTTTTTGGTTTTAGGGGTTTTATGGGTTTTTAGTATTTTGAGGGGTTTAAAATTTTTTAAGGGGTTTGTGTGTTTTTATATTTTTTATGTCTTTTAGGGGTGTTATGTGTTTTTATGTTTCTACGATTTTCTTAGGTTTTTAGGGGTTTTAGATTTTTTATATTTAGGGATTATTAGGTATTTTTTAGAATATTTATGGTTTAAGAGTTTTCTAGAAATTTGAGGGGTTTTAGGGTTTTTATAGTTTTATGGGGTTTATTGGGGTTTTAGTAGATTTTTTGAGTTTTTATGGTTTTTAATGTTTTCAGAGTTTTTTTATTTTTAAGGGTTTGAAGGATTTTTGGATTTTAGTCGGTTTTTAGAGTTTTTATAGGATTTTAGGGTATTAAGTGTTTCTTTAGTTCTTAGGGATTTTAGGGTTATTAGGGTATTTTGGGTATTTTAGTTTTTTTTATCATTTTTTAATGTTTTTTTATTTTATGTGTTTTTTTATTTTTAAGGTTTTCTTATGTTTTTAGGGATTTTAGGGGTTTTTATATTTTTATAGATTTTTAAGGGTTTTTTGGATTTTAATGGGATTTTACTGGTTTTAGGTATTTTGTGCGCTTTTGGTGGTTTTATGGGTTTTTATGGTTTTTTGGATTTTTAGGGATTTGTAGGGGTTTTAGGGTTTTTTTGGTTTTTTGTTATTTGGTGTTTTTCAGTGTTTTAGGTTTTTTTATGATTTTTAGAGTTTTTAAACAATTCTAGGGGTTTTAATGGTTTTTAAATTTTTAGGGTTTTTATGGTTTTTATGGTTTTTATTGGGTTTCTACGCCTTTTACGGTTTTGATGTGTTTTAAAGTTTTTAGTGTTTTTTTGGGGCTTTAGGGTTTTTAAGGGTTATTAGCATTTTTAGATTTTTAGGGGGTTTAAGAGTTTTTTTTGGATTTTATTGTTTTATTATGGTTTTTAGGGTTTCTTACATTTTATGGTTATTTAGTGATTTGTTTAAGATTTTTATGGGTTTTGAGGGTTTCAGAGACTTTGCGTGTTTTAGGGTTTTAATGGATTTTAGGAGTTATTAGGTTTTATGGTTTTTTTGAGTTTTTATAATTTTCAGTGGTTAAATGGTTTTTAGAGTATTTTTTTGTTTTAGGTTTTTAATGTGGTTTTATTGTTTTTAAGGGTTTTTTTTGGTTTTTCAGTTTTTTTGTTTTTACGGTTTCTTTTGTTATTACCATTGT
Source organism: Viscum album (assembly GCA_963277665.1). Taxonomy (NCBI): domain Eukaryota; kingdom Viridiplantae; phylum Streptophyta; class Magnoliopsida; order Santalales; family Viscaceae; genus Viscum; species Viscum album. The sequence continues at coordinate 1,634,750,590 of OY728157.1, read as the reverse complement.
GTAGGTTTTTAGGGGTGTTAATTGTTTTTAGGGTTTTAAGGGATTCTTTGTGGTTTTAGGGTTTTTTTGGGATTTTTATATTTCACAGGATTTTTACTAAATTTTTAATATTTTTTTGGGTATTTAGTTTTTTATGAAATTTGAGGGTTTAGTGTTTATAGGGGTTTTGGGGGTTTTTTAGGATTTATAATTTTTGGGGTTTTAAGGGATTTTAGAGTTTTTAATATGATTATTGGTTTAAAGGGTTTTTATAGTATTTTGAATGTTTTAGGGGTTTTTAGTGTTTTAATGGTTTTTAGGGGTTTATGGTTTTTTATAGTTTGTCACGTTTTTTATTGTTTTTAGAGGTATTAATTGTTTTTAGGTTTTTTAATGTTTTCTAAAGGTTTTAAGGGTTTTAGGGGTTCTTATGCTTTTATGAATTTTTATGGATTTATAATGATATTTATGGTTTTTAGGGAGTTTTAATATTTTTAAAAAATTTGAGTGGTTTAAAAGTTTTTTAGAGTTTTTAGTTGTTTCTTTGCGTTTTTATGGTATTTTTGGGGTTTTTAGTGTTTTTATTATTTTTTTAGGATTTTAGGACAAGGAAGATGCGAGAGGTAGGCTATGCCCCCCCCCCCCCCGAAAATTTATTAGAAAAAAGACACAGTAGACAAGGGAGGGGAGGGGTCAAACGACCCACGCCCAAAAAACCCTTAACAACCCCAAACCCAAAAAACCCAAAAGAAGAAAACCAAAATGTTCACAAAAAGACCAAAAAATCAGATTTTTTGATCTATTCCCATCATCACCTCCCAGCCAATCAGCAACCAGCTTCCAGCAGTACCATAACCATAAGAAGAAAAATCATCCGCAATCATCAGCACGATATCAGTAGGACCACAACAAACCCTCCTTGCCAAGCATATCCATTTCCATCAACATCATCCAGCGTCCCTCTGCACTGTTCCCACCATCCATCACCTCCTTTTCATGGATATATATCAACATAAAGATCACTTTTAGAACTATTTTTTATGTTTTTTGGGATTTTTTTTGCCTTTTAATGATTTTATGTATTTTTATGGTATTTAGTGATTTTGAGGGTTTGTAGTGATTTTTAGGGTTTTGGGTTTTTGTGGGGTTTTAGGTGTATTTATTTTTTAGGGTATTGAGGATTTTTAGAGTTTTTTTAGTTTTTGAGAGTTTTAAATGGTTATATAGTATTTAGTTATTTCAAAGGGTTTTATGGGTTTTTACGGGTTTCAAGGTTTTTAGGGGTCTTATGGGCTTTATGGTCTTTTAGGGGTTTTTGGTTCTTTAGTATTTTTTGTTTTTTGATAGTTTTAAAATGATTTTTGTTTTATGGTCTTCTTAGGGTTTTTAGGGAATTTATGGGTGTGTATGTCTTTAGGGATTAATAAGAGTTTTTTTATTTTTATGCATTTTAGAGTTTGGAGGTTTTTTATGGTTTTTTAATATTTTCATCAGATTTAGGGTTTTTTTCATTTTAAGGGTTTTAAGTGGTTTTAGGGTTTTTTGAGTTTTACGGTTTTTATGGGTTTTAAGTGTTTTTTTAGTTTTTACAGGTTGAATGGTTTTTGGGATTTTATGATATTTTAGGTTTTTTTATGTTTTTAATGTTTTTATAGTTTTTATATGATTTAGGGTATTTTTAGGGTTTTTCTGGTTTTTATAGTTTTTAGGGTTTTAGGGATTTTATGTTTCTTTCATTTTTCAAGGGTTTCTTAGTTTTTTAGGTTTTCATACATTTTTATGGAATTTTACAGTGTTTTTGAAATTTATGGTTTTAGGGATTTTGTTGGTTTTAGGGTTTTTATAGTATTTTAGTTTTTTAGGGGGTTTTAGGGTTGTTTGGTTTTAAAGGGTTTCTTATGTTTTCAGGGGTTTTAAGGATTTTTTTAATATTTTTTTGGGGGTTTTAGGATTTATATAGAGTATTTGAGGGTTTTCATGTTTTTGAGTGTTTTTGATGTTTTTAGGGTTCTTATGGTTTTTTTTCTTGTTTTATGATTTTTTCTAGTTTTTATGGTTCTTATGATTTTTGAGAGATTTTTATCATTTTGAGTAGTTTATGGGGTTATTATTTTTTTTAGTGGTTTAACGTTTTAATGGGTTTTTTGGTTTTTTATGATTTTTGGTCGTTTTAGGGTTTTTAAGGGGTTTAAGGGGTTTTTTTGGGTCTTTTAGGGTTCTTTAGGGATTTTATAATTTTTAGGTGTTTTTTGTGATTGAAATTGTTTTTAGGGTTTTGAGGATTTCATAGGCTTTTTAGGGTTATTTTATGTTTTTTGGGATTGTTACGTCCTTTTAGGTTTTTAAATTTTTTTATGGTTTTATGGATTTTTAGGAATTATAGGGTGTTTAGGGTTTTTAGGACTTTTTGAATTTTTACATTTTTTGGGGGTTTTGAGTTTTTTTAGGATTTTAATGTTTTCTTAATGTTTTTTTAGATTTTTAGGGTTTTTACGTTTGAATTTATTTTTAGGAATATTTCAAATTTTTAGGATTTTTATGGTTTTTAGAAATTTTTAGGGTTTTAGGATTTATTTAGGGTTTTAAGGGGTTTTATAATTTTTTGGGGGGTTTAGAGTTTTTAGTGGGTTGTTAGGGTTTTTAAGGGTTTTAGGGTCTTTATGGGTTTTAGGGGTTCTATAGTTATTGTGGGTTTTACGGATTGTTAGGGTATTTATGGATTTTAGCGTTTTTATGTTCTTTAGGGGTTCTAAGTGTTTATTCTATTATAAGGTTTTTTAGGATATCTCAGGGTTTTTTAACTTTTTAGGGATTTTGAGGTATTTTTTAGGTTTTTTATGTTTTTTAGGGTTGTTTGGGATTTTGAGGGTTTTAAGGGTTTTTATGGGTTTTAATGTCTTTAAGATTTTTTAGGTTTTTGAAGGGATTAAAGTGTTTTTTGGTTTTTATTGTTTTCTTATGGGTTTTATTGCTTTTTATTTTTTTAGGGATTTTTCCGGATTTTTATGTTATTTTACGGTTTTTTTGGGTTGTTATGGTTTTTGTGGTTTTAGTACTTTTTTTAATTTTTCATGTTTTTAATATTTTTTAGAGTTTTTTAATTTTTTCAAGTTCAAGTAGTTTTTAGAGATTTTAGTGGTTTTTTAGGTTTTTTTATAGGTTTTAGGGTTTTTTATAGTTCTTATTGTTTTTTTTGGTTTTAGGGGGTTTATGGATTTTAAGGTATTTTAGGGTATTTTATTTCTTTAGGTTTTTAAGGGTTTTAACAGTTTTTAAGTAATTAAGGTTTTCTTAGGGGTTTTAATGGTTTCTATGGATATATAATTTTTTGAAGTTTTAGTTTTCTTTTAGTATTTTAAATGGTTTATTAGGGCTTTTAGGTTTTAGTTTTTTTGGGGGTTTAATATTTTTTTGGTTTTTAGGGGGTTTAAGAGTTTTTAGGCTTTTAAGGTTTTCTTAGTGATTTTTAATATTTTATGGTTTTGTACATTTTTTGGGATTATGAGGGAATTTTTTTAAAAAATTATTGTTTTTAGGGGTTTTAGGGATTTTAAGGGTTTTTTGGGTTTTTTGGGTCTTGTGGTTTTTTGGGTTTTTAGATTTTTTTTTTAGTTTTTTAGGTATCTTATAGTTATGTAGATTTGTTTATCATCTTTAGTGGTTCAAAAAGAGTTTTAGTGAATTTTTAGTTCTTTTAGAGATTTTAGGGGTTTTATGGTTTTTAGGGGTTTTTTTGTCTTTAGGGTTCAAGGGTATTTACCAATTTTTGGGATTTTCGGCTGTTTTAAGTTTTTTTTGGATATTAATGATTTCTAATGAATTTTCGATGTTTTCAAAAAAAATTATGTTTTTAGGGCCCTTTTAGGATATTTATGTGTTTTGGGGGTTTTAGGGATTTATAGGGTTTTTCATATTTTGGGGGGTTATAATTGTTTTTAGGGTTTTAAGGCTTTTTAGGGTTTTTAGGGTATTTTATGTTTTTATGGATTTTAAATTTTTGTTTTGTTTTTATAGACTTTATATATTTTTATGATTTTTATTATTTATAGGGTTTTTGAGGGATTTTATGGTTTTTAGGTTTTTTAGGGTTTTTATCATTTTTATGTTTTTAGCGGATTTAAGTGTTTTTACAATTTTAATGTTTGCTAATGGTTTTTTAGGGTTTTTAGTGTTTTATAATTTTTTAGGGTTTATTTGGATTTTATTTGGATTTTAATGGGTTTTTATGGGTTTTGGGGATGTTGTTTGATTTTAGAGGTTTTTAATGTTTTTAAGGGTTTTATTGTTTAGTTGGGGTTTTAGGGTTTTTTTTTGTTTTTAGTGTTTTAAGGTTTTTAAGAGTTTTTTAACAATTTTTGGGTGTCTAAAGGGTATTATATATTTTAGTGATTCTTATGATTTCTATCGGTCGATAGAGAGTTTTTATGGGTTTTAGGGGTTTTTATAGTTTTTAGGGTTTCAGGGTCATTTTAGGAAACTTTAAGGGTTATTATCATTTTTTTTTGTTTTTAGGTGTTTTAAGAATTTTTAAGTTTTAAGGATTTCTTATGGGTATTAAGGATTTTAAGTGATTTTACTTTTTTATATATTTTTAGGGATTATTTAGTATTTTTATGGTTTTTAGATAATTGAATTGGTTTTAGGGGTTTTTTGGTTTTTAGGGGTTTTACAGATTTTAGTGTTTAAATTTTTTTTAGGTTTTTAATTTTTGTTAGGGTTTTTAATTTTTTTTGTAGATTTTTTGGAGTATTATGCGTTTGTAGAGTTTTTAGGGATTTTGAGTGTTTTTTGGGTTTTTTAGGATTTTATAGTTCTTTTTTTTGGGGTTTTGGGGATCTTTTTGTTTTTGTGGGTTATTTAGTTTTTTAATGTTTTTTATGTATTTAAAGGTTTTTTAGAGTTTTTTATGGTTTTTAGGGTTTTTATCAATTTTTCTTGTTTTTAGTGGTATTATTGTTTTAGGGATTTTTCGGGTTTTAAGGGTATTTTGTGGTTTGTATACTTTTTCATGTTTTCAGTGTATTGATTATTTTTATGTTTTTAAGGATTTTATATGGTTTTTAGGTTCTTTTGGGTTTCTCATATTTTTAGGGATTTTTTGTTATTTTTTAGGATTTTTATGGGTTGTACGGTTTTTTTGGATTTTGAGGGTTTTTACAGTTTTTAGTGTTTTAGGGTATCTTATGGTTTTTAACCTTTTTTAAATTTTTTGGGGGTTTAGTGTTTTAGATTTTTATGGTTTTCTTTGTAATTTTTTAGGGTTTTTAATATTTTTATGTTTTAGGTATTTTTAGGTCTCTTTTAGGAATTTTATTTTTTTAGTCTTTTAGGGATTTTGTGGGGTTTTATGATATTTTTGGTTCGTTATAGATTTTTTAGTTTTTATGTGTTTTAATTTTTTAGAGTTATTTTTTACTATTTTAGTGTTTTAAATGGTGTTTAGATATTTTAGTTCATTTTTAGTTATTATAGGTTTTAGGGTTTTTATGGTTTTAAGGGGTTTTTGGGTTTTTAAGGGTGTTTAGGGATTTTAGTTTTTTTTTTGATTTTAGGGGTTTCAGAAGTTTTTATGTTTTTGAGGATTTCTTGTGGGTTTTCAGGGGTTTTATGTTTTTTTTTGTTTTTAGGGTTTTTTTTATCTTTTTTTGGATTTTTATGGATTATATGGTTTTTTTGGGATATTAGGGTTTTTAGTGGTATTTAGGGTTTTTAGTGTTTTTTGTATTTTTTATGTTTGGGTATTAAGTGTTTTTATTTTTGTAATTTTTTTTAGGATTTTTAAGGTGTTTGATATTTTTTATGTTTTTATGGACTTTTTGGTCTTTTTTGGGTTTTTAAGTTTTTAGGGTTTTAGGGATTTTATGGTATTTCAAGGTTTTTAGGTTTTTAGAGTTTTTTTTATCATTTTTAGGGTTTTAATGGTGTTTTAGGTTTTTTCGGGATATTTAGGGTTTTTAGGGTGTTTTAGGGGATTTATGTTTGGGGGGGTTAGGTTATTTTAGGTGTTTTAGGGTTTTTATCATTTTTTTATTTAGGGGTTTTAATATGTTTTTTTAAAGGTTCTATTATGATTTTTCAAGGGTTTTGGGGTTTTTTTTACCTTTTTAAAGAATATTATGGATTTTTTGGATTTTGTTTATTTTTCTCATTTTTAGGGATTTTTGGGATTTTTGTGTTTTAGGTTTTTTTTCATTTTTATGTTTTTGGGGGTTTTATGTGTTTTTATGGTATTTTTTGTCTTCATTGGATTTTTAGGGTTTTTTAAATTTATTTTTGATTTTTATGGTTTTTTGGAATTTTACGGATTTTGATGGGTTTTACGATTTTTTAGGGTTTTTCTGGTTTTTTAGACTTTTAGCATTTTTTGGGGTTTAATGTGCTTTTATATTTTTATAGTTTTCTATGCTTTTATGGGTTTTAATAGTTTAATGGTTTTTTATGTTTTTTATTGTTTATAGTTGTTTTTAGGGGTTATAAGGTCTTTTAGGTTTCATAGGGTTTTGGGTTTTTAGGTTCCTTCTGGGTTTTTAGTGTTTTAGGTTTTTAAGGTTTTCTTAGGGGTTTTTTAGGTTCTTTATTGTTTTTTACATTTTAAATTATTTTAGGTCTTTTTTAGGATTTTTATGGTTTTTAGAGTTTTTTGGTATTTTTTGGGGGTCTAGGGTTTTTAGCGTTTTTAGGGTTTTTAGGGGGTTTAGTGCTTTTTTAGGGTTTTTATGGGTTTTTTTAATTTTATGGTTTTTAGGTGTTCTTAATTTTTTTTGGGTCGCTTAATATTTTCAATGTTTTTAGGTTTTCAGGGGTTTTAAGAGTTTTTATAATTTTCTTGGTGTTGTTCAGGGTTTTTATGTTTTTTCATTTTTAGGGACGTATTTTTATTTTTTAGGATTTTTATCAGGTTTTTAGGTTTCTTAGGGATTATGGGGATTTTTAGAGTTTCAGGGTTTTATTGGTTTTAGATTTTTTTGTGTTTATTAGGTTTTTAGTAATTTTTAGTGTTATTAGGGTTTTATGGTTCTCTAAGTATTTTCCAGGATTTTTAAGTTTTTTAACATTTTTTATCATTTTTCAAGAATTTTGGGATATTTGTGGGTGTTAAGGTTGTTTAGGGATTATGAACCATTTTAGGGGTTTTAGTATTTTTATGGTTTTTTAGATTTTTTAGAGGTTTCTAATGTTTTTAGGGTTTTTAAATCTTTTAAATATTTTTAACATTTTTAGGTATTTAAAGGGTTTTTAGAGTTTTTAGTTGTTTTTTTCGTTTTTATGGGTTTTGGGAGTTATTATGTTTTTTGTCTTTTTCATGGTTTTTATGAGATTTAAGATTTTTCATGGTTTTTAGGATTTTTAGGGTTTTTTGGGTGATTTATGGTTTTTTAGAGGTTCTATAATTTTTAGGTTTTTTAGGGTTTTAAAGTGTTACAAAGTTTTAAAGGATTTATTTTGGGTTTTTAGGTGTTTTTATGATTTTAGGGATTTATAAATATTTTTTAGGATTTTATGGTTTTTAGTGGATTGATTGGTTTTAAGTGTTTTTATGGTTCTTAGGGATTTAGGTTATTTATGGTTTTTCAACATTTTTTTATTTATTTTAAGAGTTTTTATAATTTATTTTTTTTAATGTTTTTTTGGATTTTTAGGGTTTTAGGGTTTATATTTTAGGTATTTTTATAGATTATTTATAATTTTTATGCGTTTTTATTGTTTTGGGGATTTTGAGAGGTTTTAGGGGTGTTTAGGGTTTTTATGGGTTTCTTTTGTTTTTTTGGATTTTTGGAGTTTTTTTTATTTTTTGGGTTTTTGTGGGGTTTAATGGGATTTTGGGGTTTTTAAATGTTTTATGGGTTTATTGGGGTATTTTAATTTTTGTGTTTTATTATGGGGGTTCTAGGTTTTTTGGGGTTCTTTAAGTTGTTTAGGGTTTTTATTATTTTTAGGTTATTTTAGTGTTTTTAGTATTAATTTTTTAATGTTTTTAATGTTTTTTAGGTTTTAGGGGTTTTATTTGTTTTGAGGTTTTTAAGGTTTTCATTGGGATTTTCTTGTTGTTTTGGGGTTTTTATGTTTTTTGGGATATTTAGGATAATTTTTTTATTTTTATGGTTTTTAGGATTTTCATGTATTTAGAGTTTTTATGGTTTTTAATGTTTTCAGGGTTTTTAGATTTTTTGGATTTTTTGGGCTTTAGGTGTTTTTAGGTTTGTAAGTTTTTGTTTGGTTTTTAGTGGTTTGAGGATTTCTTATGTTTTTAATATTTTTTAGTTCTTTTATATGAATTTTATAGTTTTTAAGGGTTTTAGGTATTTTAAGTTTTTCTAGGGTTTTTAGGGTTATTTTGGTTATTATGGATTTTTTTGGTTTTTAGGGTTTTTATGAGTGTTTTAGGGTTTTTAAGGTTTTTATATTTTTTAACATTTTAAGGGATATAATGGTTTTATAGAGTTTTTAGTGGTTTTTATGGGGATTTAGGGTTTCTATGGGTTTTTATGGTTTAATGGTTTTGGGGGTGTAGGGTCCTGAAAATTCATCAAAGGGAAGTAAAATACTCTTGCATGTTGGGATAATCAAAGATATAAATGTTGTATTGAAATTTTGAGAATAAATAGGAAGATATAAAATTTTGAAAATGGATCTGACCTTGTAGCGTACCATCACCGGGAAAGGTTAGCAGAAGGCATAAAATGTGAACCACTGGTACGTCGATGACCTAAAACTTACTATCTCGTGAGGCGTTAGCCAGCAAATGAAGGTTTTCGTGGTGAATTTCCACCTATGAACTGAAGTCTCATTGAACTATTTTTTCACTGGAGAGAATCTAATAGTGGTATGCCCTACAAACCATCCCCATGAACGAAGTGGTTAGCGAGTGAGGATATTCCAACAGCGTACCACACCACTACAAAACTCGACTGATTGAGTTTTATATGGATCAAGATATCTCTTTATGGGCTTTCTCAAATGGTGTTGCAGGCCCATAGATATGATTTTCCCCAGCACTCTATAAAAGAGATTCCAGAGGAACTAAAGAGAAGTGAAAAAAAATGTGAGGGAGAGAGCTCTGGGACAGGTTAAAAGTGGATGAAAAATATAGAGGGTGTAGGGGAAATTTCTCCCACACTCTAAATAGTTCATGAGACTCTATCCCACATTAGAAATAGTTCTTGAAATCCATCTCGTGAACCATATGCAGAAAGATGTTTACAGAAGTCCTCCCGATGAACCGCATTCAGAAGACCCTCTGCAGCGAACCAGGAAACATATAAAAATATAAAATAAAAATGGTTCATGTGAGCCCATATACAGAAGACAGTACATCGACGCCCATATGCGGAAGACAGTACGTGGACCCCTTATGTGGAAGACAGTTTTCGACAAGATCCACTGCGTACCATTATACGCGGACAACTCCTCTTCGTACCATCCAAAGTGGCTGGCTCCTACACGGATAGCTCTTACATAGATTTCCTATATAGAAAACCATTCATTCCCACCAGTCCATAGTGGAGGGGATGCTCCCCCACACCCCCACTCAGGGTCAGTTCCTGGCTACGGTCCCTTCGCTACCGTCACGGATCTCCATGAAAAATAGAGAGTCACATCACAAACTTTTCAGGACGATTCGAAGACATTTTCCATTGCACCCTTATGTCATCTAAACATCTGTCCCTTAAATACCATGAGAAGAGACATTCCTCATGCACCTCACATGAAGCCCTATCACCTGCTTCCTATGCCAGGTTGACGCATAACTCCATGGAAAATCACAGTATGAATTTTACTTACATCTTAGAGACAACCTTTCCATCCATCAAACTCTGTGTCTTTTGGTGATTCCAGATCCTCATAAACTTCCATGACTATCAGAACAGAAAGGCTAGTGTCCTAAGGACACCTCTTCTTGACTATTCACATCATGACCTGGTGGTTCTGCATATGTTTCCCACAAAAACAACCTTCAATCAAAGGAATATTTTTCCTCAGTAGAGTTCTTTCCTACCTATTTATGCCTCAATGTTTTCCATGCCCCATATCATTTCCCCTAATCTGAAAATCCATAAATCCACAATTTACACTTTCCTTCCCTCTCATGTTCTAGGAATATCAGAACATTCTATCCTGATTTTCCTATAGAAAATCATGGATTTAATAATAATTGCTCTAAACTCTATAACCTAAAACTATGAGTTATCCTCCTAACCACATGACATTCAACTATATGGTACTTGTCTCAGAAACACAACATTAAATAGGGGTTTTATTTCCTAAGCTATATAACCTTAAACTATAGTATACCGGGTGATTTATGATCCTCATATACCTCCCCGACCATCAAAAATGGAAGGTCAGTGTCCTATGGACACCATTGTTTGACTATGCACATTATGCCCCAGTGGCTCCGCATATAATGCCGACACAAAACCATTAAACATAAGAAAATTTGTCCTCAGGAGAGTCCTTTCCTACCTATGAATGCCTCAATGGATTCCATTCCCATATAATTTCTCTTGATCTGAGAATCCCTATATACAAGATTTACAATTTCCTTCACTCTCATTTTCAAGGAATTTCAGAACATCCCAACCCAATTTTCCTATAACTAATCATGGATTTGATAATAAATAGTCCAAAATATATGACCATAAACTATGAGTTATCATCCTAACCATATGAAATTAAACTGTATGGTACTAGTCCTAGAAACACGACATTAAATAGGGATGTCATCATCCAAGCTCTATGACTTTAAACTGTAGTATATTCCATATGACGTTTTAGGTCCTTCCCACTAAGGTAAGTCCCCAATCTTCTAAGGCCAGGTCACATGACCATTAATGCCAATTCACATGGAAAGGTTCATCACTCCTTCCATCACCCCTAGTCACCCCTACCTCTTCCATCGTGGGCTCTCCCTCTCCCACCAACATGGGAGGATGAATGTTCCTTTTTGAATCTTTCACATCATCTTGTTTCCTACATTGATATTGACTCATGTGGGATTAGAGGTTTGTGAATATCACAAAATCCACATGATTCTGAACTATGAGAACTCTGATTCCTAGTCAAAACAGGATACGTAGGACACCTACCAGAAGGCCTGACCTCAAAAGTGTTCCAATCCAAATGGTTCACCTGATCATGTTTCTCATAAGATGGTCAACTTATATGCATAATCACCACACAATCGATCTATGTGGGTTATGATTCCTCTCTCTAGGATACATAGGAATCCATTATTATAGGCCCAATCCCAAATCATGTCACCTTCCATTCCCCTTAGATGAAGATAGACTCTAAAGAGCCTAATAATATATCTCAAGTCAGCATTGACTTTGTACCATCAAATGTGTTCATGTTTATGAAGATCCTACAACCCAAGGGTATCCATTGGAAACACTCTTCAGAAATGAACCAAGGATTTATAAAAATATGAACACGAGTTAAATCTATAAGAGAGTCTCAGAACGGACAGAAATCTTCCCTCGAAAGGGCGCAGTGAGCTTGAACTCCCATCCTCTCGACAAATTAGGTCCTTAAGTGTCATTGGCCAAATCGTTAGCTAACAACGCCTACATTTGGAATGTAGGTCCATGAATCATGGATACCAGGGCCGTTGGGCATTCTTGGCTCCACGAATAAACCCGTTGGAGGCCATCCAAATAAGTTTTATCTGAGAAGGACCGATTGTACAAGTGCTTAACCCCCATGCAATTTCACACTAGGACCAATAGTTCCCGCAGGGTTAATTCAACCTTCTTTAAAGGATAATGGCATTGAACAGTTTGAAAAAAAAGGAATTGTAAACTCAGTGAGGACCCATCTCTATATAAAAAGGGACGGCTGATGATCCTTGTTGAACCATTTTACACCACCAACAAAAAATGTCACCTCGGTGGCAGAACAGGGGGTTTAGGGTATTTTTAGGGTTTTAGCATTTTTTAGTTTCTTTATGGGTTTTATGTGTCTTTAGCTTTTTATGTTTTTCTTACGGATTTACATGGATTTTAGGGGTTTATGTTTTTATGGATTTTTAGGGATTTTTTTGGATTTTATGGGTTTTGGGATTTTAAGGTGTTTAGGATGTTTTAGTGTACTTATGGTTTTTTATTGGTTTTGATGTTTTTAGGATTTTATGGGTTTTAAGGGTTATTATCATTTAAGGTTTTCTGAGGTTTTTTAGGGTTTTTAGGGTTTTTACATTTTAAGGGATTTTTTCTGATTTTTTGTTTTTTAGGGTTTTTCAGGATTTTGATGGGTTTTAGGGTTGTTTTAAGGTTTTTATGAATTTAAGTTTTTTTTAAATGTTTTTTGGGTTTAAAAGGGTTTCTAGGTATTTTGACAGTTTTTATGAGTTTAAAAGGTTTTTAGGGGTTATAGTGGTTTAAGTGTCTCTAAATTTTTATATTTTTTTTTATGTTTTTAGGGCTTTATGGGTTTTTTGAGTTTCAGGTGTTTTTATTATTTTTAGGGGTTTTAGGGTTCTTAAGGTCCTTAAAAAATATGGTTTTTATTGATTTTTAGGTTTTTAGGTATTTTAAGTGTTTTTAGGTTTTTAAGGTTATATTAGGGTTTTCAGGCTTTTTAGGATTTTTATGTTTTTAGGAATTTTTAGAGATTTTTATTTATTTTTTTGGATTTTTATGGGTTTTTTTGGTTTTAGTTATTTTTAGGGTTTCTATGGATTTTCAGGGTTTTATGGATTTTTTCATTTTTAGGGGTTTTAACTATTTTTCAGTGTCTTGGGGTTTATCAGTATTTTTACATGTTTTAAATTGTTTTTGTGATTGTTAGGCCTCTATTTGGTTTATCGTGGTTTTTAAGGATTTTTGGGATTTTTGGGATCTTAGGGTTTTGTATGCCCTTTTTGTGGTTTATGGTTTTTTAATATTTTATGGTTTTTTTGGTTTTTATATTTTTTAACATTTCTAGGGGTATAAAAGGTTTTTAGATTTTTTAGTGGTTTCAGGATTTTTATTGGGTTTTATGGTTTGTTATGGTGTTAGGGTTTTTATGGTTTTTATGGTTTTTAGAGTCTTATGGTTTTTAGGGTTTTTAGTGGTTTTAGTGTTTTTAGGGTATTTAGGGTTTTAACTGGTTGTAGTGTTTTTAGGGTTTCAAGGGTTTTATGAGTTTTTAGGTATTTATGTTTTTCCGAGAGTATTTCAAGGTTTTATGTACTTTATACATTTTTAGGAGTTTTTATTTAATTTTAGGAATTTTATGGTTTTTATGGTTTTTAGGGATTTTGAGGGATTTAAGGGTTTTTTAGGATTTTCTGGGTTTTTTTGTTTTTTTGTTTGTTTAGGGTTAATAATTTTTAGGGATTTTACATTTTTTAGAGTTTATTTTAATATTTTTGGGGTTTAAATAAATTTTATTGTTTTATGTGGTTTCTTAGGGTTTTTATGGGTTTTTATGTTTTTTCAAGGTTTTAGGGGTTTGATGGTTTTTAGCGGATTGTAGTGTTTTAGGGTATTTTAGGTTTTGTGGGTTTTTTGTTTGTTTTGGGTGATTTAGGGTGTTTGAGTGTATTTAGGTTTTCACGTTTTTCTAAGGTTGTTTCATCGTTTTTTGGGTTTTTTTATGTTTTTAATGATTTTTTGGGAATTATAATATTTTTAAATTTTTTGGTATTTTTAGGAATTTTTATGGTGATTAGGCTTTGAAGCTTGTAAGGGTATTTTAGGGATTGTAGAATTTTTTATATTTTTAGGGTGTTTTAGTAATTTAAGGTTTTTATGATTTTCTTATAGATTTTCTAGGTTTTTAGGGTTTTTTCATTTATAGTGATATTTGGTATTTTTGAAGTATTTTTATGGTTTTTAGTTATTTTTGGGGTTATTACGGTTTTTATGGGTTTGTGGTTTTTTGGGGTTTGGGTTTTTATATTTTTAGTTAATTTTAGAGTTTTCAAAGTTTTTAGGTGTTTAAAGGGTTTTTAGAGTCTTTAGTGGTGTTTAGGTTTTTTATAAGTTTTTCGGGGATTTAAGGTTTTTAGTGGTTTTGTGGTTTTTATGGGGGTTTGGGGTTTGTTGGGTCGTTTTAGGGTTTTTTAGGTTTTTAAGTACATTATAGGTTTTTATAGGTTTTAAATTTTTTTATGTTTTTATGGTCATCTTAGGGTTTTTCATGGTTTTTAGGGGTTTTAACATTTTTCGGGATTTTAATTTATTTTTTAGGATTTTTATGGATTTTTAGGGTTTTCAAAGATTTTGGTGGTTTTTTATTTTTTTAAGGTATTGTTTTTTGGGGGGTTTAGGGTGTTTTATGAGTTTTTTAGGTTTATTAAGGTTTTTAGAGTTTTTAAATTATTTTTTATGTGAATTTTTTGTAATAAATTTTATGGGTTTAAAGGGTCTTTATAGTTTTCAGTGGGTGTTAGTGTTTTTATGGGTTTTTTACATTTTTTTGGAATTTATGATTTTTTTTGGGGTTTTTTTGGGATTTTCGGTTTTTCGGTTTTTAGGGTTCTTAAGTGTTTTATGTGTTTTTAGGTTTTTTATATTTTCTTACTATCTTATAGTGTTTTTAGTTGTTATTATGTTTTAACTGATATTTATTGCTTTTAAATATTTTTTTTGGATTTTTAGGATTTTAATGGATTTCTAGAGTTTTTAGGTGTTTTAGTGGTCTTATAATTTTTATGTTTTTTTGAAGTGATTTTAGTTTTTTTCAGGTTTTCAAATGGTTTTTAGGGCCTCTAGAGTTTTTATGTTTTGAGGTATTTTTTGGGATTTTTATGATTTTTATGGTTTTTAGGATTTTTAGGGATTTTCAGGGTTTTAGGGTTTTAATGATTTTTTTGGGGTTCTATTTGTTGGGATTTAAGGTGTTTTTTGGGTATTTTTGGGGGATTGAAGGGTTTTTATATTTTTTAAAAAAATTAGTGGTTTAAATGGATTTTAGAGTTTTAGTGGGTTTTTTGTATTTTTATGGGTTTTATGTGTTTTTAGGGATTTATGTTTTTTTTAGTTTTATGATTTTATTTTTCAATGGTTTTTTTAATGTTTTTAAGGTTTTTAGAGTTTTTAGGTTGTTATGGGTTTTAAGTGATTTTAGGTTTTTTAGGTTTTTATGGTTTTTCAAGGTTTTAGTGATTTTTATGGATTTTTAGGGTTTTTAGGGTGTTTAGGGATTTTGATGGGTTTTATGGTTTTTAAGTGTCTTTAGGGATTTTATGTTTTTAAATGATTTTGGTTTTTATTGGTTTTCAGTGTTTTAGGCATTTACAAATTTTTAATGGGATTTAGGGTTTTAAGGGTTTGTTACGTTTTTAGAGATTTTTATTGGTTTTTGGATTTTTATAGGTTTTTAGTGTTTTTATGGATTTTTAGGGGGTTTTTTGTTTTTTATGGTTTTTAACTTTTTAGGTGTTTTTTTGGTTTTATGTTTTTAAGATATTTTTAATTTTTTTAGGGGTTTATAAGTTTTTTAGAGTTTTAGTAGGTTTTATGGTTTTTAGGTGATTTAAATATTTCATGGGGTTTTACTAGGTTTAGGGTTTTTGGTGTGTAAGGGTATTTTAGTGTTTTAGTTTTCTTTAGGTTCTTAGGTTTTTAAGTATTTTTAGGTTTTTATGATGTTCTTAGGTTTATTCATGGTTTTTATGGTTTTTAAAACTTTTAGGAATTTTTGGTGATTTTTTTTTTGATTTTTATGGGTTTTGAGGTGTTTTAGGGGTTATAGTGATTTTTAGGGGTTTATGGGTTTTAGGGGTTTTATGGCTTCAGGGAGTTTTAATATTTTTTTAGTTTTTCCAGTTTTTAATGTTTTTTATAGTTTTTTAACAATTTTATGTGTTTAATGGGGTTTTAGTGTTTTTAGTTGTTTTTAGGGATTTTATTGGTTTCTTATGTTTTTTATGTTTTAAAGTTTTATTTTTTAGGGGTTATTATGGTTTTAGGATATTTTATAGTTTTTATCATTTTTAGGTTTTAGGGTTTTTCAGTGTTTTTAGGTTTTTAAGGATTTGTTCTCGGTTTTCACGTTTTTTAGGGTTTTTTAAATTTTTATTGTTTTTTTGGGAAATTTTTAGGTTTTTTATTGGTTTTTGGGGAATTTAGGTTTTTTTTGGGTTTTTTGGGGTTTTAGGGTTTTTAGCGGTTATTAGGTTTTTTAGAAGATTTAAGTGTTTTAATTTTTGAAGGGTTTATTACGATTTTTCATATGTTTAGGGTATTTATATTTTTTTAGGATATTTAGGGATATTTATGAGTTTTATTGGTTTTTATGATTTTTACAGATTTTGAGGGATTGTTGGGGGGGTTTGGGTTTTAATTTTTTTTAGTCTTTAGGGTTTTAAGGTTTTTATAGTTTTTTTTACATTTTTAGTTGTTTAAAAGGTTTTATAGATTTTTTCATGTATTATTATGATATTCTTAGGGTTTTAGGGTTTAAATGTTTTTAGGGTTTTATTTTTTCATCGGTTTTATGTTTTTATGGTTTTAATAGTGGGTTTCATGTTTTTTACATTTTTAGATATATATAGTAATTTTTTTGGATTTTTATGGTTTTTAGGTTTTTAGGGATTTTTACAGTTTTAGGGGATTTAGGGATATAGAGTTTTTATGGTTTTTAACGGTTTAGGGTTTTTTGAGTTTATATGGGATTTTAATGCTTTTAGATATTTTTAAACATTCTAGGGGTTTAAATATTTTTTATATTTTTAGTTGTTTTTAGGGTTTTAATTGGTTTTAGGGGTTTAAGCAATTTTGGGGTTTTAGGGTTTTTATGGTTGATTAGGGTTTCTAGGGTTTTATTTTTTTTATCGGTTTTTGGTAATTTAGTGATTTTAAGAGTTTTCAGATTTTTAGGGGTTTATTAGGGATTTTCAATGTTTTAGGGTTTTTTACATTTTTTTGGATTTTTTGGCTTTTCTATGATTTTTATGTGTTTTTAGAGTTTTTTTGGATTTTGTGGGGTTTTTGGATTTTAAGGGTTTTTAATGTTTTTTGGTACTTACAAGTTTTAAGTGTTTATTGGTCTTTGATGTTTTTAGGTTTTTCATTGTTTTTTACATTTTTATGGATTTTTAAGGATTTTGTTGGATTTCCATGCGTTTTTGGGGTTTAAATGATTTTGAGGGTTTTTAGGGGTTTTAATGTTTTTATGGTTTTTGGGTTTTATAGGTTTTTTTAGTTTTTTAGGGTTTTAATGGGTTTTTAGTGTTGTCTAGGGTTCTTATGGGTTTCAGGGTTTTATGGTTTTTATGGGTTTTAAGAGTATTAGGTTTTCTAGTGTCTTTTTAGGGTTTTTAGCATTTTTAGCTTTTTAGGGGTTTATGTTTTTTATGGTTTTTAATGTTTTCTAAAGGTTTTTAGAGTTTTAAAAAAATTTATGTTATTTTATGTATTTTTTAGGATTTTAGTTTCTTTATGCGGTTTAAGGAATTAAAAATGGTTTTTAGTGTTTTTACGGGTTTTAGGGATTTTATCATTTTTTGTGTCTTTTAATGGTTTTTTGTGTTTTTAGGTTTTTCTTAGGGGTTTTTATATTTTTAGGTGTTTATAATTATCTATGGTATTCTAGGTATTTTAAGATATTTATAGAATTTTAGTGTTTTTAGGGATTTTTATGGTTTTAGGGGTTTTTTAGTTTTTAAGGTTTTAAGGATTTTTAGACCTTTTTTAATTTTTTTTAGCAGTTTAAAGGGTTTTTATTGTTTTTAATGGTTTTGAGGTTTTTATGGGGTTTTAGCAGTTTTTCTGTTTTTAAGGGTTCGTATTATTTTTTGTATTTTTAGGTTTTTTAGTGTCATTTTGTGTTTTTAGGTTTTTTATAGTTTTTCATAGTTTCTAGGTATTTTGATGGTTTTTAAGGGTTTTAGTGTTTTATTGTTTTTTGGTATTTTTTGAGTTTTAAGGGGTTATAATGGTTTTTAGAGTTTTTTTTTGCATTTTTAAGAGATTAAAGGGTTTTTATAGGTTTACCGGTTTATTATTGTTTTTATGGGTTTTAAGGGCTTTCATTGATTTTAAGGGTTTTATGATTTTTAGGGGGTTTTAGGGTTTTAGTGTATTTTAGGGTTTTTAGAGCTTTTTAGGTTTATAAGGGTTTTATGTGTTTTTTGGTTTTATTTCTTTTTGGGATTTTCAATTTTTTAAAAATAATTATGTTTTTTACAATTTTTAGGTCTTTTTTTGGGTTTTTTTGGGTTTTAGGGGTCTAATCGTTTTTTTGGTTTTTAGGTTGTAAGGTTTTTAGGGGTTTTAGATCTTGTTTTGGATGTTTATAATTTTAGGTATTTTGTTGGTTCTGAATGTTTTTAGGTTTTTAGGGGTTTCTTATACATTATATGGGATTTTAGGGTTTTTCTATTTTCAGGGATTTTTAGGTATTTCATGATTTTTTATTTTTTTTATGCATTTTGAGGGGTTTTAGGGTTTTTCATATTTTTTAGAGGTTCTTAATGCCTTTAGGGGTTAAAATAATTTTTATAGTTTCAAGTGTGTTTTTAAGGGATTTTGGGAAAGGAAGGTGTGAGGTCAGGCTATTCCTGGCGCCCCAAAATTAACTAAAATAAAATTAAAGTAGACAAGGGTGGGGAGGCGTCAAACGACCCACACCAAAAAACCCTAGACCCCCAAAACAGAAAAGACCCACAAAAAACCCAAAAAATATAAGAGAAAGAAAAATGAACTAAAAATCAACATATCCATCCCCATAAGGATCCCCATCTGCACCATAAACATAAGAAGAATCCAACTCCATAGAATCCCATTCAGATGATTCATATTGCTTGAGGAAGGCATTGTAACTATCTCTGATATTTTGCTACTCCACATTCAGGTACGTCTTGACATACCAACCTCCCCTGTCAGAGGCATTTTCTTTATCATTAAAAGATGATTTTGTGGACACCGTATTTAGAAAAGTAGAGTGGTCCTTTCTCAGCTTCAACTTTTGCGGATCTAAGGAGACCCCAGAAGATTTTTTTTCCTTTATTATATGGAATGGAATCCCCTAGAAAGGCCATATCCTTGATGAACATATCAATATTTTGGTTCAACCTTCTATCTTCCTCTTGGTTGGGGATAAATAAGGATTTCTGGTTAAGGTAACAATCACCAAAAACCTTGTACTGCAGCATGCTAGGAAAAGGTTCCTTGATAGCCAGATGAGGAGGTGTCACCACACCAGCCAACACCAGTAGCAGGCCTTCTCCTCCTTCAGAGCAGGATAAACCAAATCAATAATTCTCTCAATTGTTCTATCCACCTCAATGATATATATACCAAGAGTCAATTTCCCCTCATCCAAAACAATCCCATCACTATTGTGAACAAGCACATGCAACTCTTTTTTTATCTTTCTCAATATCACCATCCGGGATCCCAGTGGTGTCCATCATTATATAGGATTCACTAGTATTCTCGTACACACTCCATCCATCATGCCCAACAACGACGGCCTTCACCTCACTCTGTACAGCATTCCTTGCTCTCCCAAAATCAACAATTGGATACCCTTGCACCTCCTCCTAGAGCTCCAGCCCTTCAAAGTGGTCGAAACCTAGAACGAATTCTTTCCTATGCTTCAGACTGCTGTTAGAGGAAATAAAAATCCCACCAGTAACAACCTCCTGGCATAAATAACTTCCAACATCTGAAATCTTCAAGTCCCTCGCTAATTGCATGAAATATCACTCACCATGGGCTCTGATTGACACTGAACAACTTCATTCCCTAAACTGTTATCACCTACTGTAGAACCATGGCCCCCAGCACAACTGGAAGTCCAGCCCACACAATCTTTGGGCTCAGTTATCCAAAACCTAGACAAATCTGAGTTGTAACCCCTTCATCACCTATCCATTCATGCACTCTTGAAACAGCCGATGTGATATCCTTAACATGCACCCCCCACCTGAGCCTGACCCCCTTCAACAGACTCAACCTAAACCAAATTCAAGAGTAGAGGATCTGGGTTCACACGCTTCTACACCTCACCTCGATCCAGCTTCCCTTTACCAGCCACCTCCTGAGCTCTATTCAAAACACCACATTTTCTGCCACCACATCTGCAAGCCCGAACACTCTATCCTAGTTGCCAACAGGAGGAGAAAAAATCAGTCCATGACTCAAAAATCACTGGTTGTTTCCACCTAAGCTCCTCACCAACAGAAATCCAAACAAAATCAACCAGTACTTTAGATGCATCAATCTCAATAAATGCCCTTGGGGATACCTAGTGAAAAAGGGCCCTAGTTCAACTATCCACACATAATAACCATCCCACCAGATTCCCCAACATGGAAGTAATGGAAAAATATTGAAAAAGAAGGGGCAGTTCCAAAAATCTAACCCAAGATGCCACTGTCGGTGAATCATGGTTGAAATGCAGATCAATGATCAATCAGGGTGGGGTGAAATGGGCATCGTGTCATCTTCTAGGAGTCGTGGACTAGGCATCAACTAGATCCTCCTCCGATGAAAAATGAATCAAGTAGTGACTACAATCAACAAGACCTACCATAACGGGATCATTGAGGTCCCATTTTTCAAACATTAATCTGTCGAAAACATCCACCAAAGGTCTCTAGTTCTAGAAATTAGAAACCAAGATCAGCCTATGTAGGGTGGAGGCCTTGTTGAACTCTGAAATAGATAGCATGATATAAGGACATCCTTCATGTAAATCAGGTGCCTTTGGAAAAATATCATCCCGCAGAAAAGGAGGAAGAATATCAGGATCTGAGAATAGAACAAACAGATGCTCGTCATCAAGAACCAGTATAGGCTCTTCCCTCACAAAGGGGGGGTGGGCGAGGCACAAGATCGGTCATCATTTTTATGCTTGCTGCGAGAGAGGAGAATATCCATCATGAGATAGCAAAGTCACCATCTCTTAGGTTTTTATATGTTTTTGAGGGTTTTTATGGGTTTTTTGTGGAATTAGGGTTTTTAGGGGTTTTATTGGTTATGGGGACTTTTTAGGGGTTTTTGGATTTTTTTATGTTATTTAGGGGTTTTATGGGTTTTTATGGTTTTATGGTTTTATTTGGGATTTTAAGGTGCTGTTGAATGTTTCACTTTTTATGGATTTTTATGGATTTTTAGGTTTTCTTTCGTTTTTTATGGTTTTATGGATTTTTATGGGTTTTTGAGTTTTTAGGGGTTTTAGGATTTTTATGGTTTTTTGTTTTTTATGTGTTTATTTGGGTTTATTAGGGTGTAAGGGGTTTTATAATATCTAAATATTTGTAGGGGTGTAATGTTTGTATATATTTTTAAGTTTTTTTAGGCTTTTATGCGTATTTCGGATTTTTATGGTTTTTGGGGGGTTTATGGTTTTTAGGGGATTTAGGGTATTTTGGTACTTTTTGGGTTTTTAGAATTTTTTTGGTTTTAAGGGGTTTAAATGTTTTTTAGGTTTTTAAGGTTTTGATAGGTGTTTAAAGGGGTTTTAGTTTTTTTAAGTTATTGTAGATTTTAGGTGGTTTTGGGATTTTAATGAGTTTCTAGGTGATTTAGGGATTTTGATTTATTTTAGGATTTTTAGGTAATTTTAGGGATTTTTTTGTTTTAGTATTTTTAAGTGTTTAAGGGTTTTAAGTGATTTTTTGTTTTTAGGTTTTTTCTTAGGGTTTTTATGAATTATTAAATTTTTATGTATTTTTATGAATATTTTAGGATTTGAATATTTTTTGGGGTTGTGGTGATTTTGAGGGATTTCAGGGATTTCATGATTTTTTAGATTTTAGGGTTATTTTTAGTTTTTTGGGGGTTTTAATTTTTTTAGAGTTTTTGAATATTTTGAGGGGTTTAAAAGGTTTTTTAGTGTTTTTAGAGAGTTTTTAGGGTTTTATTTATTTTTAGAGTTTTTACTTTTTTTATGTGTTTTTTGGGTTTTAAGGGGTTTTAAGGGGTTTTCGTGTTTTTTTGGGTCTTGAATGGTTTTTATATTTTTTTAGGTTTTCAGGGGGTTTATTTATTTTTATGTTTTTAAGGGTTTCCTTGGGATTTTATTTTTTTTTTTCCATTTTGTGGTGTTTTAGGGATTTTTTGGGTTATTTATGGTTTTTAGGGTTTTTATCATTTTAAGAATTTTTGGGTTTTTATTTCTTTCAAGTGTTTTTATTGTTTATGTTTTTAATGTGTTTTTAGGGTTGTTTACATTCCTATATATTTTTATGGATTTTTTAAGATTTTTATGGTTTTAGGGTTTTTGAGATTTTGAGGGGTTTTAGGGGTTATTTGTATTTTATGGGATTTAGGGGTTTTTTTGAGTTTTTTAGGGTTTTAAGGGTTTTTATAGTTTTATAAATTTTTAGGGGTTTAAAAGGTCTTAGGGTTTTTATTAGGTTTTTAGTGATTTTATGTAGATTTAGGGGTTTGAAGTGTTTCAGGGGTCATTTGAGGTTTTTATAGTTTTTTGAGGTTTTTAGGAGTTTTAGGATCTTTTAGGGTTTTAGCATTATATGTATTTTTTAGAGTTTTTTAGGTTTTTAAGGTTTTCTTAGATATATTCTTTGTTTTTAGGGTTTTTTACAATTTTAGTGATTTTTAGAAATTTTTAAAATTTTTATGGTTTTATGAGTTTTTTTTAAGTTCTGACGGTTATAGGCTTTTTATGGATTTTAAGGGTTTTTGGGTATTTTTTGTTGTTGTGTTTTTAAGGTTTTTAGAGTTTTTAATCATTTTTAGGCGTTGAAATGGTTTTAGAGTTTTTTGAGGTTGTTAAGGTCTTTGTTGGGTTTTCTGGGTATTTATTTTTTAGGGGTTTTATGGTTTTTATGGTTTTCATGGTTTTTATGGGTTTTTTGGGGGGTTTTAGGGTCTATTAGTATTTTTATTATTATTTTGGGTTTTAGGGTCTTTATGTGTTTTTAGGTTTTTAAGGCTTTCTTCTGTTTTTTTTTATGTTTTACATTTTAGGGATTTTTATGGACTTCTTAGGTTTTTTAGGGGTTTTATTATTTTTGGGATTTTGAGGGTTTTAGGAGGGTAGAGTTTTTTCAGTTTTTTTGGGGTTTTAGTGTTTTTTTGGTTTTTTAAGGGTTTAAAGTGTTTTTAGGTTTTATGGTTTTCTTATGTTTTTTGGGGATTTTAGGATTTTTAATGTTTTAAGGGATTTTTATCGATTTTATTGGATTTTTATGGTTGTTTGGGTTTTCAGGGATTTCATGTTTTTCAGGGGTTTTTAGGGTTTTTATGGGTTTCATGGGTTTTTTGGTTGTTTTTAGTATTTTAGGGTTTTAAATGTTTTTTAGAGTTTTTAACAATTTTTATGGACAGAAGGATCCTTAGTGTTTTTTGGGTTTCAGGATATTACGGTTTTTTTAGATGCTTACGGGTTTTTTTGGTTTAGGGATTTTAAGTGTTTTTAGGTTTTGAGGTTTTCATTCAGTTTTTAGGGTTTTTTATATTTTTAGGGATTATTAAATTTTTTTAAATATTTTAATTGATTTTAGGGTGTTTTTTGGGATTTTGAGGGTTTTCATGTTTTTTTGGGTTTTTAGGGTTTTTATATATTTTTTAGATTTTAGTGTTTCTTTTAGTTTTTTAGGGTTTTTATCATTTTCAAGAATTTCTTAAAATTTTTAGAGTTTTATAGTGTTTTTAGTGTTTTACTGTATATTTATTGTTACTATTAGTTTTTTGTGTTTTTTATTTTTTTAGATATTTTTAAGGATTTTTGGGGTTTTCTGGGTTTATAGGGTCATTTAGGGATTTTTACGGGTTTTAGTGTTTTTTAGTGGTTTTAAGTGTTTTTAGTTTTTTATTATTTTCTAAGTTTTTTTCATGGTTTTAAGGGTTTTTAAAAAAAATTGGGAATTTTATGGACATTTTAGTATTTTTATGGTTTTTTGGGTTTTTTTGGGATTTTAAGGGTGCTACGGTTTTTCAGTTTTTTATGCATTTTAATTGTTTTTAAGTTTTAATGTTTTCCTTAGGGGTTTTTATTGTTTTGTATATCTTTTTACATTTTAAGGAATTTTAAGTATTTTTAATAATTTTATAGTTTTTATTGTTTTTTTTGTTTTTGACTATTTTTCTGGTTTTTAAGTGGATTTATGGTTTTTAGAAAATTTTAGGTTTTTAGGGGTTTCAACAGTTTTTAGGTTTTTAAGGATTTATTATGGGTTTTAATTATTTATTACATTTTTAGGGAATTTTAGGGGTATTTAGGATTTTTATGGTTTTTAGTGTTTTTAGGGATTTTGTGGGTTTTTATGATTTTTATGATTTTTATGGTTTTTTATTGAGTTTTTATATGTTGTATGTTTTTTGTTGTTTTCTAACATTTTTAGTTTTTTAAAGTGTTTATAAAGGTTGTTAATATTATTAGGGGGTTTTATGGTTTTTAGTGTTTTTTTTATTTTAAGAGTTTTATGGTTTTTAGTGGGTTTTAGTGTCTTTAGGGTCTTTTAAAGTTTTTAGTGATTTTATGGGGTTTAATTATTTTTTCAGTTTTTAAGGATTTATTAGGGTGTTATGGTTTTTTAATGTTTTCATGAATTTTATGGAATTTATAGGATTTAATTATTTTTTGGTTTTTAGGGGTTTTAGGGTATTTTTAGGTTTTTAGCATTTTTTATTTTTTAGGGGGTTTTATGCGTTTTTAGGTTTTCAAAGTTTTCTTATGGATTTAAAGGTTGTTAATTTTTTTACATTTTTAGGGATTTTTAAGGATTTTTAGTTTTTTATGGAATTTTAGGGTTTTTAGGTATTTTGAGGGGTTTGAGGGGTTTTAAGGGTCTTTTGTTTTGATGGTTTTTTGGGGGGGAGGGGGTGGGTGGGTGGGGGTTTTTGTGGTTTATAGGTTTTTAAGGGTGTTTATATTTCTTAATGTTTTTAGGGATTTGAATGGGTTTTAGTGGTTTTGGTGGGTTTTAGGGGTTTTATTGGTTTTAAGGGGTTTTATTCATTTTTCATGTTTTTATGGTTTTAGGGGTTTTATGGTTTTTTAGTGTCTCTTATGGTTTTTAGTATTTTTAATTTTTTTAGGTATTGATTGTTTTTTTTATGGATTTCTTTGGAAATTTTAAGTTTTAGGGTTCTTTACGTTTTAATGTATTTTAGGGATTTTTAGGTTTTTATGGGTTTTTAGGGATTTTTAGGGGCTTTAGGGGTTTTAAGGTCTTTTATATTTTTCATGTTTTTTATGTATTTTATGTTTTTTGGGGATTCAAGTTCTTTTAAGTATTTAAGGTTTTCTTTGGGTTTTCAGGGTTTTTAGTTTTTTTAGGTTTTAGGGATATTTAGGAATTTTTTAGGATTCATATGGTTTTTAGGGGAATTTGGGATTTTGAGTGGTTTTAGGGTTCTTAGGAATTTGATGATTTTTTTGGATTTTTGGGTTTTATTAATTTTCTAGGTTTCAAAGGTATTTTAAGATTTTTAGAACTTAAAAGGTTTTTTATATTTTTAGTGGGGTTTTAATGTTTTTATTGGTTTTTATGTTTTTAAGGGGTTTTAGGACTTTTAGGTTCTTTGAGGGTTTTAACCATTCTATAGATTTTATATGTGTAATATTTATTTTTATGTTTTTATTATTTTCTAAAATATTTTAATGGTTTTTAGGGGGTTTAATGTTTTTAAGGATTTTAGGGGTTTTTGGTATTTTTGTATATTTTCAGGGTTTTATGTGATTTTGAAGGGTTTTAATGATTTTATGTCCATGTAGTGTTTTTAAATATTTTCACGCTTTTTAGGTATTCATGGGTTTTAAGTGTTTTTTTGGTTTTTATGTTTTTTAGGGTTTTTAGGGTTTTTTACATTTTTATGGGTTATTAGGTTATTTTACGATTTTATGGTTTTTAGGGGGTTTAGGGATTTTGTACAGCATTACGGATTTTTAGGGGTTTCGTTTTTTTTTGAAATTTTAGGGTCTTTTTGAGAATTTAGGGGCTTTAATAGGAATAGTGATTTTTAACATTTTTAGGGGTTTAAATATTTTTTAGATTTTTAGTGGGTTTTTAGGTTTTTTATGCGTTTGTAGGTTTTGTTGAGGGATTTAGATGCTTTTATGGTTTTTTGGGGTTTTAGGGTTTTTACGGCTTTTTGAGGTTTAAATCATTTTTTAGGTTTCTTAGGGGGTTTAAGGGGTTTTTCATCTTATAAGATTTTATTATAGTTTTTTGGTGTTTTTAGGCTTTTTTAAATTGTTAGGTATTTTCAGGGATTTTTTGGATATTTTTGGTTTTTTAAGGTTTAGGGATTTTGTATGTTTTTTGGTCCTATTGGGTCTTTTTTTGGGATTTCTAGGGTTCTTAGAGTGTTTTATGTTTTTTAGATTTTTTATGTGTTTTTGTGTTTTTATGGGTTTCTTATGGATTATCCGGGTTTTATGGTTTTTTACATTTTTTGTGATTTTAGTATTTTTTTTAATTGTTTTTTAGTGTTTTTAGGGATTTTGAAATTTTTTCCAATTTTTAGGGGTTTCTAGGGTTTTTATGGGTTTTTAGGGTTTTAGGTTTTTTTGAGTTTTATTGGGATTTTATATTTTTTAGAGTTTTTTGACTTTTTTGGGGGTTAAATTCTTTTTATAGTTTTCAGTAGATTTTATGGGGTTTTAGGGTATATATTTTTTTAGGGTTTTAGGTTCTTTTAGGGTTCTTAGATTTTTTTAATTTTTTTTTACTTTAATGTGTTTTTATGGTTTTAAAGTTAATTAGGGTTTTTTAGAATTGTATTTCATTTTATGTATTTTTAGGTGTTTTATGAATTTTTTTACGATTTTTGGGGATTTTTACTATTTTTAGGGATTTTTAGGGTTTTTAGGGTTTCCAAGGTCTCTTATGGTTTTAAGAATTTTTTTTGGGTTTTCTAAGGGTTTTAAGTGTTATTAGATTTTTAAGGATTTATTAGGGGTTTTATAGTGTCTATAATTTTTCATTTTTCAGGTATTTTTAGGTATTTTAATGGGGTTCTTGGTTTTTTAGGGTTTTTAGGTATTTTGAGGGTTTTAGGGTCTTTTAGGGTCCGTTGGATTTTATGTTTTTTTTGGGTTTTAAGGTTTTTAAGGGATTTATATTTTTTAATGTTTTTAGGGGATTAAAGGGTTTTTAGAGTTTTTAGTGCTTTTTTATAACTTTTATGGGTCATTAGGGCTTTTATGTTTTTACAGGTTTTTACGATTTTAGGGTTTTTAGCGCCTTTTAGTGTTTTTATCAATTTTTAGGTTTTTGATATGTTTTATTTATTTTTAGACTTTTATGTTCTTCTTTTGGTCTTTCAGGTTCTTTTATTTTTTTAGGAATTTTAAGGAATTTTTTATGATTTTTATGGTTTTGGGAGTGTTTAAGGATTTTTAGAGGTTTATGGCCTTTTTTGGTTTTTTTAGGTTTTTTAGAGTCTTTAAGGTTTTTAGTGGTTTTTATTGTTTTTATATTTTTATGTTCATCCTAGGGTTTTGAGGGTTATTTCGGTTTTTTAGGTTTTTCGGGAGTTTTTTTTTATATTTTAATGATTTTTTAAGGGATTTTATGGTTCTAGGTGTTTTATTGTTTTTTGGTATTTTTTGGGGTTTTAGGGTATTTTTGAGATTATTATTGTATAAATTTTGTATAGTTTCTTAAAAAAAAATTATGGTTTTAGAGGGTTTAATGAGTTTTTTGAGGTTTTTATGGGTTAATGGTTTTTTAGGATTTTTATGTTTTTAGTGGTTTTGTAGTTTTTAGGAGATTTTACTGGTTTTTGGATCATTTACAGTTTTTATCAATTTTAGGTTTTTAAAATTTGATATTTTATTTTATGTGTTCAATGTATTCTTAATGTTTTTTTGGGAATTTTAGAACCTTTTTGGATTTTTATAGTTTTTAGTGCTTTTATAGATTTTGAGCTATTTTAGGGATTTTAGGGTGTTTAATATTTTTTAGGCTTCTTAGGGGTTTTAATTTTTTTTAGGTTCTATGTTTTTCTTATGGGTTTTCAATATTTTATGTTTTTTACGTTTTAGGGATTTTTAGGTATTTTTTAGTATTTTTATTATTTTTTGGGTTTTTTGAGATTTTATGGTTGTTGTGGTTTTCGGTGGTTTGTGGGTTTTAAGATTTTTTAGAGTTTCAGTACATTTTTAGGGGTTTAAATGGTTTTTATTGGGTTTTTAGGGCATTATTATGTTTTAGTGTTCTTACCATTTTTATGGATTTTTTGGTTTTTATGATGTTTTGGGTTTTTATGTTCATTTAGTGTTATTAATGTTTATTTAGGTTTTGGGGGTTTTAAGAGTTTTAGGATTTTGAGGATTTCGTAGGGGTTTTTAGGTTTTTTAATGTTTTTTACATTTCTTTGGATTCCTTTGGATTTTTTTTATTTTTTATTTTTAGGGGTTTTATTTATTTAGAGGGGTTTTGGTCTTGTTAGGGTTTTTATCATTATTTAGGTTATTATTTGTTTTTAGTGATTTTAAGTGTTTTTATATTTTTTTGTTAATCTTAGGGTTTTGGGGGTTTTAGGTTTTTTTATTATTTTAGGTATTTTTAGGAGTTTTTATTATTTTAACGTTTTTAGGGATTTTGAGTTTTTAGGGGTTGTTAGGGGTATTTTGGTTTTTTTTGGTTTTAACGGGTTTTTTTATGTTTCAGGGTTTTAAGGTTTATTTAGTTTTTTAAAATTTATATGGTTTTAAAGGATTTTGATAGTTTTTAGTGGTTTTGAGGGTTTTTATGGGGTTTTTAGGGTTTTGAGGTTTTTTGGCTTTTCTTTTGGTTTTTAGTTTTTTTATTTTTCTAGGACTTTTTTCGATTTTTAGCATTTTTATGTTTTCTTAGGGATCTTGGTTTTTTTTTAGGTTTTTTAGTTTTTATTATAGTTTTCCTTTTTTTTTGGTTTTATTATGTTTTTAGAGATTTTTTAGGATTTTTATAGTTGCTTAGGGTTTTTAGCGATTTTGATGGATTTTAGGGTGTTTCATATTTTTACGATTTTTACTGTTTTTTTGTTTTTATTATGTTTTTTTTGAGTGTTTATGTTTTTTAATGTTTTTTAATGTTTTTTGGGGTTTAATGTTTTTTATTGTTTTTAGTTGATTCAGGGTTTTATAGTCTTTTTGTGTTTTTAGGGTTTTTATGGACACGTATGGTTTTTAGGGTTTTTAGAATTTTTTACAATTTTAGGGGTCTTATGTATTATTTTGTTTTTATGGTTTTCATATGGGTTTTCATGGATTTTATGGTTTTTTCATTTTTAGATATTTTTATGGATTTTAAAAGTTTTTTTATGTTTTCTTAGGGTTTTTTTTATAATTTAAGGATTTTTAGGGTTTTTAGGTTTTTAGAATTTTTAGGTTTTCAGGGGATTTCTAGGTTTTTAGGTTTTTATGGTTTTCTTATGGTTTTTACGTTTTTTACGTTTTAGGGGATTTTATTGATTTTTATGGATTTGTTTGGATTTTTATGGTTTTTTTGGGGTTCTAGTGATTTTAAGGGTTTTTAGGGTGTTTATTTTTTATTGGGATTTTAGGGTTGTTATTGGGTTTTAGAGTCTTTTAATATTATTAGGGTTTTAAATGGTTTTTAGAGTTTTCAGTGGGTCTTTAGGGGGTTTTTGGGGTTTTAGGGGTTTTTATGGTTTTTATTGGTTTTTAAGGGTTTTAATATATTTTAGGGTTTTTAGTGTTTTTTAAGGTTTTTATGGTTTTCATTTGGGGGTTTTCAATAATTTTATGGTTTTTTACAATTTTAGAGATTTTAGGGGTTTTTAGTATTTTTATAGTTTTTAGGTTTTTAGGGATTTTGAGGATTTTTTTGTTTGTTAGGGATTTATTGTTTTTTTGGTGTTTAGGGTTTTTTGATATTTTTAGGGTATTATTTTATTTAAATTTTTCAACATTTTTCGGTTTTTAGAGTCTTTTTAGTGTTTTTACTAGGTTTTCAGGTTTTATGGATTTTTAAAATTTTATGTTTTTTAGGGGTTTAATGGTTTTTAGTGGTATTTTTTAGTTTTAAGGGTTTTAAAATTTTTAGGTTCTTTTGGGGTTTTATCTATTATTAGGTATTTATGGTTTTATTAAGGATTCTATTGGTTATTACGGTTTTGTACAATTTTAGGGATTTTTAGGGCTTTTTATGATTTTTTGGTATTTTAGGGATTTTTAGGGATTTAGGGTTTTATCAGTTTTTATGGTTTTTGGGGTTTAAAGGGTCTTTTTAGTTTTTTATGGTATTTGGGGGGCTTAGGGGTTTTTTAAATTTTTTATGGTTTTGTGTTATTTTACAGGTTTATAATTTTTGTTTTTTAAAGGGTTTCAAGAGTTTTGAGGGTTTTTTAGGAATTTTATGGGTTTATGGTTTTTATACGTTTTGATGGTTTACAATGTTTTTTTGGGTATTTTATGGTTTTTATGGTTTTATTTCTTAGTTGTGTTATGTTTTTTATGTTTTTGAGGTTTTTAATAGGTTTTTAGGGTTATTACATTTTTATGGATATTGAGGGATTTTTTGTATTTTTATGGTTTTTAGGGTTCTTATGGATTTTGAGGGTTTTTATGGTTTTTTGGCTTCATGGGTTTTTTGGTTTTCTGTGTTTTTCTGAATTTTTATGGGTTTTAGTGAGTTTATGTTTTTTAACGTTTTTAGTGGTTTGATGAGTTTATAGAGTCTATAGTGGTGTTTTCAGTTTTATATGGGGTTTTTTTTTGTTTTTATGGGTTCTATGGTTTTTAGGGGGTTTTAGGGTTCTAAGATATTTTTTAGGTTTTGAGGGTTTTATGCATTTTTAGGTTTTATGAATTTCGTAGAGTTTCTTGGGGTTTTTAGGATTTTTTCATTTTTAGGGTTTTTGGTGTTTTTTATAATTTTTATAGGTTTTTATGTTTTTTATGGATTTTAAGGATTTTGAGGGGTTTTAGTATATTTTTTTTGGTTTTTTTTTGGTTTAAGTGTTTATATGTTTTTAAGATTTTCTTATGGTTTTTTAGGGTTTTAATGTTTTCATTTTAGGGATTTTTACTTTTTTTTAGTATTTTATGGTTTTAAAGGTTTTTATGGATTTTAGGTGGTCTAGGGTTTCTATAGTTTTTAAGGTTTTTTTGTTTTTTTTTTGGGTTTTGAATTTTTAGGGGGTTTTATTTTTTTTAATAAGTTTTTAAATTTTAGGGTTCCAAAGGGTTTATAGTGTTTTTATTCAGTTATAGGGTTTTTATAAGTTCTAGGGGTTTTAAAGGTTTTAGGGGTTTTATGGTTTTTAGGGGGGTTTAGGGTCTTTTAGGGTTTTTAGGGTTTTTTTATTCTTTAAGGGTTCAATGTGTTTTTATGTTTTTAGGGGTTTTTGGGGATTTTTCAGGGCTTTTATGGGTTTTTTTTTTATTTTTGGGGTTTTATTATTTTTTAGGATTTTTATTGTTTTTAAAAAATTTTGGGATTTTGAGGGGTTTTAGATTTTTTATTTTTTAGTGGTTTTTAGGGATTTTATGTTTTTTGGATTTTAAAAGTATTCATAAGATTTTAACTGGTTTTTTATATTTTTATGAATTTTTAGGGATTTTTATCTATTTGTATATATTTCTAAGATTTTATGGATATTCAGGGTTTTATGGATTTTATGGTTTCTTTTGAATTTTTTTGTTTTTTGAATGTGATTGGGTTTTTATAGTTTTTTATCATTTTAAATGGATTAAATGGTATCTATATTTTTTAGAGGTTTAGGGTTTTTATGGAGTTTTAGTTTTGTAATGGTTTTAGGGGGTTTTATAGTTTTAGGAGTTTTTTGGTTTTATGATTGTTTTAGGGTTTTCTATGGGGTTCTATGTTTTTTTGGGTTTTTAGGGGTATTATGTTTTATATTGGTTTTTAATGTTTTCTTAGAAATTATTAGGGTTCTTTGGGGATTTTATTTTTTAGGGTTTTTACAGTTTCATATTTTTTATGGGTTTTAGTATTTTTTAACATTTTTATGGGTTTTAAGTATTTCTAGGATGTTAAAGATTTCCTTGGGATTTTCAATTCTAATTTCGGTTTTTTACATTTTCTTTAATTTTTAGGGTTTTTTTTTTTGATTTTTAGGGGAGTTTTGATATATTTATGGTTGTTAATGTTTTTTATAGTTTCTTAATGCTTTTAGGGTTTTGAAGGGTATTTAGAGTTTTTAGTTGGTTTTTAGGTTTTTTATGGGGATTCAAGGTTTATAAAGGTTTTTACAGTTTTTATGGGTTTGAAGGGTATTTATGGTTTTCATAGAGTTTGTCAGGGTTTTTATAGTTTTTTACGTTTTTAGGGGTTTTAGGGATGTTTTAGAATTTTTATGGATTTTTTTGGGATTTTAAGGGGGTTTAGTGGTTTTAAGGGTTTTAGGGTACTTTATAGTTTTAATCATTATTTTTTTAGGGTTTTAAGTGTTCTTAGGTTTTTTAGGGTTTTCTATGTGGGGTTTATGGTTTCATATGGATTTTAGGGATTTTATGGGTTCTAGGTTTATTAAGGGTTTTACAAGTTTTATGGTTTTTTAGGTTCTTTAAGGGTTTTTTGTGTTGTTACATTTTTGGGGGTTTTATGTGTTTTTAGGTTTTTATGGTTTTCTTAGGGGTTTTCATTTTTTATGTTTTTTGATATTTTTAAAGCTTTTTATGATTTTTATCATTTTTTGGGTTTTTAGAAATTTTTTTTGTTTTAGGGGGTTTTGGGTTTTTTGGGTTTTTTTGTTTTTTGGTTTTTACGGTCTTTTTATGAGTTTTTTAGGGGTTTCAAGTTTTTTTTACAGTTTTTTAACATTTTTTGAAGTATAATGGTTTTTAGTCTCTTTAGTGGTTTTTAGTGTATTTAAGTTTTTTTGGGTTCTTTTAACGTTTTTATGGGTTTTTATGATTTTTAGGGGGCTTGGGGTTTTAGAGTTGGGATCGTATCCACAAATGGGCTACCTACATATCCTCATTAAAAATAATCAGAACCCACGTAGTTCGATAAGAAGGAAATAGTTTAACGTCATATGGGACAGAAAACAATTAATGAATGAAGGGCTTGATCCTTAGAAAGGCTTCATACGTACTCTACTTTAAGGTAGAGATCAAAGTCCACGTAGTTCGGGTGAATAAATATGGGGCTTATTCTTGGTTAACGGCCCAAAAAGATATGTCTTGATTACTTTTACACTCTAAGCTCACGTAAGTCATTCTCAGTGTGAGAAACAAGATGTATGAGTAAACCTACAAATTATACCATGAAAGATTCAGTCACAACAAATAAAGTGGGTCTTATGTATGTATGACTACCCAAGTAGATGAAGACCGAGACTTACTTCAGGAAAGAAGCCCAGGATCAGGGTCCATAAAAGTATTTGTACTTTATGGAGATTTAGAGTTTTAACCAAGGGCTTACTTTTAAAGAGGATTCCCAAATTAAAGGGGACTTATAACTTTGGGCTTACTCTTGAGAATGAGGCCCAAATTAAAGGAATTATGATTGGGGCTTATTCCAGATAAGGAGGCCCAAACCAAGGGAACTTGGGACTTACTCCTGAGGAGGATACCCTAAACCAAAAGATCTTCTCATCTTAAAGGATGAGGTTATATGGAGGAAACCTCTAACCGTAGTGACATAAATCTTATAAGTCACAAGGTTTTGGGAGAGGTTCTCACAGAATACCTTTTAGATAAGGAATCCAACAAAGGAACCACGCCATAAATGGATTTAAAAAGGGGTTCAAGGGCTAATATCTTGAAGGGGAGAGGTGAACTGGAGAGAGGCACACAAATGAAGGTGGCATGCAAGTCTTGGCCGCGCAAGTGTACTTTTGCAGCATGGGTACACCTGGGTGACGAAGAATCTATAGGGTAATACTTGGGAAGGACTTAACTCAAGCCTTTATTATTATCCTAAGATGTTTCCAAAAGTGCGGCGTGAAAGTTTCATTGAAAGGTTAGGGTGGCGCGCAAGTGTTTCCATTTTTAAGGATGACAGGACACTTAGTCGTGCAAGTGTTGATGAATTCTAACCACTTAGGCCTTATTCTACTCCTTCAGGTCTTCCATTCTAGGTAAAATGTTACCTTAGAAGCTTTCAGAAGAGTTAAGTTGAAGACTAGGGTGACCAGAGCTTGAATTTGACTTTTGGAAAATCTGTCCTCGAAATGGGGGCCCACAGGGGCTATTTATAGGCCACCTTTCACCTTGGGAGAAAAACCAAATAGTGTACTCAAGTTATCTTCACGACCCATAGGCGGCCCACAAGTGACTTGCACGGCACGCAAGTTACTTGCGCGACTTACTCCAAATGGGATCCTAGTCCATGCCTTCAATTTTTTTATGTTCTTCAAAGGGTGACCCTCTTTGTTCTTAAGGTATCCCCCTTTTCCATTTTTTGGACTTTATGATGGAAAGAAGCGTCAAAAAGACTCTCCTTAGAGTTGGATCCAAAAAGGAAAGAGGAACCAACTCTGAGGTAAAGCTGGAGAAATCAAGGGTCTGTGGCATGCCAGTTCGGCGCGCAGATGCTGTCATTGGGGATCATGAACAGCTTCATAATTTGTTGGAATAATTCCAACTAGAAGGTATAAATCCATCACAGATTCCAAAGAAGAACTTCTTCAAGCTGAAGAGAGTGAAGTTGTTCAAGTAATTGAACTTCAAGTGGCTACTGATGAAGCTCGAGATGCTGTGAAACTGATGAGAAATCTTGTTGAAAGTCTTCTGTAATTTCTGAAAAAAAAGAGAAGAAACTCCAGTCAGTGGATGTTCTTCTAATGTTGTTCATAAATGAAAAATATTTCATCTTCAATCATATGTAACTTCATTTTCTTGATAATTGCTTTTATTTTTACCTAATCTAATGGGCCTTGTAAACATAGTTTGATTTTTACTAGGGTTATATAAACATCCCCACAAAAATTGCATCTTTTAATTACTCAATATTGCCTAAATCATACAAAATGTACATTTAGAGGGCTGGGACTCAACTTTTTTTTGAAGTACCTTTTATAGGTTCCCAATTTAATGAGTACCATGTCTTTTGTTATTGGAAGTTTAAAGTCATGCATGTTGGACTATAAAAAGGATAATATTTAAGGTCGAATAGCTTTAACCAAATGGATTATATTGACTCAATTATTGATAATTTGTTTGGAAACATATTACCATATTCATGTATGGATGGGAAAAATTGTAAACTGTGACTTGAGAAGTTTTGAATCTAACGAATGACATGGGAAAAGAGCAAAAAGGCATTAAAGGAAGTATTTTACAAGAATGAAGTTACCACTACTTGAAAAAACCATTACGGGGGCTGAATTACATAGGGCCAACTAGGGCATATGTTGCATAGTCAAATATTAGTATCTTTTGGCTGACTGGTCCGTTATGTAGACAAATTATGCAAGGCCACCTAAGGGCACGTGCTGCATAGTTGGGAAAAAGAACACTTGGAAATTTGACTTTCTATTGCTAAAAGACTAATAATGTTTTATGGAGATTCAAATTTTCCAAAGCATAGTGTCTGCTTTATGGAGAAAGGTACTTGAATATGGATAGGATATTTCCAATCAAAATTGTCAATGAATTGGAGGAATGTGACTTCTATGAAGGTCCGACCCAAACATAGGAAAAAAGGTATCTGTAGATTTAAATCATATGACTAAAACTAGAGATAGAAACATTTTACGGCTTATGGTCAAGTGGTCCAAGGTTATTTTATATTTCTATGAATATATATAGAAGGATGAAAATTTAAACCATGGACTTGAATACTTTTAGATCATGAAAAAGAGTATGGAACAAATATGTTAAGGATGGCAGTTTTTTTAGATCCCTACATATCCCCATTAAGAACAATAGGGACAAATGAGGCTTCTCTTAAGAATCAAGTTACCATTACTTGAAAAACCCATTATGGAGGTTGCATTATGCAGGGCCAACTAGGGCATAAGCTGCATCGTCAAATAGTTGCATCTTTTGGCTGATAGGTCTGTTATGTAGACAAATTATGTGAGGCCACCTAAGGGCACATGCTGCATAGCCAGGAAAAGAACTCTTAGGTATAAGACATTTTGCAACCAGAAGTCAAGAAAAGAAAAGGTTTATGGAGTCCATGAATATTATTTGAATAATGTTGTGGCTGGGTCTTGAATTGTGATTCTGGAAGTCTCTACGTATCTCATTAGGATGAGAATCAAGCCACACGTAGTTCTTCAAATACAGTTTAACATCATACTGGATGAGAGCATGGAAGATCTTAATTTAGGGTCATAGAGCTCATACCATAGTGAGGTATACACATCGTGCATTTGTTATAAAACTGATGTGAATAAAGACCAGGGAATTCTATATCACACCATGTGCTCCCAGGGGTACTTTTCAGCCAAGGGACCGAAAGTGGA
Organism: Viscum album; assembly: GCA_963277665.1. Classification (NCBI taxonomy): domain Eukaryota; kingdom Viridiplantae; phylum Streptophyta; class Magnoliopsida; order Santalales; family Viscaceae; genus Viscum; species Viscum album. Next base: position 1,634,714,366 of record OY728157.1, on the reverse strand, counting down.
GTTTGGGGTTAGGCCCAAAAGCTCAGGGATGGACTTGAGAAATTCTCTAGCGTTCCTACGTATCCCATGAGGATGGGAATCAAGATGCATGTAGTTCTTTAAATACCCTTTGTATAGATCTGGTTCGTACATATGAGGGGTAAAAAGGACTTTATTTCAATTGTGGCTAGACCCAAGATTAAATACTCAGGTTTCACTACATATCTTATAAGGATAAGAATCAATCCAAACATAGTTCTTGAAATATGACATGGTTGGAGACAATGGAAATGATGATTCCTCTCGAGTGAGGGTATCAGGGATTATTGTAGTTAATTGTCATACAGGACAAAAGTTCAAATAGTTTAAGGTCATATGCATGGAACAGTGCTATGTAGTTTAATGTATTGCAACAAGGACAATGGGGGACTATATATTTTAACATCAATATAGATAGGATGATGGGATGTACATATTTTAACGTCATGTAGGATGAAATTGAACCGACATGAATAAGACGGTTGACGGGGTCTTTACGGATCAACATCGTATGGGATGAAGGTGAATCGATGTGAAGAAAGTGGTTTCGGGCTTGAACCTCAGGAGGTTGCCTACATACCCGGCCTAGGAGGCAAGGATGAAATTCCATGTAGTTTAGTTGAGATGGATTCAGCGATTGGGGTGTACTTGAGGACAACGACCCGAAGATGATGTTGGGACTTAAGCATGGTTAGTGGCCCAGAGAAGATATCATGGTCGAAGCCTCCTCTAAGCTCACATGAGTCATGCTCGCTGTGAGAAACAAGGGGCGGCAACAGACCTAAAGATCGTGTCACGAAAGATGTGACCAAAAAGGATAGTGTGGGGCTTATGCAAGGTTAGCTGCCCAGGGAATGCATTGAAACAGATTTTAAAAGACAATTGCGCATGTGTAGATCACAGTTTAATTCCATGTGTCAAAGACATGGGGTGATTGGAAGTTTAACGTCCTCCAGCTCAGATGATGCACAGTTTAACATCATGTAGGATGATAGGGGACACAATTTAACATCATGTTGGATGATAGAGGGAACATCGTTTAACGTCATGTTGAATGATAGAGGGGACACAGCTTAACATCATGTTGGACGATAGAGGGGGATATGCAGTTTAATGTCCTACAACAAGGACATTGGGTGTATTTGTGATACACAAAATACTTCTTCAAAAATCTTGCATTGGTTGGAGTTTTAATGAGTTCTCCATCAATTGAGATTAAAGAATAAGCTCCATTGGAGTAGACCTTATGTATTGAGTAAGGTCCTTCCCACTTTTGCTCAAGCTTTGGAGGGTTCTTTCCCAGTATCATTGGGATTCTGAGGACCAATACAAATTCTCCTTTAATGAATGAATGAAGATGAACTTTTTTATTGAATGATCGTGTTATTAGATTCTAAAAGACTTCTAAATGGTGTAGTGTGAACAATATTTTTCATCTAGTCATTCCAATTCATCCAATCAATTTTGAAATTGTTCATCTATAGATAACTGAACACAAATGGCAACTCTAAGTGAAGGTAATTGGACTTAAATAGGCAAGACTTCTTCCATTCCATATACCAATGAATATAGAGTTGGTCATGTAGCAGTGTGGGTGGTAGTCTGATAAGCCCATAAAGCATGAAAAAGTTTATCAGTCCATGACTTCTTATCTTTATCCCTAATCATTTGAAGTATGTTTGAAAGAGTATTATTGAAAGCATGTACTTGAACTTTGTCTACTGCATGATACTGAGATGAATGGTTGGATCTGATATTGTATTATTGATAAAAGTTTCTTACCTCGGATGAAAAAAAGTTGGTGCCATTATCCGTCAATATGGTATGAGGAACACCAAATCTGGTAATGATGTTGGACTTGACAAAGATAACAATTCTTTTAGAACCAACTTCTTTGAGAGGTATTGCCTCTTCCCATTTGGAAATGAAGTCAGTATTGGTAACAATATACATAAACTTCTTAGCTGTAGTCATAGGATAAGGTCCTACTACATCCATTACCAATGTATCAAACAACCAAGAGTATTTATCCGTACGAAAAAACTCCAGGGGTTGATGAATGAAGTTGGCACATACTTGACAATAATGACACTTCTTAGTGAAATCAACAAAATCTTTTACCATTGAAGGCCAGAAGTATCCAAGCCATTGAATTTGACCCGAAAGTCTATGTCCAGCCTAGTGGGAACTACAAACTCTTTCATGTACTTAATTCATGATAGCCATTGTCTCTTCACCATCAATACATCTGAAGATAATTCCATCAAAACCTCACTTGTATAGAATTTTTTGGTGATCTGAGCTTTCATAAAGAGTAAAATTGACCACACGACACTGGACTTGTTCTTTCTTGGCTCTATCAGGTGGGAGTGTTCTATTTTGAAGGTATTCTCTGATAGGTGTCATCCATCCTATAGTATAACTACATGGTTAAAAAATAGGATTGATTTCATCAATTTCCTCTGTTCTGATTTGATCAAAAGGTGAAACTATATGACGGTGGGAAATACTGATGATTGTTTTGTCCCGATTTGGATCTTCTCGGGTTGTGGTTAGATTAGCCAATGCATCATCTTGGGCATTTTTTGATCGCGAGACATAAGAAAATGTCAATTCCAAGAGAAATTCCTCCATTATTTATCTAAAGTAATCACACAAAGGGATTAACTCTTCCTTTCTGATGGCATAATCCCCATTGATTTGTTTGATTACTAAATCTGAATCACCTTTTACCTTCAAGTGATTCACCTGTGCATGAAGCGCCAATACCAATCCTGTAATGAGAGCTTGATATTCTGCTTCATTGTTTGTACCACCTTCCAGAAATATGAAGGAATAGGGTAGCATTGCCTTTTCTTGGGAAATAAGCAGGATTCCTAACCCAACTTTTTTGAATTTAAGATCATCCATTTTATTCTGTGTTGGACTTCTGGAGGCACCATCAAAGTAAATTTCCCATGTCTGGGGTTTATCTTGAATAGAAAAGACTTATTCGTTAAGAAGTTCATTATTTAAAGATGTATCTTCTATAGATGGGTGATCATCAAGGAAATTGGCCAAATCTTGGCTCTTTATTGCCTTTTGAGACACATACTGGATATCGAACTACAACAAAATAACTGCCCACCTTGTCAGACGTCCTATAATCATTGGATGACTAAGGATAAATTTGAGCGGGATATTGTGAGATACCAATTGGACGTCATGATGTTTCAACAAGTGTCGCAATTTCTGAACTGTAATGATTAATGCTAGGAAGCACTTTTCAATACTTGAATATCGAGTTTCCACCTCAATCATAGTCTTACAGAGATAGTAAAGGTTGTTTTCATTCTCAGCATCATTCTTTTGGGCAAGGAAGGAACCCAATTATTGCTCTAAAGATATCACATAGAGAATAATTGGTCTTCCTTCAATAGGTGTAATTAATACTAGTGGACTCAAGAGATATTTCTTGAGGGTATCAAATGATTCTTGACATTCATCAGTCCACTGGTAGTTGACTCCATTCTTCATTAATCTGGTGAAGGGTAAACACTTGCCTTCTAAATTGGCTATAAAATACCGAATATAGGCCAAGTTTCCTTGAAGTCCTCTTAATTCATTAAAATTTCTAAGAGGTTACATGTCATGGATTGATTTTTTATTCTTGGGATCATCTTCGATACCACAATGGCATACAAAAAAGCTGTGAAATTTTCCTGAGGTTACCCAGAAAGCACATTTCAAGGGGTTCATCTTCAAATTTTGCTTTCAAAGTTTGTTGAATATGATTTCTAGATCATCCAAGTGATCAGAATGTTGTCTGTATTTAACAACCAAATAATACACATAACATTCAACAAATTTCACTAAAAAGGGTTTGAAGATATGGTGCGTGGAACATTGATACGTTGAACCTACATTCATTAGAGAAAGGGAATTACTCGATAGAAAAACACACCTTGAGGAGCTCTGAAGGATGTAGAATACTCCTCTTATGAGGCCATTTGTATTTGATTGTACCCAGAGTAACCATCCATGAAAGAAAGACCTTTTTAGCCAGCTGTTGCATCAATTAAGAGTTCTATGATCATAACTGGAAAATCATCCTAGGGACAATCCCGATTAAGATCTCTAAAATCAATAAAAACTCTAATTTTCCCATTATTATTTTTCACAAGGAAAATATTAGCCATCCATTTGGGATATTGAACTTCTCTGGCGAAGTTATCCTTGATAATCTTATCAACTTCAGCTTCAATTTTGGAGGCATAAGTTGGGTGTGTTTTTCTTAGAGCTTGCTTTAATCCTCGATGTTCTTCTGGAAAACCGAAATTATTAATGGAAACATCGGGATTAAGACCTAGAATTTCTATATAATTCCAAGAAAATATGTCTCAATTTTTCTTTAGAAATGAAGTATACATTTCTTTCTCTTCAAGAGTCAGGTCTATACTAATTAAAGTGGGGCGTGGATATTCTTTTGTACCCAAATTTATTTCTTTCAGTTCATCCATAGTGGTAGAGATACCCTCATAAAATGCTGGAGGAGAATCCCTGAGATCTTCCTCTTCATCTTTAATATGTGTTACTTCTTATGTTTCTACTTTAATGGTAGATGACGAAGCAGAAATTCCATGGTCAAGGGAGAAGTTAAAATTTGAACATCTTGAAGAAGAAGCTACCATTTCTGACCCTATTGATGATGAAGGGTCTTCCTGGGGTGGTAGAGAGGAGATGATAGATTGAGAATCAACATCATTGTTTTCCTATGGTATTTCTATAACTTCTTCTATCCTGGTTCATTAAGTATAGAATTATTGGATTTCAATGGATGAAATTAAGACATTTCCATTTAAGCTTTCATCACTGCTTGGCGAATCAACAATTTCTCCCATGCTGTCTGGATAGATTTTCATAATTGACAGTATGGAAGTTTCCATAAGAGAGTTTGGATTTAGTTCTATCCTGTCAATTTGACTGATAGGTAACACATAATATATAATCACATTTATGAATGGGTTTACTATAATCTTTTCCAAACCATTTGGAGTAGTAATTTTCGTGACCTCCTTTGCCGTGGATTTCTCCTTTCCCTCCATGTGATAAAATTCTTCCTCAATGTATTGAGATTCACAAATTTTGAATGGGTCCTTGTCACCATACAATGTACCAATTTTTCCATTGAAACAATATTTGATACATTGATGGTATGAAGAAGGTACGACCTCATGTTGATGTAGCCAAGGTCTTCCAAGAAAAATGTTGAAGGCGGTGTCCTGACGAACAACCATGAAATCTGAATTAGAAACAAGGTCTCCAAACTGAATTCTGAGTTTTATCTCACCCATAGGTTCTGGTTCATTCTTATCAAATCCTTTAAACATCAAATTAGAAGGAGATAAATCAAATTCGGTGAGTCCCAATCGACGAAGTGTACGAATAGGAATGAGGTTAACTCCTGATCCATTATCAATGAAAGCTCGTCGGATGTCTATGTCATTGACTTTTCCAGATAGATACAAAGGTCTGATATGTCCATGTACAACATCATATTCAACTTCACCTGTAAAAGATTTCACTCCATGGAATTTTTCATGATCATTCTATATACAGTATACCTCAGCCGCAAAAATTTCAGTTTCAAATTCTTGAGGACTTGTCAAAGCCTCAATAAGAACCTCCATGAAATATTTTGATAGATTCAAGGCATCCATAATTGATAACTTGGTTGGTACATGGGCCAAATGTTTCAAGACATAATATTTTTGGTCCAAATATGTACATTTCCTAGAATGAAAATGTGGGTTTTTAGGTGCCTTGGAAGTTGATGCTTTGTCAGTAGATGCATCCCGTATCCGGGCTGGAATTGGAAACACTCTTGGCTTCGGTTGATTAGACCGACTAGGTCTATCTATTTGCTAAGAGGAAGAAGGTGTAACCTCTAATCGGTCATCCAAAATAACTATGTCAGTACCAAATATTCCATTTGTGGAAGGACTTTCTTGTTCCTATTGATCCCGCTGAAGGGATTTTCCAAGAGTTTCTACCGCATATACAGTTCTATCAAGGGTAGGATTGAAATAATGGCTTCTGGAATATCCACATCTTCCTCTGTATTCTAGTCCTCTGTCTCTTCCTATAATTCCTCTTTTAGATACAGATAACATAGGCACATCATGATCGAAACTTTCATTAGCATAGGGATCCATTAAATGAATCATGTTAACAAAACCAAACATCAAATCTTCATCTAATGAAGATTCTACCTGATGAACCAGTTCAGGTTGTGTCGTTTGGTGGGGTAGTGCCCATGCTTTGAAGTAGATGGCATAAAATATTCTAGAGTCAAAGACAACTTAGGCTTTGACATGATCTCGTCTTCTTCTGACTGCTCTTCTTTCTTCAAATTATGCCGCTTCTTTGAGGATTTTCCTTCTGATGAAAAGGATTATTCTGTGGAATAAATATCATAAGACACAATTGGTTGATTCAATTGCATTCGTAAAATGTCATGAGTTCTGTTGATCATTTTCCTGACCATCCAGTCATCATATTTCTGTTCATTTTTTCTTTTGATTTTTTTCCACTCGCCTTCTTCCTATGGATCAATAGCAATAACACATGATACTTGGGCTGAAAAAGCTTTCAGTTTTACTTTTCTAGAGTCCACCAACTTTTGCAGGATGTATTTGAAGAAAAAACACTCTTGAATGGGATGCCACAACATCTAATGAAATGGGAAATAGTTGGGTAGTTCTTAATCTTCTTCCTTTTTCGGCCTTTTGGACCTTGTCAACTGAACCATATTGTTTTCTAGAGCTCAGATGAAGTAACCAGGAACTTGTTCCTTCTAGAAATAATAAACTTTTTTCTTTAAATCCTCAAAAAATTTCCGCCTTTGATCTCTTTGATCATATTGATGAGGCGGTCATTGTTTTTGATGCTCAAGAGGTGGATCCCTTCGATATGATGAAGGTTTTGAAGTGGAAGAAGGTACATGTTTTTGTTTAAGTGTAACAGCAGTTTTCTCTCCTTTCCATATTCTCTTTCCTAGAGCTGATGGAATTACATGAGTTTTATCCCTAGTATATATAAGATATCTTCTATCTGGTGAGCGATTGAAGTAAGGTCCCGAAACCCTCCTGTGTATTTCACAGGGATCAATGGTTTGCGTAATTCATCATATATATTTTCCACAAAGATTGGCAGTAACTCTTCTTGAGGGAGTACTAAACTTAAGGAATAGGTTAATCCCTTCCAGTGGGAAATTAAATCTGAAACTCTTTCATTTTCCCTTTGTTTACAATTGGTAAGATAAAAAAATATCGTCTTTGGTAATGTTGAGATAAATTTAAGAAGGAATTTATGATGGATATCTTCCCACCCAGTAATTGAATTAGACTGAAAACATTTATACCAAACAAAAGCAGGTCCTTGTAATGACTGCTCAAAACACCTAATCTTAACTGCTTCTTTTTCTTGAGGAGTTCTCATAATAGGATCACAATGAGAAAAAAAATGTGTTAACTGTTTTTCTAGATCTCCTGAACCATTAAAAATTGGGAATGTGGTATTCACAAAATTTGATGGGGAGAAATTGCATCCACCCTTTCCAGGTAAGCTCTCTTTTCTGGTTGAACGGGTGCACGTCGTTCCTCCATAGCTTCCAATCGAGTCGTTAATGCCACAATTGTTTTCATAATCATTTGGGGAATATCTGGATGAGCTGGATTCAATGAAGTTATTACAACTGGAACTTGAGCTGGTGCAATAACTAGTAAGACCACTTATGGTGGTGCTGATATCTGTCTTGGGTAACCCACAAAAATAGTTCTATCAGGATATACATGATCCTGTCTTGATGGTGTACCCAACGGAGGGAATTCCTTATCTGTATCTATAGTTACTACAAATCCTCTCTACTGAGGAGATCCTATAGGATTTGAAAGTTGAGGACTTTCTTGGGGGTACTGTCTAGTAGAAATTCTATTTCAAAGTAACTCCATGTTGAGTCTTTTCAACTATTTATTTCCTCTTCTTTTTGTGCAAGTATCTCTTCGAGTGAAAGAGATTGACTTTCTCCAGTGAAATAATGAGATGTAATCTAATATTTTCCCCTTGTTGGATGCCTTTAGGAGAGGGGGGGAGTTGTTTATTTTATGGAATACCTAGATTCTAGGTAAACCATTGATTTTGAGTATGAACACGTTCTTCATTTGTTTCTGTGTATACAGCCTCTTGAACAATAACTTCTTCATCTGATTCCTTTGAGTGAGCCTTATGTTCTGGGGGATCAGTGACAACAACATTGATGACATTTAACGATGCATAATGCATTGTAGCCCTTATTTCATCATTTCTGTGATATTGTCTTCTTCCATGTCTTTTATGAGACATTGCCTTTTGTTTGGATGATCCCTCAGGAACTTCTTGATGAACCATAATTTAGAGGGATTTTCCTAATAATTCGGCTCTGTGTTCCTCTTTTTAATTCTTCCCTAATCGAGAGAATACTGACTTTCACCGAGGAAGAGATTGAGAATTTGAAAAAGTCCCCAGTCTGGTGGACTGTGGCTGTTCTTGTTTTTCCTGCTCAACTCCTTGAATCTTGTTTGTTGATCTCAAGGGTTAAATTAAAAGATTCCCTAGCCTGGAAAGCTAAGGTGGATCTTGAGCTGCTATATCTGAAAATATCATAAAAGATCTCCTTATTTTGTGGATTTTAGTCCAGGAATTGGTTGTATGCATCATCTGACATCCACTCAAATCACCTAGCTCAGATGACTATTGGATTATTTCTAACACCATTGTCGCCTGATGATGCGCATTCTCTAAACGAGAAGCCTGTTCAATATTCTCATTTTCTTGATGCAAGAGTAATTCGAAAAAAAATTTCTTTATATTCCTGACTTTGGGAAGAACTAGTTGAGAAATTTTATTAAGAAAGCCTTTGATTACACACAAAACCAGTTAGTTGTGGCCAGCCATGGGAAATAACATTGCATGAGACCACTTTTGGCGGGCTTTGTTGACTAGAGAGCACTGTGAAATGAAATTCTCTATGATCACCCCATCCCCTGATATGAATACTATATGGGGCATTGGTAATTAACTGGCGCAACCTTTTTAATGCACCAAAGCATGTACGCTGAAGGGATCTCTGCTGCTTTTAATCCTTTGGATGTCAGGAAATTGAGAGAGATGCCAAGTCAATTTGGCATTGAAACCCTTGTATTACGTGAAAATGATTTTGATATTCATCATAAGGTAATATTTTATCCTTTAAGTGACAAATAGTTTTCTATATGTTGAAACCAATATCATTAATACAATATTCTTTCAAAATTTCTAGAATATCATACTGAGAGTCAGCCAAAGGCCAAAACATGACTGGTATTTCACCTTTCACCAATTGTTTTCTCATATACATCACTTCCTCTTTGTAATTTGAGGAAGATTATTCTACCTGATTGGACTAAAGCTGGTGCTTCTTTGTTTCTTAATCAGATTCAACAAGATTCGTAGAGAATTCATTTGTCAAATTAGAAGATGAATGACCCGGGGGTGGTTTGAGGAATGACATACACCCCAGGATACCTTCTTATTGAGAAAGTATTTCACCTGCTAGAAGTAAGGCATTAGACATGACTGGCTTCAAATTTGTAAGTGCCTCAAGATAAGAGGGATTTCTCGTTACAACATTTTCCATTGAATAATTTTCCAGGAAATGCGAATTACTACTTTAGAGAGGACTTTCACAACTAAATCCATCATCATGGGGTGGACCACCATGGTTGGTTATAGAAAAAGATGAAACATTTTTCTCCTTGGTCTTCTGGCCACACAGAGGATTATCGTGGCTCTCATCTGAAGATGATGCTTTAAGATTGACCGAATTGTCATGAAGAAATCCTTCATGAGTATGTGTCTGATGAAGACTTTCAGAATTATTGTTGTCATTTTGGGAATTTTGAAATGAGAGAGTAAAATCTTCAGTTGCAACAGATATTTGTCTAAGGGCTTTAAGAACACCAGAATTGAGTAAGGCCGTATTACAAGTTGGCTCTTGATTTTTTAGCTATTCTGGATGGGTCATTTTCTTGGACGCCCTCTCACTCACTTTGGAAACCACGTTTTGATGAAATTGGTTATTATGGGCGGGTGTATGTGCCTGATCAAAAGAAATGGTCAGGTTAGGCTGACTATATCCATTTAAATCGGGTGTGTGTGACCTACTTTATTATCCGTATGACATGGGGGAGTATTCCCCATGACCCTCTTGGACTGGGACAGAGTTGTGTACCTACACCAAGGTGACATGTTGATGAGTCAATCCACTAATTGGGATAGATTTATGTTTCTTTCCCCGTGATGTCGCTGAAGTTGTTATAATATTCTAACAGGTATCTAGAATATGGGCAGGGATTTTCTTTTGCACTTTCACCATTATCAGAATGTGTTTGGTGACTTCAGCTACCATAACGGGAATATACATCCATTTCGTGTTTAGAGTAGGTTTGTGTTACTACTCCAATCCTCCTTTTCCTGTCAGTGAATTCTGATAGTACTCATGTGTGGGGGAAGAAAGTTGTGGCTGCCTTCTATTTGTCATTGGAGCATTCCAATTGACATCTCTAGGAGCTACCAAATGAGACTCTTGGTTAGCTTGATGAATTTTAGGTGTATCTGTCTGCTGATTGTTCTCCACTGAATATGATTGATGAACTTCCTTCAATACTGGAAAATGAGACTGCTTGCAGAATTGATGATAGTAAGCATGTGTATGTGCCTGTTTATAGGTGGTCACCACATTTGGTTGGTGGGATTCTATGGATGCAGTCAGACGAGGCTGCTGACTGGATGATGATTTATAAACAGGTGTATGTGCCTACCTATAGTACTCCACTGGAATTTTCTAGTAGGATTGGTGTGTTACATCTAGACAAGTTTGATGGGAAATGAAATTAGAACGGACGGGTGTATATACTTGCATGTTTTTTCCATCATGTTAGGTTGATGGACTTCTCCGGAGAGGGAAAAGGTAGGAACTTTCTCCCTGTTGGCCGAATTTCACCTTTGACAGTTCATCTTGCGTGGTCGGGTCTGAGGAACCTGGGCCGAACTTCTAGAGGCGATACCCCCATCATGTTGAGGGTGCACTACTGCATGAGTATGGTGTCGATTTTAGGTGGGATTCCTCAGGAATGACTCCTATCATCATGAACTGAGTCCTTGAGTAACATCTTGATTTACCTCCCTTTAATAATGGAGGGACTGGTTGTTGTGTTCTAGGGATAAAGACTTGATATGGTTGGAGACTGTGGTTGGATCAACCTACTTCTTGACTACTGGTCATCAGTGTCCAGACAACCAGGGTGATTTTTTATCTTGGAGGGATTGTCGAGCGGCCTCTAGAGTTGGGATGGTACAATGTTGATGGTATTCCATCACCAATTCATTTGAGACCCAGCGTTGATGATTTTGAGTAGGTGATTTTGTCCACAGAGCGGAAGAGGATACAAAAAGTGTAGCGGCTGAGGCGTTCACATGTGTGGACCTTAAAGAAGCCATTTTGTGTTATAGAGAGAACTTGGAAAAGAGTGCATGTTTGTTATAGCAGACATAATCAAGATAAGTCAGACCCGACTACATCTTTTGGATGAGCACATATGTTATTGATTTCTTTTTTGGCCCTCATATTGAGTTTAATAAGGGGTTAAAAAATAAGAAAAACATCATTTAACATGGTCAAATATTCACGTCGGGTTCACCATTTTTTTGTTTCATCTAGAAATGGGGATGCCTTGTTTGTTTAAGGTTCAAACTTTCCAATCGGTTTATAATGGGTTTATTAGTAGAGTCGAAAACAGCCAATGATTCTATATCCCTTTGGACCTACTTTCCAAAGGTAGGTACTCATTAGTTCTGGACCGATGAAGCATAAGAAAGTTCATTGGTCGAGAGGATTGGAGGTCAGTCTCATCACACCTTTTTGGGGGAATTATTTCTTACTTTGGGACTCTCATATAGATTTAAGTTATGTTCACGAATCCTTATTAATTCACCAAGAATTAAAGTGAGTTTTCATTTAGATTTGGGCAATCGATGATTGATATGTATGGGATTTAGACAATATTTTATATGTATTTGAGGTTCTTCATCAATGGAGAATCATCCGTATGTATTTGAGATTATTAGTCAATGGTATCCTTCAATAAATTATATAGAAATATCTTGGTCATTATGATGAACATACTGGTTTTAAATCCACTCCACAGGGCACATGAAGTTTATTTTCATTTATAAGGACATGGATTATTTTAGAGTTGGGATCATACCCGCAGATGGGCTACCTACATGTCCACATTAAAAAGGAATCAGAACCCACGTAATTCGATAAGAAGGATATAGTTTAACATTATATGGGACAAAAAATAATTAATGAATGATGGTATTGAACCTTATAAAGTCTTCCTACGTACTCTACATTTATGGTAGAGATCAAAGTCCACGTAGATCGAGTGAAGAAATATGGGGCTTATGCATGGTTAACATCCCAAAAAGAGATGTCGTGATTACTTTTACACTCTAAGATTATGTAATTCATGCTCAGTGTGAGAAACAAGAGGTATCAGTAAACTTGATTATTGTTCCATGAAAGATGCAGTAATAAGAAATGATGTGGGGATTACGTATGTATGACTGCCCAAGTAGATGAACACCAGGACTTAATTTAGGAAAGAAGCTCAATAGCAGGGTTCATTAAGGTTTTTGTACTTTATGTAGATTTGGAGGTTTAACCTGGGGCCTACTCTTAAAGAGGATTCCCAAATTAAACGGTACTTATAACTTGGGTCTTACTCCTGAGAAGGAGGCCCAAATTAAAGGAATTATGATTGGGGATTATTCCTGAGAAGGAGGCCCGAACCAATGGAACTTGGGACTTACTCCTGAGGCGGATTCCCTAAATCAAAAGATCTTCTCATCTTAAAGGATGAGGTTATATGGAGGAAACCTCTAACCGTAGTGACATAAATCTTGTAAGTCACGAGGTTTTAGGAGATATTCTCACAAAAATCCTTTCAGATAAGGAATCCAACAAAGGAACCATGCCATAAATGGATTTGAAAAGGGTTTCGAGGGATAATATCATGAAGGGGAGAGGTGAAAGGGAGAGAGGCACACAAATGAATTTTTGGCGCAAGTCTTGGTCGTGCAAGTGTACATGAATGATATGGGTTCACCTGGGCAATGAATAATCTGTAGTGTAATACTTGGTGAGACTTAACTCAAGCCCTTAGTATTATCTTAAGATGTTTCCAAAAGTGCGGTGTGCAAGTTTCATCGAAAGGGTAGGGCGACGCACAAGTACTTCCATTTTTAAGGAGGTTTGGACACTTAGGCATGCAAGTGTTTATGAATTCTAAACACTTAGGCCTTATTCTACTCCATCCGGTCTTCCATTCTAGGTAAAAAGTTACTATAGAATATTTCAGAAGATTTTATTGAAGACGGGGAAGACCATATCTTGAATTTGAATTTTGGAAAATCCGTCCTCGAAATGGGGGCCCACAGGGGGTATTTATAGGCTACATTTCACCTTGGGTGAAAACCCAAATAGGGCGCACAAGTGATCTATATGACCCATAGGCGGAGTGCAACTGACTTGCGCGGCACACAAGTTACTTACGCGACTTACTCCAAATATCTCCTAGTCCGTGCCTTCAATCATTTTTTTATGTTCTTTAAAGGGTGACCCTATTTGTGCTTAAGTTATTCCCATTTTCTATTCATTGGAATCTGTGATGGAAAGGAGCGTCGATAGAATTTTTTCATGGTTGTTAGGTTTTTTTATTCTTTCATGTATTTTTAGGTATTTTTAGGTTTTTAGGGATTTTAAAGGTTTTTAGGGTTTTTAGGGTTTTTAATGTTTTTTATGTTTTTCCGGGGGTTTATTTTTATAGTATTATGAGTTTTTAATGTTTTTTAACTTTTTATGGATTGAAAGGGTTTTTATATTTTGATATAAAACCTATGGATGATAATGAATTGATGGAATGTGCATAGTTGGAGTTGCAAGGCCCACTGATTCAAGAATAATTAAAGAGACTACAAGTGGAAATGATATTATGTCTTGTTGCATTAAAAGGTTTAAACCCAAGGTTCATGCCTGAAAGTGTGAAATTTACTTATTATCACTCTTATATAAGCCCAAGGCACAATGTTGGATGAATTTTGTATGCCCTTCCCATGCGAGGATTCTAAAATGGTAACTTTGGACACCAAAGTCAAATCCATTGGGATTAGTACTCAAAGTCAAATCCATTGGGTTATGGGTGGAATGACATGTCCTAATTTTTCAAAATTTCATTGTTAAACTTTTACATTTTGACTTTATGCGAACAAGTAAATAATATGATTTATGACTTTAGGGTATCATACCCTTGACTTTTTGTGTCACCACTTACCTATAAATAGCCAACAAATGGCATTTTTTCAGTCATGTTTGCATTACTGAAAATCTACGAGTTTATTCTCTTCATTGTGAGGATCATTACTTTATTCCCTTTCTATTGTTTATTATTCCTATTTAATATAAAAGTTATATTGGTGATCCAAGATCACAAATCCCCCAATGTCACGCCTCAACCCAACTGCATTGTTATGTGGATTGGCCATCACATCCCTTTTTTGACTTTTTTTGTTTATGTAGTAGGTCACACACTATATAACACTGGTTGATCACTGGATTCTTCTATCCAAACCCATCATATGCCACTTTACCTCGAACTTTATCTATTATCTGATGCCCTACATCATGATGATCAGGCCTCCCCCAACATCTCCCATTAGTTAGTATAAGATCTCTAGTTGACACAACATGCTTCTATCACCCTTTCCCTATCACATATATCCATTTCCGTTATATTTACTTATTATTCACCCCTTAATAAAATAAAAATAATAAAAAAACAAATTTTCTTTGAAAACCAACAGAATTGTCCCATGTTATACAAGATTGAAATATTTTAAATTGATCATATTATTTATCCATCTTCCTTTAACAGTTAACTTTCTATATGAGATTTGTTTCCAAAAAAAATTATCACCTCATCATTTTGTTGTTTTCAAAAATAATAAAATCCATTCCTTGAGAGATTACAAAAAAAATTTATTACTCCTCACTCATCATATTGTTCATTAAAACAATAAAAACAAATTTTTTTGGGTAGATTTGACAAAAAAGGGAAAAAATTATAATAAAACCAAATACAATTACTTCTTTGTGCTTTAAATTATTAACACTTTACATTTTTATACATCAATTTTTGTATAATTTTACTTTATCACTATATCATATTTGGTTCATATTGTTTTCAATTTTTCTTATCTGGCACAATTATTAAAAATAAACATACCAAACATTTCAACCGCTTTTCAACGTTTTACCCATTTTCTACCCTCTTTTCCACCCATTGCAATTTTTAACCCCTTAACACTCAAACATGTTGTGCTAATAAATTACCCTACAACATCTTGGTTGGGTGAGGATTGGAATCTATTGATCTCCACAAACGAGGTATTAGATTTCATTAAATCTTGGGATTTGAATCGAGTGTTCAGAAGTGGATAGAAATAAGCACACAAAAAAAAATTCTTGATTGTGTATCCTTGTGTGCGAGAGTGTGTACATCTTGTTCATGTGAGTGTGTATCCTTGTGTGTTAGAGTGTGTATATCATGTGTGTGTTTGTATTGTGTGTGTCAGTATATTCATCCTATTTATGTGAGTATAAATCCTTGCACGCGTGTGTGTGTATCTATGTGTGTGTGAGTGTGTATATATTGTGGGTCTATTTGTCCCCATGATTGTTTGTACTCATGTTACTTATCATGAAATATGATCATGGGAAGAGAACCATTCATGCTGGTGATGATGGAATCCAAAATAGATCTCCCACACTCGAAGCTACAAAACACAAAATGAAATATTTGGTGATCCATTTTGATAAAATCCTTTATAGAAAGTTGGAGGTGCTACATGAGAGTACTGATAACCTAGAGAATCAACCAAGACCAAGGATGATTCATGATAACCCACGATTCACTCTAGAACCATGTCATCCCCACAAAAAGGATAAGTAGATGGAGAACACTGATAATGATTTTGAGGATTTTCCACAAAAGATAAGAAGGTTAAAACAACATATAAGAGGCTAAAGGATACCACATGATGATGAAATCTTTAAGTGTATTAAGGTTATGGTTCCCTCTTTTCAATGAAAATGTAATCTAGAAGCATACTTATATTGGGAGACGTGGATTGTGAATGTTATTTCATGCCATGAATATTCCAATATGAAAAAGGTTCAAATTTATTCCCTTCAATTTATGATTATATTTTAATTTATTGGGATAAAATAAAAAAAATATTTATATATGGTGGATGTCCCATTCAAACATGGGATAACAAGATGTTTTCCATGTGGAATCAGTTTTTTCCCTAAAATTACTATAGAGATATCTACAAAAAAAACATCAATGCCTCACCCATGGGAGTAAGTGTTTTGAGTATTACTATAAGGAGATGAAAATTTAAATGATTCTAGAATGTGGAGTATATGGAGGAAACCATGGTGCGTTTTTTACATGGAATGGGTTGGGAAATTGTCGATCATGTGGTTATTTACCATCATGTGGAGATACAATATATGATCCACCAATCCACAAATTTAGAGAAACAAATCAAAATGAGGAGAAACATAAGGAATCTCGCTACCCTTTTCACTCCATAACTAAATTTGAGGAATAATATTAGATAATCATTAATGCTGAAAGAGTATCTTGATCGAAAAAGTGATGAGGAAAAAATTAATCCTAAGAAACATACATTTTAGGATAACCAAACAAGGAATTATGATATTTTATTATTTAAATGTCAATAAAGGTGTCACATTTATAGTGAATTCCTAAACTAGAGAACCATGACCATTAAAAAGTATGGATTATGGGGGACCGATGGAGATAGAATAGAGGAAGGGGTGGAGGATTACCCAAAATCTGATGATAGATAATTTTCAGAAGAAGGTGATCATATTATCACAATAGAGTTTTTGAGTTCTCAAATGGTTTACAATGATAAGGACAAAAGAGAGAACCTTTTCTATTACCCATTCCAAATCAAAGGGAAGGTATAAAGTTCCATAATTGATGGGGAATTTGAAATAGTGTGCTGATCAGCAAGTTGGTTGAGAAGTTAGGACTTCCAAATTTTAAGTACCAAGAGCCATATTAGCTTTAATGGTTGAATGATTAAGGAAAGATGAAGGCCACCAAATAAGTTAATTTGTTATTCACAATTGGGAATTATAATGATGAGTTATTATGTGATGTGGTACCAATTAAGGGATGCCACTTACTTTTAGGTATGCCATGTAAATATGATCAACTTGTGACACATGATGGTTTTCTAAACTATCATTATTTTGTAATGTTATGGGAACCTATAACAATTTTCTTGATGTCCCCTAAAATAATTTTGGAATATCACATATTGGTAGAGAAGGAAATATATAATGTTTAAAGGAAAATCAATAGATAAAAGAGAATTCATTGAGTGGAAAAATGTGATGATGATAGAGAAGATAGAGGTTAAGGAAGCTTTGATTGCATATAAAAATCTCCAATTACTTATACAGAAAGAGGGAATGCTAAAAATTAACCACTTAACACCTTCTATGTCAAATATTTTGGAATCTTGGTCAACGGTGTATGATGGTTTAATTCCTGAGGATGTGCAACCATGTTGTCTACTTATTATGTGTAGAAAACAGAAAAGCATATAGAATTATGGATTTTGAAGCTAATATAATTGTTGAATCAAGGGATGTAGAGTTTTTTAAAAATATTTTTTATAAAGATGATCTGGAGGAAGTGATTCTTCATATCCCTATCTCATGTAATCCATCATCGTGGGGGTGGATCAAACCCTTTTGGATAATGAACCCGATTCGCGCATCAAGGTTCTATCCGTCTTCTTTTATGCCAACTTATTTTTATAACAATCAAAAGGGGTTTGAAAAGGCAGAAACTCAAAGATGGATTCTGAATCTCTCAATTTCATGAACCAAGATATGGTCAAACTTGACCGTTTTGATGGAAAAAACTTTTCCCGGTGGCAAGAAAAGATGAAATTTCTTCTGATAGTGTTGATGATTTCATACATTCTAGAAACGAATCTTCCTCCCATTACCGATGATCTCATTTCAAATACAGACAGTACACCCATTGACATGACTCAAGTCAATCTCATTTGGTAAATAAGGAAGAAATGTGAAGATGATGAAGTCTTGTGTTGAGGAAACATTCTCAATACTTTGTAAAATCGTATTTACGACTACTTCAGCCAATTAAAGGCCGCTCAAGAGATTTGGAATGCACTCGAATTCAAGTATAAAGCAGAGGAAGAAGGTACCAATAAATTTATTATTGCAAAGTATCTAAATTATAAGATGCTTGATAACAAGACTGTGTTGGAGAAAATTCACAAGCTTTAAGTTATAGTAAATAAACTCTTTTCCCTTAAGATAAATATACTAGAAATTTTTGAAGTGGGTGCAATTATTGCTAAATTTCCTTCTATGTGGAAATATTTTGGTAAGTCACTTATTAGGAAAAGTGATGATATTTCCTTGGAAAAATTGCAAAAAAAATCTTTGTATTGAAGAAGAATCCATTTTGAGAGACGTGGGTATGGCTTTGAAATTTGATACAAAGGTTTATATTGTCGAGGGAAAGCAACAAAAAATTCTTCCTTACATGTCAAGAAGAAGAGTTAACAATTTAAGAAGAAAGTAAATCCTTCCAAAAAAAGGAGATTTCTTTATCTGTAGAAAACCATGTAATTTTTCAAGGGAATGTCGCTAACGAAATAATGTTGATAAACCGGCTAAAAATATACAGACTGAAGAAAATCAAGTCACTATGATATCCAAATTCAATATGACTTCGATGAAGATGGGATGGAGGTTAGATTCTGGAGCAATGGTGCATGTGTGAAAGGATCGTTCTGTGTTCAAACATTTGATGATTGTACTATCGTGAAGGAAGTACATCTTGGAAACAGTGTACGCATCAACATTAGTGGATAGGGAAGCGTGGATATTTAATTTACTTTTGGGAAGAAGTTGACCCTTTTCAATGTGTTTTATGTTCCTGAAATTCGAATGAACTTAGTTTCAATTGACCTTTTGTATATAAAAGGGATTTCGGGTTTCATTCAAATCTGACAAGGTTATATTGTCGAAGGGAGGATTGTTTTTGGAAAAGGGTATTCAAATGATGGGATGTATTAACTGTCTATTAATAATATGATTTAATATTTAGCTTATTTGATTGAATCTTCTAATTTGTGGCATGATCGTTTAGCACATGTTAATTTTAATTCATTAAAAGTAATGAAGAAGTTAAACTTGATTAATTTTGAAAAGGATTTTAATAAATTTGAGACATGTGTAGAATCTGAAATAGTTAAGAATCCTTTTCATAGTGTTGAAATAAATTATGATATATTATATTTAGTGCCTCCTAATATTTGTGAATTAAATGGTTTGTTAACTCCTGGAGGGAAATTATATTTTATTACTTTTGTTGATGACTGTAGTAGATATTTACATATATATCTTCTTAAAACAAAGGATGAAACCTTTGATGTGGTTAAGAAGTATAAAGTAGAAGTTGAAAACCAATTAGACAAAAAATATTAAAATATTACGCTAAGATAGAGGTGGTATATATTTTATGAATGAGTTAAATTAATATTATGAAGAAAATGGTATAATTAACCAAATAACTACTCCTTACACACCTCCGAAAAATGGCTAGGATGAAAGGAAAAATCACACTTTAGTAAAAATGGAAAATTTCATGATTAACAAATCAAAGTTACCATTAAATTTATGGAGAGAAGCTTTATT
This sequence comes from Viscum album, assembly GCA_963277665.1. Lineage (NCBI taxonomy): Eukaryota > Viridiplantae > Streptophyta > Magnoliopsida > Santalales > Viscaceae > Viscum > Viscum album. The sequence goes on along the minus strand of OY728157.1, from coordinate 1,634,694,388 downwards.
GGTTGCATGTCATATTCATAATAGGATTGCATCAAGAAAATCTAAGTTATCTCCTTATGAAATTTGGAAAGGAGGAAGACTTAATATTTTTTATTTCAAAGTGTGGGGGTGTTTATCATTTTATAGAGTTCCTGATCCCAAAAGAACTAAAAATTTTCCTAGATCAATTAAAGGTGTTTTTGTTGGATATGTAGAAAATAGACAAGCATATAGAATTATGTATTTAGGAGCTAATATAATTGTTGAATCAAGGGATGTAGAGTTTTTTGAAAATAAGATTTATAATGATGATGTGGAGGAAGTGATTCCTCATATTCCTATCTCATGAACTCCATCTAGTTCAAATATAATAGTAGAGAATTATGATGAATCTCGAGTTGAACCTAAAAGAAGTACAAGAATTAGAAAGGAGAAACATCTACATTCAGATTTTATTTCTCTAGATTCCATAATTTTTCATATTGAAGGAGTTCTAAATAATAAATATCTGAATAAGTATCATATGTTTTTAACAATAGAAGATTACCAAAGACTTATAAATATGCCATGTCTTCTAGAGATGTTGCTTTTTGGAAGGAAGCAATTAGTGATGAAATGGATTCTATTATAGGGAATAATACTTGGGTCATTATGGATTTACCAAGAGGTTCAAAACCTTTTGGTAGTAAATGGGTATTCAGAAAAAATATGATTCCAATGGTAATTTATAGGATTTTCAAGCTAGGTGTGTTGCCAATGGTTTTAGACAAAAATAGGGGATTGATTATTTTGATACATATGCCCCTGTAGCATGAATTACATCAATAAGGATATTATTTTCATTAGGTTAAATTATTTATTTGTATTTTCATCAAATGGATGTCAAAACTACTTTTTTAAATGGAGAAATAAATGAAGATATTTACTTCGAGAAACTGGAAGGGTTTGTTTTACAAGGTTTTGGAAACAAGGTATGTAAACTAGTTAAATCTCTTTATGGTCTTAAAAAATCTCTGAAACAATGGCATGAAAAATTCGTTTCTATTATTTTATCTAATGGTTTTTCTCATAATAATGCGTATAAATGTGTTCATTCAATGTTTACAAAAGAATTTTGAGTTATTGTGTGTTTATATGGGGATGATATGTTAATTTTTGGAACTAATATCTTTGGTATAGTCGAGACAAAGAATTACTTATATTCTATGTTTAAAATGAAGTATCTTGGAATAGTTGATACTATTCTAGGCCTTAAAGTTAGAAAACATAGTGGGGTTATTATTTATGTTAATCTCATTACATAGAAAAAATGCTAAATAAATTTGATCATCTTGGTTTCAAGGATTTCATTACTCCATTTGATTCTATTGTTAAACTTTTAATAAATATGGGTAGAGCTATAGAACAACATGAATATGCTTGTGTAATTGGTTCTTAAATATATGTGATGTATTTCACTAGACCTGATATTGATTTTTTTGTATGTAAAATGAGTAGATATACTAGTAATAAAAGTGTGGATCATTGGAGATGTATAACTAGAATTTTGGGATACATTAAATAGACAAAGATTCATGTTTATACTATAATTATTATCCATCTATATTAGAAGGATACACCAATGAAAGTTGGATTACCAGTATTGGTGATAGAAAATCCACTTCTAGATGGTTGGTTACTCTTGGAGGTTGTGCTATTTCTTGGGTGAGCAAGAAACAAACATGTACTTCACATTCGTCCATGGATTCAGCGTTTATCACCTTAGCAGCATGTGGAAAGGATGCTAAATGGATTAGGAATCTATTATTGGATATTAGATTGTGTCCTAGTCCGATGCCTCCTATCTCTATCAGTTTTGATAGTGAAGAAACATTAATAAGGGCATATAGTTGCATGTACAATGGAAAGTCAATACATATAAGTTTGAGACACGATTATGTGATACAATTGTTACAATATGGTACCATAAAAATTATTTATGTGAGATCATGTAAAAGCCTGGCAGATCCATTTACAAAATCTTTGTTGAGAGAGGTTATTCGTGAATGTAATAAAGAGATGGGTTCAAAGTCCATAAAATAAATCATTTCAGTAATGGAAACCCCACACTTTCTTTAGGTAGATCCTAATCAAAGTGTTTAATGGAAAAAACAAGTTACGAAGATGATTTTTGATATTGACAATTATAACCCCAATATTTGGTGTATATATCGTCCAATATGACAAGAGGTTGAGTTTTAAACACTTAATAAAATATTAAGACTCAATGAGTTATGTGTTATAATAATGGAAGTACATTGTAATATTTTTCCAATGTGAACTTAGAAGTGGTGTCTCTTCTTACAGGAGTTAATGGGTTTGCTCCTTAGAGATTTCATGAAAATGATATAAGCACATGGACTTAAAAGTTCAAATAAAAAATATGTTGGATGAAAATTCATTTTATGTATAATTTATCTGGTTTATCTTAATGGTTAATAACTCTAATGATTTGAAAACTTATAAATCTGATAAACTTTGAGATATTGATACTTAGTAGAGGTTTAAATCAGAAGATACCTTTATAATCTATAATGACACAATTGTGATCTGGATAATTAATATTTATAAATAAAAATGGGTGATTGTTGTATTTTTATTCAACAAAAATAAAAGGAGTGTTTTGATTGGTCAAAACACTCCTCACTTGGATTGATGAGGTGTTTTAAAAGAGGTAATCCCACATTGAAAAGTGTAAATAGAATCCTATAGCTCCTCTCCTATTTAAGGGAGCTTTGGGATTTGGTCTATTAATAAAATATATATTTGTCAAAATGATTTTAAATTATTTTTTAAATATATATTTAGTAAACCAGTGAAATTATACATATAATTAACTTTCATTCAACATCTTTTTTATTAGCACTTTTAAGGCTATGTTCTTATATCCTTTTTATGAACTCTCTAAGAAGAAAACCGATTAAATCCTATAAGAATCGGCACCACTTCTATGTTTACATAGAATAAATATTACAATGTGCTTCTGTTATTATAGAACAAATCTCATTGAGTCTTAATATTTTGTTAAGAGTTTAAAACTCAACCTCTTGTCATAACAGACGACATTGACACCAAAAATTGGGGTTATAATTGTCAATATCAACAATCATCTTCGTAACTTGTTTTTACACATTAAACACTTTTATTATGATCTACCTAAAGAAAGTGTTGGGTTTACATTACTAAAATTATTTATTCTATAGTCTTTAACCCCATATCTTTATTAGTTGCATGAATAACCTCTCTCGGTAGAGATTTTGTAAAAGGATCCGTATGGTTTTTACACGATCTCACATAAAAAATTGTTATGGCACCATAGTATAACAATTGTCTCACAAAATCATGTCTCAAACTTATATGTCTAGACATTCCATTGTTCAAACAACTATATGACCATGATAATTTTTCTTCACTATCACAACCGATAGAGATAGGAAGCCTTGTACTAGGACACAATCTAATATCCAATAAGAGATTCTTAATCCATTCAACTTTCTTTCCACAAGCTGCTAAGGTGATATACTATGACTCCATGGTCGAATTTAAAATACATGTTTGTTTCTTGCTTTCCCAAGAAACAAAACAACCTGTAAGAGTAAACAACCATACAGAAGTGGATTGGTTATCACCAATTCTGGTAATCCAACTTGCATCGATGTATCCTTCTAATACTGCCAGATAATCATTATAGTATAAATATAAATCTTTGGTCATTTTTAAGTATCCAAAAATTCTCTTTATACATCTCCAATGATCCACACTAGTATTACTAGTAAATCTACTCATTTTACATCTCCATGGGATGGTAATAATAAAAAGGGTTTGAAAAGGTAGAACCTCGAATATGGATTCTGAATATCTCAAATTCATGAACCAAGATGTTTTCAAACTTGACCGTTTCGATGGAAATAACTTTTCTTAGTGGAAAGACAAGATGAAATTTATTCTGATGGTATTGAAGATTTTATACATTATGGAACCGAATCTTCCTCCCATACCCAATGAGCCTGTTATAAATTCTGATGATCCACCCATTGACATGACTCAAGTTGAGCACATTTGGGAAATGTGGAAGAAACATGAAGATAATGAAGTCTTGTATCGAGGACACATTCTGAATACTTTGTCATGTCGTCTTTGTGACTAATTCGGCAAAATGAATACCACTCAAGAGATTTGGGATGTAATCGAATTAAAGTATAATGCGAAGGAAGAAGGTACTAATAAATTTCTTATTGCAAAGTATATAAATTAAAATATGGTTTATAATAATCCTGTGTTGGAGAAAATTCACGAGCGTCAAGTTATAGTAAATAAACTCCTTTCACATGAGATCAATATATCAGAAAATTTTCACGTGGGTGCAATTATTGCAAAACTACCTCATATGTGGAAGGATTTTGGAAAGTCACTTATTAGGAAAAGTAATGATATTTCCTTGGATCAATTGAAAAAACTTCTTCTTATTGAAGAAGAAACCATGTTGAGAGATGTGGGCATGGCTTCACAATTTGATACAAGGGTTAGTATAGTTCAGGGAAACAAACAACAAAATTCTTCCCTACATGTCAAGAAGAAAATTCAACAATTTAAGAAGAAAGGAAATCCTTCCAAGAAGAAAGAAGATTGCTTCGTCTGTGGAAAGCCATGACATTTTTCTAAGTAATGTCACTATTGAAAGAAAGTCAACAAACCGGCTGCAAATATCCTATCTCCAGAAAATATAATTGCTATGATATGTGAAGTCAATATGAATTCAATGAAGATGGGATGGTGGCTAGATTCTGGAGCAATGGTGTATGTGTGCAAGGATCGTTCAATCTTCCAAAAATTTGATGGTTCTACTATGGCAAAGGAAGTACATTATGGAAACAATGCATGGATCCGAGATAGTGGATAGGGAATCCTGGTGATTGAATTTACTTATGGGTCGAAGTTGACCCTTCTTAATGTGTTTTATGTTCCCGAAATTCAAAATAACATAGTCTTAGTTAACATTTTGTGTAAAAAGGGATTTCGGGTTTCATTCGAATCCGACAAGGTTATCTTGTCGAAGGGAGGCATGTTTGTGGGAAAAGGGTATTTAAATTATGGGGTGTATCAACTATCTATTAATAATATGATTGAATCTTCTTCTTATTTGATTGAATCTTCTAATTTGGGGCATGATCGTTTAGCACATGATAATTTTAATTCATTAAAAGAAATGAAGAAGTTAAACTTGATTAATTTTGAAAAATATTTTAATAAATGTGAAACATGTTTAGAATATGAAATAGTTAAGAAGCCTTTTCATAGTGTTGAAGGAAATTTTGATATATTAGATTTAGTGCCTTCTGATATTTGTGAATTAAATGGTTTGTTAACTAGTGGAGGGAAAATATATTTTATTACTTTTGTTGATGACTGTTGTATATATTTACATATATATCTTCTTAAAACAAAGGATGAAGCCTCTAATGTGTTTAAGAAGTATAAATTAGAAGTTGATAACCAATTAGACAAAAAGATTAAAATTTTACAGTCAGATAGAAGTGGTGAATATTTTATGAATTATTTTAATGAATAGTGAGAAGAAAATGGTATAATTAACCAAAGAACTACTCCTTACACACCTCATCAAAATTACTTAGCTGAAAGGAAAAATCGCACTTAAGTAGAAATGGTAAGTTAAATGATTAATAAATCTAAGTTACCATTAAATTTATGGGTGAAGCTTTATTAGTGGAATGTCATATTCATAATAGGATTGCATCTAGAAAATCTAAGTGATCTCTTTATAAAATCTGGAAAGGAAGAAGACCTAATCTTTCTTATTTCAAAGTGTAGGGGTGTTTAGAGTTTTATATAATTTTAGATCCTAAAAGAACTGAAATTGTTCATAGAGTAGTTAAAGGTGTTTTTGTTGGATATGCAGAAAATAGAAAATCATATAGAATTACGGATTTAGAAGCTAATATAATTGTTGAATCAAGGGATGTAGTGTTTTTTGAAATTATGTTTTATAAATATTATGTGGAGGATATGATTCCTCATATCCCTATCTCATGTACTCCATCTATTTCAAATATAATAGTAGATAATTATGATGATTCTCGAGTTGAACCTAAATGGAGTACAAGAACTAGGAAGGAGAAACATCTACATATAAATTTTATTTCTCCTAATTCTATAATTTATCTTGTTGAAGGAGATCAACATAATCAACTTCTGAATACGTATCCTATGGTTTTGACTACAGTAGATGGCCCAAAGAATTATAAATAGGCCATGTCTTCTAGATATGTTGCTTTTTGTAAGGAAGAAATTAGTGATGAAATATATTCTATTATAGGGAATAATACTTGGGTTATTATGGATTTACTAATAGGTTAAAAACCTATTGGTAGTAAATGGTTATTCCGAAAGAAATATGATTCCAATGGTAATTTACAAGATTTTGAAGCTAGATTGGTTTCCAAAGGTTTTAGAAAAAAAATAAGGGACTGATTATTTTGATACATATACCCCTGTAGCACGAATTACATCAATAAGGATATTATTTTCTTTAGCTTCAATTAATCATTTGTATGTTCATCAAATGGATTTCAAAACAGATTTTTAAATGGAGAATTAAATGAAGAGATTTACATGGAACAACTGGAAGGGGTTGTTTTACAAGGTTATGAAAACAAGGTATGTAAACTAGTTAAATATCTTTATGGTCTTAAACAAGCTCCAAAACAATGGCATGAAAAATTTGATTATATTATTTCATCAAATGGTTTTTCTCATAATAATTAAAATAAATGTGTTTATTCAATGTTTAAAAAAGAATATGGAGTTATTATGTCTTTATATATGGATTATATTTTAATTTTTGTAACCAATATGTTTGTTATCGTAGAGACAAAGAATTACTTATCATCTATGTTTAAAATGAAGGATCTTGGAATAGTTGATACTATTCTTGGAATTAAAGTTAGAAAACATAGTGGGAGTTATTCTTTAAGTTAGTCTCATTACATAAAAAAAATGTTAAATCAATTTGATCATCTTGGTTTCAAGGATGTCAATACTCTATTTGATTCTAGTGTTAAAGTTTCAATAAATACAGGTAGAGCTTTAACACAACATGAATATGCTAGTGTAATTGGTTCTTTAATGTATTCAATGCATTTCACTAGACCTGATATAGCTTTTTCGGTATGTAAAATGAGTAGATATACAAGTAATCCTACTTTTTATCATTGGAGATATATAAAGAGAATTTTTGGATACATAAAAAATAGAAAATATTTATGTTTATACTATAATGATTATTCAGTTATATTAGAAGGATACACCGATAAAAATTGGATTACCAGAATTGGTGATAACCAATCCAATTCTTGACTTTTATTTACTCTTGTAGGTTGTGATTTTTCTTGGGCAAGCAGGAAACAAACATATATTTCACATTCGACCATGTAGTCAGAGATTATCGCCTTAGCGACATGTGGAAAGAAACCTGAATGGATTAGGAATCTATTATTGGATATTAGACTGTGGCCTAGTATGATGCCTCATATCTCTATCAGTTGTGATAGTGAAGCAACATTATCAAGGGCATATAATTTCATGTAAGATGGAAAAACTATAAATATAAGTTTGAGACATGATTATGTGAGGCAATTGGGACAAGATGGCACCATAACAATTGTTTATGTGAGATCATGTAAAAACTGTGAGGATCCGTTTAAAAAATCTCTACCGAGAGAGGTTATTCGTGAAACTAATAAAGATATGGGGTTAAATCCCAAAGAATAAATCATTTTAGTAATGGAAACACGACACTTTCAATAGGTAGATTCTAATAAAAGTGTTTAATGGGTAAAAACAAGTTATGAAGATGATTTTTGATATTGACAATTATAACACCAATTTTTAGTGTCAATATCATTTGTTATGACAAGAGGTTGATTTTTAAACTCTTAACAAAATATTAAGAATCAATGAGTTATGTGCTATAATAACAGAAACACATTGTAATATTTTTCCTATGTGAACATAGAAGTGGGGCCAATTCTTACAGGAGTTAATGGGTTTTCTCCTTAGAGAGTTCATGAAAAGGATATAATCACGTGGCCTTAAAAGTGGTAATAAAAATGATGTTCGATGAAAGTTAATTTTATGTATAATTTCTTCTGTTTATCTTAAAGGTTAATAAGTTTAATGTTTCGACAACTTATAAATCTGATAAACTTTGAGATGTTGATACTATGTAGAGGTTTAAATCGAAAGATAACTTTATAATCTATAATGACACACTAGTGATCTGGAGAATTAATATTTATAAATAAAAGTGTTGGATTGTTGTATTTTTATTCAAAAAATATTAAAAGATTTTTTTGATTGGTCAAAACACATCTCACTTGGAATGATGAGGTGTTTTAAAAGAGGTAATGCTATATTGAAAAGTATAAATAGAATCCCATAGCTCATCTCTTATTTAAGGGAGCTTTGGGATTTGGTCTATTAATAAAATATATATTTGTTAAAATGATTTTAAAGTATTTTTTAAATATATATTTAGTAAACCAGAGAAATTATACATATAATGAACTTTCATCCAACATATTTTTATTAGCACTTTTAAATCCATGTGATTATATCCTTTTCGTGAACTCTCTAAGGAGCAAACCTATTAACTCTTTTAAGAAGCGGCACCACTTCTAAGTTCACATATGAAAGATATTATAATGTGCTTCAGTTATTATAGAACATAACTCATTGAGTCTTAAAATTTTGTTAAGAATTTAAAAGAAAACCTCTTGTCATAACAGACTATATTAAGACTAAAAATTGGGGTTATAATTTTCAATATCAACAATTATCTTATAACTAGTTTTTACCCATTAAACACTTTCATTAGGATTTGCCTAAAAAATTGTTGGGATTCCATTTCTAAAATGATTTATTCTATGGGGTTTAACCCCATCTATTTTTTAGTTTCACGGATAACTTCTCTCGGCAGAGATTTTGTAAACGGATCCGCATGTTTTTTACAAGATCTCACATAAACAGTTGTTTTGGTACCACCTTGTAACAATTGTCTCACATTATTGTGTCTCAAACTTATATGTCTAGACTTTCCAATGTACATGTAACTATATTCCCTTGATAATTTTGATTCACTATCACAACTGATAGAGATATGAGGCATCAAACTAGGCCACAATCTAATATCGAATTACAGATTTCTGATCCATTCAGCTTCCTTTCCACATGCCTCTAAGGTGATAAAATCTGACTTTGTGGTCGAATGTGAAATATATGTTTGTTTCTTGCTCGCCCAAGAAACATCACAACCTCCAAGAGTAAACAACCATCTAGAATTGGATTGGTTATCACCAATACTGGTAATCAATCTTGAATCGGTGTATCCTTCTAATACAGCTGAATAATCATTATAGTATAAACATAAATCTTAGGTCTTTTTTAAGTATAAAAAATTCTCTATATACATCTCCAATGATCCACACTAGGATTTATAGTAAATATACTCATTTTAAATCTTTATGGGATGGTAACAATCAAAAGGGTTGTAATGGTAAAACATCGAAGATGGATTTCGGATATCTCAAAGTCATGAACCAAGATATGGCCAAACTTGACCATTTTGATGGCAAAAACTTTTCTCGGTGGCAAGGCAAGATGGATTTTTTTTCTGACAGTGTTAAATATTTCATACATTATAGAACCAAATCTTCCTCCAATACCCGATGAGCCCCATTCAAATGTTGATGGTCTACCCTTTGACATGACTCAAGTCGAGCACATTTGAGAAATGAGGTAGAAATGTGAAGATGATGAAGTCTTTTGTCGAGGAATAATTATCAATACTTATCCAAATCGTCTTTGCCACTACTTCTGCCAAATGAAGACCGTTCGAGAGATTTGGGATGCACTCAAATTCAAGTATAAAGTAGAGGAAGCGGGTACCAATAAATTTCTTATTACAAAGTATCTAAATTTTAAGATAGTTGATAACAATCCCGTGTTGGAGAAAACTCAAAAGCATCAAGTTATAGTAAATAAAATCCTTTCCCTTAAGATCCATATACCATAAAATTTTCATGTGGGTGAAATTATTGCTAAATTACCTCCTATGTGGAAATATTTTAGAATGTCACTTATTAGGAAAAGTGATGATATTTCCTTAGAGAAATTGTAAAAACATCTTCGTATTGAAGAAGAATCCATGTTGAGAGACGTGGGTATAGATTCACAATTCAATAACAAGGTTTATATTGTTGAGGGAATCCAACAAAAAAATTCTTCCTTACATTTAAAGAAGAAGATTAAAAAATTTAATAAAAAAGTAAATCCTTCCAAGAATAAAGGAGATTGCTTCGTCTATGGAAAACCAGGGCATTTTGCAAGGGAATGTCGCAATTGAATGAAAGTCCACAAACCCGCTACAAATATATTGACTGAAGAAAATCTAGTCATTGTGATATCTGAAGTCAATATGACTTTGATGAATATGGGATGGTGGAAAGATTCTGGAGCAACGGTGCACGTGTGCAAGGATCGTTCAATGTTCAAAACATTTTGAGATTGTATTATCACGATAGGAAGTACATCTTAGAAAAAATCAACACATCAACGTTACTTGAAAATGAAGCATGGAGATTTACTTTACTTCTAGGAAGAATTTGAACCTTCTAAATGTTTTTTATGTTCCCTAAATTCAAAAGAACTTAGTTTCTGTTTAAATTTTGTGTAAAAAGGGATTTTAGGTTTTATTCGAATCCGACAAGGTTATCTTGTCAAAGGGAGGCACGTTTGTGGGAAAAGGGTATTCAAATGATGGGATGTATCAACTATCTATTAATAATATGATTGAATCTTCTGCTTATTTGATTGAATCTTCTAATTTTTGGCATGATCGTTTAGTACATGTTAATTTTAATTCATTAAAAGTAATGAAGATGTTAAACTTGATTAATTTCGAAAAACATTTTATTAAATGTGAAACATGTGTAGAATCTAAAATAGTTAAGAAGCCTTTTCATAGTGTTGAAACAAATTCTGATATATTATATTTAGTGCATTCTGATATTTGTGAATTAAATAGTTTGTTAACTCTTGTATGGAAAATTTATTTTATTACTTTTGTTCATGACTACAGTAGATATTTACATATATATCTTCTTAAAACAAAGGATTAATCCTTTAATGTGTTTAGGAAGTATAAAGACGAAGTTTAAAACCAATTAGACAAAAGATTAAAATATTGCACTCAGATAGAGGTCGTAAATATTTTATTAAGGATTTTAATGAATACTGTGAAGAAAATGGTATAATTAACCCAAGAACTACTTCTTACACACCTCATCAAAATGGATTAGCTGAAAAGAAAAATTTAACTTTAGTAGAAATGGTAAATTTTATGATTTATAAATCTATGTTACCATTAAATTTATGTGGCGAAGAATTATTGGTTGTATTTCATATTCATAATAGGATTGCATCTAGAAAATCTATGTTATCTCGTTGTGAAATTTGGAAAGGAAGAAGACCAAATCTTTCTGATTTCAAAGTTTGGGGGTGTTTATCATTTTATAGAGTTCCTGATCCTAAAAAACTAAAATTGGACCTAGAGAAATTAAAGGTGTTTTTGTTGGATATGGAGAAAATAAAGAACCATATAGAATTATAGAATTAGAAGCTAATATAATTGTTGAATTAATGGATGTATTGTTTTTTGAAAATAAATTTTATAATGATGATGTGGAGGAAGAGATTCCTCATATCCCTATCTCATGTACTCTATCTAGTTCAAATATAATAGTTGATAATTATTATGATTCTCAAGTTGAACCTAAATTGAGTACATGAAATAGGAAGGAGAATCATCTACATCCAGATTTTATTTCTCCTGATTCCATAATTTTTCTTGTTGAAGGAGATCAAAATAATCAACTTCTGAATAAGTATCCATTGGTTTTGACTATAAAAGATGACCCAAGGACTTATAAAGATTCCATGTCTTCTAGAGATGTTTCTTTATGTAAGGAAGCAATTAGCGATGAAATGGATTCTATTATAGGGCATAATACTTGGGTTATTATGGATTTACCAAGAGGTTCAAAACCTATTGGTAGTAAATGGGTATTTAGAAAGAAACATGATTCCAATGGTAATTTACAATATTTTAAAGCTATATTGGTTTCCAAAGGTTTTAGACAAAAATAAGGGACTTATTATTTTGAAACATATGCCCATGTAGCACAAATTACTTCAATAAGAATTTTATTTGCTTTAGCTTCAATTAATCATTTGTATGTTCATCAAATGTATGTCAAAACTCCTTTTTTAAATGGAGAATAAAATGAAGAGATTTACATGGAACAACGGGAAGGGATTATTTTAAAATCTTATGAAAACAAGGTATGTAAACTAGTTATATCTCTTTATGGTCTTAAACAAGCTCTGAAACAATTGCATGAGAAATTCCTTTCTATTATTTTATCGAATGATTTTTCTCATAATAATGCAGTTAAATGTGTTTATTAAAATTTTTCAAAATAATATGGAGTTATTGTTTGTTTATATGTGGATGATATGTTAATTTTTGGAACTAATATGTTTGATATAGTTGAGAAAAATATTTACTTATCTTCAATGTTTAAAATGAAGGATCGTTGAATAGTTGATACTATTCTAGGAATTAAAGTTAGAAAACATAGTGGGGGTTGTTATTTAAGTCAGTTCCATTACATAGAAATAATTTTAAATAAATTTGATCATCTTGGTTTTATAGATGTCAATACTCTATTTGATTTTGGTGTTAAACTTTTAATAAATACGGGTAGATCTGTAGAACAACTTGAATATGCTTGTGTAATTGGTTCTTTAATGTATGTGGTGCATTGTAATAGAACTGATATTGATTTTTTAGTATATAAAATGAGCAGATATAATAGTAATCATATTTCATATAATTAGATATGTATAACGAGAATTTTTTTATACTTAAAAAAGACCAAAGATTTATGTTTATATTATAATGATTATCTGGCTGTATTAGAAGAATACACTGACGCAAGTTGGATTACCAGTATTGGTGATAACCAATCCACTTTTGGATGTCTATTTACTATTGGAGGTTGTGTTGTTTCTTGGGTGAGAAAGAAACAAACTTGTATTTTACATTCGACCATGGAGTCAGAGTTTATCACCTTAGCGGCACGTGGAAAGGAAGTTTAATGGATTATGAATCTATTATTGGATATTAGATTGTGGCCTAGTACGATGCCTCCTATCTCTATCAGTTGTGATAGTGAAGCAACATTATCAAGGGCATTTAGTTGCATGTAAAAGTTTAAGTCTAAACATATAAGTTTGAGACATGATTATGTGAGACAATTGTTACAAGATGGTACCATAAGAATTGCTTATGTGAGATCGTGTAAAAACCTTCTGGATCCATTTTCAAAATCTCTACCGAGAGAGGTTATTCATGCAACTAATAAAAATATATGGTTAAAGAACATAGAATAAATAATTTCAGTATTGGAAACCCGACACATTCTTTAGGTAGATCCTAATCAAAGTGTTTAATGGGTAAAAACAAGTTACGAAGATGATTGTTGATATTGACAATTATAACCCCAATTTTTTGTATCAAAATCATCCGTTTTGACAAGATGTTGAGTTTTAAACTCTTAACAAAATATTAAGACTCAATGAGTTATGTGCTATAATAACAGAAGCACATTATAATATTTTACCTATGTGAACTTAGAAGTGGTGACGCTTCTTACAAGAGTTAGTGGGTTTGCTCCTTAGGGAGTTAATGAAAAGGATATAAGCACATCGCCTTAAAAGTACTAATAAAAAAGATGTTGTATGAAAGTTCATTATAAGTATAATTTCATTAATTTATATTAAAGGTTATTAAGTTTATTATTTTGACAACTTATAAATCTGATAAACATTGAGATATTGATACTATGTAGAGGTTTATATCGAAAGATAACTTTATAATCTATAATGATAGACCTGTGATCTAGAGAATTAATATTTATAAATAAAAGTGTGGGATTATTGTATTTTTATTCAAAAAATATTAAAGGAGTGTTTTTATTGGTCAAAACACTCCTCACTTGGATTGATGAGGTGTTTTAATAGAGGTAATCCCACATTGAAAAGTATAAATAGAATCCCATAGCTCATCTCCTATTTAAGGGAGCTTTAAGATTTGGTCTATTAATAAAATATATATTTGTCAAAATGCATTTAAAGTAATTTTTAAATATATATTTATTAAATTTTTTGTAATATATATATATATATAAAACAAAACAAATAAAATAAAATAAAATATTTTATTAAAATGACTAATGACTTTATTAGTCTTAACCATAGGGATTCATTTATTCAAAATCCGAATGGATGCCTCTCTTTTAAAATGGTTAGTACAAACTAGTGTAGCTTTCAACATTTTGAGTTTATAAATTAGTGATGCCGAGATCACTTTTTGTTAACTGATTCAATCCATGAAATTCTCTAGAATTCTCCCAACATCGGTGTAGTGGGGTAATCAAGAATTTGTGTCTGATTTTCCCCACAACCTTGGTGAAATCTTCAAGGGATACATCCAACGACAACCGTAAACCATCATTGTGGGGGTGGATCAAACCATTTTGGATAGTTAAACCAATTCACACCTCAAGGTTAAATTCATCTTCTTTTATGCTAACATATTTTTCTAACAATTAATATTTTTTTTATTAAAATGACTAATGAATTGATTAGTCTTAACCGTAGGGATTCATTTATTCAAAACCTGAATGGGTACCTCTCTTCTGAAACGGTTGGGGACACACTACTTTAATCTCACCATTTCAATCAAAGAACGCATTGGTTCAACCGAAAAGACACAATTCCTGGTGAGAGTCACACTGGTTCAAAATTGAAAAACACTCTATTTATTTTAATAAATAATTTGAATAAAATTATAAAAATAAAATATTTTGAATAAAATATATAATATATATGACAATCACCCACTTTTATTCATAAATATTAATTCTTAAGATCATAGGTTATTCATTATACATAATAAAGGTATATTTCAATTTAAACATTTACTTAGTATCAATATCTCAAAGTTTATCAGATTTAGAAGTTGTCAAAACATTAAACTTATTAACCTTTAAGATAAACCGGAGAAATTAGAAATATAATGAACTTTTATCCAATATCTTTTTTATTAGGACTTTTAAGGTCATGTGCTTATATCCTTTTCATAAACTCTCTAAGAAAAAAACCCATTAACTCCTGTAAGAAGCGATGCCACTTCTAAGTTCACATAGGAAAAATATTACAATGTGATTCTGTTATTATAACACATAACTCCTTGAGTCCTAATATTTTGTTAAGAGTTTAAAACTCAACCTCTTTTCATGATGGATGATATTGACACAAAAAATTGGGCTTATTATTGTCAATATCAACAATCATCTTCGTAACTTGATTTTACCCATTAAACCCTTTGATTAGGATCTACCTAAATAAAGTGTTGGGTTTCCATTACTGAAATGATTTATTCTATGGGATTTAAAACCACCTATTTATTTGTTGCACAAATAACCTCTCTCGGAAAATATTTTTTAAACGGATCCACAAGGTTTTTACCCAATCTAACATAAACAATTGTTATGGTACCATCTTGTAACAAATGTCTCACATAATTGTGTCTCAAACTTATATGTCTAGACTTTCCATTGTACATGAAAATATATGCCCCTGATAATGTTTCTTCACTATCACAACTGATAGAGATAGGAGGCATCAGACAAGGCCATAATCTAATATCCCATAATAGATTCCTAATCCATTTAGCTTCCTTTCCACATGCCGTTAAGGCGATAAACTCCGACTCCATGGTTGAATGTGAAATACATGTTTGTTTCCTGCTCTCCTAAGAAACAAAAAAACCTCCAAGAGTAAACAACCATCAAGAAGTTGATTGGTTATCACCAATACTAGTAATCCAACTTGAATCAGTGTATCATTATAATACATATGGATAATCATTATAGTATAAACATAAATCTTTGGTTTTTTTAAGTATCCAAAAAATCTCGTTCTAAATCTCCAATGATCCAAAATAGGATTACTAGTATATCTACTCATTTTATATACTGAAAAAGCAATACCAGGTCTAGTGCAATTCATCACATATATTGAAGAACCAATTACACTAGAACATTCATGTTGTGCTACAGCTCTACCTGTATCTATAAAAAGTTTAACAATAGAATCAAAAGATGTATTAACATCCTTGAAACCAAGATGATAAAATTCATTTAACATATTTTCTATGTAATGAGTCTGAATTAAAGAATAACCCCAACTATGTTTTCTAACATTAATGCCGAGAATAGTATCAACTATTCCAAGATCCTTCATTTTAAACATAGAAGATAAGTAATTCTTTGTCTCGGCTATACCAATCCTATTGGATCCAAAAATTAACTTATCATCCACATATAAACACACAATAACTCCATATTCTTTTGTAAACTTTGAATAAAGACATTTATCCACATTATTATGAGAAAACTCATTTGATAAAATAATAGAATATAATTTCTCATGCCATTACTTTGGATCTTGTTTAAGTCTATAACTAGATTTAACTAGTTTACATACCTTGTAAAATAAACCCTTCCGGTTGTTCCATGTAAATATCTTTATTTAATTATACATTTAAAAAACAATTTTCACAACCATTTTATGAACATAAAATTGATTAATTGAAGCTAAAGGAAATAATATCATTATTGAAGTAATTTGTGCTATAGGGGCATATGTATAAAAATAACCAATCCCTTTTTTTAAATACATTGGCAACCAATCTAGCTTTAAAACATTGAATGTTACCATTGGAATCATATTTATTTCTAAATACCCATTTACTACCAATAGGTTTTTAACCTCTTGGTAAATCCATAACAACCCAAGTATTATTCCCTATAGTAGAATCCACTTCATCACTAATTTCTTCCTTCCAAAAAGCAACATCACTAGAAGACATGGCCTTTTTATAAGTCATTGGGACATATTATATAGTCAAAACCATAGGATACTTATTCAAAAGTTGATTAATTTAATCTAATTCAATAAGAAATTTATGGAATCAGGTGAAATAAAATCTGGAAGTAGATGTTTATCCTTCCTAAATCATGTACTCCGTTTAGGTTTAACTAGAGAGTCATCATAATTATCTATATTATATTTTAACTAGATGGAGTACATAAGATAGGGATATGAAGAATCCTTCCTCCAAACCATTTTTATAAAAATTATTTTCAAAAAACTATACATCCCTCGATGCAACAATTATTCTAGCTTCTAAATCCAGAATTCTATATGCTTTGATATTTTCTACATATCCAACTAAAACACATTTAATTTTTCTAGGACCAATTTCAGTTCTTTTTGGATCAGGAACACCATAAAATGCTAAAAACCCCCACACTTTGAAATAAAAATTCTTAGGTATTCTTTCTCTCCAAATTTCATATGGGAATAACTATTTTTTTCTAGATGCAATCTTATTATGAATATGAACTACACCCAATAAAGCTACACCCCATAAATTTAATGGTAACTTAGATTTATTAATCATGAAATTTACCATTTCTACTAAAGTTCAATTTATTAGTACCTTTTTCCACTGCTTTATACTTGAATTAGAGAGCATACCAATATTATCAAGCGGTCTTAATTTGGAGTAAGTAGTCATAGAGATGATTTGGTAATGTATTGAGAATGTGTCCTCGACACAATACTTCATCATCTTCACATTTCATCCTCTTTTTCCGAATGTTCTCGGCTTGTGTCATGTCAATAGCTGTGTTGTTGGCATTTGAAATAGGGATATTCAGAATCCATCTTCTAGATTATGCCTTTTCAAACCCTTTTTATTGTTAAATAAATAAGTTGATAGAAACAGGAGATGGTTAGACCTTGATGCGTGAATCGGGTTCACTGTTCAAAAGGGTTTGATCCACCCCCATGTTGATGGTCTAGAGTTCTCGGTGGAAGTATCCCTCGAGGATTTCACAATGGTTTGGAAAAAAATAGAACACCAATTTCCAATTACCCCGCTACACCGATGTTTGGAGAGCTCTATAGAATTTATAATATTGAATTAATTGATACATAATCAATCTCATCATCACTTATTTATAGATTATAAATTGTGCGAATTTCACTGTTTTGGTTAAAGAACACATTGTTTCGACCAAAACAACACAATTCTTGGTGGGAGTCACACCGGTCCAAACCAAATTAGTTCTTGACATGATTTATTACTATATCACATTGTAATAGGAGTAAAATTATATTTTTAAAGTCAATATTTCGAATCTTTTCTAATATTTGGATGCAGACAATGAAGAGTGAAGGAAGAATGTTTTTCAAGAGGAGGAGGACCATATAAAACTGGTGAACATCAAGGACTTTATGGAATGTGCGGATTTAGATTTTCTAGGTCCAATGATGCAAGGAATATTAAATGGACTAAAAGTGGAAATTATAGCCCATCTTGATGCATTAAATGGCCCAAACCCAAGGTGTATGTATGGAAGAGGAAAATGGGATTATCATTACTCTTATTTAAGCCCAATGAGATATATTAAGCCCTTGACACATGGTTTCATGAAATTTGAAATCCTTTCCCACATAGAGATTCTAAAATTTCATCTTTGGACACTAAAGTCAAATATAGTGGTCTAGGTTCTCAAAGATAAATTTGTTGGGCTATGGGAGGAAGTACATGTGCTACTTTTCAAAAAATACATTATTAGATTTTAGATTTCTAATTTTAGTTGAAAAAGCTGGTAAAAATATTTATATAATTATTAAATTAGATTCTTGAACGTTTTTTTCACCCCTTGTCTGTAAATAGCCACTCAATAGCATTGTATTATAATTCAAGTTTGCATTAATGAAACAATGGGAGTTTATTATCTCTATTGTGAGGACCATTAAATTAATCACTTTCTATTGTGTATTATTACCCTATCAATATACAAGTTAGGTTAGTGATCCAATATCACAAAGCCCCCAATTTTGTGCTTCAACCCAAGTACAGTTTTGTGTGTATTGTCCCCCACATTCCTCCCTTGAGTGTGTTTTCTACGTAATAGGTCACACTTTATATAACATTGGTTAACTAATTTCTTCCACCATCTAAACCCATCATCCACCATTTATCCCAAAACCGTATGCATCATTGGCCTCCCTACTTCATGAATATTGGTCCACTCAATCATATTGAAAAAGATTTTTAATCCGTTTTTAGGGGTTTTATGGGTTTTTAGTGGTTTTTATGTATTTAGTTGTTTTTTGGTTTTTTGGGATCTTCTGGGGTTTTAGAATTTTTATTGTTTTTAAGGGGTTTAAGTATATTTAGGTTTTGAGTTTTTCTTTGGGGTTTTCAATGTTTTTAGGGGGTTTTCATATTTTTATTTATTTTTATGGATTTTTATTAATTTAATGCTGTTTGAGGGTTTTTTGGTTTTTTGGTTTTTTGGGTTTTATGAATTTTTTGGGTCTTTAGAGTTTTTTAGAGTTTTCTAGGGGTTTAAGGGTTTTTAAGGTTTCCTAGAGTTTTTAATGTTTAAGGGTTTTATAGGGTTTTTATATTTTTTAGTGGTTTTTAGGGTTTTATGGTTTTTATTAATTTTTAATGTTTTACGGTGTTTTATTTTTTTTAGGGTTTTTCTAAATTTTATATGGGTTTTGTGCTTTTAGGGTTTATAGGTTTTCTTAGGTTTTTCAAAGATTTTATAGTTTTTTATGTTTTTATAAAAAATTTAGGGCATTTAATTATTTTTATCGTTTTTAGAATTTTTTGGGATTTTGAGGGTATTTTGGGATTTTATGGTTTTTTGGGATTTTAGGGTTTTTATAGTTTTTGAGAGTTTTTAATGTATTGTTAATTTTTTTAATTTTTTTATGGGTTTAAAGGGGTTTTCTATTTCATTGTGGGTTTTTAGGGTTTTGAAATGTTTTTACTGTTTTAATGTTTTTAGTGGGTTTTATGGTTTTTATGATTTTTAGGGATTCTTAGGGTTATAATTATTTAGGTTTTAGGGGTTATTAATGTTTTTAAATTTTCTAAGGGTTTTCAATATTTTTAGGGTTTTCATGTTTTTATGGGTTTTAGAGGTTTTTATGGTTTTTTAGGGGTTTTCAGAATTTTTTGGGATTTAGGGTTTTTATGGTCTTTATGATTTTTAGGTAATTTTCTGTTTTTATGATATTTATGTTTTGTTAGATATTTTAAATGATTTTATGATTTAAAATGGTTTTTTTTATATTTCGGGTTTTTAGGGTTTTTATGGTGTTTTAGCGGATTTTAAGGTTTTTAGGGGGTTTAGGGGGTTTTAGGATCTTTTTTGGGGGTTTAGCATTTTTATATTTTAGTGGGTTTTAAGTGTTTTTAGGGTTTTAATGTTTTCTTAGGGTTTATCAGTGGTTTTAAGTTGTTTTATTTTTTTTTTCAGTTTTTCTCATGTTCTTTCATGTTTTCTTGAGGGTTTTTTTTAGATATTTTTATGTTTTTTAGGATATTTATAGTTTTTAGAGGTTTTATGGATTTTGCGGGTTTTTACGGTATTTTAGTTTTTATGGGTTTTTTGGGGTGTTTGGTTTTAAGGTTTTTTAGAGTTTTTTTAACATCATTAGGTGTTTAAAATATTTTCAGATTTTTAGAGGGTTTTATGGTTTTATGGTGTTTGTGGTTATATATGGGTTTTAAGGTATTTTCGGTTTTTAGGGGTTTAAAGTGTTTTTATATTTTTAAGGTTTTATTAGGTATTTTTGGGTTTTTAGAGGTTTTTACATTTTTAGGGATTTTTTAGGATTTCTATGGTTTTTAGGGGTTTTATAGGCTTTTAGGGGTTTTATAGGTTTTTAGGTTTTCTGTGACTTTTTCGGGGGTTTTATGTGTTTTTAGGTTTCTATGGTTTTCTTAAGGTTTTTCATGGATTTTCATGTTTTTTACCTTTTTTGGGATTTTATGTGATTTTTAGTATATTTATGGGTCTTTAGTTATTTTAGTTATTTTGAGGGGTTTTAGGCGGTCTTAGGCCTTTTAGTGTTTTTTGGTTTTGAGGGGGTTTGGGGGTTTTTTGAGTTTTTCTTCGATTTTTACGTTTATATATATATATATATATATTTATCATTCTTAGGGGTTTAATGCTTGTTTAGAGTTATTAGTGATTTTTAGGGTTTTTATTGTTTTATTGTTTTTATTTTTTTAACGGTTTTATCTTTTTATAGTATTTTAGGGTTTTTAGAAGTTCTTAAGATTTTTATAATTTTTTAAGTTTTATGGGTTCATGTGTTTTTTGGTTTTTATGATTTTCATTGGGGTTTTCTTGTTTTTAGGGGTTTTAGGATTTTTGGGATTTTTGGGATTTTTTAGGTTTTTTATTATTTTTAGGGATTTTAGGGATTTTGATGGTTTTTAGGGGCTTTATGGTGATTTTTGGTTTTATAATTTTTTAGGGTTTTAAAAGTTTTTATAGTATTTTAACATCTATAGTGGTTTAAAGGGGTATTAGTGTTTTAGTGATTTTTATGGTTTTTATGAGTTTTAGGGATTTTAAGGTTTTTATGGGTTTTAAGGTTTTTTGGGTTCTTTGGGTTTTTTATGATTTTTAGCATTTATAGGTTTTATGGGATTTAAGTGCTTTTAGGTTTCAAAGGTTTTTATGGGGTATGAGATTTTTTATGATTTTTGGGATTTTTAGGGATTTATTATTTTTATGGTTCTTTTGGGGTTTTAGGGATTTTGAGGGTTTTAGGGATTTTGAGAGTTTATAGGGTTTTGGGAGTTTTATGGTATTTTTGGGTTTTAAGGGGTTTTTAGAGTTTTTTAGTCTCTAAATTTTTTTTAAATTTTAAATTTTTTTGGGGTTTTACGAGTTATAAGAGTATTTAGTGGTTTTAGAGTTTTTTGCGGTTTTTTGGGTTTTATGCTTTTTGGGTTTTTAGGGGTTTTTAATGTTTTTATGGTTTTTAGTGTTCTAATAATCTTTAAGGTTTTTAAGTGTTTTTATATTTTTATGTTTTTGTGAGGGTTTTTTTTAAGGTTTTAAAGGTTTGTTTACATTTTTACATTTTTTTTGGAATTTTATGGGTTTTAGGTTTGTTTGGTATTTTGAGGGGTTTTAGGAGTTTTTTGGGTTTAATGGTTTTTTGGGTATTTTGAACTTTTTAATGTTTTTAAGGTCTTTATGGTTTTTTAGATTTTTTAACATTTTTAGTGGTTAAAAGTGTTTTTTGTTTTTTTAGTAGTTCTATAGAGGTTTTAGGTGTTTTAAAATTTTTATGGATTTTAGGGGTTTATATGGTTTTTATGGGTTTTTCGTGTTTTGAGGGTTTTTAGAGTTTTAATTGTTTAGGGTTTTTAGGGGTTTTAAGTGGTTTTAGGTAATTAATGTTTTCTTTGGAGGTTTCAGGGTTCTTTAGTTTTTTAGTGATTTTGATGCATTTTTATTTGTTTTAGTGATTTAGAGGGTTTTTAGGGGTTTTTATGCTTTTTATGGGTTTTAACGGGTTTTATCATTTTAATGATGTTTTGGGGTTTAATTTTTTTTGGGTTTTGAGGATTTCTTATAGGATATCAGGGTTTTTAGGGGGTTTTACATTTTTAGATTTTTTACTGTTTTTTTTATTTTTATAGTTTTTAAGGTTTTAGTGATTTTGAGGGTTTTCTGTGTTTTTAGGGGTTTTATAGTTTCTTGGGGGTTTATAGGTTTTCATTTATATTTTAGGGTTGTTATGGTTTTTTAGATTTTTTAATGTTTTTTGGGGAAATTTTTTTTTATAAATTTTAGTTTTTTTTTGCGTTTCTAGAGTTTTATGGGAATTTATGGTTTTTAGGGGTGTTAATGGATTTAGGGGGCTTTAGATGTTTAAGTATATTTTGAGGGGTTTATGGTTTTTATCATATTTTTTGGTTTTTAGTGGTTTTACATGTTTTAGGGTTTTAATGTTTTCTTAGGGTATTCTGGGTTTTAAGTCATTTTTATATCTTTATAAATTATTTATAAATTTTTAGGATTTTTATTGTCTGTAGTGTTTTTATAGATATTGATGGTTTTTATTGTTTTTAGTGTTTTTAGGATGTTTTACGGTTATTATAATTATTTTAGGTATTTTATGTATTTTTAGGTTTTTTAGATTTTCTTTGGGTTTTCATGGTTTTAAGTGTTGTTACATTTTTAGGGATTTCAGGGATTTTTAAGGATTTTTATGGTTTTTAATGATTTTGAGGGGTTTTAGGGGTTTTATGTGTTTTTTGGATTTCTTGGGTTTTAGGGGTTTTGTTATTTTTTATGGTTTTTAAGGTTTTTATTGTTTTCAAATTTTTGAGGGTTTTACAGGGTTTTAGTGTGTTTGTATGGATTTTTATGTATTTAAATATTTTTTGGGTTTTAGGGTTATTTATGGGTTTTTAGGGTTTTTAGAATTTTTATGTTTTTAGGGGTTTTAAGTGTGTTTATGTTTTTAAGGTTTTCATAGAGTTTTTTCATGGTTTTGTGGTTATTTACATTTTTTTTTGGTTTTTACGGATTTTTATGGTTTTTAATTTTTTTTGTCTTTTCGGGATTTTTAGAGTTTTTAGTATTTAAGGGATTTTATGTTTTTTAGGTTTTTAGCATTTTTTTGAGTTTTTTTTGTTTTATTGGTTTTTATTGTTTTTTAATGTTTTTAGGGGTTCAAATTTGTTTTATTGGTTTTTAGGTTTGCTACTGGGTTTTATGGTTTTTTTGTTTTTATGTATTTTTAGGTTTTTTGGATTTTTTTGGGTTTTTTTGGGTTTGAAGGTTTTTATAGGGATTTTAGGGATTTTAGGGTTTCTTTACAAATTTTCGAATTATAGGTTTTTAGGGTTTTTATTGTTTTTTGGGTTTTAGGGATTTTGAGGGGTATTAAGGTTTTCTAATGGTTCTAGGGTTTTTAGGGCTTTTAGCATTTTTTAGGGTTTTTAGCGGTTTAAATTGCTTTTAGGTTTTTTAGGATATCTTAGAGTTTTTCAGTGTTTTGAGATTTTGTTAGGCTTTTAGGGATTTTTAGGGTTTCTTTATAATTTCATGGGTATTTTAGTGTTTTTATGGATTTTGAGTGTTTTTAGGGGTTTTAGGATTTTTATGGGTTTTGGGGGGTTGAGGTGTTTTCTAGTGTTTTTAGGGTTTAAAAGGTTTTTTATAGTTTTTAATGTTTTATGGGTTTAAAGTGTTTTAGATTTTTTAGTGGTTTTTATGTTTTTTTGAGTTTTATTATTTTTTAGGTTTTTAGGGGATTTATGGATTTTAGGGATTTTATAATTTTTAGGTTGTTTAAGGGTTTTAAGTGTTTTTTAGGTTTGTATGGGGTTCACTAGATTTTTTAGGAGTTTTTATGGTTTTTTTATGTTTTTAGGGATTTTTTTTGTATTTTTATGATTTTTGTGTTTTTTTGGAATTTTGAAGGTTTTGGGGTTTTTAGGATTTTTTATGATTTTATGGGTTTTTTCTTTTTTTAGTTCCTTAGGGTTTAAAAGGTTTTTTAGAGTAATCTGCACAGAAAATAGAAATTAATATATAAATTAAGGGGAATTTAAGTACAAAACAATCGCCCAAGGGTGAAATGAAGCTAAAGTCTAAGAAACCATAGTCAAGAAATCCGTAGAAAGACCTAAGAAACCTTGTGAACCCTATCAAGACCAATACATGGAAAATAGGCTTGAGAACCCTCCCAAATCCCAACCAAACCAAAACCTAAAAATTGTCAGATAAACCTTACAAAGCCCATCCAAACCATTGTGTGGAAAGAAGGACCAATAAATCTCAAGAAGTCGTTCCAAACCATATATCAGAAAAGAATCAAGAAAACTCTTGAATACCGTCCAAACCATTTATTGAAAATGACTGAGAACCACATGAAGCCCAATGAAACCAAAACCCCAAATTACATCACACAATGTCCACCTCCCTGTGACAAAAAAATCCCTATCCTGAACCGTCTCCCAGCAACCAAGTCCCAAGAACCACTAAACCTTACAAATTATCCAATTCATCATCACCCACAGTAAAATTAGCTCTTAAATACAAAACAATATCCAATCCTTAGTAATATTACCTTCTCATCAGCAACCCAAGCACCAACAGTAGCCCACTCCACTCCAACATCACTCCCCACCAAGGAGAAGCCCTCTCCACTACAACAACTCCAAACAAAAACACCTACACTAGTGAACATTCCCAATAAAAACTAGCTCTCCAGCAAGACCTACTCTACATAAATAGATTTAGCACATCCTAGCCAAACTACTCTTAAACCACCACAAAAACTGGATCCTTTTCCATCCACAATAAATGGACCCAAACCAACAACTCCATCCACCATCACTAGCCTTCTCCACTCAAGTAGTACTCCCCACCAAAGCAGAATCCCATAGTCTAACTTAACCAACCAATATCTTATGAATTAGCTCAAAAAACCCAATAGAAACTAGGATCAACTAGAAACCCAATCCAAAGGAACATGACCACCAACACCAGCCACACCTGCAACCCTAGTAACCACCCAGAACCAACCATCCCTCATTCTACTCCATATTTTTATCCAACCAATCAATAACAAAAACCCCAATGAATTCAATAGCACCCACTAGTAGCACAAACCTACATCCCCTGCACCATCTCAAGACCCACAACAAGAATATCATCATCTAGAACCCTCTACCTACACCAACAACTATCATCCAAAACACCCTTCATCATTATGCACCATCACATGCATAGCCTTCAACTCCCATGTTCCAATCTCTAAAAAAACTACATCACCTAGCTCCAAAACTAGCTCCATGTCCCCAGTCCACATGTAAGAATCATCAAACAACACAGGATAACAACACTCCCCACCACTAAACAGATAGTTTCACCAACCATCAAGCCTGAAACATCCATATCACAGTAAGAAATCCTTAAATAATCCAAGATAACATCTTGAATCCATAAATAAAACCAGATGACCCCTCTATCCCCATAACCACTAAATATCGATCTCTCACCACTAAACATAGATGTCCCATATTTTAGTCAACATCCATCCCTCAATAGAACCATATCACCAACAACAGTAGCACCACAATCCACACCATCTGTACTCCCCACCATGCAGAAGTCCACTCCACTCCAAAAACACCAACCAATGACACATGCACCTATGAAACCCTATACAACAACCTGAGTGTAAGCATTAACCCACTCTACAATAATAGTACCAACGCTTCCTGACCAACAACAACATCTAGAAATCTATAATGGACCAAAACCAATATCACTGGACATGAGAACTAACCCATGACACTCTTTTAGCACACCCCATCTATTGAGCATCTCTTACAACACCAAAAAAACATCCAACGGTCCCCACATCATATCATAATCCCCAACAACAACCAGGCTCTATCAGCAACCCAATCCACAACAACACAACCTCTAGAACCTCCAAGCCACACCAGCCACACCTGTATCCCCTATACCCAACCAACACCAACTTTCCCTCTTCCTATTCCCCCATAGAAGTTCCTTGTTCCCATCAAAAACATCTCCTAACATCTCTAGCAGCCTAAATCATCACACAACATCCTGGAAAACCCCAGTAGCTGCACCGCCTCCTAGCACCCGTGACATTACCCAAAACCCCACTGCACCAACTCCAAGATGCACACCAACCTTTCAAGAGAATCGGAACCCAGAACTAGTAAAAAAATAGCATCTACCCACTCCACACCAGCATCATTCCTAACACCCAAGAGACACAGTACCAATACCTACCTTCAAACTCCCAGCATCTAGTGTCTTATCCCCAATAAGAAGTTAGCCTCAAGACATTTGATCACCAGCATGAGACCACGCTCTCAAAGCCACCAGAATAGGTACCTCGTAGAACACTTATCTTCAAAAAACCTAGAAAGTAGTCCACACCCCTCCATCTGAGATAGATCCAACCAACACAAGAAACCAGAATAAACTAACACCCCACAACAAAGGATCACTGCCACTGTAACAAGGCCACCAGAAATCCCACAATAGAATGCATCCAGTAACTCTGTAATGACCCTTGACAGCGAAAGACCCCATCATGAAAAATAATTATAGAACACCATCCATGAAACCCACCATAAGAGAATCCCCCAATAGTTCCACCATTTACAAATCAGTAGAATGGCCTATGTATCCATGAGGTCAACCATGCAGTAGAATGAGAAAAAAAACCAAGAGAGTAGTCTGATGAACTCCACCAGCCTCTGAACTAAATCCAATAACTGATGAACCAAGAAATATTGGTTGAAAAACCATCAAACAATACAAAAAAAAAGCAGTGACACAACCAAATGAACCCTCATACAGTAAAATTAAGATCTATAAACTCTACTCTTTGAAAGATAAGAAAACTAAGGCACACTAATCATAAAAACAACTTTGAATATAATCAGATGAACTCATATGGAACCACTATATAATGGGATGTTGGGATACCTCCACCCAGGTGATGAGGACAGCAAAATAAAAGCATCAAAGAACTTGAAGAACTAAGCAACACCAGTAACTCCATTGAATAAGGAACACTGAAGAACATTGTTAACATCACATCACCTATGAATACACAAAAAGTTTGTTGTCCCACCCCCATGATAGAAAATTGAGATCAGTCAGTCCACACATCCTTAAAACATGAACTTGTAACAGGATAAGAACCTGTCACTTGAACGATCATGGGGAATAATAGAGCACCAATACCAACATCATAGGAAAACTGTGAACCCATGTGCTGTTGGGGAACACTGATCATAAATTCCTATACCAAAAAAAAATCCATCAAACTCGGAAATCCATTAGTTGAAAAATCCACTTCCAGAAACTAAAAAACCTCAATCAGTCCAATGGTAGAACATAAAGCGATGTATAACAGCACCTCCGACCATATAAATGTAAGAAACCCACTTCACCAACACACTCATGATGAACCACTAGGAAGAAGAACACATCCTAAAAAATAGAACCCCGAGAAAACTGTTGGTGAACTTACAAAACTAGCCACCACTCCCAAAACCAAAGGAACGATGGTGAACATTGAATCAATAGCTAGTTAAACCTGAGATGACCCGACTGATGATCCAAAACTATCCTGAAAGTAGGATCATTTAGGGATCCACCTATGAAGGAGAAGAAAATTATACACCCCACCGCAGACTAAAAACCATCCAAGAACCGAAACTAGCATAACAAGAAACCTCTATAAAAAATTCCATCAAAGACACATTAAATGACAGAAATCAAGTTAAATCCACTATGAAATATTGTTCCAAAACATGATAGTAAATCCATTTCAAGAATGGGGATAATGAGAGCAATGAGAAATGAATTGAGGTTTTAAGGGATTTTTTGATTTCTTAGCGGCTTCATGGTTTTTTAGAGTTTTTAAATTTTTTGGGGTTTAAATTGTTTTTAGAGTCTCTATTGGGTTTTTGCGTTTTTATGGGGTTCAAATAATTTATATGGGGTTTTATGGGTTTTAGGGGGTTTAGGGTCTTTTTAGGGTTTTTATGTTTTTATTGATTTTAGGTCATTTCAGGGTTTTTATGGGTTTTTATGTTTTTTAGGGATTTTTAGGGTTGTTACGGTTTTTAGGGATTTAAGGGTATATTAGGTTTTTTATCATTTTATAGGTTTTAAAGGGTTTTAAGTGTTTTTAGGTTTTTATCATTTTTAGTAGTTTTTATGGTATTTAGGGTGTTTTATGTTTTTATGGTTTTTTTGGGATTTTAATGATTTAATGGTTTTTTGGGTTTCTAGACTTTTAGGCTTTTTATGGGTTTTATCTGCATTTTGTTTTAAGGTTTTCTTAGTTTATTAGGATTCTTGGGCTTTTTTTACCTCTTTAGGGTTTTTTTAATTTTTAGGGTTTTTAGGGATTTTGTGAGTTTTAAGGGTTTGTAGGGGTTTTAATTTTTTAGCATATTTTTTGTTTTATGTGTTTTAATTATTTTTTAGGTTTATAAGTTTTTTTTTAAGTTTGTTTAGGGTTTGTAATTTTTTTATGTTATTATGGATTTTTACAAGTTTTTAATATTTTTATGGTTTTTAGGGATTTTAGTTATTTTGAGTATTTTTTGGGTTTTTATTTTTTATTGGGTTTTTATAGTTTTTTGAGTTTTTTAGGGTTTTAAGGGGTATTAGTGTTTTTTGAAATTTTTTCATTTAATGGGGTTTTAGAAGTTTTAGTTGTTTTTTGGATTTGTAAATGTTTTTAGGGTTTTATATTTTGTAGTTTTTTTCTTATTTTTAGAGGTTTTAGGTTTTTTTTAGTGTTTTTAAATTTGTATGTTTTAGGGGTTGTAAGAGTTTCGAGGTTTTTAAGGGTTTATCATGCCTTTCATGATTTTTATTGTGTTTTAAATTTTTAGTAATTTTTAGGTTTTTTTATCATTTTTATGGGGTTTAGGGTTTTTGATAATGTTTATGGGTTTGATTGTTTTTATGGTTTTTCGGGTTTTATTTTTTTTTTGTTTTTTATAAATTTTTTATTTTTTAGGGTTTTTAATGTTTTTAGGTTTTTTAACATTTTTATGGGTTTAAATGGTTTTTATATTTTTTAGTGGTTTTGGGTTTTATAGGTTGTTAGGTTTTTTAAGGTTTTTTGTGGTTTTTAGGGTTTTTAGGCTTTTAGGTTTTTAAGGTTTTTAGGGTTTTTAGCGTTTTTTATATTTTTAGGGTTTTAAATTTAATTCAGGTTTTTAAGGTTTTCTTATAGGTTTTAAATGTTTTTAGGTTATTTATGTTTTTTGTGATATTTAGTGTTTTTATGGACTTTTATGGTTTTAGTGTTTTTTAGTAATTTTGAGGGTTTTTAGGGATTTTATGTGTTTTTTGGTTATTAATGTGTTTTTTATTTTTTTAACCATATTTAAGGGTTTTTTTTTACATTTTTTTTGGTTTAAAGGGTCATTAGATTTTTTTTATTTTTAGGGGTTTTATACTGTTTTATGGTTTTTACAGTTTTTATGGGTTCTATGGTTTTAGGGGTTTTTAGTGTTTCCATGGTTTATTAGTGTTTTTATCATTTTTTTAGGTTTTTATGATTTAAAGTGTTTTTAGATTTTCAAGGTTTTATGAAGGGGTTTTCAGGTTTTTTATGTTTTTGGGGTTTTTTTGTTTTTTAAGATTTTATAGGTTTTTAGTGTTTTTTGGGACTTTGACGTGTTTTACGGTATTTTTAGTTTTATGTTTTTCTTGGTTTTCATGGGGCTTTCCATGTCTTCTTTTGAGTTTTTTAGGGTTTTATGGTTTAAAAGTTTTTTTATTGTTTTATGAGGATTAAAGGGTTTTTAGAGTGTGTACTGGTTTTTTGGGATTTTTATGGGCTTTTGGGGTTTATTTATGGTTTTAGGGATTTTATGGTATTTAGGTGTTTTTAGGGGTATTAGGGTCTATTTAGGGTTTTTAGGGTTTAAGAATTTTTTAGGATTTTAGGGGTTTTAAGTGTTTTAGGTTTTAAAATTTCTCTTTGGTATTTTTCATTATTTTAGGGTTCTGTATATTTTTTGGATTTTTAGCAAATTTTTTATAATTTTTATGGGTTTTAGGATTATTGGTATTTTGAGGATTTTTTTAGGGCTCTAGAATTTTTTAGGGTTTTAGGGTTTCTATGTGTTTTTAAATTTTTATGGGTTTCTAGGTTTTTTAGGGATTTTATGGGTTTTTTAAATTTTTAGTTATTTTTAAATCCTTTTTTGACTTCTATGGTTATTTGGGTTATTATGGATTTTGAGGGGTTTTTGAGTTATTAGGGTTTTTATGGATTTTTTTGTTTTTAGGTTTTTTTTTGGGTTTTTAGGGATTTTTAATATTTTTTAAAGTTTTAATCATTCTAAGGGGTTTAAAGAGAATTTAGTGGTTTTTATGGTTTTTATGTTTTTTTTATGATTTTAGGGGTTTTATGGTTTTACTGTATTTTAGGGTATTTATGATTTTTAAGGTTTTATGAATTTTTATGGTTTTAAGGGTTTTTAGGGTGTTTATGGGGTTTTTGGGTTTTTAGTGCATTTTATATATTTTATGGGTTTTGTGTGTTTTTATGTTTTTAAGGTTTTATTTGGGGTTTTCAAGGTTTTTAGTATTTTTTTACATTTTAGGTATTTTTATGTTTTTTATAATTTTTATGGAATTTTAGGGTTTTTAAGGACTTTGAGGGTTTTTAGTATTTTTAAGATCTTTCCGGTTTTATTGTATTTTTTTTTATTATTAAATTTTTTCCATTTTTTATGGTATTTTAGTTTTTAAAGATTTTTTATTGTTTTTAGGGGTTTAAAGTGTTCTTATAGTTGGGGGGTAATGTTTTTTTTGGTTTTTAGGGTTTTTCATGGATTTCAGCGGTTTTTATGGATTTTTGTGTTCATTATGGGTATTATAGGGTTTTATGTTTTTTAGGGTTTTCGGTATACTTAGTGTTGTTAGGGGTTTTAGGCTTTATTTATGTTTTGGGGGTTTTAGGTGTTTTTAACATTTTAGGGGGTTTTCATAATTTTTAGGGGTTTTTATGGTTTCTAGGAATTTTGAGAATTTTTTGGTTTTTTTTGGTTTTTTTATGTTTTAATGGTTTTTAGTGGTTTTAGGTTATTAGGGGTTTTAAGTTTTTTTTGTTTTTATGGTTTTCTTAGGGGTTTTAGGGTTTTTAGGTTTTTTATGTTTTTAGGTACTTTTAGGTATTTTTGATGATTTTTTTTGTTTTTTAGGGTTTTACTGATTTGGTATTTTTAGGATTTTTTTAGTGTTTTATAGTTTTTTTTGTTTTTATGGGTTTTTTTGAGTTTTTAGGGATATGATTATTTATATGTATTTTTAACATTTTAAGGGGTTCTTAGGGTTTTCAATGTTTTTAGTTGGTTATTATGTTTTTATGGGTTTTGGGGATTTTTAAAGTTTATAGGGGTTTATAGTTTTTAGGGGTTTTTTTGGGTTTTTAGGGTCTTCAGGGTTTATGAATTTTTTAGGATTTTAGGGCATTTAAGTATTTTTAGGTTTTAAGGTTTTTTTATGGGGTTTTAGGGTTTGTATTTAATTTTTTTAGAGATTTTTACGATTTTTATGGATTTTAGGGATTTGGAGTGTCTTTAGGGTTTTTAGGGGATTATGTTTATTTATTAGGGGTTTGTGGGTTTAATGTGATTTTAGGTTTTTTCAGTTTCATGATTTCTTATATTTTTAGTGATTTTATGGATATTTAGTTAATTTATTGCCTTTTGGATTTTTAGGGAATTCTAGCGGATTTAGAGTCTTTTATGTTTTTTTTTTGTTTTTAAAGGTTTTTTTTTATTTTTTAGAGTTTTTAAGGTTTTTAGAGTTTTTAAACATTTTTAGGGGTTTGGAGGCTTTTAGAGATTTTATTGGTTTTTAGGGTATTATTATTTTTAGTGTATTTAGGTTTTTGGGGGGTTTTTTGGTTTTTTGGGGTTTTAGGGTTTTTAGGGGTTTTAGTTTAATAGATTTTTAACGTTTTCTATGGGGTTTTAGTTTTTTTTAGTGATTCTTATGTTTTTATGTATTTTCTGGATTTTTTTTTGTTTTTATATTTTCAAGGTTTTTGGGATTTTGAGGGTGTTTAGGGTTTTTTTGGGTTTTTGGGGTCTTAGGTTTTTTTGTTTATTTTTTAGTGGTTTTGACGTTTTTAGTGTTTTTTTTATCATTTTCATGGTTTTAAAGGATTTTTAGTGTTTTTAGTTTATTTTTAGTGTTTTTAGGGGGTTTTAATGTTTTCTGGGGGTTTCATGGTTTTTGGAGGTTTTAGGGATTTTAGGGATTTTAATTTTTTTTTATTTATTTTGGGGATTTAAGTGTTTTTAGGTTTTTATGTTTTTTTTAGGATTTTTCAATGTTTTTTTGGGTTTTTTAGGTTTTTAGGTACTATTAGGGGTTTTTAGGATTTTTAAGGTTTTTAGGGTTTTTATGGATTTTGTGGGTTTTAACATTTTTTTGGTTTTTGTTTTTTTTGGAATATTTTGGGGGTTTTTAGAGTATTAATTTTTTTTATAGTTTTTATCAATTTTAGGGGTTTAAAAGGGTTTTTTTAATTTTAGGGTTTTTAGTGTTTTTTGAGGGTTTTAGGGGTTTTTTGGTTTTTTGGGGGTTTAGGGGTTTAGCATATTTTTATGGTTTTAAGGGTTTTTTTTAGGTTTTTATAGTGTTTTAGGTGTTTTTATATTTTTAATTATTTCTTAGGGGTTTGAGGGTTTTTATGTTTTAGGTATTTTTAGTTCATTTTTGGAATTTTTATGGATTTTAGGGTTTTGGGTGTTTTTAGGGGGTTTGGGGTTTTATAGATTTTTTTAGTGTTTTCATGGGTTTTAATTTTTTTTATATTTTTAAGGTTTTTATAGGGTTGTTCATGGTTTTTTTTACATTTTAAGGGTTTTTTTGGTTTTTTATAGTTTTTAAAAAATTAAGGGTTTAATGGGTTTTTAGAGTTTTTATAGGGGTTTATGGGGTATATGGTTTTTAACGTTTTTAGGTGTTTTATGGTTTTTTGGGGTTTAGGGTGTTTTAGGGATATTTTTCATTTTTACGATGCTTTATGGGCTTTACGTGTTTCTAGGTTTCTATGGTTTTGTGGGTGCTTTCACGTTTTTGAGGGTTTCATACATTTTTAGTTTTTTTAGTGATTAGGGTTTTTTTTCATTTTTTGGGTTTTTTAAGGTTTTTTGATTTTTATGTATTTTAGAGTTTTTCAACATTTTTAGGGTTTTAATGGGTTTTTATTGTTTTACTGGTTTTAGGGTTTTTATGGGATTTTTAATTTTTTAAGGTTTTATGGGTTTTAGGGGATTTTTATGGTTTATAGGGTTTTAATACTTTTTTAGGTTTTTAGTGGTTTTATGTTTTTTGGGTTTTTATTTTTTTCATAGGGATTTTTATTATTTTAAAGTTTTTATTTTTAATTTTGGTTAATTTGGGATTTTTTTTGGATTTTTATGGTTTTTTTGGGTTTTTTGGGTTTTTAGGGGTTTGGGGGTTTTTAGGGTTTTTCTTGTTTTTAGGTTTATTAGGGGTTTTAAGTTTTGTAGGTTTTAATTTATTTCTTATGGTTTTCAAGTTTTTTATGTTTTTGGGAATTTTTTAGATTTTTAAGGATATTTATGGTTTTTGGGTTTTTCGAGATTTTGGGTGTTTTATGATATTTTAGGATTGTTAGGGTTTTTTTGGGTTTTTGGGTTTTTTAGTTTTATAGGGTTTTTATGTTTTTTACAGTTTTTTAACAATTATAGAATTTTAAAGGATGTGTAGAATTTTTAGTGGGGTTTTAGAGTTTTTAGGATTTTTTTTATTTCATGGGTTTTTTATAGTTTTTAGGAGATTTAGGGTCGTAGGATTTTATAGTGTATTTAGGGGTTTTAGAATTTTTAGTGTTTTAAGGGGTTTTATGTTTTTTATGGTTTTATGGTTTTCTTATGATTTTTCTAAGGTTTTAGGGTATTTTATATTTTTAGGGATTTTTATGTTTTTTAGGATTTTAATGGGTTTTTAGCGCATTTATTGATTTTGGATGTATTATGGGTTTTTAGTATTTTAGTGTTTTAAAGGGGTTTTAGTGTTTTTAGGTTTTTAGGGGTTTTAAGTGTTTTTACGAATTTACATTTTTCTTATGTTTTTTCAAGGTTTTTAGGGGGTTTTTTATTTTTTCTGGGTTTTTATGATATTAATTATTTTTAGGGATTTTCGGGATTTTCGGGGATTTAAGATTTTTTAAATGTTTTTATGGGTATTTTTGTGTTTTTTTAGATATTTTAGTTTTTAAGGGGTTTTAGTTTTTTTTAAAAAAAAATGGGTTTAAAGGGATTTTAAGTGTTTTAGAGTTTTTTGTGGGTTTTTAGGGTTTTTATGGGTTTTTATGATTTTTTAAAATTTATAGTGGTTTTACGGTCTTTTATGATTTTTATGATTTTTAGTTTTTTTTATTTTGAGGGGTTTTAAGTATTTTTAG
This sequence comes from Viscum album, assembly GCA_963277665.1. NCBI lineage: Eukaryota > Viridiplantae > Streptophyta > Magnoliopsida > Santalales > Viscaceae > Viscum > Viscum album. The sequence continues at coordinate 1,634,659,282 of OY728157.1, read as the reverse complement.
GGTTTTAAGGTTTTCTTAGAGGTTTTATGCGTTTTTATGGTTTTTTATATTTTAATGAATTTTATAATTTTGTAATATTTTTGTGGTTTTTTAGGTTTTATGGATTTTGAGGGTTTTTGGGGTTCTTAGGTTTTTTGTTTTGTTTTTAGGGGTTTTATGAGATACATTTCGGTTTTTATGGTTTTTAGATCTTTTTAATTTTTTTAGAAGTTCATAAGGGTTTTTGAGTTTTTAGTGGGGTTTTATGGTTTTTGTGTGTTTTTAGGGTTTTTAAGGTTTTAGGAGTTTTTAGGGTTTTTCTTAAATTTTTATGCCTTTACGGGTTTTAAGTGTTTTTCAGTTTTTACGGATTTATTATGGGTTTTATGGGGTTTTTATAGTTTGTAGTGGGTTGTTAAGGTTTTTGTGGGTTTTCAGGATTTTGTAATGCTTTTAGGGTTTTTATGGTATTTGGGTTTTTAGGGTTTTTAGGGGTTTTAGGGGTTTTAATGTTTTACGCATTTCTTGGTTTTTTAGGGGATTCAAGTGTGTTTAAGGTTTTATGGTTTCATATGGTTTTTCATGGTTTTTGTGGTTTTTTATAATTTTAACGATTTTTCGGGATATTTTAAGATTTTTATGTGTTTTTAGGGTTTTTAGGTATTTTATTATTAATTTTTGTTTTTTTGGGGTTTTAGGTTTTTTTGGGTGTTTTATGGTATTTTTGCAATGAAAAATCATTAATCATATAAAAGAGAAGATGAATTACAAGTAATTCACTAAAGGGCTAAATAATGGCTGTTCTAGGAAGAAAGGTTTCAAGCCCAAATCAAACACAAGAGAACCAAGGAAGGCACCCAAAACGACCGAATGAAGAAGAAAATTGAAATGACATGAGAATAACATGAAGCCCCTCCAAATGATAGTCGGATGGTAGAAAAGAAATACCACCATGTCGATCCAACATCACACACACCAAGTAGCTTCAGAAAAACCAATAGAAAAAGAACGAGTTGACCGATAGCACACTAGCCCATTAAGTAGCTGAACTCAAGAGATGCCCGCAATAATGAATACTGCAACCAGTGCCACAATCAGCCACCAACAGTACACCGTCTACCCAAAAATTGCATAGGGTCCAATCACACACACCCATTTTAAACTAGTAGAAGGAATCCCAACAACTCGAACGAACAAATCCAACAAGAACTCTGAAGGGACGCACAAGTAAGACAAAAAACGACCAAAGAAGAAACAACATCCCCCAATTAGGAGTATATATAAATATTAACAACCAATAACTTATGAACACACACATGTTCCACTACCCACACACTTTCACACACACCACCACCACCAATAGAAATTAATGAATGCACCACCACCCACCCCCACACACACACAACCAAACACACCCACTAAAACACCATAACCAACACATAATAACACAAGTCCAGACAAAACCACCAACCACAACATCACCAAAATCCAAACAAACGACACCACTAATATGCTAGCCTAAATGAAACAAAAAAAACCCAAAACCTATCCCAACACACACCATTAGTAAAAAATCACTCAAAATTCCCCTCTCTCTATCCCCATACAAAATTGTTCACTCATAGAGAACCTAAATAAACCAACATCAACCACCACATCATGAGAATCACAAATAACCAAACACCATGCCAAACCCCACTGAATTATTCCATTATAAACCAAATAGACCCAAGAAATCAAAAACATCCAAGCCATGAAAGGCCACAATGACCCTTGATCCATGAAAATAGAGAATTCCATGAGAAGCACCTCAAAAACCCCACCACCATCCATCCAATGTGAGATTTCGCCAGCCATCACTAGAAACATAGTATCACTATAGCAGATAGATTAGAAAACATGAAATAAACACCAGTGATCCATCACACCTCCGTACACCTTCACCCAAAAAAACCATCCACCTATCAACCAACAACAACACGACTCCCTAAACACCAATAATTGAAATCAGACCACCCAACACCAAATATTTCCCAGCCCTCCCAGCCACTAACACCAGAAAATACACTACAACAAAAGAGTATTCCATCACCACCCATCCAAAAAAATAAAACATGACTCTAAAATCCATAACACTACTCCCCCCCCCAACCTGAACAACCAGCCTCCTCATGAACATATTAGCCTGGGAAATATTCTACAATAATGAGGCATCAAACCACCACATGTTCCCCCCAAAAGATCCAAGAAAGACACAGCTTGATGTCACCACCTATAAAAAAATATCCACCAATAGAATTCCAAATCAGTTACCTATAAACCCAACTTCAAGAATCCACAAAAAATACCCTCTGTGTGGCCAAGTAGTATGTGGAACACAACCCAAATAGAAACTAGTTGAAAAAACCAGCAAACGTAGCTTGAAGCACCTACAACCTGAAGCCCATAGTTTAAAAAAATAGACAAAAGAACATCATATGCCTCCATACACTTTACACCAAATTACCGACCAGAAATATCCCCACACATAAGAACCATTCATCCTCTACCCCATCACCTCTCACCCCACATATGTTTCACCCACCCGACACCTGAAAAACAAGAATGACCAGATAAACATCACATTTAAGACCCACAAAAGAAGAAAAAAAGCCAAACATTATTTCATAAAACCCTAGGCATTTCCAATAGGCAAAACCAAAATGGACCCTAATAAAGTACACTAGTAACTGATGCCTCCCAAACAAATAAAATATCATAACCAAGAAAAGAACCTAGAAATTATATATTCGAACAAAATTTTGGTTCACCATTTACTTATAAAATCACTTGAAATAATAAATCCTAGAGAATATTTTCAATTAAAACCTGATTCAAATATAAGTTCCATAGTGTTTTAAGAGACATGCAGCCGAGTATTCATTTCCTTCCAAATAAAAAACACCAAGGTGTACACCCCAATCATCATAAGAAACTTCTAAATGAATCCTCGATGAAAAGAAAAGTGCAGCAATCAATAATGTAAGATAAGGATCCATCATTATAATAAAAATTTTACAGGTTAAAAAAATATGGCCAAAGCTTCCTAGGTAACTCACAATTGAAAAAAAGATTATTTATAATTTTAAAATACGTCTCACAAAGAATTTAGTGGTTAAGAAAATCTGGAACACGTCGCTAAAACCTATTTCAAGTGAACAATGGATAAAGGATCTGTAACCATAAGATGAAGGAAAATATGGAAGGGGTGGGATGGATCCAGACTAGATAATTATAGGAAATATTGTTAAATTTCACTCTTAATTCATCTTAATACAAAATAATGGATTACCCATCCTGACCATTCTAAATATTTCTTTCATAGCCTCTTCAAAGCCTAGTGAAAGAGGGAATATCCTACTATAAATTCAAAATATCAGTAGAGATATAAAGTGGTGGATCCCAAGAGAAATACAAAATTATGTCAGAAACCAAGGTAAATTTATTTATCCTAGAATCACAGATCATACAATAATACGTAGAAGAGAAAATAAGAACTCTATAAAGACATAAATCTAACAATAAAGAGATACTCAATCCATTCCCCATGGAAAAGGATATATGGTCTCTAAGAAAGTCATGAAAACCCAACATATTCCCCCAGTTCCATGATCAGTTCCATAAACATTTATCCACAAAAAAATGATAGCATCCAAGAAGGTAAATCCTTGTCCAATCCACCTAAACAGAAGAAAATGATTAGTTGAAAATATCACAATAATGATTAACAATAATTTCTTTTTTATTCACCTCATCCTTATTAAAACTTAATAGACAAGAATTGTGAAATAGACAAGAATTTCAACTAAAAGGTCTCATTAAATTATTGGGATGAAAGAAACATAAGTCCCTATGGATATCCACTAGTTCCATGATCTTGTCCAGCAAATCAAACCCATCCCTATCAATGGAGTGATCCAAAAATGAATCTGTACTTTCACCCCCAAAGTAAGTCATATAATGAGAGGATCCAATCAGGCACCAGAAGTACTAAAAGGTCTAACAGATAATAATTTCAAGATAAGTGATAATTTAACCATCATATATTTGAAGAAATACCATCTTAGAAGAATTAAATTGATCTTTAATCAAATTGAAAATGAATGAATTATTGAGATCTCCCTACTTTAACCACCAGACCCCACTCTTATGTTTGTCCTATAGGTCTTTCGTTAGTTGTAAGGCCATAAACCACTCTTTACATATAGCCTTATGTTGAATAAAAAGTTTAGAGGTACCATTGTAGATAGAGGCAATTTAAAACATAGATAATTATGACCTGATGGATGTAATTTAAGAATTAGTTTGGTCAGCAACCTGAGTATGGAATTCAAAGAGAGGAATTTTAACGCTCTTATACTTCTGATAATCCTCGAAAATTTTACAACATTTGAAACCAATATTCCAATCTAAGGATATCAATATGAGAAAGAGGTCATAATCAACTGAATGATTAAAATTTTAAATTAAAACATTCTATAGTGTAGCACATATCCATATTTTATAAAAATAGAATTATGATAAGAGATACCAATAGGTAAAAAATATGAACTCAAAAAGGGAAATCTATATACACAAGTAGACTTAAATAAGGAACTATATATATTCCAAAAAACTCTATAATTATTAATCCTCCATGAGAACCTCATCTCTAAACACCAAAGGTCAACCCAATTAGAATTCATAATTCTGGAATTATAGTCCTCCATAGAATAATTCTAAGATAAAAAACAACTATATATCTTCTCAAGAAATATCACAACATTAAAATCTCCTACAAAAATACAAGCATCATAATTACAAGAAGAAACATAGAAGGAGAAATTTTCCTAAAGGGTTCCATGATCAGAAACATAATTAGGTCCATAAATGAAGGAAATTAGAGAGAATAAGTCCACATTAACAACCATTACTCGGTATTCCAAGAGCATGGTAGATTCAAACTGAGGATCCATAACCAATAGTCAGGTATTCCATAAAATAAAAATATTCCCCAAAGGAGAATAAGAGTGGTTAGAAAGGTAGTTCTAACTTGACATAATATTCCCCATATAAGAAAAAAAATATTATCCTTTTTAACCTTGGTTTCCATAAGTCCAAAACAAACCAAATTGTTATAAAGAATGAGATATAAAACTCCCTTTGTTTATTAGGTGTGTGGAGACCCCTAACATCCCCTAATCAAAAATTAAACATTAGAAAATAATGGGGATTCAGAAGAATCCATATTAGTAAATTTTTTATTAGAGATCTCTTTTCGCTGTTTTCATCCACCTTAAACAATTTAACCCTAAGAGGATTATCACTTAAGTTAGAATATGTGGGAATAACCAGATTTGGGGGTTCTAGACATAGAGAGGAAACCCTAACATAAACAGCACCTATAGAATATAGTGAATGAAAACGAGATATCTTAGACCCAATAATTGAGACATCCATTTTTAGGACCCTTATTCCCATAAGAATAAGAAGAAACATTAGTAATAGAACTATAATTACTAGTCCTAGGTGCTAAATCCTTAAACTCCCAAAAAATTGAAATAATAGATGTGGAAGAAACTTTTGAAACATTACCCAATGTGGAACCAGAAATAAAAAACCCAAAAGAAGGAAATTCTCCTTTATGGTAGTTTGTTATGAAAGGGTATGAATAATATAAGCTATACTAGAACCAACGGATTATTGAGGAGGATCTTATATCAAGAAATCAATATTATTTTGGATAAGAATTCTTTAATTCTTCTCAAGACAGGACATTCTCATGGAAAAATAACATGAAGAATCTAATACGGATGAACTGAAAGTTCCATGGAGAAGAGAATCATGTCTAACAGAAGTGGAAGACAACATGGGATCCAAAATCTCTTTCATAAGAGAAGGATGAGGTAGAAAAACCCTTTGGATCAGAATAAGAAACTTGGGGGGGGGGTCCTTATTTCAATAAATCCTCTTATTGGGGGTAAATTTGTTCTAGATCACATTAGACTTTGCCTTAGACTTTTTCTTTTACTAATTAAAATGGTTCCCAAATATTTTAAAAAATATACACATTTTAGGAACCCTAATATACTAATCGTTGATGAAGGAGGAATACACAGATCCCAATTCCACTTAAATTTCCTCCAGAAGGTCAAGATCGTCTGAGATTTTCGAAAAAAATGCATGAAAAATTAATATTGTTGATATCAATTGTGGAATTTTATGTGAATATAGGCTTTTAGATTGCAGTTGAAATGTATTTGAGCTCCCCATTATACCAGGATTTAATAAGAACATTCCAAAAATTCACACAGACTAGAAGAATAGGGAAGCATTCCTTGTTAAGGGAAATAATCGAATGCCAAGATCTGAGAATCATCAATATACCTACAAATAACCAAGGTCCACTCAAAAGAATTTCTATAATGTCATAGGAAGTAAAAAAACCTAATAAATTAAATTCATTTATCATTGAATAATGTATTAATAAAATCCTTCACCCAAAATTCTGCGGCGATTCTAGAAACTAATGAAAATAGAAGCTTTTTCTCGAAAAAATAATCCAACAAGTTGTTATTCTACCTAGATGATCCCTTCTAAATGATTGGGGGAGGAAAAAAACCATTGAAAATTTTCCTCCATCCAAATGGTGATGGAAAACCAATCCATGATATAAAAACTAGGATCATTTCTTCGACATCCAATTAAGTAGCTGAGGGAGAAACAACACCTTCTATAGATCCCCCCAGAAACACTCCCCTTTATAGATCCCCGATCTGAAACAGGATCCAAACACTCAATAGTTACGTTTTACAAAGAAAATACCTTATCTAATCTATTCATTAAATATGAATCTGTGAAAACCAATACCGTGAAATTAGAATAATCCACCATCTTCACTGATCCCCCTAAGATATCCTCACCTACAACACCCGCAATGACCCCAATTGATGAAACGAAGTGATCCTCAACCTTCAAAATCCCAATAATACCACCCCCTAATAAAGAAAAGTCTTTCACTAGCCCTCTGAGAAGGATGAAACCCTCCCAGTCTTAACCAAATTAAGGAAATAATTAGATATAATCATTAAATAAAAAACCACCCTTGAATCTGGTAAAAATAAATCCTCCTATTATTTAGAAGATCCTTTTATAATAATAAACTCATCCATTATCCTTTGGAACCAATATTTACAACCTTGAACGAATCCTTATCTAAGGCCTCAAATTATATCTCCCAAGAGAGTTTGCGACTAACATTTTCATCCAATGAGTATTTGAAGGAACTAAAGTGCACTATGCTTGAAGAGGACACATCCATCGAAACCAAGATTAAGAGAGGCCAGGCTTAAAGGATTCTCACCACCTCTATAGCTACACCCAAGAGCCATCGTGATGGAAGGAGAGGAGGTCAAATAAATATAGATCAATAGGTTTGTAGGGTTTTTTTAGTTTTTAGGGTTTATGGGTTTTTAGTGTTTTATCTTATTTACGGGTTTAACGTATTTTTAGATTATTTATGATTTTATGGGGATTTAGGGTTTTTATGTTTTTTGGGATTTTAGATTTTTTTTATAGATTTTTAGGGACTTATGGTTTTTAATATTTTTTTTTTGGTTTTTTTGGGGTTTTAAGTGATTTTATTTTTTAAGGTTTTCTAAGGGGTATTTAGGGGTTTTTTACTTTTTAAGGGTTTTTAGGGATTTTTTAGGATTTTTTGATTTTTTTTGTTTTTTATGGATTTCGAGGTTTTTTTGGGGTTTTAGGGGTTTTTTGAGTTTTTTAGGGATTTTATGTTTTTTAGATTGTTTAATGTTTTTAAGGATTTAAAGGGTGTTTATATTTTTTAAGGGTTTTTTGGGGTTTTATGGGGATTTAGGGTTTTTATGGTTTTCGGGGGTTTTATGGTTTTTAGGGTTTTTAGGGGTTTTATGGTTTTTAGCATTTTTAATGTTTTTATGGGTTTTAAGTGTTTTGTGTTTTTTATTTTTTATTTGGAATTTTCAAAAGTTTATTGGGGTTTTTATATTTTCATTGTTTTTTAGGGTTTTTAATATTTTGAAGGTTTTTAGGGATTTTGAGGGTTTTTAGGGTGTTTATGGGGTTTTTGTATTTTTTTTGAGTTTTTAGGCGTATTAATGTTATTCATCATTTTTTCTTTTTTAGGGTTTTAAAGGGTTTTTAGAGTTTGTATTGGGTTTTTAGGGGTTTTTTATAGTTTTAGGGGATTTATGGTTTTAAGGATTTTTAGGGTTTTATGGGGTTTAGGGTTTTTAACTATTTTTTAGGAGTTTATGGTTTTCTTCCGGTTTTTCATATTTTTAAGGGTTTTTTATAATTTTATTTATTTTTAGGGATTTTTAATATTTTATAGGTTTTTAGGGGTTTTTTGGATTTTTAGGGTTTTTAAGGTTTCAGGGTTTCTTTTATTTTTTGGGATTTTAGGGGTGTTTTTTATTTTTTAATGATTTTACGGTTTTTAAATGTTTTATAATTTCTAGGGTTTTACTGTATTTTTAAAGATTTTAGTCGGGTTTTAGGTTTTTATGGTGTTTCGGGGTTTTATGGGTTTTTAGGGTTTTTATCATTTTTACTGTTTTTAGGGGTTAGACGTGTTTTTAGTTTTTTAAGGTTTTATTAGGGTTTCTCATGGTTTTTAAGGTTTTTACATTTTATAGATTTTTAAGGTGTTTTATGATTTTTTTTGTTTTTTTGGGGTTTTATGGATTTTTAGGGTTTTACAGTTTTTAGGGGTTTTATACATTTAATGTTTTTTTAGTTTTTAGGGTTTTGATATGAGTTGCTCAGGGTGGCCCAATCTTCATAGCATAGGGTAGTTAATTATGGATACATTTCAGAGCTATAGGGAAGATGGTGGGTTTAGATAGTGGAAAAATGTAGTCAAGCAATGTTATATGGATCATGAACTACTAGATAGACAATAGAATCAATGGAGGGATTTGTTGGATAATCCAGACAATAACACACTTGGTTTGAGGGGCAAAATTGGGGGATTTTTAATCTTGTATCACCAATCTATCTTATAGATTTAAAAGGAATGAATAAAAAAGATAAAGAGAAGAATTCAATGATCCTCCCAATGGAGATAATAAACATTCATAGTTTCTCTAACGCAAACTTGAATGAGAATACAATTTCATGGTTGATGTAATTTATATTCAAGCGGTGATGCAATAATCAAGGGTTTAATACCCTAAATTCATAAAGGCTAAACATATTTTGTTCCTGTGAATTCAAAAAGATAATATCAACCAAATAATTTTTGGAAAATCAGCAAATAGCATTACAACTATAGCCCACTATATTTGACATTGAGTGTTTAGCCCATTGGATATGAATTTGGTTCCCAAAGACGCCATTATAGAATTTTCTATATGGAAAGGATTATAAAATTCATGTAACCATGTTGGAAAAGTATTTAGAATCATGTTTGGGGTTTAATAAGTGAGATAATATCCCCATTTTCTCCATCCTTTCAAGGAGAGATCCATTTATCCTTTAATGAAGTAATAAGGGAACCCATTGTAGCATTCAACCAATTTAATCACCTTATTGTCAGTGCTCCTTACAAATCACACTCTTCCTAATAGAAAACTAAATCAGTTTTATAGTAATGTTTCTCATCATTCTCCTCCTATTTAAAATTAGTAATCCTCAAATCTTCATCTTCTACACCCAAATATGGAGGTCGAGAAACTTTGAAAGTGAAAATTACACCATACTAACCTAAAAAATATATCTTATAAGAATTGTTTTTAATCTTCTCGAGCACTCAAAGGTTCATCTCTTCATTGAATGAGCATTTATTTATGCTAATCAAGGAATCTCTTATTTCAAATATTAATCTAAAATAAGTCATTGGAATTAATCAAAACATTATTGCAACCCTTGTTTACATGATAATCATATTTATGGGTAATTTTCTTGATATTTTCCATACCTTTTCATGGAGTTTCTGGATTAATTTTGCAGTCCCTTTCACATCTATATTAGTATATTTCAAAATAGAAAAAGGGAATAGATCAATAGTGGTAAGGGGGTTAAAACCATAAACAATTTAAAATAGAAAATATTGAGTTGTGTAATTTTTGGCCCGGTTATATGTGAATTACAAATGTGGATGACACTCCTTCCGATTATTGAGATTATTCTTAAAAATTGTTCGTAAAAGGGATGATAGTGTCTGATTCACCACCTATATTTTCCCATATATTTGTGGATGATAATTAGTGGAGAATAGTAATATTTACCCAGTCTTGTCTCTAAGGTATTCTATAAGTAACTATGGAATTTTGTGTCTCTATTGGACATAATCGTCTTAGGCGTTCCATGAATTTTTAGTACTTCATGAAAGAAAATGATTGAAATGTCAGTGGAATGATATATTTTTTTACAAGGAATAAAATGTTCCCTTTTATAAAACTTATCCACCAAAATGGAATTTATCTCCTATTTTTACATGGTAACCCCATAATAAATTCTGTTGAAAAATTCTCCTAAGCGGTGTTGGGGATTGGTAAAAAAAAGATATAATCCATGTGGGTTTAGTTTTAATTTAGATTTATGGAAGAAAATGCACTTTACCACAAATTTTTCATTATTTATAGACATCCTGGAACAATACAAATGTTCACTAAGAACACATAGAAAATTCTCAACACCAAAATTTCCAATTAACACACCAGATTGTGACTCCTTTAGTAAAATTAAATAGATAGATAAATTGGGAATACAATGCTTATCAATCCGAAATAAGAATCCATCCTGTAAATAAAAATTTTCCTAACTAACTCTAGGTATAAAATGACCATTATGTTCACCAAAATCACTAAGAGTGGTACATAAATCCTTACTGTATTAAAGAACAATAGAGTTTAGAATCCATATATGATAAAATATAATATATTCATGAAAGTTCAGCAGCCACAATATTTTCTTTACCCTTTTTATTCTTGATGATATATCTAAATGTTTCAATGAATTCCAGAAATATATCTTGAATCTTATTTATTTTATGTTAGATCCATAGTTATTTAAGAGCCTCATGATTAGAATGGATAAAACGTTATTTAGGCTAAATATAATTCTTCTATGTATCTAGTACTATAAAAAAATGCATATAACTATTTATCATATATTGAATAGTTTATATTTAGGTCATTTAACTTCCCGCCAAAGAAATAAATAGACTTACCTTATTTAATGAGTAATCCTCCTATGAAAATTATTCTTTTATCACATTCAATTTCAAAGGCCTTACCGTAGTTAGGGATAGAAAGTAGGGGTACGTGGGTGAGTCTCTTTTGAGTTCTTGGAAAACCTTATTTTTACTTGTCTCCCATTGGAATGGAATGATATTTTTGTCAACTCATTCAATGAAACATCTAGTGTTATGAAATCTTTCACAAATATTATATAGAAACTATCAATCACATGGAAACTTATTACCTATCAGATGGAGGTGGGAGTTGACCACTCCTGAATGGAATTGATATTTTTAATATATTCATGAACTCCATCATTGCTTAATAGAAATCCATGGAAAAAAATTATAGATGAAAAATTCACTCTTTTTAATGTTTCCAAACAAATTTTATTTTCATAAAACTTATTGGACTTTTATGGATTGGTCTACATGTTGTTTTAAATTCTTACAATAAAACAACATATCATAATATTAAACTACCAAATTTTTTCTAATATATGAATATAAGGCATTATTCATTAACATAAAAGATGTATAGGTGCATTGGTGTGATCTAAGGGCATGAATAACAATTCATAAAGTCCAACTTTTTTCATAAATGCAGTTTTCACTCATCATCTACTTTCATCCTAGTCTAATGGTATCCACTTGTTAAATAAATTTTCAAAAAATAGTAGATTTGTTTAACTCATCTAAAATATCATCTAACCTAGGGATATAATGATGATAAATTACTATGATGTTATTTATGTCTCTATAGTCAATGAAAAATCTACATTTTCATTCCTTCATGGGAACCAGAATCACTAGTACAACAAAGGAATTATAGATCTCTCTGAAGTAGCCCACATAAAAAAACATTAACTTTCCTTTGAATTTATTTTTTCCCCATTGGTTTGGTGAAATATGATGGGAAGTTTGGTAGTGATATTCAAGGCATGAGGTCAATTTGATGATAAATACCTCTAATAAGTGGAACAATATGTGGAACCACTTTGGAAAAAACATCACCAAAATCCTACAACAATGATGCAACAATATTTGGAACATTAGATGTTAAGTTGTTAGTGTTCAACATCATCTATTTATAAATAAGTACTAAAACGTTTTACTAAGAATTAAAATATTCCTTAACCTCACCCTTTTTTTCTAACAATTTAAATTTTTTTCCTCTAAAATATTTTTCACTCTTGATTTTTCTTTTCTTCCCATTTATTTTCTTCTCTCATTTTGTCTTTTCCCCTCATTTTCCCATATTTAATTTTCACTCTTTTTTCCTCTTCATTAGTTTTTTATTTTTTCTCAAAATGTGATCTTCAAATGTTTTTTGGGGGGACATGGGATTGAGTGTAATAGGTTCCCCTAGTAGTAACAAATAGTGATGGTTCAAGAACCCATCATGAGTAACACATTGATCATACTACCACAGTTGAACCAATTGTAAATGTCATGCCATCACAGGAACAACATATCATTATACCTCATACTTGTATTTACCAATAAAAAATAATACCTTCACCTATTTGGTAAAATTTTTCTCTCAACAGTCATTCAACAAATATAGCTGATATGGATGTTGATGCTTCAAAGTTGGAAGTCCCAACTTTTCCACCAATATGGTCCTTGCTACATTTCTAAAACATCCTCCATCAATAATAACACTACATACCTTACTATGGATCTCACACCTTTTATGGAAAATGTTCTACCATTGGTACTTCTATCAAATGGAAATTTTATCACCTAGGATTCTCCCATTGAAAAGAATGTTTCTATATTCTAAAAATTATCCACCATCAATTTTTGGGGATTCCTCATCTTCCCCCTTCGATCTCCATCCATCAGTCCCCCATTCTTCTTACTTTTTGATGTTCATGGTGCACCAGTTTAAAATTTAACTAGAGATGTGACCCCTTAAATATTTGAAACACCAAATATCATGATTTCTACTTTGGTCAATCTCAATAGTAGGTTTATTAGGTTGAAGAATTACTTTTTCACTTTTGAGAATAATCACCTCTTTTTCATTTGATGGTTCTCCAATCACATTCCTTGAATTTCACTATAGTGTGAAGGGGTTGTGGGTTTTTTCATGTTGATCCTCCTTTTGGTTTTTTGCTTGATATTAATGGCTTGGTGGATCATATCTTGTAACTTCACATAGTGGTACATCTCTATTTGATCACCAATATTCTGGTTGAGACCATATAATAACTATTCCATGGTCTCCTCCAGATCATCCTCAATGTTTTCTCTAATTATGAAAATTTTTATATCCTTATAGTAATATTCAACACAATTACTCCCTTGTCTTATGTGTTAAATCATTTATTGGAGATCTCTATGTTAGTCTGAGGGAACAAATCGCTTCATCATGGAAAACATCATATATTTCCATGTTTGAATAATACATCCTTCATATCATGTTATATAATTTTGAACATTATCCCATAATATTAATGAATAATAAATAAATTCAAGGTTTGGATGTTTTAAATTTTCCTCTTCAGAATATGTACGTGATGAGAATAATTACTCTATCTACATCTCCCATTCCAAGTATTAATCTAGATCAGTTTTCTATGGAAAAAATGGACATTCACCTTGATACCTCTAAGGATTTAATCATCACATGGTCTCTTTCAGCCTCCTCTAGTTTGTTATAAACTTCTAATCCTTTATGGAACATCCTAAAAATCATCACCAAAGTTCTCTATCTCCTCCTCCATGATATGGGGGCTCATGGTACTGGAGCGTTTTGTGGGTTATCATGGATAATTTTTGGGCTTGTTTGATTCTCTGGGTTTTCAGTCCTCTCATGTAGTACCTTCAACATCTTATCTATAATATTATCAAAATGGATCACCAAATATTTCATTTGAGTGGTGTAGCTTTCGATATGGGGGATATACTTAGACTTCCTTCTTCTCTAGAATGAGAAATTCCCTTCCCATGATCTTCTAGAATAATATGAAACACAAACAAAAACACAGGTGGGTAAAAAGACACACAATGATACCCATACACTCACACACATGAATAGACACACCCATAAACACCCAAAATATTTACCCATTCACACACACATGATATAAACACTCATGCACACAAGGATACACACACCCAAAAAAAGATATACACACTAACACACATAATGATACACACCCCCAAACATAAGATATACACACATACACACTCAATGATACACACTCATTAGTATTCTTTCTTATTTCTCTCCTCCCTAAAAATTCAATTAAAATCCCAACTATTATGAAATCTAATACATTTTTTAGGCGATCAAGTGCTACCAATACTTCCAAATCAACATTGTGTTTAGGGATGGTTTAATACACCTTTTTTGAATTCTAAATGGTTAAAAATGGTAGTGGGTGGAACATATGGTAGAAAGTATGGGTAAATGGTGGAAATGGTGTATGGGTTTAATAAAAGGATTTTTTGCGATTGTGTAAGATAAGAAAAATTAATAACAATATGAGGAAATTATGATATAGTGATGAATTAAAATAATATAGATAGTGATGTATGGAAATGGAAATTTATAATAATATAATGAATGATGAATAATTTATTGTATCCAATTTTTTTAAAAATCTACCAATTAGATTTCTGCTTAGTGTTTTAAAGAACAAGATGATGAACATAGAGTATGATTATTATTTTTAAATATCTCAATGTGTGGATTTGAATAGTTTTGAAAATCAAAAAATGTTGTGGTGAGACAATTTGATTTGTTTCATGATGAAAATAATATATAGTGAATTAAATGTGAAAATAAGTTGGATGAATAATTGGATCAAAAAAAAATATTGTAATCATGTACAACATTGGCCAATTATTGATGTTTTCAAATAAAATGGGTTTTTAATTAGTGTATAATAAGGAAATTTAATAAGGATAATGGATATATGGGATATAAAAAGGGTGATATATTCCTACTATGTCAACTGGTGTTCTGATACAACTAATGTGGGATGCTCAGGGTGGCCTGATCTTCATGGTGTAGAGTGTGGGATGTCGAATACAATTCAGGGAAGAGTGGTGGATGATTTGTTTGGATAGTCGAGGAAAATATTTCACCAAAATTATATAGAGTGTCACCTAATACTTAGAAAACACACTTAATGGAGGTGTGTGATGGCCAATCCACAAAACTACACACTCTGGTTAAGGAATAAAATTGGGGGATTTGTGATCTTGGATCACCAATATAACTTTTAGATTGATGAGGAAACAATAAAAAAGATCAAGGGAATACAGTAATGATCCTAAAAATGAAGTTAATAAAACCAAAAAGTTTCACTAATTCAAACTTTAATGATAATACCATGTAATTGGGGTGGATATTTATAGACAAGGGGTGATTCAATAGTCAAGGTTATACTACCCTAAAGTCATAAAGGCCAAACCTACTTTGTTCTATTAAAGTCAAAAAGATAAATTTTACCAGATAATTTTTTAGAAAATAAGAACATAACATTCCAACTATAGCCTACCAGATTTTACATCGGGTGCCTAAACCACCATATTTTACATTGGTGTACAAATAATCCATTATAGAATTATCCATGTGGTTAAGGATTCCCAAATACATGCAATCTTGTTGTATAATAATTAAACATATTTTTTTGGATTGAATAAGTGAGATAATAGGACCACTTGCTATATCCATATAAAAAGAGATCCATTGGTCCTTTAATGAAGCAATATAGGGACCCATTTTATCATTCATCCTATTTAACCAGCCTTGCATAATTGGGCCTTGAAAATCCAACTCCACCTCATGGAAAATCAGCTCAGTATATTTGAGAAGGTTTTAATCATTTCTTTGAGGTTTTTATATTATTTTATTTTTTTAGTGGATTAAATGGTTTGAGATTTTTTAATTAGGTTTTTTTGGTTTTTATGGGTTTTTAGGATTTTTAAAGTATTTAGTAATTTTTATGTTTTTAGGTGTTTTTAGCATTATTTATGAATTTAAGGGTTTTAAGTGTTTTCGAGGGGTTTACGGTTTTCCTAGGGGTTTTCATTATTTTAGGGTTTTTTTTATGTTTTTGAAATTTTATGGATATTTAATATTTTTATGGTTTTAAGGGATTTTGATGTTTTTTGCATTTTTAGGGGTTTTTTGGGTTTTTTAGGGCGTGATTATTTTTTTTGAGTTTTTAGGGGTTTTAAGGTTTTTTATAATTCTTTAATTTTTTTATGGATTTTAAAGGGTTTTTTGAGTTTTTAGTGTGGTGTAGGGTTTTTATGGGATTTTAGGGGTATTTAAGGGTTTAGAAGATTTTATAATATTTAGGGGTTTTAGGGTTTTTATGGTTTTTTATGGTTTCCAGTGTTTTAAGGTTTTTTTTGGTTTCTATGGTTTTCGTAGTGTTTTTAGAGGGTTTTATGTTTTTAGGTATTTTGTAGTATTTTTATGGTTTTTAGGGTTCCTAGGGATTTTGTGGGTTACATGGGTTTCATATTGGTTTTTTGTGTTTTAGGTTTTGTTTTTGAGTTTCTTAGGATCTTTAAGAATTTTTTGGTTTTTTATTTTTTTAAGGGATTAAAGTGTTTTTAGAGTTTTTAGGGGATTTAGGGTTTTTGAGGTTTTAGGTTTTCCGTACGTTTTAAGGGTTTTAAGGGTTTTTAGGGTTTTGGGTGTTTTGGGGTTTTTAGTGGTTTTAATATTCATTATGTTTTATGGGATTTAAGTGTTTTTAGGATTTTAAGGTTTTATTTGAGGTTTCCAGGGTTTTTTATGTTTTTATGGATCATTGTGGTCTTTTTAAGATTTTTATTAGTTTTATGGTTATTAGGGATACCGAGGTTTTTTTTTGGGTTTTTTGTTTTTCATGTTTCTTTGGGTTTTTTTTCATTTTTAGTTTTTTTTTTGAATTTTTTATGGGATTAAAAAAAATTTCGTATTTTTTTAACATTTTTTGGGTTTTAATGGGGTTTTAATGTATTTAGTGTTTTTATGGTTTTCATAGTTTTTAGGATTTGTAGTGTTTTTTAGTTTTTTAGCGGTTTTAAGTGATTTTAGGATTTTCAGGTTTTCTTAGTGGATATGGTTTAAGGGTTTATATTATTTTCCGGGTTGTTATATTTTTTATACTTTCTTTTTGTTTTTAGGTTTTTAGAGTTTTAAAGGTTTTTTCGGTTTTTTATTATTTTTAGGGGTATTATAGTTTTCAGAGTTTTTAAGGTTTTTAGGGTTTTTTAGTGTTTTTGGTTTTTTAATGTTTTTTTAGGGTTTTCAGGGTTTTTAGGTTTTTTTATATTTTTAGGGATTTTTAGGACTTTTTTGGGATTTTATAGATGTTTATGGTTCTTAGTGAATCTAAGGGTTTTTAGGGTTTTTATGGGTTTTATGGTTTTTGTGGGTATTCTGTGTTTTTAGGGTATTTAACGAGTTTTCTATTTTTTTAATGTTTTAGGGTTTTAAAAGTATTTTATATTTTTAGTTGTTTTTAGGGTTTTTATGTGTTTTTAGGGTTTTTATAGGTTCTAGGGGTTTTATGTTTGTAAGGATTTTATGGGTTTTTTTGATTTTTGTCCATTTTTAGGTTTTTATGGTTTTTAGGTTCTATATTATTTTTATGGTTTTCTTAGTCTTTTTCACATATTTAGGGTTTTTAGGGATTCTTATGGGTTTTAGGATTTTTTATTTTTCAATGTTTTTTTTGTTTTTAGGGTTTTTTAGATTTTTTGGGGTTTTAGTGTTTTTAAATATTTTTAGGGGTTTAAATGGTTTTTATAGTTTTTAGTGGGTTTTAGGTTTTTCTTGGGATTTTAGGGTTTTAGGTTTTTAGTGGTTTTTATAGTTTTTAGGGTTTTAGGGTATTCTATGGTTTTCATATGGTGTTTCATGTTTATTTTACATTTTAAGAGATTTGTCGAGATTTTTTTGGGTTTTATGGGTTTTAAAGGTTTTTAGGGATTTTGATGTTTTTGGGATTTTTACGTATTTTTTGGGTTTTTTGGGTTATATGGTTATTTGTTGAGTTTTTAATGTTTTTTAGATATTTTATAGCTTTTAACATTTTTGGATTTTAAATGTTTTTAGAGTTTTGGTGTTTTTTATGGTTTTTTATTTGGTTTTATGGTCTTTTATGGATTTTAGGGGGTTTTATACTTTTTACAATTTTTAGGGTGTTTACATTTTTAGCATTTTTTAGGTTTTATGGGGTTTAAATGTTTTTAGGTTTATAAAGATTTATTTTGGGTATTCATTGTTTTTATGGTTTTGACATTTTTGTGGATTTTTATGTCTTCTTTAGGGTTTTATGGTTTTGGGGTTTTTTTTGGTTTTTAGAATTTTTGAATAGTTTTCAAGGTTTTAAGGGTTTTTAGTGTTATTTTAAATTTTTTAGGGATTAGAAGGGTTTTTAGAGTTTTTTTAGTTTTTAGGTTATTTATGGGTTTTAGGGTTTTATAATGTTTTTAAGGGTTTCTGTAGTTTTAATGGGTTTTAGGGGGGTTCGGTTTTTATCTTTTTTAGATTTTAGGAGTTTTTCGTTCAATATTTAAGGTTATCATACGATATTTTTGTGTTTTTAAGGTTTTCTATGTTTTTATGGATTTTTAGGCATTTTTAGGGATTTTAGGGATTTTAAATGTTTTTTGTTTTTTAGGGGTTTAGAGAATTTGATTGTTTTTACATTTTTTCTGTTTCTAGGATTTTTATGGTTTTTTTGGATTTTTGTGTTTTTTTTGTTTTTAGTCTCTTTAATGTATTTATAGTTTTTAACGATATTATGGTTTTAAAGGTGTTTTTAGGAGTTTTTCGTGGCGTTTTAGGGTTTTTATCGGTTTTTAGTGTTTTTTATGTTTTTATGGGTTTTCATGGTTTTTAGGGTTTTTTATATTTTTTAGCGTTTTTTAGGATTTTAGTAGTTTTATGTTTTTTTTTATGTGGTGTCAGGGTTTTTTAGTGATTTTAATGTTTTTAGTACTTTTATGGTTTTTATGATTTTTCTGGGTTTTTAGTGTTTCTAGGGTTTTATGGCGTTTTGGGTGTTTTAGGGGATTTTTGATTTTTATGGGTCTTATTGTTTTTTAGTGTTTTTAAACATTTTTATGGGTATAATTGGTTTTTAGATTTTTTAGTATTTTTTATGATTTTAGGGGTTTTTAATGTTTTTTGGGATTTTAGGGTTTTTAGGTGTTTCAGGGGTTTTATGGTATTTTTTGTTTTTATTGTTTCAACGATTTTGTGGTTTTATTATGGGGATTCATGGTTTTTAGGTTTTTTTTGTTTTTTTGGGTTTTTAGTGATTTTTTAGGATTTTTATGGTTTTTAGAAATTTTGATGGTTTTAAGGGGGTTTTAGTGGTTTTAAGGTTTTGGGGGGTTTTGGGTTTTTTAGTTTTTATCATTTCTTGGTTTCTAGGGGTTTCATAGGGTTTTTTATGTTTTTACATTTATAGGGATTTTGATGGATATTTAGGATTTTATTTCTTTTTAGGTTTTTAGTGATTTTGGGGGTTTAAGGTGTTTTTGGGTTTTTGGGGTTTTTTGGTTTTTTGGTGTTTTTTTTGTTTTTTGAGTTTTTGAGTTTTTAATGTTTTGAGGGTTTCTAGAGTTTTTAAAATTTTTAGGGGTTTAAAGGGTTTTTAGTTTTTTTTTTGTTTTATGGTTTTTATGATTTTTTAGGGGTTTTATGGTTTTTTTAGTTTTTGGTGTTTTGAGGGCTTGTAGAGTTTTTAACATTTTTAGGGGTTTTAGGGTTTTTATGTTTGTTTGTGGTGTTTATGTTTTTCAGAATTCTTTAGTGTTTTTAAACGTTTTTAATATTTTTTAGGGTTTTTAGGGGTTAAAAAGGTTTCAAGAGTATTTTTGTGGTTTTTGGGATTTTATGGATTTTTAGGGTTATTATTTTTTAGGGGTTTTATGGGTTTGAGGTGTTTTAGGGTATTTTTAGGGGTTTTTAGCACTTTTTAGGTTTTAAGGATTTTAATTGTTTTTAGGTTTTTACAGTTTTCTGATGGGTTTTTAATGTTTTTAGGGTTTTTTATGCTTTTATAAATTTTTAGGTTTTTAGTATTATTATGGGGTTTAAGGATTTTTAGGGATTTTGATGTTATTGAGGGGTTTTATGGGTTTTTTAGTTTTATGTTTTTTTTAATTTTTAGGGTTTTTAATGTTTTTAAGGGTTTAAAATGTTTTTAGGGGTTTAAATCATTTTTAGATTTTTTATTGGTGCTTTTTGTTTTTATCGGTTTTTAGGGTATTAATGTTTTTATGGGTTTTTATAGTTCTTAGGTTATTAGTGATTTTGGGGTTTTTTTTATTTTTTTAGAATTTTTAGGTTTTTTATTTTTTTCATTATGTGTTCAGAGGTATTAGGTTTTTTTACATTTTTATGGATGTTAAGGGATTTTTAGTATTTTTATGTTTTTAAGGGTTTTAGGGTTTTTGAGGTGTTTTAGGGTTTCTAAGGATTTTATGATTTTTTAGCTGTTTGGGTTTTATTTTTCAGTTTTTAGGGTTTTTAATGTTTTTTTGATTTTTCGTATTGTTTTTAGGGGTTTAAATCGTTTTTATAGTTTTTAGTGGTCTTAGGGTTTTTATGGGGTTTTAGGGTTTTATAGGTTTTATGGGATTTTATGATTTATAGGGTTCATAGTGTTTTTTGGTTTTTTATGGGTATTAAGTGTTTTTGTTTTAAATTTTTTATCTTACATGTTTTCTTGTTTTTAGGGTTTTTTTTCATTTTTATGGATTTCTAGGTTTTTTGGGATTTTTATGGGTTTTTAGAATTTTTAGGGATTTTGACGGTTTTATGGATTCTATAGTTTATTTGGGATTTTAGGGTTTTCTGGTTTGTTTGGTTTTTACGGTTTTTGGGGTTTTATAACATTTTTATGGGTTTAAAGGAGTTTTAGTGTTTTTTGGGGGTTTTAAAATTTTTATGGATTTTTAGGGTTTTTAAGGATTTTATGGGGTTTTATGGTTTTTAGGACTTCAGGGTTTTTATGGTTTTTAGTGTTCTTAGGGTTTGTTGGGTTTTTAGTGTTTTTATATTTTTAATGTTTTATTAGGGGTTTTCATGGTTTTTATGGATTTTTATGTTTTAGGTATTTTTATGGGTTTTAGGGACTTTAAGGGGGTTTGGGGTTTTTAATGGTTTTTAGGGTTTTTATGGTTTTTTGGGGATTTTTGATGTTTTCAGTATTTTAGGGGTTTTATAATTATTTAGTGTTTTTAAATTTTTTAAGTTGTTAAGAGGTTTTCTAGAGATTTTAGTGGGTTTTAAGGGTTTTAGGGGGTTTTATGTTCTTTAGGGGTTTTTAGGGTTTTTTAAGGTTTTATATAGTCTTTTGATTTTTTATGTGTTTCAAGTATTTTTATGTTTTTAATGTTTTATTATGGTTTTTTATAATATTTAGGGTTTTAACATTTTTTGGGATTTTTAGTTTTTTTTATGGGCTTTTAGGGTTTTTAAGGATTTTTAGGGTATTCATATTTTTAGGATTTTTGGGTTTTTGGGTTTTTTTATTTTTATGAATTTTTTGAATTTTTTAGTGTTTAAAGGTTTTTATAGTTTTTTAAAATTTTAGGGGTTTAATGGGTGTTTATAGTTTTTAGTGTGTTTCATGGTTTTTATGGTTTTTTGGGGGGTTGGTAGTTTTTATGGGTTTTAAGGTTTTACGCTTTTTAGGGTTTTTAGAGTCTTCTTGGTTTTTTAGAGCTTTATGTTTTTTCATATTTTTATGGTTTTCTTATGAGTTTTAAGTGTATTTAGCGTTTTTAATTTTTTTTATTTTTTTAGGATTTTTATGGAGTTTAGGGTTTTTAATATTTTATGGTTTTTAGAAATTTTAGGGGTTTAAGGGTGTTACGTGTTTTTTTATTTTTATAGTTGTTTCAAATATTTTTATTTTATTAAGGTTTCCTTTTTGTTTTTCTAGGTTTTTAGGGTTTTTACATTTTTAGGGATTTTTAGGGATTTATTAGTTTTTTATGAGTTTTATGGTATTTTTTTTGGATTTTCAGGTTTTTTAGGTTTTTAGGTTTATTTATTTTTAGGGGTTTTTTGAGTTTTTTATAGATTTGAAGGTATTCGAAAGTTTTTAAAAATTTTAGGGGTTTAAATGGGTTTTACAGTTTTTAGGGGTTTTAAGGGGTTCATTGGGTTTTTAGTGTGTTTATGTTTTTTTGGGGTTTTATGGTTTTCATGGTTCTTAACCATTTTTGTTTTATGGGGTTGTATGTTTTTTATGTTTTTATATATTTCTTTTTTGTTTTTCTAATTTTTTAGGGTTTTTACATTTTTAGTCATTTTTAGTGATTTTAAAGGGTTTTATGGTTTTTATGTTTTTTTATGGTTTTTGAAGGTTTTTATGGGTTTAAGGAGTTTTTATGTTTTTTTTTTGGGTTTTAGGGTTTTTTCTAGTTTTTAGGGATTTATGGTTTTGTATAACTTTTTAATTTTCTGAGGTTTAAATGGGTTTTTATAGTTTTTAATGGTATTTAGGGTTTTTATGGTTTTTTAGGGGTTTCAAGGTTTTTATTTTTTTTCATGTTTTTTAGGGTGTTTATCAATATCAAATTTTTCAAGGGTTTAAAGTGACTTTAGGTTTTTATAGTTTTCCTAGGGTTTTATGGTTTTTTACGTTTTTAAGTATTTTTAGGGATTTTTAATATTTTTATTGGTTTTAGGGGTACTAGGTATTTTCAGGGGTCTTTGTGTTTTTAGGGGGTTTAGGGTTTATATGGTTTTTGGTTTTTTGGGTTTATATAGTTTTTTTTGTTTTTAGGTTTTTTTATTAGTTTTTATTGTTATTTACTGTTTGTAGGGGTTTTATGGTTTCTATTGTTTTAAAGGGTTTTGGGGGTTTATGGAATTTTTTAGGTTTATAGGCGCACTAAGTGATTTTCATTTTTAATAGTTTTTAGGGGTTTTAATGGATTTTATGGTTTTTAATGTTTTTAGTGATTATTTATGGGATTTTTAGTATTATAATTATTTTATGGGTTTTTGAAAGTTTCAGGGTTTCTACGGCATTAGGGTTATTTTATTTTTTAGGTGTTTTAATTTTTTTTGATTTGTATGGGTGTTTAAGGTTTTTTAGAGTTATTTAATGTTTTTTTTGGTATAAAGGGTTTTTAGGTTTTTAGTGGTTTTTATTTTTTTACGGGTTTTTAGAAGTTTTAGGGATTTTATGGTTTTTAGGTTTTTTAGGAATTTTATCATTTTTTATGAACTTAGAGGTTTTATGAGTTTTTAGGTATTTAACGTTTCCTTAGGGGTTTTTGGGTTTTTTAGGTTTTATTTATTTTTATAAGTTTTTTGGGTTTTTTTGATTTTATGGTTTTTTAGTTATTTTGAGGGTTTTAGGGTTATATTTTGGTTGTTTGGGATTTTTTAGTTTCTAAGGGTTTTATGGTTTTAGAATTTTTTAACATTTTGGGGTGCATATTGGATTTCTAGAGTTTTTGTTGGTTTTTATTGGGTTTTGGTGTTCTTTACGAATTTTAGGGGTTTTAGGGTTGTAAGTGTTCTTTTTGATTTTAGGGGGTTTAAGTGTTTTTATGTTTTTATGTATTTCTTAATGTTTTTCTGGGTTTTTAGAGTTTTTTGGTTATTTGTTTCCTTTTTGAGTTTTTAGGGGATTATATTTTTTGAGAGTGTTTTAACATTTTTAGGTTCTTAAAGGTTTTTTTTGAGTTCTTACAAGTTTTTAGGGTTTTTATGGGTTTTTAGGGTTCTAATGTTTTATGGGTTTTTGGGTTTTTGGGTTTTTTGGGTTTTTTTCAGTATTTTAGGGTTTTTAATGTTTTTGAGTTTTTAGTTTTTCTAGGCGTTTATGTGTTTTAGACTTTTATGATTTTGATATGTGTTTTTAAGGTTTGTAGGGTTTCGTATTATTTTTTGGATTTGTAAAGATTTTAATGATATTTATGGTTTTTATGGGTTTTATGGATTTTATTCATTTTTTGTTTTTTATGGATTTTAATGTTTTGTAGTTTTTTTTATTTTAGGGTCTTTTTTGAGTTTCTTAGATTTTTTTAGGGATTTCATAATTTTTTAATGTTTTAGGGTTTTTTGGTTTTTTATGTCTTTACATATTTTTAGGGGTTTTTTAGGATTTTTATGCGTTTGTAGGGATTTTGGGGGTTTTCGGGTTTTTAGGTTTTTATGGGGTTTTTTGGTTTTTTCAGGGTTTTTTTTATTTTTATAGTGTTTTTAAGGTTTTTTAGATTATAGAACATTTTTAGAGATTTAAAGGGGTTTTATAATATTTATTGGGTTCTTGGGTTTTTTGGGGTTTTTTGGTGTTTGATAGATTTTTGGGGGTTTTATGTAATTTTGGGGTTATGATGGTTTTTATGATTTTTTAGGTTTTTTAGGGGTTTAAGAATTTTTTAGGTTTTTAGGTGTTTATGTTCTTTTAGGATTTTAATGTTTTCGTACAGTTTTTATGGTTTTGAGGGGTTTTTTGTTTTTAGGTTTTGTTGGTTTTTAGGATTTTTATGGTTTTTTTGGGCCTTGTTGGATTTTTAGGGTTTTAAGGTTTTGGATGGTTTTTTGGGGGGTGTTAGGTTTTCATTTAGTTTTTTGGGGGTTTAAAGGGTTTTTAGAGTTTTTTTTAACATTTTTAGGGTTTAAAGGGTTTTTAGAGTTTTAGTGTTTTTAGGGTCTTTATAGGTTTTATAGTCTTAAATGTTTTTAGAAATTTTATAGGGATCAGGGTTTCTAGGTTTTTTGGGTTTTTAGGGTTTTAACACTTTTTAGGTTTCTTGGGGTTTAAAGTGTTTTTAGTTTATCATGGTTTTCTTAGGGGTATTCAGTATTTTTAAGGTTTTTTTAGTTTAATGTATTTTTATGATATTTATATATTTGTAGGGTTTTTAAAGATTTTGTACAGTTTTATGGTTTTTTATGGTTTTTATGGTATTTATGGGTTTATGGGTTTTTTAGTTTTTATGGGTTTATTGATTGAATTGGTTTTTAGATTTTTCATTATTTTTAGAGTTTTATAGGTAATTTAGAATTTTTGGGGTTTTAGGGGTTTTATGGGGTTTTAATGGTTTTAAGTGTTTTTATTGTTTTTAGGGGTTTTCAGTTATTTAGGGCTTTTATTTTTTTTAGAACATTAGGTTTTTTAGGGGTTTTAAGTTTTTTTAGGTATTTAATGTTTTCTTAGGGGGTTTCAGGGTTTTTTGTAGTTTTTATGTTCATAGGTATTTTTTAGGAATTTTAGGTGTTTATGGGTTTTTTAAGATTTTTTTCTTTAAGGGTTTGATAAGTTTTTTGGGATTTTTAGGTTCTTTTTGAGTTTTTTAGGGTTTTATGGTTTTTTAGATATTTTTTGTATTTTTAATGGATTATATGGGTTTTAGATTTTTAGTGGGTTTTTAGGGTTTTAACGGGTTTTAGGTGTTATAAATGTTTTTAGGGGTTTTTATGGATTATAGGGGATTTGGGGTTTTAGTATTTTTTTTGGATTTTAGAGGTTTTTAGTGTTTTTATGTTTTTTAGGTTTTCTTTTGTGTTTCAGGGTTTTTAGTATTTTAATGTTTTTAGGGATTTTATGGATTTTTTATGAATTCTTTGGTTTTTATAGATTTTGAGGGGTCTTAGTGTTTTTTTGTGTTTTTTCTTTTTTAGCTTTTATGTGTTCTATGTTTTTTAGGATTTTATGGATTTTATGGGTTTTAAAGGAATTTATGGTTTTTTATTGTTTTACTGATTTCTTTGTATTTTTATTTATGTTTATGATTTTTATGGATTTTGTGGTTTTATTTGGTTTTTAGGTATTTTTACATTTTTAGTAATTTTTATGGGTTTTGTAAATTTTTAGTTATTTTGAGGCGTTCTTAGGGGTTTTAGGGTTTTTTTTGTATTTTGGGGGTTTTAGGGGTTTTTATGTTTTATTGGGTTTAAATGTGTTTTAGTGCTTTTAACATTTTTAGGGGTTTAAAGGTGTTTTAGCAATTTTAGTGGAGTTTTTTGGGCTTGTGTGGTTTTTATATTTTTTTAGGTTTTTATGGGGTTTTATGGTTTTTATGGTTATTATGGTTTTAAGGGTTTGATCTGGTTTTTATCATTTTTAGGATTTTATAGGTTTTAGGTGTTTTTAGTTTTTGAGGTTTTCTTAAGGGTTTTCTGGGTTTTTAGGGTGATTTTTTTTGAATTTTTATGGATTATTTGGATTTTTAGGATTTTATGGTTTTTAGCAATTTTAGGTATTTTGAGTGTTATTTTTGTTTTTTTGGTTTTTTTTGTTTTTAGGTAATTTTTATGTTTTTTATAGTTTTTAATGATCTTGATGGATTTAAAACTTTTGAAGGGTTTATAGGGTTTATAGTGTTTTTTTGGTTTTTAGGGTTTTTTATGGGTTGTGAATGTGTTTAGGGGTTTTTAAGGTTTCTATGGTTTTTAAGTTTCTAGTATTCTTATTGTTTTTTGGTTTTTAGGGTTTTTATGTTTTTTTTGTTTTAATGGTTTTCTTAGTGGTTTTAAATTTTTTAGGGGATTTATGTTTTTATGGATTTTGGATTTTTTTTAAGGATTGTTTGGGTTTTTTTGAGATTTTGAGGGTTTTATGGTTTTTGGGGTTCTTTGTGATTTTTTTGTTTTAAAGGTTTTTAGAGTTTTGTAAAAATTTAGGGGTCCAAATGGTTTTTAGAATTTCTAGTGGTTTTCAGAGTTTCATTGGCATGATGATTTTTATGTTTTTTTAGGGTTTTTAACATTTTTCAGGGTTTTAGGGGATTTATGTGTGTCCAGATTTTTATGATTTTCTTAGGGGTTTTAGTGATTTTAGGGTTTTTTATTTTTTGGGATTTTTATATATTTCTTTGGATTTTGAATTATTTTTCGTGTTTTTAGGGATTTTGAGGGTTCTTTGGGTTTTAATGATTTTTATAAGTTTTTTTGGGTATTAGGGGTCTTTTGAGTTCTTAGTGTTTAAAGGGGTTTTATCATTTTTTTATGTTTTTAGGGGTTCAATGGTTTCTTAGAGTTTTTAGTTCTTTTTACAGATTTTATATATTTTTAAGGGTTTTAGGGTTTTAAGGTTTTTTATATTTTTTTAATGATTTTAATTTGTTTTAGGGTTTTTAGTATTTTTTGTGTTTTTAGTTGTTTTAAATATGTTTGGATTTTTATTGTTTTTAATGGGTTTTTAGGGTTTTTTTGTTTTTTATGTTTTTAGGGATTTTTAGTTATTCTGAGGATTTTTATTATTTTTTCAGGTTTTTAGGCTATTTATGATTTTTGGGGTTTTTTGTTTTTCTTGTCATTTTTTGGGGTTTTATGGTTTTTTTGTGTTTTTATAGTTTTTGAGGGTTTTATGGGTTCTTAGAGTTTTAGGGTTTTTAGGGGTTTATGGGTTTTTAGGGTTTTTATGGTTTTTGTGGTTTTTTTTGTTCTTAGGGTTTTTCGGTTTTTCGGGTGTTTTAGGGATTTTAGCATTTTTAGGTTTTTAGGGACTTTAAGTGTTTTTTTGGTTTTAATAATTTATTTTTACATTTCTAGGGTATTAGGGGTTTATGTTTTTAAATATTTTTAGCACTCATATGATTTTTATAGTTTTAGGTGTTTTAAGTAATTTGGGGGGTTTAAAGGTTTATGGTTATTTTTGTTTTAGGGTTTTTTATTTATTTAAAATTTTAATGGTTTTTCAGAGTTTTTTAACATTTCTAGCGGTTTAATGGTTTTTTATTATTTTTAGTGGCTTGTAAGGTTTTTAATTGTTTTTAATATTTTATGGTTTTTATGTTTTTTTAGGGTCTTTAGGGTTTTTAGGGGGTTTAATATTTTTTTAGGTTTTGGGATTTTTAACACTTTTTGGGGTATTATGGTTTTCCATGGGGTTTTCATGGTTTTAGGTTTGTATTGTGTTTTTAGGGAATTTTAATGACTTTTTAGGTTTATTATTATTTTTTTGGGTTTTTATGGATTTTAGTGTTTTTGGGTGTTTAGGGGTTTTAGGAACTTTATTGTTTTTTGGGGTTTTATTGTTTTTTATTTTTTAGGGGTTTTAATGGTTTTTAGAGTCTTTTAATGTTTCAAGGGATTAATGGTTTTTAGAGTTTTTAGTTGTTTTGGGGTTTTTTTAGGGTTTATATAATTTTTAAGGTTTTGGGAGTTTTTATAGTTTTTATGGGTCTTTTGGGATTTTAGGGTTTTTAGGTTTTTAGGGGTTTTAAGTGTTTTTAGATTTTAAGGTTTTATTAGTGGTTTTAATGTTTTTAAGGTTCTTATATTTTAAAAATTTTAGGGGTTTTTTGAATTTTTAGGCTCTTTTAGGGTTTTTAGGGATTTCAGGGTTTTAGGTTTTTTATGTTTTTTAGTGTTTTAAGGATTTTTGATGAGTTTTAAGGGGTTTTAAGGGGTTTTTATGTTTTTCAATGTTTTTTTATTGTTTTTTGTGTTGAAATGATTTTTTAGTTTTTAGTTTTTTTAGATTTTTTTGGGGTTTTATGGTTTTATAGGGTTATGTGGATTTTTTTAAGATTTTAGGGTTTTAGTGTATGTAACTATTTTTGAGCATTTATGTGTTTTTAGTTTTTTTTACGTTGTTATGGTTTTATTAAAGGATTTTAGGGTTTTAGGGTTTTTTTCATTTTTAGGGTTTATCCTGGATTTTTGGGATCTATATTTTTTAGGGGTTTTACGAAGTTTCACGGTTTTTATGGTTATTAGGGTTTTTATGGTTTTTTGGGTTTTTCAGTTTTTTCAGTATTTTAGGTTTTTATGGTTTTGTATTTTTTAAACATTTTTAGGGGATTAAAGGGTTTTTAGATTTATTAGTGGTTTTTAGTGTTTTTATATATTTTTAAGGGTTTTTATATTTTTATGGGTTTTATGGTTTTTAGGGGTTTTATGGTTTTTAGGGATTTAGGGTTTTATTATTTCTAGCATTTTTAAAACAATTTAGTGCTTTTAATTGTATTTTTGTTATTATGTTTTTCTTAGTGGTTTTCAAGGTTTTTTGTAGTTTTTTGTTTCTTAAGAATTTTTAGGTATTTTTAAGATATTTTTATGTTTTTTGGGTTTTGGGGATTTTTATGTTGTTTGGGGTTATGGGTTTTTTTGTTTTTTTGGGATTTTAGGGGTTTTGTGTGTTTTTTGGGTTGTAAGGTTTTTTATATAATGTTTATTTTCTAGGGGGAAAATTACTTTTTTTTTCATATTTTATTGGTTTCTTAGTGTTTTATTGAATTTTAGAGTTTTTAAGCGTATTAGGGGTTTTATGGTTTTTAGTGGGTTTAGGATTTTTTCAGGTTTTTTATCATTTTTTTAATTTTTATGTGTATATATTTTTTATTTTTTTGAGTTTTTCAAAGGGGTTTTCAAGCGTTTTAAAGGTTTCTTGTGTTTTTAGGGATTCTGGGAATTTTAGGGGTTTTATGGGTTTTATGGTTCTTTGGGGTTTCATGGTTTTTTAATTTTTTTGTGGTTTTTTAGGGTTTTAGAGTTTTATCATTTTTTGGGTTTAATGGGTTTTCAATGTTTTCAGTTGTTTTGGGGTTTTATTGTTCATTAGTTATTTGTAAATTTTTATGGATTTTTATGGTTTTTAAGGGGTTTAAGGAATTTTAAGGTTTTTATCAATTTTTGGTTTTCTTTGGATTTTTTATGTTTTTAGGTTTTGCTAGTTTTATTTTGGTTTTTAGGGTTATATGATTTTTAATGTTTTTAGGAATTTTCATGGATTTTTCATAGTTTTATATTCATTTAGCGTTTTGGGGATGTTGATGGTTTTTAGGGTTTTTTATTGCTTTTTAGTGTTTTTAACATTTTTTCGGGTTTAAAGGATTTTTATAGTATTTTATGTTTTTAGGGGTTTTATGGGGTTTAGGATTTTTAAGGTTTTTAGGGATTTTTACAATTTTAAGGGATTTAGAGTTTTTGGGCTTTTTGTGTTTTTATGTGTTTCATGAATTTTTAGGTTTTTGAGGTTTTATTAGGGTTTTTAGGGTTTTGAGAGATTTTTTATGTTTTTAGGGATTTTTAGGGATTTTTAATATTTATATATATATATATACTGATTTTTTTGGATTTTGAAGATTTTTTCCGATTTTTAGGGGTTTTATAATTTTTTTGCTATTTTGTGTATTTAGTGTTCTTTTTGAGTTTTTTGGTTTTTAAGGTTTTTTAGATTATTTAAAATTTTAGGGGTTTGATGTGTTTTTTTGTTTTTTGTGGTTTTTAGGGGTTTTACGTGGATTATATTTTTTTTATTCGTTTTGGGGGTTTTATGGTATTAGGCATTTTAGGGTTATGTAGGGATTTTAGCATTTTGAGGTTTTTAGGGGTTTTATATTTTTTTAGGCATTTAAGGTTTTCTTTAGGGTATTTGGGATTTTTTTACCTTTTTAGGGATTTTAGGTATTTTTAAGGACTTTATGGTTTTTAGGGTTTTTAGGTATTTTGATATTTTTTGGATTTTTATGGTTTTTATGCGTTTTTTAGGTTTTTTTTGTTTTTATTTGTGTTTTTATTGGTTTTTTAGAGTTTTAATAATTTTTTAACAATTTTATGGGTTTAAAGGGTTTTTAGTGTTTTTAGTTGTTTTTAGGGTTTTGACGTGGTTTTAGGGGTTTTATGGGTTTTAGTGGTTTTCTTGTTTTTATGGTTTTTATGTTTTTCATGGTTTTTATGGTTTTTATAATTCTATAGGTTTTTATGGGTTTTGATTTTTTCATAGTTTTTTAAGTTTTTCTTATTGTTTTTCATGGTTTTTAGGGTTTTTTTAAATTTTTTGGATTTTTTAGATTTTTATTTATTTTTAGAGATTTTAGTGTTTTTACATAATTTGAGTGCTTTTATGGTTTTTAAGGGTTATAGGGTTTAATATTTTTTTCAAGGGTTTTAAGAGTATTTATGTTTTTATGGGTTTTTTACATTTTTAGGGAATTTTAAGGAGTTTTTTGGGTTTTTTATGGGTTTCAAAAGATTTTGGGTGTTTTAAGGGTTTATAGGGTTTTTTCGATTTTTTGTGGTTTTTTGGGGTTTTTGAGTTTTTTTGGGTTTTATGGTTTTTATATCTTTTTAACATTTTATTTTTTAATTTTTTTACGTTTTTTAATGTTTTTAGGGTTTTTATATTTATTTTATTTTTTATGATTATTAATAGTTTTTTGGATTTTATAGTTTTTTAGTTTTCTTTATGGTCAATCGATTTTTTATATTTTTAAGGGTTTTTTTGTGTTTTCAGGCTTCTAAGGTTTTCTCATGGTTTTGTAGGTATTTTATGGGCTTAATGTTTTAGGTATTTTTAGGGACTAATTTATTATTTTTATGGTTTTAGTGTTTTGAGATATTTTACGGGTTGTATGGGGTTTTATGGGGTTTTGGGGGGTTTTAGGGGTTTTTTTGAGTTTTTATGTGTTTTAAGGTTTTTTAGAGTTTTTAACATTTTTGATGGATTTAAAAGGATTTTATAGTTTTTAGTGGTTTTATTGGTTTTTGGGTGTTTAAAAGTTTTAAGGGTTTTGTGGTTTTTATAAATTTTTCATATTTTTTTATGAATTTTATGTTTTATTAGGTTTTTAAGGCTTTCGTATATTTTTAGTCTTTTGGGTTTTTTTTTATTTTTGGGAGTTTTAGGGTTTTTTAATATTTGTATGGTTTTTAGGGGTTTTGGGATTTTGAGGGGTTTTAAATATTTTTATGCGTTTTAGTCTTTTATGGTTTTTAGGGGTTTTAGGCTTTTTTTTGAGTTTTTAGAGTTTTTATGGGTTTAATGAATTTTTTAACATTTTTAGGGATTTAAAGGTTTTTTTGAGTTTTAGTGAGTTTTAAGTGGTTTTATGGGTTTTTAGTATTTCTATGGGTTTTAGGGTTTTTTATGGTTTTTATGGTTGTTAGGGTCTTAAGGGTTTTTACGGGTTTTAAATTTTTTAAATTTTAGGTGGTTTATGTGTTCTTGGGTTTTAAAAGTGTTATTAGGGATTTCAAGGTTTTATGGGTTTTTACCTTTTTAGGGATTTTTGGGTATTGTTTGAGATTTTGATGGTTTTTATGGTTTCATTGGAATTTAAAGGGGGTGTTTTGGGTTTTTATGTTATTTTTTATATTTTAGGGTTTTAATTTTTTTATAGTTTTTATATATTTTTAGGGGATTAAAGGGTTCTTATAGTTTTTGTGGGGTTTTACAGTTTTTGTGGGTTTTTGGGTTTTTATCATTTTTTATTTTTTGAGGGGGTTTATGTGTTTTTAGGGCATTAAGTTTTTCTTGGTTTTTTTGGGTTATTATGTTTTAAGGGATCTTTGGGATTTGTGAATATTTTAATGTTTTTAGGGTTTTTAGGGATTTTTGAGTTTTTTATGTTCTTAGGTTCTTTATTATTATTTTCAGGGTTGTTTTGGGTTTTTTAAAGGGGTTTTAGAGTTTTTAAAAATTTTAGGGGTTTAATTTGGTTTCGTGTTTTTATCATTTTAGGTTTTTTAAGGTTTTTAGGTTTTTTATGTTTTTCTGGGGGTGGGTTATTAGCATTTTTTATGGTTTTTAAGGGTTTTTTAGTAATTTTATGTATCTAAGGATTCCATAGGGTTTTTAAAAAAAAATATTTTTATATATTTTAGGGGTTTTAATGTTTTTAGTGATTTTATGATTTTTAGTGTTTTTATTGATTTTTGGGTTTTTTGGATTTTATTTAGTTTTTATGGGTTTTGCGGTTTTTATAATATTTTAACACTTTTAGCAGTTTAAAAGTTTTTTTACATTTTTAGTGAATTTTAGCATTTTCATGGGTTTTGAGAAAATTTTAATATTTTTAGGGGTTTTAGACTTTCATGGTTTTTAAGTGTCTTAGGATTTTTAATTTTATTTTGGTTTTTAAGGGGATTAATAGATTATATATTTTTTAAGTCTTTTAAGAATTTTTATGGTTATTAGGGTTTTTACATGTTTAGGTATTTTAGTAATTTTTATTGTTTTTTTTGGTTTTTAGGGATTTTGTTGGTTTTTTACTGTTTTTTCTGTTCTTATGGTTTTTAGAGGATTTAAGGTTTTTATTATTCTGTTGTTTTATTTATTTTTATGGGGTTTTATGGTTTTCAAGTGTTTTAAGGGTTTTTATGGATTTTAGTATTTTTAGAGTTTTAGGGGTTTTTTGGTGTTTAGTTTTTAAGGTGTTTTAAGTGTTTTTAGGGTTTTATTGAATTCTTAAATTTTTTCTGTTTTTATAGGTTTTGAATATTCTGGTGTTTTATATAAATTTTTTGGTTTTTAGAGTTTTTAGGGATTTTGATAGAGTTTTGGCTTGTCAGGTTTTTTTTCTTTTTGGATTTTGGGTGTTTTTTCTAGGTTTTTTTATGTTTTAAATTTTTTATAGAGTTTTTATACATTTTTAGGGGTTTAAAGGTTTTTTATAGTTTTTTCGTGATCTTATGGATTTTATGGGTTTTATGGGTTTTAAAGTTCATTTTTTTTTTGATTTTAGGGTTTTAGGGTTATTTTATAGTTTATAGTGTTATTTAGATTTTTAGGGAATCTAATAGTTTTATAATTTTAAGGTTTCTGAAGGTTTTTTAGGGTTTTTAGGTTTTTTTATGTTTTTATGGATTTTTGTAGATTTTTAAAGATTTTATGGGGGTGTTATGGTTTTTAGGTATTTTGAGTTTTATAGGGTTTTTATGGTTTTTTGGGATTTTAGGGGTTTTCTAGTTTTTAGGGTTTTTTAATATTTTTAACATTTTTTTGGGTTTAAAGGGTTTTTAGTGTTTTTTGTGTGGATTTATGGGTTTTTAAGGTATTTAGTGGTTTATGGTTTTATGATTTTTAGGATTTTTTTGAGATTTTAATGTTTTTTTTGGTTTTTAGGGGATTTACATGTTATTTTTTATTTTTTTATGTGTTTCTTTGGGATTTTTACATATTTAGGGATTTTTACATATTTTTAATGGTTTTTTATTTTTTATGAATATTTGGGATTTTTAAGGATTTTACATGTTTTATGGTTTTTA
Source organism: Viscum album (assembly GCA_963277665.1). NCBI lineage: Eukaryota > Viridiplantae > Streptophyta > Magnoliopsida > Santalales > Viscaceae > Viscum > Viscum album. The sequence continues at coordinate 1,634,625,122 of OY728157.1, read as the reverse complement.
ATTCCTTTTAATGATTTTAGTGGGTTAAAGGGATTTAAGAGTATTTAGTCATTTCGTGGTTTTTATGGGTTTTTAGGTTTTTAAATATTTTTAGGGGTTTTATGGGTTTTAAGTGTTTTTATGGTTTTATGGTATTTTATTATTTTTAAGGGTTTAAGTATTTTTAGGCTTTCAAGTGTTTATTATGGGTTTTTATATTATTTAGGGTTTTGATAATTTTTTATTTTTATTTTTATGGTTATTTTAAGAATTTTATTTTTTTAAGCTTTTAGAGATTTTTAGGGTCTTTAAGAGTTTTAGGGTTTTTATAGGTTTTTAGTTATTTAGTGTTTTTCGAGTTTTTAGGGTCATAAAGGGTTTTTATATTTTTTAATGTTTTAGGGGTTAAATGGGTTTTAGAGTTTTAGTGATTTTTATGGGTCTTAGTGTTTTTAAGGCTTTTTTTGGGGGGTTTTAGCGTTTTAGGTTTTTAGGGGTTTTATGTGTTTTTAGGTTTTTGTGGTTTTCTTAGGGGTTTTTAGTGTTTTTATTTTTTCTTGATTTTTTGGGATTTGGGGGCATTTTTAGTATTTTTATGGTTGTTTCGGTTTTTATGGGGTTTTAGGGTTTTTATGGGTTTTAAAGGATTACACTTTTTTGCTTTTTAGGGGTTTTTAGGATTCTTAGAATTTTTAGGTTTTTAGGGGTTGTATGTGATTTTAGGATTTTTAAGGTTTTATATGTTTTTTAGGGTTTTGGGGTGTTTATTTTTTTAGGTATTTTAGGAATTTTTTATGATTTTTATGGTTTTTTGTGTTTTTAGGGATTTTGAGGCGTTTTAGGATTTTTTAGGGTTTTTTGTGGATTTTTCTGGGTCTTTTGGGTTTTTTTATTTTTTAGGGATTTAAGTTTGTTTATATATTTTTAATGTTTTAAGTTGTTTAAATGGATTGTAGAGTTTTTATTGTGTTTTTATAGTTTTTTTTGGGTTTTTTGGATTTTTATGATTTTTAGGGGGTTTCTGGATTTTAGGTTTTTTAGAGTTTTTTGATGTTTTTATTTTTCTATAATTTTTTAGGTTTCTAAGGGTTTTAGAATTTTTAGTTTTTATGGTTATCTTATGGATTTTAGTTTTTTAAGGTGTTTTAAGTTTTTTATGAGTATTAGGGGTTTTATAGTATTTTTTCAGTTTTAAGGGGATTTAGGGGTTTTAGGGTAGGGAAGGTGCAGGAACAAGCTCTCCATGCCCCCTTAATGTATAAAAATAAATTAGTCCACACAAAAAAGGGAGGGATAGGATCAAACGACCCACACCCCAAAGCCCCAAAATTCCCCCAAAAAACCAAAACCCACAAGATCCCAAAAACACATAAAAGAAAAAGTCATTCAATGTCGCCACCAAAGTCATAAACCATGCTTGCACTATAAGGGTCATCATCCGCACCATATCTAGAATCCACATCAGCAAAGCAGATGTTCGAGTCCACCCTCATGTCCATAGATTCCCATCCCGACTCAAAGTCCTCCAATAGTCGGAAAAGCACCACATACTTCTCCCTAATCCTCCCCTACTCTGAGGTACGTGGAGGCCGCTCCCTCTTGTTGGTTTTTATTTTCATCTTAACTACACTTGAGGTCTCCTAGGTCACCATGGGCTGAGGGAGAGAAGAATAATCCCTCATCTGCCTCGTTTTGGGGGGGAGGGGTAGAGGTGAAACCATCTGCATGAGTTACCTTCTCGAAAAGGATGCTGTCGCTGGACACACTTGAGTACCCTTTATCACCATCCCTATTCACCTATCTAGAAGAAACTACATCCCCATTTTGAGAGGCATCCTCGTGCTTAGCTCTTTCCCTCCTTAACTAGAACATATTGGTGTTGATCTAATGATCATCCTTAGAAAAAATCTCCCCCAATTTTTTAGACTCATCCTTGAGCGAGACCCTTGGCCGTTCCACCACCACCATGTCATGCAGTACCACACAGTGGTCTTCAGTTGATAAGGCTATATGAACCACCATGGACATATTCAAATCGGGGGCCATACCTCCTTCACCATTTTTCCATCAATCTCTGGTAGTGAAAGTACATCCATGTCCTCTACACAACCTGCACCGACCTTTTCACAATAAAATGTTAGAAAAACCCCCAGGTCAGCCCTCCAAAATTCATCGCACCTAGGGGGTAGCAACAAGGGGACATCGCTTCTCCATCTAGGGGGCCCCTCAATGAAGCTAATGGTCTGCTTCCCAATCATGATAAGCTCTTTCCCAACCATAATAATATCCTACCCATTTTGTACCATCTCGTCTTGCTCAGCCACCTCCCCCTGCTTGGACACCCCCCTGAATAGCATCACCATGAGATGACTCAACTGAATCCAACACCTCAAAACAATTACTCAGAGAAACATCATCCATATCCGGCAACTGGTTACTACTGTCCCACCAACTACCATTTCACTAGGCCACAACAACAGAGCTCGAGGGCTACATCATGGGTCTCTCTTTATTCCCAAACCCATCCATGCCCCCCTCCACAGCCACATTCCCCTACTCCTTTCCTCCCCCTTTCAAATTAGAAATTATATATTTCTCGCCGCTTCCACTCAGAGTGACACATTCATCAGTTAACACCATATCTACACCGACCCTTCCCATTCGGCAACGATTCCTTGCCAATTCCAGACTCATTCCACCTAAATATGCTACTACTGCCTCTATATCAGGTCCAACTTTTAAATCCATTTTTAGCCGCTCAAAGACTGTTGAAACCATTGGCTGGGTGGGAGGTAGCTTAGTAATTTCTGTGACTTCTTGCTCCTCCACCACGTTCTTGCCACCCTCACTGGACCTTTCCTGAGTTTTTTTGGGCGGTTTTATGGTTTTTATGGGATTTAAGGTTTTTTAGGGTTTTTAAGGGTTTTTATGTGTTTAGTTTTTTTTATTGTATTAGATTTTTTTGGTTTTTACATGATTTTAGTTTTTTTATGTTTTTTTGGGGGTTTTAGGATTTTTTACATTTTTAGGGACTTTATGTTTTTTTTAGATTTTTATGGTTTTTAGGTTTTCTAGGAATTTTGAGGGTTTTTTCGGGTTTTTGGATTTTTATAGTTTTTTGGGGTTTTTTGGGTTTTTATGTGTTTTAAAGGGTTTTATGTTTTTCAGAATTTTTTAACGTTTTAGGGGTTTAAAGTGTTTTTAGATTTTTTTAGTGGGCCTTTTGGGTTTTTAAAGGCTTTCGGGGTATTGTGGATTTTAGGCATCTTTATGGTTTTTAGGGGGTTGCTTAGTTTTTAGCATTATTTAGGTTTTTAGGGGTTTTACGTGTTTTTAGGTATTTAATGTTTTCTTAGGGGTTTTAGGGTTTTTAGGGGTTTTTACATTTTTCATTATTTTTAGTGATTTTTAGTATTTTATGGTTTTCAGGTTTTTTAGTGATTTTTAGGGTTTTGAGGATTTTATAGGATTTTAATGGTTTTTATGATTTTGATACATCACCATAAGTGTTAAATGAGTAAGTGAATATGAACCTATGAAATATAGCCAAAATGAACAAGGGTTAAAGTGAATTATGTCAACAAACATTTCTCTAAGATAAATAAAAATTTAACCCATAATTGTGATCCACCACCAATTCTGGGAAAAGTGAACTGACTAAAGTAAGAAGGATCCCCAACAAGATTCAAAAATTATTCAGATTCTAGTCCTACCATTAATAATGACTGGAAAAAACTTTATAAATGTAGATTAAATAGAGATAAATGACTCAAATTTAATTTCAAGGCATGGGGCACTCAAAAGGTACAAAAATGCATAAAAAAGAGTTCCCCATGCTTTTTAATGACCCCACTAACTAAAGTAAAAAAATTCCATGTTAATAATTTTTTTATAGGTTCTTTATCTTCTTTAATGGGATGCTATGAATTCACTTTTTTCCATGAGGAGAAGTCATTTTCAGCCCTAAATTTGTGTTTTATGGTCCACCATGGTGGTGGATGTTAAAAAGTTTAGGTTGGTCCCTTTTGAATAAAAAATGGGATTTTTTTTCAATACTAAAATTATTCTCCTTTGAATATGATCTATATCATTTTACCTATTGGGAGAGGATTTTCTGTCAAATACATGGAATAATCTTCTCTAATGTATAGCGGAATGTCTTCAATATTGAACATTGATGAAACACCACCAAAATAATCAAATAAATCATTTTTATAGGAATTTTTTCCCTATTATTTAGGAACTTTGTATGGGTCTTCATCTCATGGGGCTAACATTACGTTCCTTTTAAATAGACATATCTCCTTATTGAGTTGAATATATTCTTTTTCTCAAGGTTTTAAAATAGATTTCTCATAATGATTGTTATCTCACCTCTTGTATACTTCATTAGACTTCTCTATTTCACTATGAATAGATTCATGAATCTTATTAATCTTCTTTTCCTTCTCCACCACATCAATATTCACTTGAAAATAAATAGGCAAAGGGAACAATTCTATAGTATTTATTGTATTGATTCTTTAAACCTCTTCAAATGGAGAATAATGAGTGGTATAACTGAGTGATCTTTTGTATGAAAATCCACATTGTACAAGCTACTAATCCCAATAATTAATATTCTTTTTCACTAATGTTCTCAAAATAGTTTATAATGTATGATTAGTAAATTATTTTTCCCATACATTTGAGGTTTATGGGATGTACTAAAAATAAAATTTTCACTGATTTTTTCTCATAATGTCCTCCACAAAATGGATGATAAATTTAGTGCCTCTATATTAAAAAACGGTATGGGGAATTCCATGAATGAGATAAATCACTTTAAAACGCAATTATTCCACTTTAACTGAATCTTCAATATTAAGGAAATGTATTAAATAATAAATCTTAGAAAATATATCAACAAAAACAATTATTGAATCTTTAAATCACTCGGTTATTGGTAAATGCATAATGATGTCCATGTTGAGATCTTACCATGGCTATATTGGAATATGTAACAGATTGAGTAACTAGCATTGAAATGATTATTTTGTCATTGACATTCCCTATATATTGAATGAATTTCTTAGAAATCATATTACACTTTTAGCTATTAGAAATTCTTCTTCTGTATCTCCTTGGTTTTGTGGATGCTAAAATGACCAGTGAGTCCCCCTTCATGTGCCTCCTAAATGAGAGAGTCCCTATAATTACCCTTTGGAATAAAAAACTTGTTTCTCTTAAATATAAACTCATCATGTATAGAATAATCCTATATAAATCCATTTTTACATTGGATTAAAATAGAATTTAACTCTATATCATGTTTATAATATTATTTCATAAGCTGAAATCCAATAATTCTAGCATCTATAATGGTAAGTAATGTATACCTTATAGATAAAGCATCCACCACAAAGTTACCTTGTAGTTTCTTTTATTTTAACATAAATAAAAATTAATTCAATAATTTTACCCACTATTCATTCCTCGCACTCATCTTGTGTTGAGTATTTATAAATCTCAATGCTCGTTGGTCTGAATAAAGAAAAAACTAATTTGGTCTCAAATAATGAGACCAATGATCTAGGTATCTCAAATCACATAAAATTACTTATCATAGGTATAGAAATTCCTCTTTAAATAATTAAATTTCTCATTGAAATATGCAATATGAGACTTTTTTGGATGAGAATAGTTCCTATCCCAACCCTACTAACATCACACTCCACATCAAAAACATGATCGAAATCAATAAATTCTATAATAGGTGATTACAAAAACTTTTTATTTATTATATCAAATTCTTCATTTACATCCTTTTACCACTAAAATTTACCATTTTTCTAGCATTCATTGATAGGATCCATGATAGTGCTAAAATTAGAAACAAAATGATGATAAAATGATTCCAAACCATGAAAACATCTTAATTTTTTGATTTATTCTAGTAGTTTATAGGGATTTATTATTTATAATTTTGATTGATCCACCATGATGGCTTATTTACATACCACATATCCCAAGAACACAACTTTCATTGAATGAAACTCTCACTTTTACATCATTCCATATAGCCTTTGTTCCCACATAATGTAAAATTCTAAATAAAGATAATCCACATGGCTCTCCACATCCTTCCCATAAATAAAACTATCATCAATATAAACAAAAAAATTAACAATTAATGGTATCATAACCACATTCATGAGTCTTATGAAACTCTTATGATCATTTGAGATGATGAATGGAATGACCAGCCGCTAAAACAATCCACATTTGGTTTTTAATGTTGTTTCCAATCATCCCGTTCCTTTATTAGAATTTGGTGGTATGAACTCAAAATTCAACCTTATAAAATATTGTTTACACATGTAATTCATCAAACATACCATCTGGCTGTGGAAGGGGATATCTATATTTTATCTTAATATTATTGGTAGCTCTACTATTAAAACACATGTGATATTAACCATATTTATTCATCACTAACAATTTTGGAACTAAACATAGGCTCTTCATTGGACTTACAGAACCTGGATGTATCAATTTGTCTAATCGCTTCAAAAATTCCTTTCATTCTCTAGGATTAAACTGATATGCTTGTTTGTTAGGAAATTTTATTCCAGGTACAAGATCAATATAGTGTTCAATGCCTCTAAAGGTTGTTAATAATTCTATAAAATATTTTGTAAAAATATTATGATATTCCTAAGTCAAGGAATTAGAAAATGGATGGTGATGGATGTTCTCTTCATGGAATGGATTTTCCAACATCACTAAAGAAAAAACATGATTTTTCATGTTGATTACATTATCCACAAGATATTTGTTGATAATGATTATATCTTGGTCAACTTCTAGAACAAAATTTTCTTTATGAGTTTGATATGGCTTCAAAGGATAAAGTGTGATATTCTTTTTCACATATCAGAATTAATATGTTTTCTTCCTCCCATCACATTTCACTTCCCTATCAAAATTAAAATGCCTTCCCAAAAAGGGTGATAAGTATTCATAGGAATGAAATCACAAAATACCTCATTAATATTGTTTTTACTAATGGAGTGTTAAATAAGAACCTATTTGTTGGCTCAAAGTGTGCTTCCACTATTCAACCATTTCAATTTCCAATAATGAGAATGATTATATATTATAATATTCAATTTCCCCATAGTGTTGTTGAAGCAACATTTTTACAACCCCCACTATCAATGAAGGAATACTCACTGATTAATGGTGAAACAAGTTTATAAATTTTTTTATCATTGATCATCCTCTGGGAAGATTTGATCTTGCAAAACTATTTTTAGAACAAACATGTTATGCAAATCTTCTTCTTCCATAACATGATCTTCATTTTTAGATTCATCACCACCATGTTCATTCTCTTTGATTTCCCTTTCAATCTCTTGGATCTATTTTATAGTAATAATTTGATTGTTAGGTAAATTATCCTAAAATTGAACATAACTAGGACAATGATAGATCTATCTATTACCCCAATCAATGGATTTTTATTTTTCATTTGGTTGTTCTATACCCTTCTCTTTGCCTTTATACATTATCTTGTTCCTTCCAAATTCCTTCTCACCAACACCAAATTTATTTGAATATGTTACTTTATAAAAATATGTACATTGATTTTAGTTCTTCAGTGTATGTGACTTTTAGGTATAGTTTTTCTTTTACTCCTAGATAACAAGATTGAAGACGTTATCAATTGAGAATAATATTTATAACTCCACCGAAGGTAAAATTTCATCATTTAATCCACCCTAAAACCATGTAATTTTTTTATATTTGTATACTGAAACAGCAATTCACATCAATAAATGATTGAACTCCCAAATTTACTCTTCAATAGATTAATATCCTTGTCACACAAAATATGTATAGTTGGACGTTAGGGATTCTACTATGGTGGATAGGAATAGCATCATCACGCTCTCAATATTTGATAAAGTTTCTCACTAATTTGAGAAATTAAAAATTATAGAAGTGCATTGGAAATATCCCATAGTTCAAAAGGAGTATAAGATCTAATCTTATAATACATGTTGGAGAGTAATAAGAATAATGTGAAAGAACATACTCATTGGAACTTGCTACTTTGATTCCAAATTGATGCATCATCAGAAGCCTGAAATAAGAAAGTGAAGATAAAGAAACCAAATGAATCTAAAATGGACAAGGCATAAAGGCTACTCCACCCGCCAAATCTTATCAAATATTAAAGATAACTTCACCAACAATGGATATGAACCACCAATTCCAGGTAAATGAAAGAAGTTAAACTATAAAATTGGTATAACAAGCTTTAAAAAATCATTAGATTAAAGTTCCCCCTTACAAAGGTGTGAAAATACATTATAAAGACAAAATAAAGTGAGTAAAATTACTAAAATTGAATCACAAGGAATGGGGAACTCAAAATTCAAATAAAAATAACAAAAAAACTTCTTCATGCTATTTAATTACCCCACTAACTAATGTAGCTATTTTTATTCTCAATGATTAATTTTCTAAGTTCCAACTATTCTTGAATGTGATACTATGAATATCCCTCCTTTTACATGTGTATAAGTCATTTCATGACCCAAATAATAGTGTTCTCTCCCACTAGGGTGTTGGAAATCAAAAAATTTAGGGTGTTTCAATTAGAATAAAAAATGGGATTGATGTTTTTGTTATGAAAATATTTATTCTCTACAGGTTGAATCTGATCTATATCTGGTTTTTGGGGTTATAGTGATTTTTTGTGTTTTTAGGTGTTTAATGGTTTTTATATATTTTCAACATTTTAGGAGTTTAAAGTGTTTTTGGAGTTTTAGTTAGTTTTATTGTTTTTATGTTGTTTTAGGATTTTTCATAATGTTTTTAGGGGTTAAAACGGAATTACGGATTTAGGGGATTAACATTTTTTATGGTTTTAGGGGTTTTAATTTCTTTTATATTTTTAAGGTTTTCGTAGGGTCTTTAAAGGTTTATAGGTATTTTTTATGTTTTTAGGGGTTTAGGACTTTTTTAGGATATTTATTTTTTATAAGGTTCTTCGGGATATTGATGCGTTTTAGGGTTTTAATGGGTTTTTTGGGATTTTTTTGAGTTATATAGGGTTGTTATGGTTTTTATATTTTTTCAACAAATTTAGTATTTTAAAGGGTTTTTATAGTTTTTATTGGGTTTCTATGGTTTTGATGGGTTTTTTGGGATTTTGAATGTTTTTATGGGTTTTAATGGATTTTAGGGTTTTAATGGATTTTAGGGTTTTAAATTATTTTAGCTTTTTTAGTGTTTTTAGGGTTTTACATGTTTTGACATTTTTTATGTTTTATCTAGGTTTTTAAGGGTTTTATGGGTTTTTTTTGTTTTTAATGATTTTGAGATTTTTTAGTATTTTTATGGATTTTACGGTTTTTTTAGGGTTTTAGGGTTTTTATGGATTTTTAGGGTTTTAATGGATATTTGGATTACTATGGTTTTTTGTGTTTTTTAGTTTTTAAGGGTTTTAGAGTTTATAACATTTTTGGGATTTAAACTATCTGAAGAGTGTCTATTGGTTTTAGTGTTTTTATTGGTTTTTGCGGTTATTAGAGGTTTTTATGGTTTTTAGGATCCTTATCATTTTTTAGGTTTTTATGGGTTTTAAGTTGTTTTAAGATTTGAAGGATTCTTTTATGTTTTTAGGTTTTTTTATGATTATTAAGGTTTTTAGTGGTTTTAGGGACGTTGAGGAATTTAAGGGTTTTTTGGGTTGTTAGGTTTTTAATGGATTTTTTGAGATTTTAGGGGATTTTTTCAGTATTTAGGGGTTTTATGGGTTTTAGATATTTGAAATTTTTTAGGGGGTTAAACTGTTTTTAATGTTTTTAATGGTTTTTAGGGTTTTATTGGGTACTTAGTGTTTTAAAGGATTTTATGGGTTTGTATAGTTTTTATGGGTTTTATGGGTTTTAAATTTTTTAGGTTTTTATGGGTTTTAACTATTTTTATGTTTTTAATGTTTTATTTATGTTTTTAGATATTTAGGTTTATTTGTTTTAGGTATTCTTACTATATTTATGGGTTTTTAGGGATTTTAGGGATGTTGACGGGTTTTATGGTTTTTTTTTTTGTTTTTAGGGTTTTTTTAATTTTTAGTGTTGTTATTGGGATTTTTGATTTTTTTTAATGTTTTTAGGGGTTTAAATGGGTTTATAGGTTTTAGTGTTTTTATGGATTTTTATGTATTTTTATGTATTTTTAGGTTTTTAACGGTTTTATAGTTTTTTGGTTTCTTGGTTTTTTGGGTTTTAATATTTTTTTAGTTTTTTTGGGGTTCTACGTATTTTAATTTATTAAGATTTTATGAGATTTTTCATGGTATTTAGGGTTTTCTACATATTTAGGGACTTTTAAGGATTTTTTATATTTTTAATGGTTTTAAAGGGTTTTTTGGGTTTTGGGTTTTTGGGCATTTAGGGGTTTTATCGTTTCTTGGGTTTTTAGGTTTTTTTTATTTTTTAAGGTTATAAGATATTTTTTTTGTTTTTTTAATGTTTTAAGGGGATTAAAGGGTTTTTAGAGATTTTAGTGGGTTTTTAGGGTTTTAGGGGTTTTGACAATTTTTAGGAGTTTTAAGTGTTTTTAGTGTTTTTAGGTATTCTTAAGGGTTTTCATGGTTTTTAGGGGTTTTTAAGTTTTTATGGATTTTTAGGGATTGTTTTGGATTTTTAGGATTTTTAGGTTTTTAGATATTTTGAGGGTGTTATGGTTTTTAGTGTTTTTATGGATTTTTGGGATTTTAGGGTGGTTTTTATGTTCTTAAAAAATTTTGGTTTTTGAAGGTGATTCTAGAGTTTATTATGGGTTTTTACCAGTTTTTTAGGTTTTAATATTTTTAGGGGGTTGTATTGTGGTTTTAATGTTTTTAGGGTATTTTGGGTTTTTAGGTATTTATATGTTTTAAATGTTCTTAGTATTTTAATGATTTCTATTGGTTTTTTAGGGAATTTATTGTTTTTATTTTTTAGGGATTTATATGGATTTTTTGGATTTTATTTTTCTTAGGGGTTTGGGATTTGGAGTCTTTTAGGGTTTTCGGGGTTTTACGGGTTTCATGGTTTTTTTGAGTTTTTTTTCGATTTTAAAAATTTTTAGAGCTTCTTAAAAATTTTAGAGGATGAAATGGGTTATATTTTTTTATTGTTATTTTAGGGTTTTGGGGGGTTTTATGGTTTTTTATGGTTTTTTAAGGTTTTTATGGTTTTTCGATGTTTTTTTCATATTTTAGGGTTTCATGGGTTTTTTAGGTATTTAAGATTTTATGGTTTTTGTAGGGTTTTTTTAGTTTTTTAGGATTTTAGTTCTTTTTTTGGTGTTTTTTTGGTTTTTTTTGGGTTTTTAATATTTTTATGGAGTTTATAGGGTTTTTAAAGTTTTCTTGAGTTTTTAACAATTTGGGGTTTAATTGTTTTTGAGAGACTTTTGTTGGTTTTTTGTTTTTTATGGGGTTTTGCGTGTTTTAGTAATTTAAGGGTATTTATGGTATTTAGGGTTTTCTAATGTTTTTTCATTTATTAGGTTTTTGTGGGTTTTAAGTGTTTTAGGGTTTTATGTTTTTCTTAGGGATTTTCATGGATTTTAGTGTTTTTTCTATTTTTAGGGTTTCAAGGAATTCATAAGATTTTTATGGTTTTACGGTTTTTAGGGATTTTGAGGGGGTATTAGCTTTTTTAGTGTTTTTAGGGGTTTTATGGATTTTTTGGGTTTTTTTTTTGCGTTTTCAGGGTTTTTGTGTTTTTTAGTGTTTTTAATGTTTTTATGCATTAAAAGTTTTTTTTATTGGATTTTAAATTTTTTTTTGGGGGTCTATTATTTTAGGGTATTTTTTGGTTTTACATTTTTTTAATGTTTTTAGAGTTTTAATTTTTCAGAAGTTTTAATTACTTTAGGGTTTTATGTTTTTCTTAGTTTTTAGGGGTTTTAGAGGTTTTTACATTTTTAGGGATTTTAGGGATTTTTTATTAATTTATAGGTTTTTAGGGTTTTTAGGGATTTGAGGTTATTTATATATTTTAAGAGTTTTAAAATTTATTATGTGTTCTTTTGTTTTGTTTGTATTTTTTCTTAGTTTTTAGGGGTTTTAGGATTCTTATAGTTTTTTTAACATTTTTGTGTTTAAAGGGTTTTATAGTTTTGAGTTGTCTTAGATTATTTTTTTTGCGGTTTTATCAGTTTTAGGGTTTTTAGGGTCTTCAGAATTTTTTTTTTCTAAGGAGTTTTAAGTGTATTGGGGTTTTAGGGTTTTCTTGTGTTTTTCATGGTTTTTTCTATTTTTACGTTTTTTTGAATTTTTAGTTATTTTTATGTTTATTATGGGTTTTATGCTTTTTAGAGATTTTCAAGGTTTTTGGGATTTGAGGGTTTTAGGGATTTTTTTTGTTTTTTAAGAAATTCAGTTTTTGTTATATTTAGTGGTTTTAAACTTCTTTAGAGTTTTTAATGTTTTTAGTGGTATAAATGGTTTTTAGAGTTTTTTTATTTTTTTAGGGGTTTTATGCTTTTTATTATTTTTAGGGATTTTTAATGTTTTTAAGGTTTTTAGGGGTTGTAAGTGTTTTTAGGTTTTGAAGGATTAATTATGTATTTTTAAATCTTAATGTATTTTTAGGGATTTTCAATAATTTTTTGTGGATCTTTGAGGTTTTAGGGATTTTGAGGGTTTATTTGGGTCTTCAGGGTTTTTTTAGTTTTTTAGGGTATTATGGTTTTTAGATTTTTTTATCATTTTTAGGGGTTTAGAGTGTTGTTAGTGTTTTAATGGATATTTATTGGTTTTTAGGGGTTTTCAATGTTATTATGGTTTTATTGTTTTTAGTGTTTTTAAAGTTTTAAATGTTTTTATTTTTTGAGGGTTCTATGTTTTTTAGGGATTTTAGGTTTCTAGGGGGTTTTAGGGCCTTTTACATTTATACATATTTTTATATATTCTTAGGGAATTTTAGGATTTATTTTTAAGGGATACTAAGTATTTTGAGGGTTGTTTTGGGTTTTTAAGGATTTATGGTTTTTATTGTTTCTTTTGAGTTATTAGGGTTTCTATGGTAATTTAGTGTTTTTAATGTTTTACGTTGTTTAAAGGGGTTTCATATTTTTTTTATTGACTTTTAGGGTTTTTTTTTTATTTTTATGGTTTTTATCATTTTTAAAATATTTTTGGTATTATATGTTTTTAGGTTTTTCATGTTATATTAGTAGGTATAAGGAGTTTTAGGTTTTTCATACATTTTTAGGGGTTTTTAGGGATTTTTATGGTTTGATATTTTTTTAGGTTTTTAGTGTTTTATGGGGTTTTGGGGGATTTAGGAGATTTTTTGAGTTTCTTATGGTTATTAAGGTTCTTAGAGTTTTTAAAGTTCTTAGGGTTTTAAAGGGGTTTTAGATTATTTAGTGGGTTTTAGGGTTTTAATAGGTTTTTAGGGGTTTAAAGGTTTTTAGTTATTTTTTTGGTCTTTATGAATTTAGATTTTTTAGGTTAGTTAGTGTTTATAGGTTTTTAGGGCTTTTAAGTGTTTATCATTTTTTAAGGTTTTCTTTGGGGTTTTCACGGTTTTTAGGATTTTTTATTCTTTAAGGTATTTTTAAATATCATTTAGTTTATTTATGGTTTTAGGGTTTTTAATAATTTTGAGGGTTTTTTTGGGTTTTTTTGTTTTTTTGTGTTTTTAGGTTTTTCTTGATCTTTTAACGATTTTAAAGGTTTTTCGATTTAATAATGTTTTTAGGGGTTAAAATTTTGTCTTGTTTTTTCTTTATTTAAGTGTTTTTTATTTTTTTAGGGATTTTATGGTTTTTAGTGGTTTTTTAGTTTTTTGGGTTTTAGGGTTTTTATGGTTTTCATGGTTTTTAGCATTTTTTTAAATATTAAGGGTTTTAAGTTTTATTTTAATTTTAATTTTTTCTATGGGTTTTAAATGTTTTTAGGGTTTTTACATTTTTAGATATTTTTAGGCTTTAGGGGTTTTTAGGGTTTTATAGATTTTGAGAGTTTTAGGGGGTTTTATTGGATTTTTATGGTTTTGGTGGTTTTATGGCATTAGGTTTTTTAATAGTTTCTATCATTTTTAGGGATTTAAAGTGTTTTTTTATCATTTTTAGTTTTATTTGAGTTTTTTGGGTGTATGGGTTTTTTGAAGTTTTTAAGGGTTTTATGATTTTTTTGGTTTTTAGGGTTTTTCGGGGTTTTTATTATTTTTAGGTTTATTATTTGTCTAAGTGTTTTTTGTTTTTAAATATTTTCATTGGTTTTGGGGGTTTTTGGGTTTTTTTACTTTTATTGAAATTCTAAATAATTTTTAGGATTTTTATGGTTTTTAGTGTTTTAGGGTTTTTTAGTTTTTTTGGTTTTTATTGTTTCTAGGGTTTTTTGAGTTTTTGTAGTTTTATGTATTTTTATATGTTTTTAACATTTTTAGCGATTTAAATGGTTTTTTGAGTTTTTAGGGGTTTAAACATTTTTAGGTTTTGTAAGGGTATTAAGTGTTTTAGATTTTTATGATTTTCTCAGGAGTTTTCCATTTTTTGGTGGTTTTTACATTTTTAAGGGATAGTTAGAACATTTGATGATTTTTATGGTTTTTATGGGCTTTTATGGGTTTTTATTAGTTTTAGGAATTTTTTTCATTTTTGGAGAATTTATGTTTTTATAGAGATTCAGAACGTTTTTATAGGTTTAAATGGTTTTTTGAGTTTTTTGTGGTTTCTAAGGGTTTTATGTATTTTTATTGTTTTTTTGTAGTTTTTGTGTTTTTTGATTTTTATGAATTTTAGAGCATTTTTAAGGTTTTTAGCGCGTTTTATGTTTTTATGGGTTTCAAGTGCTTTTAGGTTTTTTGGGATATCTAAGGGGTTTTTATTTTCTTTATAATTTTTAATAGTTTTAGTCATTTGAAGCACTTTTTAGGATTTTTATGGTATTTTAGTTTTTCTAGGGATTTTTAAGGTTTTAGGGTTTTATAGGGGTTTAGGGTATTTACAAATTTTAGTGTTTTTAGGATTTTAAGGGTTTTAAGTGTTTTCATGTTTTTATGGGGTTCATAGGGTTTTTTTGTTTTTAGGTATTTTTTGGGATTATTTGGTTTTTTATGAATTTTTAGTATTTTTGGGGGTTTTAGTGTTTTTAGATATTTTAGGTTTTTTTGGTTTTTTGGGTTTTTTGGGTTTTTTTGGTTTTTTAGGATTTTTTGTATCTTTAGTGTTTTTTAATGATTTTAGGGGTTTGAAGGGTTTTTTGTCTTCTTAGTGGTTTTTAGGGTTGTATGGGTTTTTAATGTTTCAGGGTTTTTAGGGGTTTCAGAGGTTTTATGGTATTTGTAAGTGTTTTTTTGGATTTTTAACATTTTTAGGTTTTTTAGTGGTTTAAATATTTTTAGTATTTTAATGTTTTCTCAAGGTTTTACTGTTTATTAAGGGTTTTCCATTTGTAGGAGTTTTTTGTTCTTGTTTAGTATTTCTATAGGTTTTTTAGGATTTTTTGGTTTTTTTATTTTTATGTATTTTTGGGGTTTAAAGTGTTTTTGGTTTTTAAAATTTTTTTCATTGTCAATTTCAGGGTTTTTAGTGATTTCAAATTTTTTGGGTTCTTTAAGTATTATTTAAGGTTTTTATAGTTCTTTAGGGGATTTGGGGATTTTGAGGGTTTTTATATTTTTTATTAGGGATTAAGGGTTTTTTCTTCTTTATTTGGGTTTTAGTGTTATTTTTTATTTTAGGGGTTTTTAGGATTTAGAGATTTTTAATGTGTTAGGGGTTTCAAGGGTTCTTGGAGTTTATAGTTTTTTTATATTTTTTATTTATTTTTAGGGGTTTTAATGGTTTTTATAGGTTTTATGGTTTTTAGGGTTTTAATGGATTTTAGCGTTTTTTGAGTTATTTATGTTTTAAGGGCTTAAAGTGTTTTAGGTTTTTATATTTTTCTTAGGGATTTCAGGGTTATTTGTGTTTTTGTGTTTTAATGTTTTTTATCATTTTAAAGGGTTTTTGGGGTTTCATGGTCTTATTAAGGTTTTTAGCATCTTTTGGTTTTTGGTGTTTTAAGTTTTTTTACACTTTTAAGGTTTATTAAGGTTTTAAATGTTTTTTTGGGTTTTTTTTGTTTTTTAGAATTTTTAGTCATTTTTAGGGTTTTTATTGTTTTTATGGTTTTATGGATTTTTAGGGTTTTAGGGTTTTAGGTTTTTTATTATTTTTTATTAATTTAAGTGGTTTTTTGTTTTTAAGGTTTTCTTAGGTGTTTTCGGGGGGTTTAGGGTTTTTAATTTTAAGGGGGTTTTTATGATTTTTTTGGTTTATATGGTTTATAAGGATTTTAGGGTATTTTTTAGGTTTTAGGGTTTTTTAAGATTTTAGAGGATTTATGGTTTTTTAGAGTTTTATGGGATTAAAGGATTTTGAAAATTTTTAGTGGAATTAGGATTTTTATGGGTTTTAATGTTTTAGGGGTTTTTATGATTGTTATAGTTTTTAGGGTCCTTTGAGTCTTTAGCATTTTTAGGTTTTTAGGGGTTTTTTGTTTTTCATGTTTTTAAATTTTTTAGGGATTTTTAGATTTTTTATGTGTTTTATTATGTTTTTAAGTATTTTGGGTATTTTTTATAACTCATATGTTTTTTTGGTTTCTTAGGTATTTTAATGGTTTTTAGGATTTGTTAGGATTTTAGGGATTTTATGACTTTTAGAATTTTTATATTTTAAGGGGTTTAGTTTTTTATTAGGTTGCATGTTTTTCTTATGAGTTTTCTATGTTTTTAGTATTTTTTGATATTTTATGTATTTTAGGGTTTTTAAGTCTTTTTAAAGTTTTTAATCATTTTTAAGGTTTTTAGGGATTTTATGAGTTTTTAGGTTTTTAAGGTTTTCTTAGTGGTCTTTTAGATTTTTTGGGACTTTTTTGTTTTAAAGGATATTTATTTATTTATTAGGATTTTATGGTTTTTTACAGTTATAGAAATTTTGAGTGTTTTGAGGGGTTTTAGGGGTTTTATTATTTTTTTGGTTTTTATGGATTTTTGACTTTTTTATGTTTCTTAAGGTTTTTAGAGGGTTTTAAAATTTTTGGGGTTTAAAGTGTTTTGTATTTTTTTATATGGTTTTCATGGTTTTATGGGGTTTTGGGGTTTTAACGTTTTTATGGGTTTTAGACATTTTTAGGTTTTTAGGGGACTTAATTTTTTTAGGCTTCTAAGTTTATTTTAGGGGTTTTCTGTTATTTTAGGTTTCTTAAGTTTGTTTTTAATTTTTTAGGTCTTTTCTTGATTTTTTATGTTTTTTTGGGATCTTGAGTGTTTTTATGGGTTATTTAAGGTTTTTTGGTTTTTAGTGTTTTTAGCATTATTTAGGGTTTTATTTGTTTTTTTTTTTGATTTTTTACATTTTTAGGGATTATTAAGGATTTTTTATTTTTTTTAGGTTTTTTATGGATTTTGAGGTTTTTAGGGGTTTTATAGCTTTCTTGGGTATTTAAGAGTTTTTTTTTTGTTTTTCAGTGGTTTTCAATTTTTAGAGTTTTTTAATTATTTAGGGAGTTAAATGGTTTTTAGAGTTTTAGTGGTTTCTAGGGGTTTTATGATGTTTAGGGTTTTTTAAAGTTTTTAGTGTTTTTTTTTGGGTTTTTACAGGTTTTTCGGATTTTAGCATTTTTATTTTTTTTAGGATTTTTGGGGTTTTATGTGTTTTTCAGGGAATTTACGGTTTTCTTAGGTGTTTTCATGTTTTTTGGGTATTTTACATTTTTATATATTCTTTGGTTTTCTAAGAAATTCATGGTATGTTAGGTTTTTTGAGGGAATTTCAACATTTTTAGGCTTTTATGGTATTTATGAATTTTTGGGGGTTTTGGGTTTTTATTTAGTTTTTAGGGAATTTAGAGTTTCATAACATTTTTACGTGTTTAAAGGGGTTTTAGATTTTAGATTTTTTAGTTTTTTAGGGGTTTTAAAAGTTCTAAGGGGTTCTACAATTTTAGGATTTTTAGGGGTTTTAGGGGGAGTTTGGGTTTTTAACATTTTTAGGTATTAAAGGGTGTTATGTGTTTTTTGATTTTTAAGGTTTTCTTAGGGTTTTTCCTGATTTTTATGAATTTTTTGGGTTTTTTAAATACTTTTTGTTATTATAGAGATTTTAGGGATTTTTTTGGGTTTTTAGTCTTTTTTAGGCTTTATACAATTTTTAGGGTTTTTTGTATTTTTGAGGTTTCTAGTGGTATTAAGCTTTTTTTATGGTTTTATATTTTTGTTTGGGGTTTTCATTGTTTTAATGTTTTTTATTTTTTTTATTTTTAGAGGTTTTTTAGGATTTTATTGGTTTTTAGGATTTTAGGGATTTTGATCGGTTTTAGGGTTTTTACTGTTTTTACGGTTTTTATTGTTTCTTTTGTAATTTGGGGGGGGGGTTGAGTTTTTCTGGGTTTTATGTTTTTATATTTTTTTGAAAAATTTAGCAGAAAAATGTTTTTGAGAGTTTTTTGGGTTTTATGGTTTTTATGAATTTTTAGGGTTTTAGGGTTTTTTGGATTTTTGGGGGTTTTAGGGATTTCGTGGTATTTTCAGGGGGTTTTCAGGTTTTTAACATTTAACTGTTTTATGGGTTTTAATTATTTTCTAGTTTTAATGTATTGCTAGGGTTTTCCAGATTTTTACAATTTTAGAAATTTTGTGACTTTTTAGAAATTTGATTAATTTTATGGTTGTTAGGTATTTGAGGATTTTTATGTTTTTTTTGCTTTTCTTCATTTTTAGGGGTTTTATGGGTTTAAATTATTTTTATGTTTTTATGGTTTTCTTTGGTGCATTCATATTTTTTAGAGACTGTTACATTTATAGGTATTTTTAGGGGGGTTTAGGATTGTTAGGTTTTTTTTGTTTTTTATGAATTAAAATTTTATGATGGTTTTCTAGGTTTTTTTTGGTTTTTTTATATTTTAGAGATTTTAAGTATAATTAAGGGTCTTTATGGTTTTTAGTTTTTTAGGGATTCTGAGGCTTTAGGGGTTTTATGGTTTTAGGTGTTTTTAGAGTTTTTGGGGTTTTGGGGGATCTATGTGTTTTTAGGATTTTGAGATTTTCTTAGGGGTTTTTCCTGGTTTTTAGGATTTTTATGATTTTTTTTTATTTTCATAGATTTTTGGGTTTTTTGAAATATTGATGGTTTTTATAGTGTTTAGGGTTTTTTGGTATGTTTGATTTTTAGAGAGTTTTTTAGTTTTTAGGGGTTTAATGGTTTTTAGTGTTTTTTAATGTTATTAGGATTTTAAAGGGGTTTTAGATTTTTTAGTCGGTTTTAGGGTTTTAAGGGATTTTAGTGTTTTTAAAGGTTTTTACGGGGTTTCATGCTTTTTATGTTTTTTTAGTCTTTTTAGTATTCTTATCATTTTTACAATTTTTAGTGGGTTTATGTGTTTCTATGTTGTCAAGGTTTTTTGATGGGTTTTCTGGTTTTTTAGGGTTTTTGATTTTTAGATATTTTTCCGGATTTTTTTAGTATTTTAAAGGATTTTAGGGTTTTTAGGGATTTTGAGGGTTTTAATAATTTTTAGGAATTTTAAATGTTTTTAGGTTTCTAATGTTTTCTTAAGGTTTTATAGTGATTTTAGGGTTTTTATGTTTTTAGGGATTCATAATGATTTTTAGGATTTTTATTTTTTTGGGGCGGTTTTATGGATTTTCAGATTTTTCAATGTCTTTATGGTTTTTTGTTTTTATATGGTTTTAGGGTATTTTGAGTTTTTATGAGTTCTCAAGGGTTTTATAGGTATTTAAAAATTTTATGGGTTTAAAATAAATTTATATTTCTTAGTGGTTTTAGTGTTTTTTTGGGATTTTAGGGTTTTCTACTTTTGTAGGGGTTTAAATGGTTTTAAGGAGATTTTAGGAGATTTTAGGGTTTTTATGACATTTTTGGTTTTTTAATGGTTTTTATCACTTTTAAGGATTTTAGGGAATTATTTTTTTTTGTTTTTAATTTGTTTTTCTTTGTGATTTTTTGGATTTTTAGTGGTTTTTACGTATTTAGGGATTTTAGGGATTTAATTTTTTTGGATTTTTAAATATATTTTGGGTTTTTAGCGGTTTTTAGGATTTGTAGGTGTTTTATTGTATATATATATATTATAGGGTTTTTGATTGTTTTTTAGTATTTTGAAGTTTTCTTATGGTTTTTTAGGATTCTTTACATTTTTAGAGATTTTTAGGGTTTCCTATAAATTTTATGGTTTTTTGGGGTTTTGGAGATTTTTTGGATTATTAGTGTTAGTAGGGTTTTGGGTTGTTTGGTAATTTTTTGAATTTTTTAGTGTTTTTAATGTTTTATTGAGTTCTTTAATATTTCTAGGGTTTTAAATGGTTTTTAGAGTTTTTAGTGGTATCATAGGGTATTATGGGTTTGTATGGTTTTTAGGCGTTTAATGAGTTTTAAGGGATTTTAGAGCTTTTAGGGGCTTTTAGGGATTTTAACGTTTTTATAATTTTTTAGCTTCTTAAGGGGTTTTATTATTTTTAGGTTTTTAAGTTTTTATTTTTGGTTTTTAGGATTTTTTACATTTTTAGGGATTTTTTCAGATTTTGTATAATGTTAATGTGTTTTTAGTGTTTTTATGGATTTTGAGGGTTTTAGGGGGTCCCTGGTTTTTTTTCATTTTTTAGGGTTTTATGGATTTTAAGTGTTTTAACGTTTTTATGAAATTCTTATGGGGTTTTAGGGATTTCTAATGTTTGATGTATTTTTTGGGATTTTTTAAGATTTTTATGGTTTTAGGATTTTAAGTTATTTTGAGGGTGTTTGGGGGTTTTTAAGGTTTTTTGGATTTTAGGGTTTTTTTTAGTTTTTAGGGGTTTTAATGTTTTTAGATCCTTTTAAATTTTTAATGGGGTTAAAGGGTTTTTAGTGTTTTTTATGTTTTTTATTTTTATTTATGGGTTTTTATGGTTTTTGGGGTTTTCATGGGTTTTATATATATTTTGGCCATTTAGTGTCTTTTTAGGTTTTTAGGGTTTTTAACATTTTCTAGGGTTTTTCGGGGTTTAAGTTCATTTGAATTTTTAATGATTTCTTAAAAGATTTCTTGGATTTTATGTCTATATTTTTTTATGGATTTCATATGATTTTTATAGTTTTTAGTGATTTTGAGTGGGTTTTAGGGTTCTAAAGGGTTTTAGGGGTTTTTTCAATTTATAAGTGTTTTTAGAGTTTTTATGATTTTTTAAATTTTTTAGGATTTTTAGGGTTTTTATACCTTTATGGATTTTATATATTTCAATAAGTTTTGTGGGTTTTTATCTTTTTAGGGATTTTGAGGGGTTTTCTTGTTTTTATATATTTTAGGTTTTTTATGAATTTTTTTGGTTTAAGGATTTTTTTATAATTTTTTGGATTTTAGTGTTTTATAGATTTTTCAAGTCTTTAGGGATTTAAAGGGTTGTAGAGTTTTTAGTGATATTTAGGGTTTTTAATAAATTTTAAGGTTTTAGGGGTTTTTATGATTTTTAGGGTTTTTAGGGTATTTTAGGGTTTGGGGGGGTTTAGGGTTTTTAATATTTTTTAGGTTTTTAGGGGTGTAAATTGTTTTTAGGATTTTTAATGTTTTATTATGGGTTTTCATCGGTTTATGAGTCTTTAAAATTTATTGATATTAAGGTATTTTTAGTGATTTCCATTGATTTTTATGATTTTAATAGATTTTGAGTATTTCTAGAGATTTTAGGGGTTTATAGTTTCTATGTTTTTTTTGGTTTTTTGGGTTTTTAAGACTCCTAATTGTTTTACGTTTTTAGTGTTTGTCAATGTTTTTTTGGGGTTTAAAGTGTTTTTAGAGTTTTTAATGGTTATATTGTTTTCTTGGATTTAGGATATTTTTAATGTTTTAAGGGTTTTTAGGGTTTATATGGTCTTTTGAAAGATTTTTTATTTTCAAACATTTTTTTGGGTTTTAAGGGTTTTAAGATTTTTTATGGTTTTTACGGTTTACTTAGAGTTTTCCGGGTTTTTGTGGTTACAAAGTTTTTAATAATTGTTTAGGATTTTTAAGTTTTTTATTTTTTAAGGATTTTTATTTATTTTTATTTTTTAGGGTTTGGTAGGTGTTTTTTCATTTTTAGGTTTTTAGGGGTTTTATGTTTCCCTAGTTTTTTAAGGATTTTGTATGTTTTTTCATAGGTTTTTTGGATTTTTTACTTCTTTAAGTTTTTTAGGGATTTTTAAAAACTTTTTTATGGGATTTTGTGATTTTTGTGATTTTGAGGGGTCTGGGGGTTTTTTAGGGTTTTTAGTGTTTTTATGGATTTTATGGTTTTCAGTGCTTTTTTTAGTTCTTAGGGTTATAAGGTTTTTTATATTCTTTTTATCCTTTTTAGGTGTTTAAAGTGGATTTAAAATTTCTAGTGGTGTTTAGGGTTTTAATGAGTTTTAGGGGTTTCATCTTTTAGGTTTTTTATGGTTTCTAGGGTTTTTTTGTTTTTAGTGTTTTCAGGTTTTTTGGGGTTGTAGTTTTTTTACTTCTTTTGAGTTTTTATTAGGTTTTTTAACAGTCATTATGTTTTTATGGATTTTCTGGGATTTTTAATATTTTTATAGTTTTTATTGGTTTTTTCGATTTTGAGGGATTTAAGGTTTTTTATAGTTTTTAGACCTTTTTAGGGTTTTTAGGGTTTTTATGCGTTTTGGGGGTTTTAAGTGATTTTTTTAAGGGTTTCTTAGGGTTTTTTCAGGGTTTTTCATTTTTAGGGATTTTTATGGTTTTTAGGGTATTTAGGGATTTTAAGTGCTTTTGGGGTAGGTTTGCAAAGGGTTTTAGGGGTTGTAGGGTTTTTATTGTTTCTATGTTTTTAGGGTTTTAAAATGATTTTAGGTTTGTATGATTTTGTTAGGGTCTTTTCATGGTTTTTAGGTTTTTTTTACGTTTTTTTTTGTTTTTAGTGATTATAGGTATTTTATTGGAATTTTATGGATTTTTTAGTTTTGTGGTATTTTGAGGGTTTTTATGAGTTTTAGGTTTTAGGGTTTTGTGGTTTTTATGGGGTTTTAGGGTTATGTTTTGAGTTTTTAGGGTTTGAATGGTTTTTTCCAGTTTAGTAAAAATTTTAGTGTTCTGTTGATGTTTTTAGTGTTTTTTGTGTTTTTTTTTTGCAATTTAGGGTTTTTAGGTTTTTATGGAGTTTATGGTTTTTAGGGTTTTTAGTGTTTTTATTTATTTTAGATTTTTGTAGGTTTTTAGGGGTCTTAAGTTTTTTTGGGTATTTAAGGTTCTATAAGGGGTTTCAATAATTTTTATAGATTTTTAGGGATTTTTAGATTTTTATTGTTATTGAGTGTTTTTATGGATTTTTGGGGGATTTTAGGGTTTTGGAATTTTATATGGTTTTTTTGTTTTTTTGTTTTTATGTTTTTTTTAGTTTTCAGGGTTTTAATGGTTTTTTAGTATTTTTAACATATTTATGGGATTAAGGGTTGTTATATTTTTATTTATTTTTATTATATTTATTATATTTATGTATTTTAGAGTTTTAATGGTTTTTAGGGTTTTCTTGGGCTTTTAGGGTCTTTTTGGAATTTTTTAGGGTTTTTAGAATTTTTAGGTTTTTAGGGGTTTAAGGTTTTTTAAGGTTTTAGGATTTCTATGGGGTTTTGAGGGGTTTTATGTTTTTTATACTATTAGTGTTTTTAGGTTTATTTAGTATTTTTATAGATTTTTAAAGATTTTTGGGACATTGAAGGGTTTTGGGTTTTTTATGTTTTTAGGATTTTTTTGTGTTTTTAGCATTTTTAGGTATTATGTGTTGTAATTTTTTTTATGGTTTACTTATGTATTTTCTTGGTTTTTAGTGTTTTATATTTTTTTAGGGATTTTGGAACTTTTTTTGTATTTTTATGGGTTTTTAGGGTTTTTAGGGATTTTGAAGATTTTGATGGTTTTTATAGTAATTTTTAGGCCTTTAGGTTTTTTTAGTTTTTAAAGAATTAAGGGGTTTTAGAGTTTTTAATGTTTTTAGGGGTTTAAAGGGTTCTAATAGTTTTAGTGTGTCTTTGGGGGTTTTATGGGTTTTAGGTATTTGAAATTTTTTAAGGGGGTTTTTTTGTTTTTTGGATTTTAGGGGTTTTATTACTTTCATGGGTTTTATCATTTTTAGGTTCATTAGGGGTTTAAGTTTTGTTAGGTTTTTATTTTTTTTATATTTTTATCATTTTTTATATTATTTAGTTTTTTATGGTTATTTTGAATTTGTTAACATTTTAGGGTAGAAGAGGTGTGAGGCTAGGCTATTCCCGACACCCTCAGAATTTATTATGAAAAAGGAACCAGCAGACAAGGGAGGGGAGGGGTCAATAAACCCACACCCAAAAACCCTTTACAACCCAAGACCCAAAAGACCAAAAAAAAAAAGAAAAATATAAATATAAAAAACACCACAGCAACATCAGCACTTCTCATTCAACAAGTCAACATCTCCATCCCCATAAGGGTCCCCATCAGCACCATAACTAGAAGAAGCATCTCAATCCATTGACACCCATTCAGATGAATCATATTACTTTAGGAAGGCAGTGTAATACTCTCTGAGACGTTGCTGCTATGAATTCAGCTGTGCCTTGATAGGACGACATCCCCTTCCAGATGAAACTGCCTTAGCTTTGCAAGAGGCTCTCGTGGACACTATCTTAGGCAAGGTCGAATAGTCCTTCCCCGGCTTCCTCTTTCGGCTATCTGAAAAGGCCCCTGCAGGTTTGTTTTCCTTCCCATCTGGCATGTCCATCTCAAGCCAGGCCTTCTCTTTGATGATCATATTCATATAATGATTCATCCCTCTATGATCCTCCTAGAAATATTCTTGGTCAGGGATGAAGGTGGATTCCTGATTAAGGGAGCAAAGGATCCCACAATGGGGCATGCTAGGAACCACCAGGGTGGGTTCCTCCATAGCCAAACAAGGAGGGGGCAGCACACCAGCCAGGGCCGACTGCAATTGTCCCTCCTCCCAATTCTTCTTGCCTTTATCCCCCTTCAACTCGAGAAAACCCATACAGCCAGGCCTGTCAACAAGAGTCTCCTCATGTGCCTCTAGGCCTAGACCCATCACCTTCTCTTGTGGGATGGGATCCCCCTACTTGGGATCATCCCCCTTCTCAGCTCTCTCCCCCTGTCTGCATGCCATCCTTGTCACCAGCGGTCCCCCTTGTTCAACCTCCTCCTCCAACTTTTCCATTGACCCCTGCTCCTCTGCCTTCTCCGGCTCAGACACTTGACAGTCACCTCCAGTAGTCCCCTTAATTGCTGCCTCAGGGAAAACCTCTTCATGTTCTTCCATCACCCTCTGTTCAGCAACGTCTCCAGGTGCAGCAACAACCGCCTCTGTCTCACCAGTAGGTCGAGCAACTTCATGAACCACCAATGATGCAACCCCTATGATCTGGCCCGAAGATCCCATCCATTGGTCCACACTCCCTCTGTCATGCCCAGCATCAACAGCCCTCACCTCAATCCCCTGATCAGAAGTCCTCGCACTCTTAGAGTCAGCAGGTAGAGACCCTTGTACTTCCTCCTCAGTATCTAGCCCTTGAAAATTATTGAAGGTTGGAAAGGCTTCCAACCTCCTCACCATTCTATTATCAGAGGAAATATGCATATTACTAGTAGAAAACTCCCTATTTGCAGAACTTTTGGCATCTGAAAGCTGCGAGTCTCTCCTCCGTCTCTTGAAGATATCACTCAACTTTGGCTCCAGCTGGCGCTGAACAACCAACCTCCCTAAAACACGATCAGCTATTGCAAACCCATGACGCCCAGTGCCACTGGAAGATCAGCCCGCACAATCCTAGGGCATAGTGATCTAGAACGAGGACCAAAAGTAGTTTCCACCAACTCAACACCACTCCTTTCATGCCCTCTTGGAACATTCTTTGTATCCTCCTTAGCATACACCACCACCCGAGCCTGACCCTCTTCACCAGACTCAGCCTGAACCACCTTCAAGAGATGAGGAACCGTGTGCATAGCCTCCTGTGCCTCACCCCACTCCTACCTCTCTCCTCCCACCACCTCCTGGACTTGCTTCAATGCACCACAATTCCTTCTGTCACGCTTTCATTCCCGATCAATATGCCCCGGTTTCCAACAGGAGGAGAAAAAATCAATCCACGACTTAAAAATCAAAGGTTTCTTCCACCGCAGCTCCACACCAATAGCAATCCAAACATATTTAATTGGAGAATTCAATGCATCAATCTCAATAATGGCCCTTTGGGCCACAGGGTGAAAAATGGCCCTCATTCTACTATCAACACATAATAACCTTCCCACAAGATTTCCCAACAGGGAAATTATGGAGAAATTCTGAAAGGGAAGGGTATGTTCAGGAAATCTAACCCAATATTCCACCATCGGTGAGTCAAGGTTCAGATGTAGGTCAAAGATCCACCGGGAGAGGGAGAACCAAGCACTGTTACATTTTCTTGGAGCTGTGTACCAAGCAAGAATCATATCCTCCTCTCACACAAAGCGAATCAAGATGTGTCTACTATCAATAGGTCCTACTATGGAATGATCCTAGAGGTCCCAATGTTCAAATACAAATTTGTCAAAAACATCCACTGGAGGTCACCAATTCTAGAAGTAAGCAACCAAGGTCAGACTATACAGGGAAGAGGCTTCATTGAATTCCGTTATCGATAGCTGGAGATGTGGATTTACTTCATGTAAGTCATGAACATTCAGGAAAATCTCAACTCGAGGAAAAGGGGGAAGATGATCAGGGACCGATAACGGGACAAACGGGCACTCATCATCAAGAACCAAAGGGGGCCCCTCCCCCACAGAGGGGGGAGGGCAAGGTGCAGGAATCATCTTCATCTTCAAGCTTTCCGTGGGGAGACTCCATCGCGAGAGAGCAGAGCTGCCATCTTCGACCTAGGGCATCCTTTAGATTTGTCTTTACATTTTAGGGGTATAAAGGGTTTTAGTGTTTTTTGTGGTTTTTAGTGTTTTCCTAGTGTTTTAGGTATTCTAATTTGTTAAGGGTTTTAATGGGGTTTTAGTGACTTTTTATGGTTTTTCGTATTTTTTATGTTTTTATGTTTTTAAGGATTTGTAAGAAGTTTTCATTGTTTTTAGGGTTTTTATCTATTTAGAGAATTTTTATGGATTGTTTAGAAATTTATAAATTTTTATTGCTTTTAGGGATTTTGAGGGTTTTTATGATTTTTAGGGATCTTAGGGTTGGTATGTTTTTTTGGGTTTTATGGTTTTTTAGTTTTATTGGGTTTAAATGTTTTTAGAGTTTTTTAATATTTTTAGGGGTTTTAAGGGTTTTTAGAGTTTTTAGTGGGATTTTAGTGTTTTTATTGGGTTTTTTTTTTTGGATTTTATGTGTTTTATGGTTTTTAGGATTTCTAGGGGTTTTATGGTTTTTATTGTGATTAGTGTTTTTAGGTATTTTAGGGGTTTTATGTGTTTTTATATTTTCAATGTTCTCTAAGGGGTTTTCAGGGTTTTTAGGAGTTTTTATATTTTTTTATGGATCATAAGTGACTTTTTAGAGTTTCAGTGTTTTTAGGGATTTTAGGAATTTTTAGTGTTTTTAGAGTTTTTAGGGTTTTTTTTGGGTTTGTAGGGGTTTTAGGGTTTTTTTAGTTTTAGGGGTTTTAATGTTTTTTAGAGTTTTGAGTGTTGTTTTGGGGATTAAATAGTTTTTATAGTTTATAGTTATTTTTAATGTTTTATGTGTTTTACTGGTTTTTATTATTTTTAGGGGTTTTGTGATTTTTATGATTTTTAGTGTTTAAGGGTTTTAAGGTTTTTAGCATTTTTAGTGTTTTATGGGTTTAAAGTGAATTTATGTTTTTAGGTGTTTCTTTGAATTTTTATAGTTTTTAGTAGATTCTTATGTTTTTAGGAATTTTTAAGGATTTTTAGGGCTTCTTTACAATTTTTATGGGTTTTATGTTTTTAGGGATTTTGAGGGGTTTTGGGGTGTTTGGGGGGTTTTATGGTTTTTTATCTTTTAGTGTTTTTTCATTTTTTAGGGCTTTAATAGTTTTTATGTTTTTTAATATTTTTAGGGGTTTGATGGTTTTTAGATTTTTTAGTGGGTTTACGGTTTATATGGGCTTATAGAGGTTTTAACCGATTTTACGGATTTTATAAATTTTATGGATTTTTAGGTTTGTAGAATTTTCTTGGTTTTTAGGTTTTTTTATGTTTTATGTTTTTAGGGGTTTTAAAGGATTTAATGTTTTTAAATTTTTATTATTTTTTTAGGGTTTTAAAGTTTTTTATGTTTTTTGGGATTTTAGGGTGTTTTTATTGTTTTTAGGGGTTTTTTTGGCATTTTAGGGATTTTGATATTTTTAGGGTATGTTAGGGTTTTAGTGTTTTTTAATTTTTTTCGTTTTTTGGATATTTTTTGTGTTTTATATAGGTTTAGGGGTTTTTATAGTTTTTTAATGTTTTTAGGAGTTTAAAGGATCATTTTTTTTTATTGGTTTTTAGGGGTTTTATTGGTTTTTAGTGGTTTTATGGTTTTTAGGGTTGTTATGGTTTTTAGGGTTTTAGGGGTTTTTACGGGATTTTGGTTTTTAATGTTTCTTATAGTTTATCAGTGATTTTAGAAGTTTTATTATTTTAGGAATTCTAAATTTGTTTAAGATTTTTATGGATTTTTAAGGGTTTTAGGTAAGTATAGGGTTTTTAATATTTTTATGGTTTTCTGGGTTTTATGTTTTTTTGGGAGGTTTATTTTTTTTGTGTTTTTAGGGGTTTATAGGGTTTTTAGAGTTTTTTATCCTTTTATGTTTTTATGGTTTTTATAGTTTAGTGGGCTTTAGGGTTTTTATTTTTTTATGTGTTTTTATGGTTTTTAGGGGTTCTGATGGGTTTTAGGGTATTTTGGGTTTCTATAATTTTTTAGGTTTGTTAGGGGTTATAAGTGTTTTTAGGATTTAATGTTTTCTTAAGGTTTTTCTTGTTTTTTGGGTTTTTATATTTTTAGGTATTTTAAATCCAATTTAATAGTTTTATAGGTATTAATGTTTTTTTAGGTATTTTGATATTTTTTGGGGGTTTTTAGTGTTTTTTGGGTTTTTATGGGGTTTTTTGGATTTTTTGGATTTTATGAGTTTTCTAGGAGTTTTAAGATTTCTTAGTGTTTTTATAGTTTTTATTTGTTTAAAGTGTTTTAGGGTTTTAGAGGTTTATTTTTGTTTTTATGGTTTTTAGGGTTATTTTATGTTTTTAGGGGTTTATATGGTTTTAGGGTTTCTAATGGTATTTTTGGCTTCTTATAGGTTATTATAATTTTTTTGGGTTTTAGGGGTTTTATGTGTATTTATATATTTAATGTTTTCATTGGGGTTTTCAATGTTTTTAGGTATTTATACGTTTTTTGTGTTTTCTATGAATTTGTTATGAATTTTTAGGATTTTTTGGGTTTTTAATGATTTTGAGGGGTTTTTGGGGATTTTGAGGGTTTATAGTTTTTTTTAGTCATTTTGGTTTTTTATTTTTATTTTGGGGTGTTTTTGTGTTTTTGTTTTTTTGTGTATTTTAGGATTTTTAGTGTTTTTAACATTTTAGTGGTTTAAGGTATTTTGAGGGGGTTTATGGTTTTCAGGGGTTTTAGGTTTTTAGTGTACTTTTAGGAGTTCTTGGGGTTTTTGAAATTTTTACGTTTTTAGGTGTTTTTAGTTTTTTAGAGTTTTTAGGTTTTCTGGGGGGGTTTAGGGTTTTTGAGGGTTTTAAGGTTATAGGGATTTAAAATTTTTTAGGATTTTTGTGATTTTTTAGTGGTTTTATGAATTTGGATGGATTTTTGGTGGATTTGGGATTTTTATGATTTTTTCTTTTTAGGTTTTTTTGATATTTATTAGGTTTTAATGGTTTTTAGAGTTTTCTATAATTTTTAAGGGTTTAAATATTATTTAGAGTATTTATTTTTTTTAGAGAATTTATGTTTTTAGGGATATTAGGAGTTTTGTTAGGGTTTTTATGTGATTTCAATGTTTTTAAGGTTTTTTTGTATTTTTGGTTTTTAGGGATTTTAAGTATTTTAATTTTGTTTATATGAATTGTTTACAAATTTCATGGTTTTGGGGTTTTTATGTTTTGTTGGACTTTTAGGGATTCTGATGAATTTTTATGGATTTTTAGGGATTCTGAGGGTTTTTACGGTTGTAAGAGTTTTTAGGGATATTTTTTTATTTTTGGGTTTTAGGGTACTTTTTTAGGGGTTTTATGACTTTTTAGAGTTTTTTATTTTTTATGGGTTTATCGGGGTTTTGGATTTTTTAGTGGTAATTTAGGTTTTTTATGGGTTTTTGGTTTTTAAGGTTTTAGGTTGTCTGATTATTTTTTGGGGTTTTATGGTTTTTAGGGTTTCTAGGGTATTTAGATCTCTTAGGGGTTTAAGTGTTTGTTTGTTTTTAAGGTTTTATTATTGGTTTTCAGTGTTTGGGGGAGGGGTTTAGTAGGTTTTTATGATTTTTTTTTGTGTTTTATGGTTTTTTAAAATTTTTTAACATTTTTATGGGATTAAAGGGATTTAGAGATTTAGTGCTGATTGTTTTTTTATGTGTTTTAATGATTTTTTAAGATTTTTGGGATTTTTATGTTTTTTATGGATTTCTATGGGTTTTTGGTTTTTTAGTTTTTTAGGATTTTAGATCCTTTTTTAGGGTATTAGGGATTTTGATGGTTTTTTGGCAGTTTTTTGGTTTTTTGGGGTGTTAGGTTTTATTGAGTTATTTTGGGTATATAGATTTTTTTATTCTTTGAGGGGTTTAAAGTGGATTGTTGGTTTTAATGGTTTTTAGATTTTTTTGGGATTTTTATGGTTTTTAGAGTTTTTAGGGTTTTTATTGTTTTTGGGTTTTATTGTATTATTACTGAATTTTTGGGATTTTAGAGTTTTTTGGGGTTTATGGGTTTTTATGTTTTTTTAGGTTTTTAATGTTCTCTTATTGGTTTTCAGGGGTTTTAGGTGTTTTTTCATTTTTAAGTGTTTTTATGGTTTTTTAATATTTTTATGATTTGTTAGAATTTTGAGGGTTTTTAGGTTTTTTTAGGTTTCTAGGGTTTTTAGAGTTTTTTAGGTTTTTAGGGGTTTAAAGTTTTTTATGTATTTATTATTTTCGTATAGGTTTTTATGTTTTTTAATGTTTTTAATGTTTTTTGATAATTTTATGCAATTTAATGGTTTTTATATTTTTATGTATTTTGAGGGTTTTGGGGGTTTTTACATTTCTTACGATTTTTTGGTTTTTTTGGGTTTTTATGGGTTCTTCAATTTATTTATGGTTTTTATAATTTTTAATGTATTTAGGGGTTTAAAGTGTTTTTAGTATTTTTAGTGTGTTTTATGGTTTTATGGTTTTTTATGGTTTTTTATGGTTTTTTATGGTTTTTTGGGTTTTTAATATTTTTTGTGTTTTCTATTATTTGGATTTTTATATTTTTTTAGGGTTTTAGGGATTTTTAATATTTTTATGGGTTTAAAGTATTTTTATATTTTTTCGTGTTTCCTAGGGGTTTTCAATGTTTTTAGTATTTTTTACATTTTTTAGATTTTTGAGGAATTTTTTTATTTTTATTTTTTATAGTTTTACGAATTAGAAGGGTTTTAAGTGTTTTTAGGGTTTTTATCTTTTTTTTGGTTTTTTTGGTTTTTTATTGTTTTTTTTGCTTTTTACATTTTTCTTAGGTTTTTACAGTTTTTATGGTTTTTTAAGTTTTAATGGATTTTAAGGGAGTTTTAGGGTGTTTTATAGATTTTTAGGATTTTTTTTGTTTTTTGGTTTTTTGGGATTTAGAGGTCTTTTACGATATTTAGAGTTTTATGGTTTTTATGTTTTTTTTGGTTTTATGAGTTTTTATGAGTTTTTATGGGTTTCTTGAGTTTTTTAGTATTTTAAGGCCTTTAGAGTTTTAAATGTTTTTAGGGATCTAATGAGGTATTAGTGTTTTTATTTGGATTTTCAGGTTGTTATGGGTGTTTATTTTTTTTAATGTTTTTAAGGGTTTTATGGTTTTTATGATTTGGGTTTTTATCATTTTTAGATTTTTTAGGGGTTTTAATTATTTTCATATTTTTAAGGTTTTCTTATTGTTTTGTGGGTTTTAGTATTTTTTATATTTTAGAGAATTTTTGGGAATTTTTGAGAATTTTATTTTTTTAGGGTTCTTCTGGATTTTAGGGTTTTCGTGGGTTTTCGTGGGTTTTTTCTAGTTTTTAGGGTATTTTGAATTTTTCGGGGTTTTATGGTTTTTATAGTTTTTAATGTTTTGTGGTTTAAAGAGTTTTCAGTGTTTTTAATATTTTTAGTGCGTTTTGGGTTCTTAGGTTTTTATAGGGTTTTGTGGGATTTTTATTTGTTTTAGGGGGTTTTCAGTGTTTTTAGGGTCTTTTAAAATGTTTTAGGGGTTTTAGTGTTTCTGGGTTATCTGGGGTTTTAAAAGTTTTTAGGTTTTTAAGGGTTTCTTTGGGATTTTAGGGGTTTTTATGTTCTTAGGGATTTTATGGCCTTTTATGATTTTAATGTTTTTTAGGATTTTTAGGTATTTTGAGGGTTTCTTATATTTTAAGGGTGTTTATGGTTTTTTTGGGTTTTGGGGGTTTTAAATTGAGTTTTAATGGCTTTTAAGGTTTTTAGATTTTTTTTGTTTTAGGGGGTTAAAGGTTTTCTAATGTTTTATTGGTTCTTTTGGATTTCTATGGGTTTTTAAGGTTTTTTGAGATTTATGGTTTTTAGTTATTTTAGTGTTTTTTTGGGTTAATAGGATTTTCAAGGGGTTTTAGGGGTTTTAAGTGATTTTATGTTTTTTAAGGTTTTTTTAGGGAATTAAAATTTTTAGGGTTTTTTATGTTTTTTGGAATTTTTATGTATATTTTAAGATTTAGATGGTTTTTAGGGTTTTTAGTATTTTTTGGGTATTTTTTAGGGGTTTTATCGTTTTTTATGTTTTTTCGGGGTTTTAGTGTTTTTCTGTTTTTGTGTTTTTCCTAAGGGTTTTTACGTTTTTTTAGTTTTTATATTTTTAGGGATTTTAAGGAAATTTTATGAATCTTATGGTTTTTAGTTGTTTTTATTTTGAGAGTTTGAAGGAATTTTATATATTTTTTGTGTTTTATGGATTTTGTTTTTTCATTTTTAGGTTTTGAATGGGTTTAATAGTTTTTTGAAATTTTAGTGGGTGAAAATAGTTTTTATTTTTTTTGTGGGATTTCTGAGTTTTATGGGTTTTATGGTTTTTAAGTGGTTTAGTGGTTTTTATGGTTTTCAGGGGCTTTTAGTGTTTTCAGTTTTTTAGGGGTTTTAGGGGGTTTAGGGTTTTTATAGTTTTTTGGTATTTAAGGGTTCTAATATTTTTAGGGGTTTTAGTGTTTTTTACATATTTAGGGATTTTTTGGGGGTTTTAGGATTTTTAGGAGTGATTTGGGTTTTCAGGTATTTTGAGGGTTTTTAGGATTTTTTAGGGTTCTTAGGTTTTTAATAATTTTTTATATTTTTTAGGGGTTTTAAGTGTTTTTATATTTTTAAGGATTTCTTAAATTTTTTTACGATTTTTAGGGATTTTTATGTTTTTCATGGGTTTCACGCCTTTTTTAGAATTTTTAGGGTTTTTATGTTTTTTAGGGACTTTTCGTGTTTTTTTGGTTTCATGGGGTTTTTTGGTTTTTTTTTTGGGTTTTTTTTGGGTTTTGGACTTTTTGAGTTTTGTATGGATTTTATGTTTTTTTAAAAAAATTAAGCACTTAATGGGTTTTTATATTTTTTAGTGGTTATAGGGTTTTATGGGTTTGTAAGGGTTTTAAGGTATTTTGCGGGGTTTTATGGTTTTTATGTGTTTTTAGGGTCATTGGGTTTTTTAGGGTTTTTAGAATTGTAGGGGTTTTAGGTTTTTTAGGGTTTTTATGTTTTCTTATGGGTTTTCAAGGTTTTTATGTTCTTTAATGTTTTTAATGATTTTTTTGTATTTTTATACTTTTTATGGTTTTTTTCACTTTTTAAGTATTTTTAGGTGTTTTAGTGGATTTATGGTTTTTAGGGTTTTAGATTTTTTAGGTTTTTAGGGTTCTTAAGTGTTTTTAGGAATTTATGGTTTTATAACTGGTTTTTAGGGTTTTTAGTGTTTTTAATTTTTTAGGGATTTTAACGAATTTTTTAGGATTTTTATTGGTTTTTACGTTTTTAGAGATTTTGAGGGTTTTTATGGGTTATATGGTTTTTGTGTTTTTAGAGTTGTTGTTAGTTTTTAGTCATTTATTGGTTTTTATAGATTTTTTATCATTTTTAGGGGTTTGAAGGGTTTTAGATTTTTTTAGTTATTTTATATGGTTTTGTGGGTTTTTAGGTGTTTAATGTGTTGTAAAAGTTCTTATGGGTTTTCGGAGGGTTTTGGTGTTTTTACAGCCTTTTAGGGGTTATATGTTTTTTAATGTTTTTATGTATTTTTGGGTTTTAAGTGTTTTTAGAATTTAAAGGTTTAATTATGGTTTTAAGGGGTTTTATGTCTTTAAAATTTTTTAGGGATATTTAGAACATTAATGGTTTTATATTGTTTTTAGTGATTTTGAAGTTTTTTGGGTGTTTTTTGGGTGTTTTTGTTTCTTTTATGTTTTTTAGTGTTTTTAGTTTTTTTTGGGGTTTTACGTGTTTTTAGAATTTTATGTTTTTCTTATGGATTTTTAGGGTTTTTTGGGGTATTTATGTTTTTATGGGTTTTTTGGGTTTTTTTATGATTTTTTGGGTTTTTATGGTTTATATGGTTTTTTGGTTTTTTTTGAGTTTTTAGATATTTTTGGCTTTTATTTTTTTTAATGTTTCTATTGGCCTGAAGGGTTTTATAGTTTTTTAGGGTTTTAGTGTGTTTTATGATTTTTAGGATTTTTACGGATTTTATGGTTTTAAGGGTTCTTTATGGATTTGTATGGTATTTTTCATTTTTTATGTTTTTAGGGGTTTTATGTGATTTTAGGTTTTTATTGTTTTCTTAGAGGTTTTTAGGGTTTTTTACATTTTCACAGATTTAAGTGCTGTATTTATATTTTTATGGGTTTTTTTTGTTTTTATGGATTTTGAGAGTCTTTAAGGTATTTTAGGATTATTATGGTTTTATTGGGGTTTTTGGGTTATTTGAGTTTTTATTGTGTTTAACGTTTTTTATATTTTGTTTGATACGTTTTTCGGTTTAAAGGGGTTTTAGATTTTTATTAGTTTTTTTTGTTGATTAGTTTTTTTAAAAATTTAGGGGGCTTTATGCTTTTTAAGGGTTTTTAGGGATTTTGGGTTTTAATCATTTTTTATCATTTTTAGGATTGTAAGGGTTTTTTTTGTTTTTTGGGTTTTAATGTTATCTAAGTGACTTTCATGGGGTTTTTGGGATTTTTTGTTTTTAGGGGTTTTTGGGAATTATAGGATTTTTATGATTTTTAGGGAATTGATATTTTTGAATTATTTTATGAGTTTTTGAGTTTTTATGGTTTTTAGGGGTTTTTTTAGTTCATTAAGTATTTACTATTTTTAGGGTTTTTATGTTTTTTTGGGGATTAAAGGGTTTTTAGAGTATTTTGTGGGTTTTCATATTTTTAAGGGTTTTTAGGGTTTTAATGGTTTTTATGATTTTAGTGATTTATGGTTTTTATGGTTTTTTAGTTTTTTTAGGTTTTTAGAAATTTTAGGTTTCTTGGGGTTTTATGTTTTTTTATGTTTTAATGGATTTCTATGGGTTTTAAAGGTTTTTACTGTTTTTTTATGTTTTTATGGATTTTTAGTGATTTTTAAGGATTTTGATGTTTTTTTTGGGGTTTTTAGGGTTTTTAGGGGTTTTGGGTGTTTTTGGGTTTTCATGGTTTTTTTGGGGTTTTAAGGTTACTTTTAGTTTTTAGGGATTTAATGATTTAATATTATCTTTAACATTTTTAATGGTTTAAAAGTATATTTTGATATTTTAGTGGTTTTTTTGATTTTTTGGGTTTTTAGGGGTGTTATGAGATTTAGGGGGTTTTATGGTCTTTTGGGGTTTTTGGGTTTTCTATTTTTTTGTTTTATGGTGTTCTAAGTGTTTTTAGTTTTTTACGATTTCTAGAGGGTTTTTCAGTTAATATAGATTTTTTTGGTTATTTGGATATTTATGGGTTTTAGGGTTTCTGTGGGATTTAGAGGGTATTTTTGGTTTTCTGGTTTTTTTAGTATTATTATCATTTTGCTGGGTTTTTAGAAGTTTTATGTTTTTTAGGTTTTTTAGGTTTTCTTAAGGGTTTTAGGGGTTTTATGATTTTTTTATTTTTTTTAATATTTTTATGAGTTTTCTGGTTTTTAGGGATTTTGATGGGTTTTTTAGTTTAGGGGCTTTTATTGTGTTTTATTGAATTTTTAGGAATTTTAAGTGTATTTATATTTTTTTAACCTCTTTAAGGTTTTAAATTCCTTTTAGTGTTTTTAATGGTATTTTAGATTTTGATGGATTTTTTGGGTTCAATGTTTTTGTGTGGTATTATGATTTTTATGGCCTTTTGGGGGTTTTAGTGACTTTTTGGTTTTTAATGAGTTTTAATTGGTTATTATGGCCTTTTCGGTTTTTAAAGATTTTTTTAGTTTTTTAGGGATTTAAAGGGGGTTTATATCTTTTTAATGTTTATATAGGTTTAATGGGTTTTTATAATTTTAGTGGTTTTGGGGTTTTTAGAGTTTTTTTAGGATTTTAGGGTGTTTATGGTTATTATCGTTTTTAGGGTTTTTTGAGTTTTTAATGTTTTTTGGGGTTTTTTTGTGTTTTTAGTTTTTGTAGGTTTTCACTAGGGTTATTAGGGTGTTTTAATTTTTTTTAGAGTTTAGATATTTTCTTAATATTTTATGGTTTGTTAGGGTTTTAAGGTTTTAGGGTTTTTATGGATTTTGAGGGTGTATAATATTTTTACGTGTTTTAGGGGTTTGTGGTTTTTTTATTTTTAAGGTTATTAATGTTTTTATATTTTTAGGGGTTTTAAGGTTTTTTTTATTTTTAGCAGTTATTTAGCATTTTATTGGTTTTTAGGGATTCTGAAGGTTTTTAAAGTATTTATGGTCTTTAGGGGTTTTAATGATTTTTAGGAACTTTTTGGACTTCTTGCGTTTTTAGTGTTCTTAGTTTTTTCATTGGTTTTAAGTGTTTTTCTGTTTTTATGTTTTTCTTAGGGTTTTCAGCATTTTTAGGTTTTTAGGGGTTTTAAGGGTTTTTATGCTTTTAATGTTTTCTTTGGGGTTTTTGGGGTTATATGATATTTTTTAGTGATTTTATATATTTGTTCAAATTTTTATTGTTTTTAGGGTTTTAGGGATTTTGATGGTTCGGGGTTTTTTTGTCATTTTTGGGTTTTATGGTGTTTTATGGTTTTAGGATTTCTTATGTTTTTAGGGTTTTGGAGGTGTTTGAAATTATTTTAAAGTATTATGGGTTCTAAAGTGTTTTTAGGGGTTTTGTGGGGGTTTTTGTGTTTTTATGGGGTTTTAAGGGTTTTAAGGTTTTTAGTAGTTTTTATGTGTTTTAGGGGTTTCAGGATATTATCATTTTTATGGTTTCAAGGGTTTTTTTGTTTAATGATTTTTAGGTTTATTTTAGTGTTTTTGGGTTTTTAGGTTTTTTTAGATTTTTAGACGGTTTTCATATTTTTATTGATTTTATGGATTTTAGTGATTTTTTGGGTTTTAGGGTTTTTAGGGTTTTATGGTTATTATGAGGTTTTAGGTTTTTTTGTTTTTTAGGATTTCATTGAGTTTTTAAATGGTTTTGGGGTTTAAAGGGTTTTTAGAGTATTTAGTGGGTTTTTTCAGTTTTTAGAATTTTTTATGTTTTTATGGGTTTTTTGTGTTTTTAGCGTTTTTACGGTTTCATAGGTTTTATGGTTTTTAGTTGTTTTTTGGTTTTTAAAGTTTTCATGTTTTTTATGTTTTTAAGGCATTTTTAGGTATTTTTGTTGGTTTTCAGTGCTTTTACATTTTTATGTATTTTAGGGATTTTTTAGGTTTTTTTTTGTTTTTTATGGTTTTTAGCGATTTGAGGGGTTTTATCATTTTTACCGTTTTTATATTTTTTTAAGAGGTTTTAATTTGTTTTTTGTTTTTTAGGTTTTTTAGGGGTTTTCACATGATTCGGGAATCTCCAACAACAATGATATGGGTCCATTTTTCAGAGCTTCCCCTTCCATTTTAGAACCCTTCGATAATATGGATTTCAGGTAATCTAATTGGATGATTTCTTTATTCTAATAGTATTACTAGCGTATTCTATCACATAGTATCCATTCATATATGTGTTGAAATAGTAATATCAATGATGCTTGTTGATTTTATTTGGATTGATGTCCGATAGTAATTCCTCTATAAACAACCAGTTGTATTCGAATCATGGGTATATTTTTGTTCGGTATGCAACAAAGTGGATCATCAGCTATCAATGTATCTTCAGGGGATCAAGGCTAGTCATCAATGATGGGTTTCATTACTTGAGTTGGGTAATGGAGTTCCTAGGATTAATAGTTAAAAGAATAAGTTTATTGGAGAAGCATCCATAGATGATCCTCTATTGGAAAAAGTTTTCCCTGTGAATCTAGATCTGAAAGTGACAGATTTCTTTGAATGACAGCAGTTTGATGAAATCTTATGGTGCATGGCCAGTCTGAGTTAATAGTGCTTAATGGGATGTATAATAAACCAATTTTCAGAGAGAGAAACAAAGATCAAAGGCCTTCATCATGTGTTGAGGTAGTGAGGGCAGGAAATGGAAGCTCTAGAAGATAGGGGTCTCAAGAGACAATGCATGTGAGATTTGGTCATGAAAAGGTGCCTCATAAGGAAAGGATTGGTGGTGAAACCTATGGAAATGATCATTAGTTACAAGAATCAGGGGGTGGGGTGCAGAAAAAGCTTTAGTAAGTTCAAAATATTAATCATTTCAACTGATTTGAAGGCTTGGTGTTGCGAAGGTATGAACCAAGATCATGATACAACTTGGAAAATTAACCTCAATATAGAGAAGGGAATCTAAATGGTATAGTATAGTGATCTATTTTCTATACATTTTTTTTATGACAGTACATAATATATCTAGTACAGAGGGTTAACCAGTTTGAGGAGAAGGAAAGGATGAATTGGAAGTCAGGACTCGGGGAGGTGTATCCGGATTAAAGGAAAAAATTTGAAAGGGCGTAAGGACTACTCCTACTTACCCCAACCAATGGAGACAAGATCCATCAAAATAATAATTATAAAAGGTTTTTAGGAAAAGAGGCAGATTTTTTAAATGCATCATTAGAGAACCATGCTGGATTACAGTGGAAAATAGATTCATAGGAAAAAGAAAAATCTTGGGATCTTATTCTTCCCTACAAGGAGGATATGTTGGAGGTTTTGATTATCCATGATTATAATTAAATTCATAAAGGATGAATTGGAAACCAATTCCAGATGTAAAAAACATAGATTAGAGTGATTTGATTTATATTCAACATCTAATTATGATAGAGGATTTAGCAATTAGATGATAAAAATAGAGGAATTCATGAAAACTTGGGACAAATTGGCATATCAATTCAAATACATTATCAAAGACAAACCAGATAAAAATGCAACTGGTCTTTTATGAAAATTATATAGGGAGCTTCTATCGAATAGGTTTAAGTTGGTTTTCAATAATTATATTATCTACTATAGTTCTGGATGTTTCTCATTGGAACTTAGAGGTTTCTCAGATTTTATAAAAAAAATTAAATAAAAATAAAACTTACGTTAAAAAGGGTGT
Organism: Viscum album; assembly: GCA_963277665.1. Classification (NCBI taxonomy): domain Eukaryota; kingdom Viridiplantae; phylum Streptophyta; class Magnoliopsida; order Santalales; family Viscaceae; genus Viscum; species Viscum album. Next base: position 1,634,585,362 of record OY728157.1, on the reverse strand, counting down.
TTTTATATTTTTAAGGTTTTCTTAGGTTGTTTAGGGTTTTTAGGTTTTTCTACATTTCTATGTATTTGTAGGGATTTTTTTTGGATTTTTATGGGGTTTGAAGGATTTTATAGATTTTGAGGGTTTCTAGGGGTTTTATTGCTTGCTTTGCGTTTTAGGGGTCTTTTAGTTTTTAGGGTTTTATGGTTTTTTTATATTTTTTATTATTTTTAGACGTTTAAATAGGTTTTAGAGATTTTACTGTTTTTAGAGTTTTTATGGGTTTTAATAGGTTTTATGGTTTTAGGGTTTTTAGTGTTTTTTTTTGGGTTTTTTGGGTATTTAGCCTTTTTAGGGTTTTTAGTTTTTATGGGGTTTATGTGTATTTAGGATTTTAGGGTATTTAGGTTTTTTAGGGATTTTTATGTTTTTAGGGGTTTTTATGGATTTTTTAGTTTTTAAGGGTTTTTATGATTTTTAAGGATTTTGATGGGGTTTCTACATTTTAAGGTGTTTTTGGGATTTTCATTTTTTGTGTTTTTATATTTTTATGGTTTTATTAGGATTTTTAGGGGCATTATTTAATTTTTGGGGTTTTTAGGATTTTTAAGATTTTTAGGGTTTTGGAAGGTTTTATGGTTTCTTTGGGTTTTTATTTTTTTCATGGGAGTTTAGTTAGTTTTTAGGGGTTTAATGGATTCTTAATGTTTTTAATGTTTTTAGTATTTTTTATGGGGTTTGGGGATTTATGTTTTTAAATTTTTTAGGCTTTTAGGTGTTTTTAGTTTTTTTATTTTTTTCCTATTTTCTTACATATTTTCATGGTTTTAACGAATTTTTTCATTTTTGGTATATTATAAGTATTTTATGATTTTTTATGATTTTTATTGATTTCTAGTATTTTTAGGGATTTTTAGGGGTTTTAGGGTTCTTAGAGTATTTAGGTTTGTTATGGTGTTTTGGGTTTTTTGGTTTCTTATGTCTTTTAGGGGTTTTATGGTTTTTAAGGGATTTTAGGGTTTTATGGTCTTTTTAGGGTTTTAACGTTTATTGTTTTTAGGGGTTTAAAGTGTATTTAGTTTTTCACGGTTTTCATAGGTTTTTTAGCATGTGTTTGGTTTTTTTATCTTTTTATGGATTTTTAGGTATTTCTTAGTAATTTAAGGGTTTTTTTTTCTTTTTAGGGATTTTGATTGTTTTAGGGTTTTTGTTGGATTTTCGAGTTTTTTAAGGTTTTTATCATTTTTAGGTTTCTTATGAGTTTTAAGTGTTTTGAGGTTTTTAAGTTTTTCATTTGGTTTTTCTAGGTTTTAATGGTTTCTTTCATTTTTATAGATTTTAAGTGTTTTTAATCATTTTTTTGGGTTTTTGGGTTTTTAGGTATTTTAAGGGTTTTTATTGGATTTAGGGTTTTTAGTGTTTTAGAAGTTTTGTTTTTTCTTTTTATTTTGTTAATTTCTTAGGGTTTTATTGTTTTTTGGTGTTTTTTAATGTTTTTAAGTGATTTATATGTTTTTAGAGTTTTTAGAAGTTTTAAGTTTTTTATTGATTTTTAGGGGTTTTAAGGGTTTTTTAATGTGTTTATGGTTTTTAGTGTTTTGATTAATTTTTTGTGTTTTAATGGTTTTTAGTGTTTTTTATATTTTTTAGGTGTTCTCTCTATTTTTCGTATTTTATGGTTTTCCGGGGGGTTTTCATGTTTTTTAAGGTTTTCTACATTTTTAGGTATTTTTAGGGTTTTTTATGATTTTTCTGGATTTTAGGGTTTGGTATAGTTTCTGTTGGTCTTTTATGGTTTTAGTGTTTTTTAGGATTTTATTATTGAAGTGGTTTTTAAGGTTTTATTGGAATATTTTAGGGGTTTTATGTTTTTTTTCATTTTTTGGGATTTTAGTGATTTTTAGTAATTTTATGGTTTTAATAGTATTATGGATTTTGAGTGGTTTTAAGGTTTTTTAGGGTTTTTATGGGTTTTTAGGATTTTTATAATTTTTTAGTTTTTATAGTGTTTAAAAATATTATGATTTTAAGGGTTTATTAGGGGTTTTGGGTTTTTTACTTTTTCAAGGATTTTTAGGTATTTTTTAAATTTTTATGGGGTTTTAGGTTTTTGAGGGATTTTAGGGTTTTTTTGGTTTTTTGGTTTTTATGGGGTTTTTTGGGTTTTTATGTTTTTTTGAGTTTTTTAATGTTATTATGGTTTTTTAGAGTTATTTAATGTTTCTAGTGGTTTAAAGGGTGTTTAGAGTTTTTATAGGGGTTTTAGAGTAATGATTTGTTTTTAGGGTTTTAAATTTTAAGGGTATTATGGTTTTTTGAGTTATTAGAGTTTTTTATGATTTTAGGTGTTTTATGTTTTTTAGGTTCTTATTTTTTTCATACAGTTTTGATGGTTTTTTTGGTTTTTACATATTTAGGTATTATTAGTGGTTTTTAATATTTTTGTTATTATATTGTGTTTTTAGGGATTTGGAATATTTTGAAATGTTTTTAGGGGTTTGAGGATTTTCAATTTTTTAGGGGTTTTATGTTTTAGTTTTTTAAGGTTTTATTGTGGGTTTTCAAGTTATTTAGGGTTTTATGCTTTTATGTATTTTAGGGGTTTATAAATATTTATGGTTTTTAGGGGTTTTTAGGCTTTGTATTGTTTTTTAGAGTTTTTATCATTTTTATGGTTCTAAAGGGGTTCTTATGGTTTTTAATTGTTTTTATGGTTTTTAGTTGTTTTTATGGTTTTAATGGGGTTTTAAGGCTTTAAATAATTTTATGGGATTATATTGTTTTTGGGGGTTTAGGGTATTTTGGGTCTTTTAGAGGATTTTTTTGGGTTTTTTGGGTATTTGGGGTTTTAAAAGTCTTTAGATTTTTAAGGTTTTCTTAGGGATTTTAAAGATTTTTGGTTTTTAATGTTTTCAGGGATTTTATGGGATTTTTTAGATTTTTATGGGATTTTAGGGATGTTGAGGTTTTTTATGGTTCTTAGATTTTTTATGGGTTTTAGGTTTTTTAGAATTTTTTCATTTTTTAGGATTTTGTTATTTTTAAGTGTTTTAGGGTTTTTGTATTTTGTTAGGGGTTTTTAGAGTTTTATGGTTTTTTATGTTTTTAATTATTTTTAGGTATTTCTTAGTATTTTTAGGGGTTTTAGGTTTTTTAATGATTTTCTGGGTTTTTAGGGTTTATATAAACTTTTGGGTTTTATGAGTGTTTTCATTTTTTTAGTTTTAAATGTTTTTTAGAGTTCTTTTGGGTTTTATTTTTTTAGTTTTTATCATTTTTGGCGGTTTAAGGTTTTTGTAGACTTTTTAGTATTTTTCAGTGTTTTTAGGGTTTTTAATGTTCTTGGGGTTTTACGGTTTTAGGGATTTTAGTGTTTTTTATCATTTCTTCGGTTTTTAGGGGTTTAAATTGTTTTTTTCATTTTAATGTTTTCTTAGGGTTTTTCATCGTTTTTATTTGTTTTTATGTTTTTATGTTTGTTTGTATTTTTTGGGATTTTTAGTATTTTTTATGGGTTTTAGGGTTTTTAGGGATTTTGACGGTTCTTAAGGGTTTAACAGTGTTTTAGGGGTTTAAATATTTTAATGGTTTTTTGGGTTTCTAGGGGTTTTTTATTTTTTAGGGGTTTTAATAATATTTTGAGTTTTTAATGTTTTTAGGTCGTTAATGGGGTTGTAGTGTTTTTAGTGGTTTTTAGGGCTTCTTTGGTTTTTTAAAATTTTTAGGGGGTTTTATGTGTTTTAGGTCTTTTAGGGTTTTCACTGTCTTTTAGGGGTTTTAGGGTTTTTAACTTTTTAGGGGTTTTAAGTATATTAAGATTTTAATGTTTTCTTAGGGGGTTTTGGGGGTTTTTTGTTTTTAGATATTTTAAGTGACGTTTTAATATTTTTATAGTTTTTAGGGGTTTTAGGTATTGGGGGGTAGTGATCTTTATGGTTTTTAGGGGTTTAAACATTATTTAGGTTTTAAGGATTTTAAGTTTTTTTAAGTATCTTATTATTTATTAGGGGTTTTTTAAAATTTTGTTGGTATTTTTATAATTTTAGGTAATTTAGGTGATTTTTTGATTTTTTTGGTTTTTAGGGTTTCTGAGGGTATTTTGGGTTTCTATGGTTTTTTGGGTTATTAGTGTTTTTTTTTGTTTTTTTTTTTGTGTTTTTAAGGGGTTTTAGAGTTTTTTATGGGTTTATGGGTTTAAAGAGTTTTCAGGGTTTTTAGTGGATTTGTAGGTTTTTGTGGATTTTTAGTTGGTTTTTTGACTTTTAGAAGTTATTAGGGGTTTTGGCCTTTTTATTTTTTTAGTGGTTTTGGGTTTTTTAGGGGTTTTTTTATGTTTTTAATGGTTTTTTGGGGGTTTTAGGATTTTTTACATTTTTTGGTATTTTTAGGGTTATTTTACGAGTTTGATGGTATTTGTGGTTTTTAAGGATTTTGATGGGTTTTATGTTTTTTAGGTGGTTAACGTGTTTTTAGTTGTTTTATATTTTTCTTCGCGGATTTAGGGATTTTAGATATTTTTACCTATTTAGGAATTTTTTAGTAATTTTATGGGGTTTTATGGTTTGATTGATTTTGAGGGTTTCAGGGTTTTTTGGTTTTTTTGGGGTTTTAGGTTTTTTTGAGTTTTTCAGAGCTTTTAAGGTTTTTAGAGTTTTGTAACGTTTTTAGGGGTTTAAAGGGTTTGTAGTGTTTTTAGTAGGTTTTTAGGGTTTTTAGGGTTGTTAAGGTTTTTTGGGGTTCTTATAGGTTTTATGTTTTTATGGTCTTTTTAGGTTTTTAAAGGTTTTAGAATTTTATAATTTTTTATAGATTTTAAGTGTATTTAGGGGTTTAAGGTTTTATTAGGAATTTTCATGGTTTTAAATGTTTTAATATTTTATGGACTTTTATTATTTTTATGATGTTTTCGAGTTTTAGAGATTTGTGATTTTTTTTATATTTTTCAAGGTTTTAGGGTTTTTAGTAATTATAGGTTTTTAGGGGTTTTAAGTGTTTTTGGTTTTTAAGGTTTTCAATGGAGTTTCTAGGATTTTTTGTCTTTTTTAAACTTTTAGGTATTTTAAGGCCTTTTATGATTTCTATATTTTTAGGATTTTAAGTATTTTAAGAGTTTTATGGGTTTTTCATGTGTTTTTTAATTTTTCGGGTTTTTTTTGGTTTTTAGGGTTTTAATGACTTTTAGTGTTTTTTAATATTTTGGGTATTTTTAGTGGGTTTTAGTGTTTTAACAGGTTTTTAGGGGTTTTAAAGTTTTTAGGTGGTTCATGGGTTTCTAGAGTTTTATGGTTTTTATTGTACTTTTAGATTTTTTAAGTAATTTACTATTATTTAGGTATTTTGGGATTTTATGTTTTTTATATTTTTAAGGTTTTCTTTGGGGTTTTTCCACTTTTGGGGTTTTTTATGTTTTTATGGAATTTAAAAAGCCTTTTTTATTATTTTTATTTGATTTTGGTTTATTTTTTGGTTTTTTAGTTTTCTTTGGGGTTTTAAATTATTTTTCGGTTTTTATCATTTTTTAGGTTTTTCGGGGTATTAATTTTTTTTGGTTTTTACAGATTTTTATTTTTGTTTTTTGGTTTTTATGGTTTTTTATGTTTTTAGGGATTTTAATGTCCTTTTAATGTTTTTATGGAATTTTATGGGATTTATTATTCTCAAGGGTTTTAGAATTTTATTAGGGTTTTAAGGGTTTTTTGGTTTTTTGGGGGGTTTGGGATTTTGTGTTTTTATTGTTTTTATGTATTTTTGGTGTTTTTTAATATATTTCGGTGTTTAATGGGTTTTTAGAGACATAGTGGTTTTTGTTTTTTTATGATTTTTAGATTTTTTATGGTTTCTACAAAATTATAGGGTTATTAGGGATATTAAGCGTTTTTTGTGTTTTAGTGTTTCTTCTGTTTTTAGGGTTTGAATATGTTTTTTGGTTTTTTAATTTTTTCTTATGATTTTAAGTGTTTTTAGGATTTTTTATGTTTTTAGATATTTTAAGGTATTTTTTAAGATTTTTAGTGCTTGGGATTCTTAGGAATTTTGAGAGGTTTTATTATTTTTTAGTGGTTTAACAGTTTTTATGAGGTTTTTTGGGGATTGGGGTTGTATGGGGTTTTATGGTTTTTAAGGGTCATTAATGTTTTTTAAAAATTTTAGGTTTTAATGTGGTTTTATATTTTCTGTGGTTTCAAGTGCTTTATGGGTATTTATGGGTTTTTTTAGGATTTTAGGGGTTTTTATGGTTTTTGGGGATTTTAGGGTTTTATCATATTTTATGGTTTTTAGAGTTTTAATCATTTTTAGATTTTTTATGGGATTGAATTATTTTTTTGGATTTTATCATTTTCTTAGGGTACTTTCAGGGTTTTTATTTTTTATTATTTTTTAGGGTTTTTAGATCTTTTTTAGGATTTTTATGATTTTTTAGGGTTTTGGGGTTTTTATGAGTTTTTTGTGTCTTTATGATTTTATAGTGGTTTTAGTGTTTTTAGGTTTTTAATTTTTTATTTGGGTTTTTCATGGATATTAATGTTTTTTATGTTTTTAAGATTTTTATTGATTTTTAGGATGTTTACGAATTTTTGGGATTTTGAGGGGTTTTAGGGTTTCTATAGATTTTTACCATTTTAAGTGTTTTTTGAGTTTTTCTATATTTTTAGGGGTTCAAAATATTTTATAGTTTTTAGTTGTTTTTGGGGTTTTTGGTTGTTTTAGGGTATTTTATAGGTTTTAGGTTTTTTATGGTTTTAGGGGGTTTTAGTGTCTTTTTGGTGTGTTTTTAGGGTTTTTCGTGCGTTTTAATTTTTTAGGATTTTAAGTGTTTTTAGTTTTCTAGGGTTTTCTTACGGTTTTTATGTCTTTTTTTCATTTTTAGGGATTTTTAGTTCTCGTAGGTTTTTTATAATTTTTTGGGATTTTAGGTATTTTGGGGTTTTTATGGGGTTTAGGGGTTTTAGAGGTTCATTGGGTTTTAGCATATTTTAAGTATTTTAGGATTTTTAAGTGTTTTTACGTTTTTACGTTTTTTTCTTGTTTTTCCAAATTTTTATGTGTTTTTAAATTTTTACATATTTTAGGTATTTTTTTAGGATTTTTATAGTTTTTAGGGGTTTAAAGGGATTTTAGGGCTTTTAGGGGTTTTATGGTTATTTTTGGGTTTTAGGGATTTTTAGTTATTTAGGGTTGTTATAGATTTTTAATATTTGAACATTTTTAGTGGTATAAAGGGTTTTTAGAGTTTTAACTAGGTTTTTAGGGATTTTATGGGTTTTGGGATTTTATTGGATTTTAGGGGTTTATGGTTTCAAGGGTTTCAGGTCTTTTTAGGGTTTTTAGTGTTTTTATTTTTTTAAGGTGATAAAATTATTTTTTGATTTTTATGGTTTTCTTATCGTTTTCAAGTTTATTATGAGTTCTTTGTTTTAAGGGGTTTTAGGGGTTTTTGTAATTTTACGGTTTTTAGTATTTTTAGGGATTTCTGAGGTGTTTTATAAGGGTTTTAGGGGTTTTAGGGTTTTTATGTTATTAGGGGTTTTATGTTTTTTTTGGTATTTAAGTTTTTCGTAACGCTTTTTAGTGTGTTTAGGTATTTTTATGATTTTAGGCCTTTTTATTGGTTTTAGGGTTTTTATAGGTTTTTTGGTGTGGGGGATTTTGAGGGTTTTTTTAGGGGGGTTTGGGTTTTTTGGGTATTTTTTTTAGTTTTTTATGGGTTTTATGGTTTTCTATAGTTCTTTTAACTTTTTGCCTGGTTTAAATCGTTTTTAGAGTTTTTAGTGTTTTTAAGGTTTTTATTGGTTTTATAGGTTTTTAATATTTTTAGGGATTTGTATGGATTATAGTGTTTTTATGGTTTTTTGGGGTTTAGTGTTTTAATATTTGTTATTTTTAGGGGTTTTTAGTGTTTTTAGGAATTTAAGGTTTTCTTATGAGTTTTTAGTGTTTTCAGGTTTAATGTTTTTGGAATAATTAGGGATTTTTAAATATTTTTAGGGGTTTTAGGGTCTTTAGGGATTTTGTGGGTTTAAGGGGTTTTTTTGGATTTTAGAGATTTTAGGGTTTTTTTTAATTTTTTCATGTTTTAAGTGGTTTTAGGTTTTTAATGTTTTTTGTTGTTTTTTAGGGGTTTTATAGTTTTTTTTGTTTTAGGGATTTATAGAGATATTTATTTATTGGGGGTTCAAGGGTTTTTAGGGATTTTGAAGGTTTTAAGGGTTTTAGGTGTTTAGGGGAAGGGAAGGTGCAAGGCCAGGCTAATCCTGTTCCCCCCAAAATTTATTTGAAGAAAGAGACAGAACAGACAAGGGAGGGGAGGGGTCAATCAACCCACACCCAAAAACCCTTAACAACCCCAAAACCAAAAAATAAAGAAAAATAAAATACCCAAGAGAAAAACAAGCCAGTCAACATTGCCACCAAAGTCATAACCAGTAGTTCTATAAGGAACACCCTCTGCATTATGTCCATAGGCCCCATCATCTCCATATGGATCCCATCAGCACCATACCCAGAGGAAGCATCAGAATCCACTGACTCTAATTAAGATGATTCATATTACTTTAGAAAGTTATAGAAGCACTCCCTAAGATGTTGTTGATACACATTACGCCACACCTTGATAGCCATGCCTCCCCTTCTAGAGGCATTTTTCTTAGACTGAGGAGGATCTTATGGACACAGTCTTTGGCAAAGAAGAGTAATCCTTCCTCAGCTTCTTCCTTCGTGAGTCAGCATGGACCCCTATAGGCTTGTTTTCCTTCCCCATGGCCCCCTCAAGAAAGGCCCTCTCCTTAATTATCAATGCTCTTCCATCCTCCTGGACTTGGTCGGGAATGAAAGAGGCTTCCTCGTTTAGTGAACATCCCATAAGAACCCCACAATACAGATTGCTCGGGACCACATCAGAGACCCTGGGAGCTAGGCCATCCAACACCTCCATCCACCTAGTATGGTCCACATTGGGGCTTCCCTTCAAAGGTACATCTGGGCAGTCCACTAGATCAAACTCATGCAAGCTCGTACAACCATACCTTTTATCCAGAGTCTCCTCATGTACCTCTATGACCGACCCCATCACCTCCTCTTTTGTGGCGGCGTCCCCCCGCTTGAGATCATCCCCCATCCCAGCACCCTCCCCCTACTCACATTCTGTACCTTCTGCAGACGTCCCCCCTGATCAGTCACCTCCTCCAACTTATCCATTTTCCCCTACTCCTCCACCTTATCCTACTCAGTCACATGAAAATAACCACTAGTAGTCACCTCAAGCACCACCCCAGGCGTATATAAATTCAGTCCAGAAAGATTTCTTAGTGGATTTAGTTATTTTTATTGGTTTTTATGGTTTTTAATGTTTTAGGGGTTTTATGGTTTTTAGGGATTTTATTGTTTTTAGGGTATTAAGGAGTTTTTTATTTTTTTGGGGTTTTAGGTGTTTTAAGTGTGTTTTGGTTTTTACGGTTTTTATAGTTGTTTTTATTTTTTTATCTTTTTTTGGATTTTAAAGTGGTTTTAGGATTTTTATGGTTTATTGGGTTTTTAGGAATTTTGAGTGTTTTTAGAGAATATATTCCGAGTTTTAAGGTTTCGTATAGTTATAAGGTTTCTTATGTTTTTGACAGTATTTTTTACATTTTTTAGAATTTTTATTGTTTTAGGGTTTTTATGGATTTCTAGGGGTTTTAAGGTTTCTAGAGGCTTTAATGGTTTTTAGCGGTTTTAAGGTCTCTTTTGTCATTTTAATTTCTTTAGTTTTTTAGCGTTTTCGGTTATTTATTGGTTTTAAGTGTGTTTTTTGTTTTTATGGTTTACATATGTGTTTTCAGTATTTTTAGTTTTTTTACAATATTAGGTGTTTTTAGGTGTATTTTTGGATTTTAATGTTTTTAGGGGTTTTGAGGGGTTTAAAAGTTTTTATGTTTGTCTAGGGGTTTTACAATTTTTAGGTTTTCTAGAGGTTATAAGTTTTTATATGTTTTTAAGGATTCCTTAGTGGTTTTAATAATATTTAGAGACTAATTAGGTTTTTTATGGTTTTTAGTAAATTTGAGGGTTTTTAGATTTTTAAGGGTTTAGGGTTTATATGAGTTTTTTTAATTTTTAGGATTTTTGAGTTGTTTAGTGTGTCTTTTATTTTTTTTGAGTTTTTAACATTTTTATGGGTTTGACGGGTTTTTATATTTTTTAGTTCATTTTTTGTTTTTATGGAGTTTTGGGGGTTGTTTGGTTTAGAGGGGTTTATGGTTTTTTGGGTTCTTACAAGTTTTAGGGTTTTATTATCATTAGGTTATTAAGGGGTTTTAAGTGTTTTTAAGATTTTAATGTTTTCTTAGGGTTTTCCAGGGTTTGGGGGGGGGTTTACATTTTTTGGATTTTAAAGAATTTTTTATTATTTTAATGGTTTTTTCAAATATTTTGGGGATTTTCAGGTTTGTTAGGGTTTTAAGGGATTTTTAGGGGTTCGAGTGTTTTCGGTATTTAGGGGTTTTAAGTGTTTGAGGTTTTTAAGGTTTTCTTTGGGTTTTCAATGTTTTTAGAGGTTTTATGTTTTTACGATTATTTAGGGATTTTCAAAAAAATATTGTTTCATATGGTTTTTAGGGATTTAAGGTTCTAGGGTTTCTATTTATTTTTTGGGTTTTTAGGTTTTCCGTATTTTTTAGGGTTTTTAGGTTTTTTAGAGTCTTTTAACATTTTTAGAGGTTTAAAGGTTTTTATATTTTTATTGTTTTTTAGGGTCTTTATTTTGTTTTAGTGTTATTAAGGGTTTTTGTGGCTTTTCTATGTTTTAGTGTTTTTTAGGGTTTTTATGATTTTCTTAGTGGTCTTTGGGTATTTAGAATTTTTAGGTCATTAGGGGTTTTAATTGCTTTTAGATTATTATGGTTTACATAGGGTTTCCTAGTATTTTTAAGATTTTTTTTATTTTTTTTATGAATTAAGGAACATTTTAGAATTATTTTGGGGTTTTAGGTTTTTTGGTATTTTGAGGGGTCTTAGGGATTTTTACGGGTTTTGGTGTTTTTTTATGTTTAACGGTTTTAAGGGTCTTAAGTTCCTTAATGTTTTCCTAGGGGTTTTAGGTTTTTAAGGTTTTTTTTACATTTTTATTGATTTTTTTTATTTTTCCATATTTTTATGGTTTTTAGGGTTTTAGGGATTTTGAGGGGTTTGATGGTTTTTATGATTTTAATTTTTTGTTATATGTTTATGGGCTTTTTTATTTTTTTATGTTTTAATGTTTGGTAATGTTTTTTTTTGAGTTTTTAAGGTTTTTAGATTTTTTATCATTTTTGGGGTTTAAAGTTATTTTTTAGTTTTTAGTTGTTTTCAGGGTTTTAATGGTTTTTAAGGGGTTTTTTTAGGGGTTTTATTGTTTTAGGATTTTAGGGTTTTTAGGGGTCTTTAGTGTTTTTATTATTTTTAGGTTTTAAGGGGTTTTATGTTTTTTTTAGGTTTTTGTGGTTTTCTTAGAGTTTTTTTTTTTTATCATAATTTTGACATTTTTAGTGATTTTGAGGTAGTTTTAATGATATTTACATGATTTTAGGGTTTTTAGGTATATTGAGGGATTTTTTGGGTTTTAAGGGTTTTAAGGGATTTATGTATTTTTGTGTTTTTAGGGAATGGAAGATGCGAGGGTCAAGCTATTCTCAAACCCTTCAAAATTTATTAGTGAAAGAAAGACGCAGCAGACAAGGGAGGGGAGGGGTCAAACGAATCACACCAAAAAACCCTTTACAAACACAAACCCAAGGACCGCAAAAAAAAAGAAAATCCAAAAGAACACAAATCCAAACTAAGAAGAAAAATGGAATTTTCCCAACACCACTTCCTAGACAATCAGTGACCAGTATCCATCAGCATCAAAACCATCAGCAGTAAATTCAACAACCCAAATTTAGCACCTCGCAGCTAGGCAGCAACCAGTATCCCACCTCACAATTGCAATCATCCATTGACTTTAGCAACATCATCCGTTTCATCTCACAACCCAACAACATCACCCAGCCAAACAACAACTAGCATCCTGCATCACCATTATCATCACTCATCACCACCTTGGAAATCAAGTCCACCGCCAGTATCACAGAACCAAAACCACCATTCGTAGGGTCATAATTCTCACCTTTGTCACCTTCAATCCAATTAGATTCCAACAACTCACACCTAATAGCACAACCAGGAACACATCTGCCGCACCCAAATGCAGGAAAACAGCCAGCACCACTTAATAGAACCAATATCCAGCACCCACAGAAATTCAAAACCAAACCATCACCACGAATCTCAACCTCCACATAATCATGCCTCAAATCCAACACCCGCAATGAATCACAACCATACCAGGAACAGCTCAGAAAACCACAGTCCAATATAGCAACTAGAACACAACACAACTTGTCTAGAACTTCAACATCAACATAAAACAAAGAGGAAACTAAGGAACCTGAAACAAAAACCTGCAACTACACTCTCTGCAACCACCATAACCCATCAAGAATCCATGAGAGCCAGAAAACCCCTCCCAGACTCAGATCTGGAGAGATAGGTCCAAGCACGGGATCAAGCACATCATTTCCAAGACGTCGCAGATCCCACCGCACCCACCTTTCATTGCCGTAGATACAGAGTGGATAGCACAACCCTCCCAAGCCTAGGACAGGCCGCTTCGCCGGTGACCAAGAAGGGCCCAAGAAATGCCGCCAGACCAAAAAAATTCTCCATATACAAGAACCTCCATGCCAGACATCGAGAGAGATGAACTGCATCAACCACTAGGCGGCCATCCGGAGAAGCTGCTGAAGAACCTGGTAGATCCTTGCCTCCATGAAACTGAAAGTTTCCGCCGAATCCCATCGCCGCTGAGAACGCCCCTTCGCATAGGAAAAGTGGAAAAGATCCACAAAGCCAAAACTCGTAGCACCCAGATATTTCCCACACCTCCCATGAAAGGAAGTGTTGCATGAATAAATTCCCAGATCTGAGCAGCTCCACCAAAGTCCTACAACGCAGTGTCGAGGAGAGACCTAAACTGGACCACACCTCCAATAATCTGCAACACCACAAGCTGGGAAGACCAGATCAAACCCAGTCGACGGAGGGTGAAGCCTTCGTCCGATGCCAGTAAACAATCCATTGGAATAATTGGCAGCACTTTGAAGAAGATGGCCGCCTAAGAGACCATCGCTATAGGGAAGGCACCACCATGCCGGAGGAGATGTATCGTAAGAAGAGACCTCGAAGGGGAACCCACGCGTGAGAGGAACCTAGAGATTTTTTCTCCATCTCTCCTTGTGATTTCAATTAGGTTTTTTAGGATTTTTATATGTTTTTACGATTTTAATATTTTTTTAGATTTGATACTTTTTTTATAGGTTTTAAGTGTTTTTAATGTTTTTTGTGGGTTTTAGGGTTTGTATGGGGTTTTAAATGTTTTTAGGGAGTTGTTATGGTTTTAGGGGGTTTAGGTTGTTTTTAGGTTTTTTGTAATTTTTAGATTTTTAAAGATTTTAAGTGTTTTTAGATTATTTAGGTTCTCTTAAGGGATTTCAGGGTTATTTTATGTTTTTTGAGTTTTAGGTATTTTTTTGGATTTATATGGTTTGTAGTGTTTCTAGGGATTTTGAGTGTTTTTCTAGTTTTTAGTGAAGTTTTTTTTTTGTTTTTCTGGGTTTTAGGGGTTTTTTTATTTTTTTACATTTTTAGGTTTTTATAGTATTTAATGTTTTTAGGTTTTAAAGGGGTTTTAGATTATTCAGTGGGTTTTTAGGGGTTTAATGGATTTTTATGTTTTTAGGAACTTTTTTGGGTTTTAGGGGATTTTAGGAATTTTAGGGTTTTATTATTTTTTTAGTTTTTTTGGGATTTGAAGTGTTTTTAGGTTTTTATGGATTTATTAGGGGGTTTTCATGGGTTTTAGGGTTTTTTTACGTTTTTTTGTGTTTCGGGGATTATTTAGGAATTTTAGGGTTTCATTGGGTTTTTAGAGAATTTTTGGGGGTGTTGGGTTTTTTTGGGGTTTTAGGGGTTTTTGTGTTTTTATTTTTTAGCGGTTCATAAATTATTTTGGTTATTATGGATTTCTTAGGGTTTTTAGTTTTTATTGAGGTTCTTAAATTTTTAGGGGTTAATATATATTTTTTTTCATTTTTATAGTTTTTAGAGATTTTGATGGGTTTTAGGGGTTTTAGGGGTTTTTTGGTTTTTTGGGGGGTTTTGGGTTTTTAGGGGTTTATGGTTTTTTTGTATTTTTTTACTGTGTGAAGGTTTTAAATGGGTATTCGTATTTTTAGTGGGTTTTAGGGTTTTTATGGGTTTTCGGGAAAAGTAGGTATAGGACCAGGCTATTCTTAGCCCCCCCCCCCCCCCAATTTATTAGAAAAAAGAAACTGAAAAAAAGGGAGGGGGTGGGTCAATCAACCCACACCCCGAAATCCCTGGACACCCCAAGAAACCCGAAATCACCCAAGAAAAACACAAAAACCAAACATAGAAGAAATTCAAAAACATATCCATCATAACCTCCCCGCCAATCATCAACCAGTATCCCGCAGCACAGTTTCCATCATCCATCTCCTCCTTTACAAGAAGATCCATCTATAGTAACACAGTACTACCAACATCAAATTCATAGAAATCAGCTTCCTCACATCCCAACCAAGAAGAAATCATCACCTAGAAACATACATTCTAGCAACCATCAACTCCTTACCAATCGGCTTTCAGTATCTCACCCCTAGACGTACAGTCAGAAACACAGGACCACTAGCACCAATGCCTAGAACCAATCTGCAGCACCCATACCTACTTTTTCAAACCCAAAACCTGATATCCCCTCCAGCAACCCATTAATTACACCTCGTAGCTAGACAATGCCCAACGCCACTCAAGGGTACCAAAATCCAGCACCAACAACGACCCACAACTAAACCAGCCACAACTCAGTAATCCATAGTCCAACATAGCAACCATAATGCATCATACATTAAAAGCCCTTCATAAAAAGCATAGATCAAATACGAAGCTGAGGAACCAGAAACACGAACCTGCATCTCTTGTGAAAACCAATGACAGACCGATCGGAAATCCCACACTAGAGAATCGGGCACAACACCACCAATTCGTCGTAACGCCCTCCACATCCACAGTATCCCTTCATGAAGCCAAAATATCTGGAAGACCCATCCTAGGCTTAGATCTAGAAGCAAATTTGAGGACCACAACACAGGCATCCATGAAATCACACCACACCTCAACCGAATCTAGTCACGCCCTCCACTGAGACAATCGATCCACATGAAGGAAATCCTACGGCAAGGAGAGCGACAAAAACACAACATCACTGATGACTGAGAAAGCCAGACCATCACGCTACACTTCAACTATAACTAGTCACACCTACCACCTAAACAACCGATCTACCAGAAAGAAATACATGCTCGGGCCCTTCCACAAGGAATCCAACAAAGCAAGGAATGACACATAGAGATCAAACCCTAACCACCACAAAAGATGACTGCCACCCCAACTAAACTGCAATTCCCACTCCAAGGAGGAGAGGAGGCCAAAATGGATGGAAGAAATTATATATTGATGAAGCAAAGCCACCATATCTAAGAAGAATCTTGAGAGAGCGCAATTCCATGAGGGATACCCCAGGCGAGAGATAGGACATATTTTCCATGGGGTTTTAGGGGTTTAAAAGGTTTTTAGGGGTTTTATGATTTTAGGGGTTTATAGGGTCTTTTAATATTTTTAGGGGTTTTAAGTGTTATTAGGCTTTTATGGATTTCTTACGATTTTTAGGTTTTTTATATTTTTAGAATTATTTTGGTATTTTTATGATTTTTATCGGGTTTGAGGTTTTTTAGATATTTTGATGGGTTTTTGGGATCTCTATGGATTTTAGCATTTTTATGGTTTCAGGGTTTTAATTTTAATTTTTTTTAGTTTCTATGGGTTTTTCGAGGTTTTTATAGTTTTTTATATTTTTTGGAATTTTTATGTGTTATATCATGTTTTTTGTGTTTTTAAGAGTTTTAGTGATTTGTGAGGTTTTAGGGGTTTTAGGGTATTTATGTTCTTTTTGGGTTTTTGTGTTTTTCTAGTTATTTGGTATTTTTATGTTTTTTAATAGGTTTTAACCTTTTTAGGTGTTTAAATGGTTTTTAGGGTTTTTAATTGGGGTTTTCAGGTTTTTATGGGGTTTTAGTGTTTTTATGCATTTTAGGTGTTTTATGGATTTTTGGGTTTTATTGAATTTTAGTGTTTTATAATTTTTACGACTTTGATGGGTTTTATGTACTTTTATGTTTTTACAATTTTCTTAGAATTTTCCTGGTTTTTAGTAATTTTTATGTTTTTAGGGGTTTTAGGTATTTTGTAGGATTTTTAGGGTTTTTGTAGAGTTTGAGGGGTTTTCTGAATTTTTAGGGGGTTTGGTGGGTTTAGTGTTTTTTGGGATTAAAGTGTGTTTAGGATTTTAAGGTTTTATATAGGTTTTTATGGTTTTAAGGGTTTGTTAAATTTTTTGGGATTTTTATAGAATTTATGGATTTTCAGTATTTTTATGGGTTTTAGGTTCGTTGGATATTTTATGTTTTCTGGGTTTTTAGAGGGGGTTTGGTTTTTTGGTTTTCTTTAGTTTTTAGGGTTTATGTGTGTTTTTAAGTTTTTAACATTTTATGTTGTTTAAAGGGTTTTTTAGATCTTATGGTAGTTTTAATGTTTTAATGGAATTTATTATTTTTTATGATTTTTAGATATTTTTCTAGTTTTTATTATTTTTATGGTTTTTAGGGTTTGTTTAGGATTTTAGTGTTTTTAGGTTTTTTAGGGATTTTAAGTGTTTTTGGTTTTAAAGGATTTATTAGGGGTTTTCAAGGCTTTTAGTGTTTTTTACATTTTAGTAATTTTTATGGAATTTTTAGGATTCTTGTGGTTTTTATGGATTTTGATGGATTTTAGGGTTATTATGCTTTTTTGGGATTCTAGGGATTTTTGGGGTTTTGGTAATTTTAGGGTTTTTATATATTTTTTAACTTTTTCATGGGTTTAAATAGATTTTAGAGTTTTTAGTTGTTTTGGGGTTTTATGGGTTTTTAGGGGTTTTTTATTTTTTATTTTGGTTTTTTAGTGTTTAGGGTTGTTTTGGGGTTTTTAGGGGTTTAACAATTTTATGGGTTTAAGTATTTTTCTTTTTTTACTGTTTTCATAATGGTTTTTAGGGTTTTAATGTTTTTAGGGATTATTAGTAATTTTATAATATTTTTATGTTTTTAAGGGGTGTAAGGGATTTTGAGTGTTTTTAAGAGTTTTTAGAGCATTTATTGCTTTTAGGCTTTAATGTTTTTTAGGTTTTTAGAGGTTTTAAGTGTTTTTATATTTGGAGGGTTTCTTTTGGTTTTTCAGGGTTTTTAGAGTTTTTTACATTTTTAGGAATTTTTAGGACTTTTAAGGATTTTTATTTTTCTATCATTTTATGGACTATGAGGGTGTTTATAGTTTTTTATAATTTTTTTTTCTGGGTTTAGAGTTTATTTTTAGTTTTTTGGGTTTCAAAGGTTTTTTATATTTTTGTAACATTTCAGGGGTTTAAAGGGGTTTTTGAGTTTTTAGTGGTTTTTGGGTTTCTTATGGGTTTTATGGGTTTTTTATGGTTTTTTTGGATTTTTATTATCTTTAGTGTTTTTAGTACTTTTTTAGTTTTTTAAGGTATTTGAGATTTTTTTTTGTTTTTAGGGGTTTTAAGTGTTTTAGTTTCTTTAAGGTTTTTAAAGGGTTTTCAGTATTTTTAGGGTTTTTATGATTTTGGGGATTTTTATAGACTTTTATTATATTTATAGTGATTTATTTTTTGAAGGGATATTGAGGGTTCTGTGGTTTTTTAGGGTTTTATGGTTTTTCTGGGTTTTTAGGGTTTTTTGAGTTGTTTAGGTTTTTTAATTATTTTGAGTTTTTAAATGTTTTTAGGGGTTTAATAAGGTTTCAGATTTCTTTGTGGGTTTTATAAATTTTATGGTTTTTCGGGTTTTAAGGTTATTAGACTTTTCAATGGGTTTTAGAGTGGTTTTAGCATTTTTTACGTGTTTTGGGGTTTTAAGTGTTTTTATGTTGTCATGTTTTTCTTAGTTCTCTTCATGGTTTTTAGGGTTTTTTACATTTTTAGTTTTTTTAGGGATTTTAAAGACTTTTTTGTGTTTTTGGGGATTTTGTGGGGTTTTTGGGATTTTTGGTATTTTATGGGTGTTTGGGGATTTTAATGATTTTTTGTTTATTTAGGGGTTTTAAGTGTTTTAGGTTTATAAGGTATTTTAGGGGTTTTCAAGGTTGTTAGTGGTTTTTATGTTTTTATTGACTTTTATGGATTTTTTAGGGAAGGAAGGCATAGGGCCAGCCTATTCCTGACGCCCCTCAAAATTTATAAGAAAAATACACAGAAGACAAGGGAGGGGAGGGTTCAATCAACCCACACCCAAAATACTTGAACACCCCCACAAAACCCAAGAGTCACCAAAAAGACCCAAAAGATGCACAAAACCAGAAAAATAGAAAATTAGAAGCAACTCCAACAACATCTCCAAGCCAAACAGTGACCAACATCCCGTAACACCATTTTCATCATCCAGCGCCTCCTTGAAAAGCATCTCCATCACCAGTATCAAAGAACCACTAGCATCAAAGTCATAAGACTCACCTTCCACACCTCTCATCGAATCCATAACCATCACCAATCACTATCATCTTTCATCACATCTCACCCGACCAAAAACCATCACCTACAACGATTCACAACCTAGACATCCACAACACAGATGACCACAATCCAACATAGCATCCATATTGTAACACAACATATCACGCCCACCATCAATAGAATGAAACAGATCCATGATAGTACAAACCTATATCTTATTTATAATCCAATGCCATGCCAATCTCATCTTCCAAAGAAACCAGTAGTAGCCAATGACGCACAACAACATAGAAACACCAGCATCAAAAAAATTACTGCCTCCAAGCCAACCATCTCTTATCATTCTGTTGATCATTTTCTAGAATCCATCAACCCCTACCCTATCATCTCCTAAGAGGTCACAACTCAACATACAATAACCAAAACCTTTAGACTAAACAAATTTCAGCATTCCACACCTCGCAGCACAGCTAACAGCATACCACCAACAATCATATCCAGAACCAAACCACAATACCCAGCACCCCTTGGATAGAACAAACTTGCTCAACATCACCAGAACATGCCTAATACCTCTCAGCAGATACAAAAACAAGTATTCGCAGTGACTTGTAACCACAACCATAGACAATAAATAGACGATCATGAAGTGCCAAAAAATACAACCAAATCTAGCATCAACAACTTGAAGTGCTGACGAAGCCGAGGGAGCAGGTCTAGCACGCACCTGCATCTACTTTGCAAATCTAAAACAAGGCCGAACCAGAGCACAATACAAACCTTAATCTACATTGCGAGATAAAGAGTCTGAGGTTGGAAATGAGGAAGTATCACTGTTGTCTGATGACCAAATCCAAACTGAAGCCACATATTTCTTTGCTTCCAGAGACACCAGAATCCCGAGAAACACCACTGCTCGGAAAGGAGGAATATGCCAAAGAAAACCTGTCATTGGTGGTATGGATAATGCTGTTGAGGCCCGTTGTTGATGAGATCTCCCTCCACAAACACAATAGGGTTAGTCTTTGAAAGATTTAGGTTTTGAAAACCCAACCAACGCCGCTGCTTGGAAAACACGAAGTCGTTGAAGAAAAACTGCCACACTGAAGAACATTTCAACAGCCTGCCACCACCAAGAGCTCCCGCCATGAGAATTATAGGATAGAGGAAAATATATACCACCACCATTTCTAGAGGAAGTGGGAGGAAACCCTAGAATTTCTGTCGAGAGGGAGAGAGCACCAAGGGAGTGCACCTCCATCTATCTTAGGGTGTTTCAAAACGTGTTGTTGGGAAATGAGGTATTGGGGTGGCATTCCCACCTACACACCGAACATCCCAACTGAGGCCCATGTTGGCCAAACCTTGGGCTTAGGATAGTTCCCAACAGGGTATAGGGGCCCATGAGAGGTTTCTTAGCATATAGTGTGTGTTGCCTAGTGAGGTCTCAAACCCAGAACCTTAGGGTTATGATGCAACCACCTTTATCCAACTCACATGTTCCACGTGGGCTATGGATTTTTTAGGATTTATATGATTTTTAGGTTTTTAAGGGATTATGAGTGTTTTTGTGGGTTTATAGGGGTCTTGGGGATTTATGGAGGGTTTTTTTTGGGTTTTAGAGTTTTTTAACTTTTTAGGGGTTTTTTAGTTTTTATAGTTTTTAATGTATTAGGGGTTTTTAGGGGGTTTAGGGTATTTTATGTTTTTATGGTGTTTTGGGGGGTTTTATGGTTTTTAGCATATTTAGGTTTTTAGAAGTTTTATGTTTTTTAGGTTTTCATGTTTTTCATAGTTATTCTAAAGTATTTTTAGAGATTATTACATTATTGGTGTTTTTATCAATTTTTAAATATTTTATATGATTTCTTGGGATTTTAGGTATTTCGATAGTTTTTAGGGTTTTTAGTGTTTTTAGGGGTTTTATCTTTTTTTGGTTTTTATGTGTTTTAATTTTTTTAGGTTTTTTAATTATTTATTTAGTGATTTTAAGTATTTTATGGTTTTTTAGGTTTTCAATGATTTTTAGGTCATATTTAGTATTTTATGCGCTTTAGGAATTTTTAGGGGTTTAAAGTTTTTTATGTTTTTAAGGTTTTTTGAGTTTTGTTTTTTGGGATTTTTTGGTTTTTACAAGTTTTTAATTTTTTATGGGATTAAGGGGAATTTAGTTGTTTTAGAGGGTTTTTAGGGTTTTTTTGTTTTTAGGATTTTTTTAATGTTTTAGGGTTTTTATTGTTTTTCGGGGTTTTAGGGTTTTTAGGGTTTTTAGGGTTATTAAAGGTTTTGGAATTTTTAAGTTTCTTTGGAGTTTAAATTTATTTAGGTTTTTAATATTTTCTTGTGGTTTTCAGGGTTTTTAAGGTTTTTTAAATTATTAAGGATTTTAGAGAATTTTTTGGAATTTTATCATTTTATTGGGTTTTTAGGGATTTTGAGAGTATTAGGGTTTTTTGGGATTTTAGGGATTTTTAGGGGTTTTAGCATTGTTTAGGTATTTTAGGGGTCTTAATTGTTTTTATGTTTTAAAGGCTTGTTTAGGCGTTTTGGGTTATTTTATATTTTTCGGATTTTTAGGGATTTTTAGGTTTTTATGGTTATTGAGGGTTTTTTTTGTTTTTTTTTTGGGTTTTTAGTATTTATGTGTTTTTTATTATTTTGTGTTTTAATATTTTTTTAGAATTTTATAAGTTTGGATGGGTTTATATGGTTTGTACAGTTTTAAATAGTTTTTATTTGCTTTTTTATTTTTTAGGGTTTTAAGGTTTTTATGGTTTTTAGTGTTTTTAGGGTCAATGTTGACACTATAAGGGATTTTAGTGCTTTTAGTGGATTAAAGTGTTTTAGTTTTAAATATTTTCTTAGGTTTTTTAGGGGTTTTACAGTTATTTACATTTTTAGGGATTTTTTTATATTTTTATAGTTTTTCTGTTTTCTTGGATATCTAGAATTTTTAGGGTTTTAGGGTTTTGCGGTTTTTAAGGTTTTTAGATTTTATTGGTTTTTAGGGGTTTTAAATTTTTCATAGTAGATTTAGGGTTTTTATGTTTTTAGGGATCTTTGGGCTTTTAATTATTTTTATGTTTTTTATGGTTTTGGGGTTTTTGATGATTTTTTGGGTTTTTATGTTTTTTTTAGGGTTTATTGAGTTTTAATTTTCAGATTTTTAGGGTTTTTAAGGTTATTTGGGTTTTTATTGTTTTTATGGATTTAAAGTGTTTTCATATATTTTATTAGTTTTATGGTTTTTAGGGTTGTTAGGGTTTTTAGGGTATTTTATTGTTTTTTGGAGTCTAATATTTTTTAAGGTTTTTAGCGGATTTAAGCGTTTTTAGGTATTTTAAGGGGTTTTGGGTTTTTTTTTTGTTTTTTGGGTTTTATGGTGTTTTTTAAAATTTTATAGTTTTAATGGTTTTTTAGAGTTTTTGATGTTTTTCTGGGATGAAAGAGGTTTTAGGGTTTCAAATGGGTGTTTAGTTTTTTATTGGTTTTTAGGGGTTTTAATGTTTTTAGGGGTATAAGGATTTTATGGTCTTTAGAATTTTTTGGATCTAATGAGGGTTTTAGAGGTGTTTAGTGTTTTTATGTTATTTAAAGGTTTTATGTGTTTTTAGGTTTTTAAGGACTTCATAGGAATTTTTAGTGTTTTTATGGGTTTTTAAATTTTTAGCTAGTTTTATGGATTTTATAGGATTTTATCGATTTTTAGTGATTTTAAGGATTTTTGGATTTTTAGGGTTTTGAGAATTTTTAGGGTTTTATCGTTTTTATTTTTTTATGGGTTTTATGTATTTCTATTTTTTATGGTTTTATTATGATTTTTGATTATTTTTAGGTTTTTATGTTTTTATGGACTTTAGGGTATTTTTTGTATTTTTATGTTTCTTAGGAGTTTCAGAGACTTTGATGGGTTTTTAGGGTTTTTATAATTTTTTGGGGGTTTAGATTTTTCTTTTGTTTTTTTGGGTTTTAAGGTTTTTAGAGTTTTTTAATTTTTTTAGGGGTTTAAAGGGTTTTAGATTATTTAGTTATTTTTGGGGGGTTTTTTTATTTGTTAAGGGTTTTTAGGTTTTTATGGGTTTTAGGGACTTTTAGGGTCTCTTTTAGTTTTTATAATTTTTTTAGGGTTTTTTGGGTTTTTAGCGGTATTAAGAGTTTTTAGGTTTTTAACATTTTATTAAGGGTTTTCAGGGGTTTTTACGTTTAAGGGATTTTTAGGGGCTTTTTAGTATTTTATGGATTTTAGGATCTTTATGTATTTTGAGTGGTTTTATGTTTATTATGGTTTCTATGGTTTTAGTGATATTTAGGGTTTTTAGGGTTTTAAATGTTTTTAGGTTTTTAAGAGTTTTTATATTATAGTTTTTTCATAAGGGTTTTCATGGTTTTTGGGTTTTTCCATATTTAGTGATTTTTTTGGATTTTTTTGGATTTTTATTATTTTTGTTTAATGTATTTTTTATGTTTTTTATGGATTTTTTTAAGTTTTAATATATATATTTGGTTTTAAGGTTTTTTGACCTTTAAGGTTTTCATAGTTTTTAAGGTTTTTTCGGGATTTAAAGGTTGTTTAGAGTTTTTAGTGGTTTTTATTATTTATGGGTTTTACTGTTTTTAATGTTTTTAGGGGGTTTATGGGTTTTAGGGGTTATATGGTTTTTATGGTCCTTATTGTGACTTTTTATGGGTTTCAGGATTTTTTTTTGTGTTTGAGGGTTTTTATGTGTTTTTTTCTTGTTTTTATGGTTTTCTTTGAGGTTTTCGAGGGGGGTGTAGGGGTGTTTATAATTTTTGGTATTTTTATTAATTTTTTAAAAAAAATTCTGGTTTTTAGGATGTTTTTATATTTTTGAGGAATTGCTTTTGTTTTTTAGGAGTTTTATGGGATTTCTTTGTTCTTAAATAATTTTTTGTTTTTTAGCGTCTTTTAGGGTTTTAGAGTATTGAACATTTTTGGGGTTTAAATTTTTTTTAGAATGTATAGTGGTTTTGTGGTGTTTCATGGGTTTTTTGGTTTTTTGGTTTTTTTTTGGGTTATTGGGGTCTCTTTATGGTTTTAGAATTTTTAAGGTTTTTAGGGTTTCAAGTGCTTTTAGGTGGGTTTATAGGGTTATAAAGGTTTTTTATATTTTAAGGGATTTCTAGGATTTTTTTTCTGATTTTTATAGGTTTTAAGGTTTTTAGAGATTTGAGGTTTTTAGGTGGGGGTTAGGGTTTTTTTTGTTTTTTGGGTTCTTTAGGGGGTTTTGAGTTTTTAGGTTTTTTAGGGGTTCTAGAGTTTTTTTACATTTTTAGTTTTTTAAAGTGTTTATATATTTTTTAGTGGTTTTTTGGCTTTTTAAATGGTTTTTATGGTTTTTAATATCATTATGTGGTTTAGGGGTTTTAGGGGTTTTTAGTGTTTTCTTGGGTATTGTAGGGTTTTTAGGGGTTTTGGTTATTTTAGGTTTTCAGGGGTTTTAGGTTTTTAGTTATTTTCAGGTTTTTATGTTTTTATGTTTTTTTTATTTTTAGGGGTTTTATGTTTTTAGGGGTTTTAGGGTTTTTAGGGTTTTAGGGGTTTTTTTGTAGTTTTTATCATTATTAGTTTTTTATGGTCTTTAAGTGTTTTTAGATTTTTATGGTTTTCAAAGGGGTTATTAGTTTTTTCAATTTTTTTATTTTTTATTGATTTTTATGTATTTTATGATTTATTTGGTTTTTAGGGGTTTTTGGTGTTTTGAATGTTTTTGCATGGTTTTTCGTGTTTTATGGATTTTATGGGTTTTTAGTATTTTTTGAGTTTTTTACGGTTTTAATGTTTTTTAATATTTTATGAGATTTAAATGGTTTTTTGATTTTTAATTGGTTTTAATGATTTCTATGGGGTTTTAATTTTTTATGGTGTGTGGGTCTTTATGGTTTCTATGGTTTTAT
Organism: Viscum album; assembly: GCA_963277665.1. Lineage (NCBI taxonomy): Eukaryota > Viridiplantae > Streptophyta > Magnoliopsida > Santalales > Viscaceae > Viscum > Viscum album. Next base: position 1,634,560,776 of record OY728157.1, on the reverse strand, counting down.
GGTATTTTTAATTTTATAGGTTTTTATGAGTTTTTATGAGTTTTAAGGGTCTTTAGTTTTTTACGATTTTCTTATCTACTTTTAGTATTTTTAGGGTTTTTTATGTTTTTAGGGATTTTTTGGGATTTTTTGGGTTTTTATAGTTTTTAGTGTTTTAGGGATTTTGAGGGTTTTAGTGTTTTTGGTGTTTTATGGTTTTTTTATTCCTAGTTATTTTGTGTTTTTTAGGGTTTTAGAAAAATTAATGTTTTTTATCATTTTTAGGGGTTCAAATGGTTTTTATATTTTTATTGGGTTTTTATTTTTTTATGGGGTTTTTAGGGTTTTTAGGTTTTTAGGGGTTATCGGGGTTTTAGGGTTTTTAGTGTGTTTTGTGGTTTTTGTGGTCTTTTTAGAATTTTTATGGTTTTTAGAATTTTTATTGTATCTATGTTTTTTAAGTTTTTTTAGGTTTTTATGTTTTTCTTAGGGTTTTCATGGTTTTTTACGTTTTTTGGAGAATTTTAGGGATTTTTTCAATTTTTATTTTTTTAGGATTTTCATTGATTTTTAGGGTTTTAGAGGGTTTTTTAGATTTTTAGGGAATTGTCTTTATCATTTTTGGTTTTATGGGTTTTTAGTGTTTTAAGGTTTTTTTGGTTTTATTTTGGTTTTTAGGGGATTTGTTGTTTTTATGTTTTTGTGATTCCTTGGGATTCTTAGATTTTTTTATTGTTTATTTCGGGTTTTTGGGATTTTGGTAGTTTTTATTGTTTCTTATGATTTATAATGTTTTTATTGTTTTTTGGTTTTAGGGGCCATTTGATTTTTCTGTGGTTTTCATGATGTTGTATAGTTTTTGACATTTTTAGTGGTTTAACTTATTTTTATAATTTATAGTGGGTTCTATGGAGTTTTTGTGTTTTAAGGTTTTTCGGGGCATTGATGGGTTTTAATGTTTTTTTGGTTCTTTAGGGGATTTTATATTTTTAGCAATTTTATGTTTTTAGGGGTGTTAGTGGTTTTTAGGTTTGTAAGGGTTTATTAGATTTTTATAGGTTTTTAGGGGTTTTTACATTTTAGGGTTTTTAGGATTTTCAACATATTTGACGGTTTTATGAATTTTGTGGGTTTTTGGATATTTAATGTTTTTATTTTGTTTATGGGTTTTACTGGTTTTATTATTTTTTTTATTTTTATGTTATTTTAGTGTTTTCAATGTTTTTTGGGGGATAAATGGTTTATAGAGTTTTTAGTGGTTTAGGGTTTTTATTGGTATTTTTGGGTTTCATAAGGTATTTAGGGGTTTTATGGTTTTTAGGGGTTTTAGGGTTTTTAAGATTTTTTAAAGGTTTTTTAGAATTTTTAGGTTTTCAAGGGGTTTTATGTGTTTTTTAGGTTTTTTTTGTAGGGGGTTTTGTGGTTTTTTCCCTATTTTTAGGAATTTTAGGGTTTTTTTAGGATTCTCAAGGGTTCAGTGTTTTTATGTATTTTGAGGTTTTTTATGGTTTCTCAATGATTTTTGGGTCTTTTATGGTTTTAAATATTTTTTTACCATTTTATGGAATTTAAGTGTTTTTTTTGTTTTTAAGGTTCTCTAGTGGTTTTCAAGGATTTAGGGGTTTTCAAAATTTTACGGATTTTTAGTGATTTTTTATGATTTTTAGGGTTTTTAGGTTTTTATGTATTTTGAGGGGTTTTAGGGATTATTGTGGTTTTTTTGTTTTTTGTATTTTTTTAGATTTTTAGGGGTTTTATGGTTTTAAGGGTTTTTAGAGTTTTTAACATTGTTGGGGGTTTAAATTTTTTTAGAATTTTTAGTTGTGTTAAGGGGTTTTATGGTTTTTATGTGTTTTTATGTTCTTAGGTGATTTTTGGTTTTTTATGTATTTTATAAAACTTTATGTTTTTTTATCATTTTTTAGGTTTTATGTGTTTTAAGTGTTGTTGGTGTTTATGGTTTTCTTATGGTTTTTAAGGTTTTTTTCATTTTTTTGGAATTTTAGGGTTTTTTTTAATTTTATTTTTTTTAGCATTTATATTATTTTGTTGGTTTTTATAGTTTTTAGGGTATTTATGATTTTTGAGGGTTTTTAGGGTTTTTATGGTTTTACTGGGTTTTTTAAATTTTTATAGTATTTTAGAGTTCTTTATGGTTTTTAATGTTTTTATAGTTCTTTATCATCATTACAGGTTTAAAGGGGTTTAGAGTTTTTAGTATTTTTTAGGTTGTTATGGGTTTTAGGGTTATTTTGGCCTTTTAGTGTTTTAAAAAAAATTAGGTTTATAAGGGTTTTATGTGCTTTTAGGTTTTAAATATTTTCTTATTGTTCTCCAGAATTTTTAGGGTCTTTAACAATTTTATGTATTTTAGTACTCTTTAAGGATTTTATTGTTTTTATGAATTATGAGGGTTTTTAGAGATTTTAGAGTTTTATGGGTTTTAGTGTTTTTTAGGTTTTGGTGGGTTTATGTATTTTTAAGATTTTATGGTTTTCTTAGAGATTTTTGAGGTTTTTATGGGTTTTTTTGATTTTGGTGATTTTTATGGGTTTTAAATATTTTTATGGTTTTTACGTATTTTGAGGGGTTTTGGGATTTTTTAGGGTTTTAGGGTATTTAAATTTTTTTGGGTTTTCATTGGCTTTTTGAAGTTTTTTTAGATTTTTAAGGATTTTTAAAGTATTTAAATGTCTTAAAGGTATTAAAAGGGTTTTATAGTTTTTAGTGATTTCTAGGGTTATTATTCAGTTTTATGGTTTTTTATGGTTTTTAGTGGTATTTAGAGTGTTTAGGTTTTTTAGGAGTTTTATGGTTTTTATAATTTTTTAGGTTTGTTAGGTGTGTTAAGTGATTATAGTTTTTATGGTTTTCTTAAGGGTTTTTAGAATTTTTATAGTTTTTTATGTTTTATTGATTTTTAGGGATTTTTTAGGATTTTTATGGTTTTTAGGGGTTTTGATGGTTTTAGTGATTTTGATGGTTTATAACGATTCATAGAGTTTTTATGGGTTTTTAGATATTTTTTAGGTTTTTCAGGGTTTCTAAGTTTTCTTATAGTTTTTAACATTTTAGGTGTTTAAATATTTTTCAAGTTTTTAGTTGGTTTTTAATGGGTTTTATGAGTTTTTATGAGTTTCAATTATTTATTGTTTTTAAGGTCTTTCTAGTGTTTTAGTGTTTTTATTGTTTTTTGGGTTTTTAATGGTGTTATGTGTTTATAGGTTTTAAATATTTTACTTTGTTTTTTCAGGGTTTTAATGAATTTAGGGATTTAGAAAAATTTTGGGAGTTTTATGGTTTTTTTGAGTTTTTAGAGATTTTTAGGGTTTTAAGATTCTTTTATGGTTTTTATCATTTTTAGGTTTATTTTGGGCTTAAGTGTATTTTGGGAATTACAGTTTTATTAGGTTTTCCAAGGTTTTAGGATTTTTTATGTTTTAAGGAATTTTAGGGATATTTTAGGATTTTATGGTTTTTTATATTTTTTAGGATTTTAGGGCGAAGGTCAGTGTAGGATCAGGCTATTCATGACCCCCCCCCCCCAATGTTTATTATGAAAAAAGGTAGCAAAGCAGACCGGGCAGGGTAGGGTCAATCAACCCATACCCAAAGATAATCCTACAAAAAGAAAAGTAAATAAAAAAAGAAAATGACTTGAAAACATGGTACAACAGCAGCATCATTACAGCACGTCCAACCAACACCAGCATCCAGCAACACTTCCAATAATCAAGACCCAAAAATTCCTTCAGCACCTCTCAGCTAAGCAGTAATCAAAGTTCAGCAACACGCTATTCAACGTCCAGCAGCTCCTCACTAAGGGGATTCACCACCACCAGCATCAGACCACCATCACCAAAGCCGTCAGTCACCACAGCATCACGTCCCAACCAATCAGTAACTAGCCATCAGATCTCCAGCTTCCAAAAAGAAACACAGCCAAAGGCAGGACAGTTCCCCTCACTACTCAACAGAAAAAAAGGCCAGCATCCACGCCAAAACACAGCCAGACCAGCAACATCACAAAGGATCACAAACCAAACCGCAGCACACCTCCCATCGGCCAACGTCATCTCAGCAGGAATTCTTCACCATATGGCACACCCAGCAGCACAACCAGGGGAAAAATCCACCAACAACAAAACCACATCCCAAATATCCCTTCCAACGACCCAGAAAAAGAAAATCACCACAGGCATGCAACACCTCACATCAGTACTAGAAAACAATACCAGCATCACCAAGCCAAATAGACCGCTTTGGCACCGCAGGAAAACAACCATATCGCAGCAATGCACAAACCAGCCATAGATATTAGCAAGAATCGAAGTAGGAGCCTGAGAACAAACCTTGAACTTCGGCGTAGACTGATAACGAACAGATCTATAAACCCCCAAAGCTGGATCAATCATGGAACCACCAAACCGTATCCACCAAGAGCCGACGCACCGCCACAGAAGCCACTACACTCCACCCAAGCCCAGATCTGCGGGCAGTAGGGAGGATCACAAAACAAACCAACCCAGCGCACTGCATCGTTAAGGACACCAGATCCGTAGGAGCCGAAGCGACCTTGTCTGCCACTGAAGCACGCGACCCCGTTGACCTTCCCGTGGAAACCCCAGATCCGAAAGATTCCTGGCCTCCACATGGCTGTCAGCTTCAACAGAGACCAGATCGGGAAACCTCCATAGCCGCTAAAACCCAGATGTACAACAGTGCATGGTCCCATCCAAGGACAAGATCCACAGAGCGCGAGGGATACAGAGACGCCGGATGAAAGTCCCCACCGCCTTGAGATAGGAGAGTGTAGCCAAAACCCATCGTCGCCGAGAATCAATGTCAAAGCTCCGAGAAAGATCCAGGAGAGAACCTGGAAGGGTCATCCAACGAGAGAGAGAGCCGGGGGAGTGAGCCACCGTCTTCTTCACTAATTCATTAGGTTTTTAAGGATTTTAAGGTATTCTATGGTTTTTAGGGGTTTTATGGTTTTTAATGTATTTTCAGGGTTTTAGGGTTTTTTTTTAATTCTTTTATGGTTTTTAAGGTTTTTATGATTTTTTTAATGTTTTTATGGGTTTAAAGGGTTTTTAGAGTTTTTGGTGTCTTTTATTTTTTTTTCTGAGTTTTAGGTTTTTTAAGGTTTTTTTGAGTTTTAGAGTTTTTATGTTTTCATGGGTTTTATGTTTTTTTAGGTTTTAAGGTTTTTCTGGTTGTTTAATTTTTTTTGTGGATTTTTAATTGTATTAGAAAATTTTAGGGATTTTCTTGTATTTTTATAATTTTTAGGGTTTTTATGGATTTTGAGTAGTTTTCAGGTTGTTACGGGTTTTAGGGGATTTTAGGGTTATAAGTGTTTTTAGGGTTTTTATGGGTTTTAATTGATTTTTGGTTTTTAAACATGCCCATGCTTTTTCCAAGTCTTTTTGGGTTTTTTCCTTTTTATTAATTTTGAGGGTTGTTAAGGGGTTTTTCATATTTTTATAGTTTGTTTTCTGTTTTATGGTTTTTTTAGTTTTTGGAGTTTTTAAAAAAAATTATATTTTTTAACATTTGTATGGGTTTAAAGAGGTTTTAGAGTTTTTTGGGTTTTTAGTGTTTTTTGAGGTTTTAATTAGTTTTTATGTTTCTTATGGTTTTTATTTTTTATGGGTTTTTACAGATTTTAGAGGTATTTATTGTTTTACGGTTTTAGAGGTATTTATGGTTTTATGGTTTTATAGAATTTAGAGGTATTTATGGTTTTGTGTATCTAAGGTTTTCTTAGAGGTATTTATTATTTTAGGTTTTTTATGTTTTTATTTATTTTTCGGGATTTTTTGGATCTTTATGTTTTTAGGTCTTATTTGGGTTTTTTAGGTTGTTTGGGTTTTTACTGTTTTTAGGTTTTTAGGGTTTCTAATTTTTTTTATTGGAAAAATTGGCCCTTCAAAAACCCATGTGTGGTTTCCCAATAATATTCACGTGAAATTACTACAATAAATATATATTGAGGTTGGCATGAGCACATATGTAGGGGAGAGTTTGAACGCAACGTGGAAAAAGCAAGAGGCGACTTGATGGGGACAAAGGGATCACCAATGATTAGAGATGGTGTTTTATGAATTCCTTACGTCCTGTTCATATCCATGAAAGGATATCTGTGCCCACGAAGGAAGAAAGGTCGACGGTCACGGCCATCCCACGTATATATATGGACCGCTCTCAAGCTTTATGTGGGGTTTTGGTCCCCATGCCAGAAGCTTCTATGTATGCGGGGGGTTTTAGTCAAGTGGAATGGAGGTAGCTGTCACCAAGGAAAGCAACACGCACTTCCGCACCCACCATTTGATTCTATATTATTCTTACAGCTTTTTAGTATTATATAAGTGGAAAGGCATGCCCCAACATCTCAATTACATTTGATTATTAATCTCTATTTGTGTATGATAAAAATACCAAGCCCACCCACTTGGATGTGTCTTGGGAGGTTCAAATTACATATATTTTATGTTCACCACAAATCACTAATTCAGCGATTTTAAATTCTGAACAAAAAAAATCACCATAAAAATGGTGAAAAAAAGCTTATTTTTATCATCCTTTATTTTTTATGCTGATAAAAATTAACTCTACCTAACCAGATGAAATCAAATTTTTCTAGAGTGTTGAAAAAATATTTATCTATTTATTTAAAGTAATATATTAATATAGTTTGATTGTAAGGAATGATTTGTAACATTTATGTTTAATTGAATTTCTTAATTGATCTTTTAAATTTTTTTAAATTTTCATATAATAGTTTGTTATATATTATTAATTGTAAAGACCCGGATTTTTCATGTATTTTGTTTTAATTATATGGAATTAATACGAATTTGCGAAAATTGACAGTGTGTGATTCTGAGACCCGGTGTGCCCGGAATGAATTTCTGAACTTTCTTTAAGGTACGTTCAGTAAACGTGCGAGCGGAAAATATTAAATTTTGAACCGGTGCTTGGAATTAAAATCTGAGGGCACCGTTGAACTCGCATCACTGAGATTCACTTAATGGGGGTTTAGCCTCGCCCGCAGTGGGTCGAGGAGGAAAGTTGTTTTTTCATTTTTTGTGGATGAATAAATAAAATAAATTTATTTTATTTTATTTTTAAAACATCCTTCCATATCCTTCGTTAGGAGCACTCTCAAGCCCAGAGGAAGCATTTATCCCAGTTCTATAACTAACCAAACCATCTCAAAGTTCCCCCCTCCCACCCAAATAATACTCCTTAAGCCTAAATTCGTCCATCAAAGCCCTTTTCTCAGCTACCACCCCCTATTCTGCCTCCCTGCCTACTCCTCCACATCCCCTTTTGCATCATCCTCGCCCTCCGAATCTATAGAACCAAGATAATCAAACCTATTACACAAGGGGGAACAACCAAAATCTGGTGCCTCATTACTTCCAACATGCCTCCCATTAATGTTCACAGCCTCTCGACCCTCAACCATCACTCCTAAGCACACAACCTCCACCGAATTTCCATAAAACTGCACCCCACCTTCTTACCAGCCTCTTCATGCCCACTACCATTCTAAGGAGCCTCCAGGTCCACACCTAAGTGTGACTCCATCACTATCCCCTATGAAATATCTTCCCCCTTTGACTCCGGTGAACCAAACCCATTGCACAATGAAGTGCCACCCGAATCCTATAGCTCCAAACTTCCAGCCTCCCCACCCGAGGCATGTACATCCAATCTTCCAACCCACCCTTGATCCTATAAATCTCCACTTCTCAACCTAATTGATGGTGATCCATCCCCCTTCTATAATACCCCCTCCTGAGATTTCACATCTGAAACCTCATTTCTTTCCTCATTATCCATAACTCCCTTATCACTCACACTCCCCAAATCCCTCTTCAGTCTCTCATACACCTAAGAGACCTTCATCCCAGCGGATTATCATGGCATTGTCTTCAGAAAAGGGTCCCCTGTCACTACATTCCCATGATCATCCACCATCCCTGGATAATCAACTAACCCAACCACCCCATGGTACCCCTCTATAGCTTCGGTGCTGCTACCCCCTTGTCTGTAATTAGTGATAGAATGTCCTAGTCTCTTATATATATAACAAAATGAAACAAACAAATAAAACACCACCGACTATTTGTAACGATACTCCTTTCCAACAGTAATCCACACAAATTCAATTAGAGGTTTTGAAGCATCCTGTTCAACACAGACTCTTTGGGAAACAGGTTGGAAGACCGCTTGAGACAGGTTGTCCAAACACAAATAACGGCCCACAAGATTCCAAAGGATATAGATAATATATGGATTTCGAAACGGAAGAGCGAGTTCTGATAACCTAACCCATGAAGCAGTTAGTGACGACTCCTAATTCATGTGCAGGTCGAAGCTCCACCAGAAGAGATATAATTTGATACCATTGAAGCTTCTAGGGGTCGTGGACCAAGAACGGATCAAATCTTCCTCCATTGAAAATAGAATCATAAAATGGAAACCATCTAGTAACTCTACCATCGCCCAATCTTGAAGATTCCAAGATCCAAAAACAAATCTATCAAAAGACTCCACTGAGGGTCAGTGCTTTACAAACCGGGAAACCAAGGTCAAGCTATGAAGCATAGAGGCCACATGAAACTCCATGTCTGATAAAGATAAATGAGGTTAGACTTCAAATAAATCACGAACCGTTGGGAAAAGATCAATTCTAGGGAAAGGGGGAAGAAGACCAGGCACTAGAGGAGGGATGGAGACCAAATCCCAATCACCATCAAGCGAAAGTCCCTCCCCCGTAGGGATGGAGGAAGGATCACTGTCAGCACTATCAAGGAGTGATCGGGAGAGAAGAAGAGAGATTTTCACTCTTAAAAGATTTAGGAATTTTTAGGGATTTTTTATTTTTTAGTGGATTTAGGGTTTTTAATGGATTTTTAGGGGATTTCAAAAAAAATTGTGGTTTTTATAGGTTTTTAGTGTTTTTTTGTTTTTTATGGTTTTATGTTTTTTATGTTTTTTGGGTTTTAAAGTTTTATATGTGTTTAAATATTTCATTGAATTTTGTTATGGTTTTTTACATTTTTAGGAATTTTTATAGCTTTTAGGACTATTATGGGTTTTACAGATTTTAAGGGTTTTTGGTTTTTAGTGGTTTTATGGATTTTAGGTTTTTCATATTTCATTTATTTTATAGTTTTTTAAAGGTATTTTATATTTTTTTTTACATTTTAAAGTGTTTAAAAGGTTTTTAGTGTTTTTTATGGTTTTAGGGTTTTTATGGGTTTTTATGGGTTTTAGGTTTTTAAGCATTTTTATGGTTTTTATATTTTTTATTATCATAGTGGTTTTTATTGATTTTGGGTTTTTTTAGGATTTAATTTATTTTAGTTTTTAAGGTTTTCTTTGGGGGTTTTCATGGTTTTTTGGGGAGTTTTAGTTTTTAGGTAATTTTTAAGATTTTTATGGTATTTTGGGTTTTTAATGATTTTGAAAATTTTAGGTGTTTAGGGGTTTTAGGGGTTTTTTGGTTTTTTGGGTTTTTATGGGTTTTTTTTGAGTTTTTAGGGGGTTTAAGGTTTTTTTTAATCATTTATCATTTTGAATGGTTTCAAGGGATTTTAGATTTCTTATTGGGTTTTTATTATTTTTATGGGCTTTTAGTGGTTTTTAGTTTTTTAGGGTTTTTATAATTATTAGGGTCTTTTATAATTTTTATGGATTTTAGCGTTTTTGAAGGTTTTTAGCGTTTTTAGGTTTTTAAGGGTTTTTCTTGTTGTTAGGTTTTTATGGATTTCTTAGGGTTTTTCTAAGGACTTGGGGTTTTTCAATGGACTTAGGGTTTTTTACATTTTTAGTGATTTTAGGGATTTTTTAGTAATTTTTACGATTTTTATGGTTTTTAGGGGTTTTGAGGTATTTTAGGGGTTTTAGGGTTTTTTAGATATTTAGGGTTAGTGTTTTTGAGTTTTTATGGGTTTTTATGTTCTTTAGAGTTTTTTAATATTTTTGGGGGTTTTAGCGTTTTTAGAGTTTTTATTGAATTTAGTGTTTTTATGGGTTTTTAGGATTTTCAATCTTTTTATGGGTTTTTATTTTTATATGTAATTTAGTATTTTTATATTTTTTAGGATTTTCATAGTTTTTATGGTTTTATAGGATTTAAGTGTTTTAGGGTTTTTGGATTTTCTTATGGTTCCTCATATTTTTTATGATTTTAGGATTTATTATGGTTTTTTAAGATTTTAATATGCATTAGAGGTTTTATGAATTTTGTGGGTTTTTTGTGTTTTTATGGTTTCTTTGGGGTTTTAAGGTTTTTGAGTTTTTTAGTGTTTTAAGGGTTTTTATATTTTTCTAATGTTTTTAAGGTTTAACAATTTTTTAAATTTTCTAGTGTTTTTTAATGTTTTTAGGTTTTTTTATGGTTTTTAGGGACAAGGAAGGTGCGAGGCTAGGATATCCCTAACCCCCCAGAAATATAAAGAATAGAAAAAGAGTAGCATACAAGAGAGGGGAAGGGTCAAACAACCCACACTCAAAGCCCTGACAACCTACACAAAAAAGTCCAAGAGCCCAGAATGAAAGACAACTACGGAACAAAGTCATCATCAACATAGGGGTCACCATCATGGCCATAACCCGAAGAGGCATCAGAGTCCACCGAATCCCATTCAGAGGATTCATACTGCTTGAGAAAGGCTGCACAATATTTCCTAAGTTCCACATCCGGTTTCACATTGATATCACAACGTCCCCTGCCAAGTGTGTTGCATTTACCTCTACTATATTTGGAAGAATCCTTGGTAGCCATAGGCCTGGGTGGGGCGGAGTAGTCCCTCCTGGACCTCTGTTTCACCAGAGGGTCACTCTAGATATTTATCATCCTTTGATTTGAGGTGGGAGGTGCAACCATGTCTTCCTGCTTGCTACATTCAGGGTCAGACCGTGGACTTCTCTTCGGCTTACCACCAGATGAATCGGAAAGACCCATCATCTCCTATGCCTTCTTAATTATCTTCAACCTAGCATGAATGAGATCATCAAGGTCCCAAAGGATTTCTCCAAGCCTTATGTTCTCATCATTCTCATCTCCGAGGAAAATCAGCGGTTGTAGATCTAGCTTATGGAAGATGTCGTAAATATTCTGCTCAAGTGGTATCTTCGAAAAATCCAACATAATAGGATTAGACAATTCAACACAGGGTGGTAGCTTCTCGAAGAGAACAAGATCCGTGCTCTGGTCAGGCTGCCCAGTGCTCCATTTGTCTGGGCAAGGGCTACCAAGGGATTGCAAAGGCAAAAGTACATGGGGCATATCAATCCCAGGAATATAAAGGTCCATCGGCACATGCTCTTGAGGGTACGCAGTGGGAAAGGGATGTTCAACGTCCAATTCCCAAGAACCAACAGTAGGGGAGGCAGGTCTTCATCCTTAAGAATATCATCGTCTTCCACCTCTTGCAGCACCAGCCTCCTCTGGCCCCCTTCCTCAGTAACCATAGGGATCAGATGATTCAAATCAAAGGACTGATTCTGGAAAAAATTCAGCTCTTGGACACATCCAAAATACACTAAAGGGCTTGACAAAGTCACCCCCTCTAATCCAAGACAGGTCGTCTTTGAGGCTAAGAATGTGCCCCTGGTAGTATTAGGCTGTGAGGTAACAACCCCAGTGCTAGCAGGAATGAAATCTCCTATTTCAGAAGAGTCGTCTCCCCCAGGCCCAAGTCACCCTTCAGTCGTGTAAATATGCTCATGACTAAAGCAGGCTCCCTCACAAAAATCCAGGGGGGGGTAAGACCGTATCCTAAATCTTTTCAAAACCCCGAATGTCCAGCAGAGGATCCCTGGGGAAAACATTCCTTGCCTCCATGTCTCATGTTGAGCTAACCATCGAGGGGATGGACTCCTTTACAAACCTAGACACCAAGCCATCAATCTGACCACAGTCCCTTATCAAATGACCAGGAGATAAGTAAGAGGTGCAGTAGTTTACCCAAAATTCAAAGACCACCGGCTGCTTCCAAAAAATATCTTCTCTAATCTCAATCCAGAATAAATCCACTGGTTCCTTTGAGACATCAACTTCAACACAAACCCTCGGAGCTACCGTTTGGAAGAGGGCTCTGGTCCAGCTATCCATACACATAAACTACCCATCCATATTCCCCAACATGAAGATAATAGTTATATTTTGGAATGGAAGAGGGAGCTCAGGGAACCTTACCCAAATTTCCATCAGAGGGGAATCACAGTTCAAATGAAATTCAAAATTCCACCAGAAAAGGGAGAAGCGAGCAGCATCACATCTACAAGGAGCTGAGGACCATGCCTAGATGAGATCCTCCTCCGACGAGAAACGAATAAAAATAAGAGTTGAATCAACCAGACCAACAGTGGCACGATCCCTGAGGTCCCAAGGCTCAAACATGAACCTGTCAAAAACATCAACCGGGGGACGCTAGCTCAAGAACATGGCCACAAGGGTCAGACTATAGAGTGTAGAGGCCTTTTTGATCTCAGAAATTGACAGAGGGAGCTTCATCTATCCTTTTTGCAATATCCGCACATTAGGGAGGATATCAATCCATGGGAAAGTAAGGAGCGAGTCAGGATCCGAGAAAGGAGAGAATCTTTCCTTAGCAGGGGGCAGAAGCGGCCCCTCCCCCGTAGAGGGAGGAGGCCAGGGCTCCACCATTGCATCGTCTTCAAGCCATCGGTGGAGCGATAGGAGTTCCATCATGGGAGCTGAGCGAGTGGAGTTCCATCTCCTTCTAATGATTTTTAGGGGTTTTAATTATTTTTAGGTTTTTTATGGATATTTATGGTTTTTGGGTTTTTTAGTGTTTTTAGGTTGTTTGTTGGTCTTATGTTTTTTAGGTTTTTATGTTTTTCTTAGGGTTTTATAGGGTTTTAGGGTTTCACATTTTTATGGATTTTCATGGATTTTTTAGGATTTTTTTTTGTGTTTTTAGTGTTTTTAGGGATTTTTTATGGATTTTGGGTTTTAGGGTTTTTATGGGGTTTGGGGTTTTAAAGAGTTTTTTGAGTTTTTTAGGCTTTCAAATGTTTTTAGAGATTTTAACCTATTTAGGGCTCTAATTTTTTCTGATTATTTAGTGGTGTTTAGGGTTGGGGGGGTTAGTTTTTATAGGTTTTGGGGTTTTTATGCTTTATAGGGGTTTTAGGGTTTTAGGGTCTCTAAGGGTTTTTAGGATTTTTTCCTTTATTTATTTTTTTTTGTTTTAATTATTTTTATGTTTTTAATAATTTCTTAGGGGTTTTCCTGGGTTTTAGATGTTTCTATGTTTTTATGGATTTTTAGGCCGATTTTAGATATGAATAGTGTTTATGATTTTAAGGGGTTTTAGGGTCTTTTATTGTTTTTAGGGATCTTTTTACTTTTTGGGTTTTTAGTTTGTTTTTTGTTTTTTGGGTTTTAAGTTTTTTATAGATTGTATTCCATTTTAGGGGTTTAAATGGCATTAATACTGTTTTTTGGGTTTTTTAGGGTTTCTATGGGGTTTAGGGTTTTTTATGGTTTTTAGGATTTTATAATTTGAAGGGATTTTAGAAAAAAATGTAGTTTTTAGGGGTTTAAAGTGTTTTTAGGTTTTTAATTTTATCTTTAAATTTTTAAGAGGTTTACGGATTTCTATTTTTTCAGAATTTTAGGGATTTATTAGTATTTTTATGCTTTTTAGTTGTTTTAGGGATTTTGAGGGGATTATGATTTTTATAGTTTTATGTTTTTAGATATTTTTATCATTTTTAGGGGTTTAAATAGTTTTTACAGTTTTTAGTGGGTTTTAAGGTTTTTATACCATTTTAGGGTAAGGGAGATGTGAGGACAGGATATTCTTGGACCCCTAAATATATTAAAAAAGAGAAACAACAACAACCATTGGAGGGGTGGGATCAAAAGACCCACACCCTAAACCCTGACAACCCCCACAAAAACCAAACTCCAAAAATCCCATGGATAAAAAGGAGAGACAACTACATAACAAAATCAGCATCCCCAAAGGGGTCCCCATCTGCGCCATAGCCTGAGGACGCATTCGAGTCCACCGAATCCCAGTCATAAGATTCATATTGCTTTAGAAAGGCCTCACAATACTTCATGAGTTTCACATCTGGCTTCACATTGGTAGTCATATCTTCCCTACCTTGTGTGTCTCCATTACCATTGCTGGCCTTGAAGGAGGCATGAGTGGCTATTACCCTTGGCAAGGAATCATAGTCCATCTTAGCTCTCTGTTTCACTAGAGGATCACTCTTCATGTTGACCTTCATATGAGTAGTGATAGCAGGTGCAGCCATGTCACCTTTCTTACTACATTCAGGATCAGACCGCAAACTTCCTTTCTAATTACTTCTAGAGGATTTAAAGAGGCCCTTCTTCTCCTGCGCCCTCTTGATCCTATTCAATATGGCAAATATAAGTTCAGCACGTTCCCCCAGGATTTCTCCTAGCCAAATGTTCTTGTCATTCTCATCCCCAAGAAAGATCACCGGCTGTAGATTCGGCTTGTGAAATATGTCATATATGTGCTGCTGAAGCGGGATTTCCGAACAGTCCAGCATAATCATATTAGACAATTCAACACAGGGAGGCAACTTTTGGAATAAAATAAGGGCCGAGTTCCTATCAGGCTGCTCGAAGCTCTTCTTACCAGCATGAGGACTGCCAAGTTGCAGCATTGGCTGGGGGTGTCACTCAGACCAAGTCCAGGCACAGTAGAGACAAGCAACACTTTCTCCAAGGGGGTGTAGTGGGAAGGAGGGATTCCACACCCAAGGCCCAAACACTATCATCAGGGGAGGGCAGTTCTACCTCTTGGGGGATAGCAATAGCCACTGCCACCTGCAATTCCTGACATCCCTACGTTTTACGTGTTTTTTTCGTTTTTAATGGTTTATTTTATTTTTTAGGTTTTTTAGGTTTTTTTGGGTTATTTTACAATTTTATGAACTTTGAGAGCGTTTTTAGGTTTTTATGGGTTTTATGGTTTTTATGTATTTCGAGGGTTTTAGATTTTTTTAGTGTTCATTTTAATTTATTGTTTTTTTATTTATCATTCTTCTACATTTTTAGGGGTTTTATTTTTTTTAGATTTTTAATGTTTTTATGGGTTTAAATGTTTTTAGTGTTTTTAATGGTTTTTAGGGGTTTTAGGGATTTTAAGGTTTTTATGGGTTTTTATGGTTTTGTGGGTTTTAGGGTTTTTAAGAGTATTTTGGTTTTTAGGGTTTTTAAGAGTTTTTAGGTTTTTATGGTTTTCTTAGGGGTTTCCATGTGTTTTATGATTTTTTACACTTTTAGTTATTTTAGGGTTTTATAATATTTTTATGTTTTCATGGATTTTTAGAGTTTAGGGGATTTAGGGATCTAAGGCTTTTTACTGTTTTTTGGGTTTTTTGGAATTTTTTTAAATTTTTTAGGAATTTAAAGGTTTTTTTAGAGTTTTTAACATTTTTAGGGTTTTATTGGTTTTTAGTTTTTTTGGGTATTTTGGGTTTTTGTGAATTTCTAAGGGTTTTAGACGTATTTCTTTTTGTATGGTTTTTATGGTTTTAGGGTTTTTTTTCATTTTTTATGTTTTAGTGGTTTTAATTGTTAATTGGTTTCTAATTTTTACATGAATTTTAAGTATTATTTGGTTTTTATGGTTTTCTTTGGGGTTTTTTGGGTTTTTAGGGTATTTAGGGTTGTTTAAGTATTATGGATTCTTATGGATTTTTTAGGATTTTTAGGGGTATTAAAGAATTTTAGGATTTTCTAAGTATTTTGGGGGGTTTACGAGTTTTTATGTTTTTTGGGGTTTTTAGGGATTATAGGGTTTTATGGGTTTTTAGGATTTTAGAGTATTTTTCTACGTTTTTAGTGGGATTAGGTTTTTTTAGAGTTTTTAACATTTTTAGGCATTTAAAGGGTTCTTAGAGTTTTTAGTGGTTTTAGAGTTTTTTTTATGGTTTTATGATTTTTAATGATTTTATGATTTTTATGGTTTTTATTATTTTTTAGGTTTTTACTAATTTTAAGGGTTTAAATTGTTTTTAGTTTTTAATGATTTCGTAGAGTTTTTCTTGGTTTTTATATTTTTTTCTATTTCTATGGTTTTTTAGGAATTTAATTAATTTTTAGGATTTTTTGAGGATTTTTAGCGTTTTGTGTTTTGGGTGTATTTATTTATCTATTTTTTTTAGGTGTTTTTAGGACCTTAAGGGTTTATATGATTTTTAGGTATTTTTTGGATTTTTAGGGTTTTTTGTTTTTTATGGTTTCTTGGGTAGTTATATATTTTATTATTTTCATTTATTTTTTTATATTTGTAATATTTTTTTAATGTTTTTAGCGGTATAATGGGTTTTAGAATTTTTTGTTGGTTTTCTTGGTTTTTAGGGTTTCTTGGGGATTTATGTTTTTTAAGGGCATTATGGTTTTTATATTTTCTTGGGTTATTTTAGATTTTAGGTATTTTAGGGGTTTAAAGTTATTTTATATTTTTTCTGGGATTGTTACGGTTTTTCAAGGTTTTTAGTTTTTTTTATTTTTTAGTTATCTTTCGAACATTTTTAGTGGTTTTTTTTGGGGTTTTAGGGTTTTTAGTGATTTTGAGGTGTTTTAGGGTTTTTAGGGGTTTTGTTTTTTTTGGGGTTTTAAAGGGTTCGTTATTTTTTAAGGATTTTATTGTTTTTTAATATTAATTTTTTCTAGGGTATTAATTAGGTTTTAATGTTTTAGGGGGTTTTATATTTTTTTAGTGGTTTTAGAATTTCTAGGGTTTTAGGGTTTTAGCAGTTTTTGGTTTTTTTGGTTTTAATGTATTTTTAGGTTTTTAATGTTTCCTTAGGGATTCTCTTGCTTCTTTTATATTTTTAGGGTTTTAGGAATTTTATAGGATTTTAAGGTTGATAGGGTTTTTAGGGATTTTGATGGTTTTTAGGGTTTTTTAGGGTTTTACAGTTTTTATGGAATTTTGGGGTTTTACGGAATTTGTTTGTGTTTTAAGGGTTTTTATGTTTTTTAATGTTTTTTATTTTATTTGGTATTAAAGGATGATTATTTTTTTTAGTTTTGTTATGGTTTTATGGGTTTTAGGGATTTTATAGGTTTCAGGGATTTTATGGTTTTCAAGGGTATTTTTTTTTCTTAGGTTTTTAGATATTTTAAGTGTCTTTAGGTTTTTAATGTTTTTTATGGGGTTTTCTGGGATTTTATGGTTTTTACGTTTTTAGGTATTATTAGATTTATCTTGGTTTCTTATGGTTCTTAGGGATTTTGAAGGATATTGTGTTTTTTTTGTTTTTTTGGTTTTTTGGGTTTTATGGGTTTTTTCAGTTTTTATGGGTTTTAAGGCATTTTAGAGTTCATAATGGTTTTAGGGATTTTAATATTTTTTATATTTTTATTTTGTTTTTTGTTTTTTATGGTTTTTAGGTATTTTTATGTTTTAGGGGTTTTATGGGTTTTGGATCTTTTTATGGTATTTTATGTTTTTAGATTTTTTTGGGGTTTTAAGTGATTTTAGGTATTTATGATTTTCTTATGGTTTTTAGGGTTTCTTCTGTTTTTAGAGATTTTTAGGGGTTTTGATAATTTTATGGATTTTAGAGTTCTTAGGTATTTTGAGGGTTTTTAGTGTATTTCTGTTTTTTTGGTATTTAGGGTTTTTTTGAGTTTTAGGGGTTTTATAGGTTTTTATAGTATATTAATTATTTAGTGGTTTAAAGATTTTTTATTTTTCAAAGTGACTTTTTGGGTTATTATGGGTTTTTACTGTTTTTATTAATTTAAGTGGTTTTATGGATTTTTTTTTGGGTTTTAAGGATTTTTAGGGTGTCACCCTTTTTAGGTTTTTAGGGGTTTTATGAGTTTTTAGGTTATTAAGGATTTCTTTTGGGTTTTCAGGTTTTTTAGGGGTTTCTACATTTTTAGAGATTTTAGGGATTGTTTAATTTTTTTTAACTTTTTAGGGGTTTATGTATTTTTAATGTTTTAGGGGTTTTTAAGGTTTCTATAGTTTTCTGGGTTATTTGGGTTTTATGGTTTTTTAGTTTTTATCATTTTTATGGGTTTTAAGGATTTTTAGTTTTATTAGGGTTTTTATGTGTTTTTAACGTTTTTAAAGGTTTTTAGGGGTTTTTATGGTTTTAGGGGGTTTTGGATTTTTCTGGTTTTTAATGTTTTTAGTTGTTTTTATATTTTTTAGAGGTTTTTACTATTTTTTAGGTTTTATTATATTGTCTTAGGGTTTCTAGGGGTTTTTACGTTTCTTTGTATTTTTATAGTCTTTTATTCCTTTTATGGATATTGAGATGTTTAAAGGTGTGAGGGTTTTTTATTGTTTTTTCATGTTTTAGGGTGTTTTTGAGTTTTTTAAGTTTTTTATGTTTTTTAATGTTTTTTACTGTTTTAGGGGTTAATAGGGTTTTTAAAGTTTATAGTGGGTTTCTAGGGTTTTATAGGGTTTAGGTTTTTCAGGGGTTTTATTGGGTTTTAGGGTTTTTTAAAATATTTTTAGTGGTTTTTATGGTATTTAGATTTTTTAGGTTTTTTACATGTTTTTTTTGGACTTTTAGGTGATTAGGGTTTTTATAGTTTCTAGGGGTTTTATGGATTTTGAGAGGTTTTAGGTTTTTTTTGGTTTTGGGGGGTTTTAGGGGTTTTATGGTTTTGCGGGTTTAAATGGATATTAGAGTTTTTAGTGGGTTATATGGGTTTTTATTGTTTTACGGTTTTAGAGGTTTTATTATTTTTAATGTATTTAGGGTTTTTAATTTTTTTATTTTTTATGTTTTTTTAGTTGTTATAATTATTTTTAGATTTTTTATGTTTTCTTAGGGGTTACAAGGGTTTTATGGGGTTTTATGTTTAGAATGATTTTTGGGGAATTTAAAGGATTCTTATGTGTTTTTAGGGTTCTTAAGGACTTTGATGGTTATAATGGTTTTTATGGTTTTTAGGGTTTTCAGGGTTTTTTTGGTGTTTTTAGTTCTTTATGGTTTAAAGGGCTTTTTGAGTTTTTCAAATTTTTAGGGTATTGAATGGGTTTTTAAGGCTTTAGTGTGGTGTTTTGGTTTTTATTTGTTTTCAGGGATTTTTAAGGTTTTTTGGGGTTTTTTGGTTTTTCAGGGTTTTTAGGATTTTTAAGGGTTTTATAATTTTTTGGGTTTTTATAGGTTTTATGTGTTATTTAGGTTTTTAATATTTTCTTATGGTTTCAACAGTTTTTACGGTTTTTATGTTTTTAGGAATTTTTAGTGATGTTTAGGATTTTTATTGGTTTTTGGGGTTTATCAATTTTGAGGGGGTTTAGGGTTTATATTGTTGTGTTGGATTTTTAGGGTTTACTTTTGAGTTTTTTAGGAGTTTCAATTTTTTAAGTGTTTTATATTGGTTTTTTGGGTTAAATTTTTTTTATAGTTTTTAGTTTTTTACGGATTTTAGGGTTTTTTACGGTTTTTTACGGTTTTAGTGATTTTAGGGGTATTAGGGTATTTAGAATTTTTTGGTTTTTTAGTTATTTTAGGTTTTTGAGGATTTATTTGGGGTTTTATGGTTTATAGTGTTTTTATTCTTTAAATTATTTTTATATATTTTAAGGATTTTTAGGGTTTTTAAGGGTTTAGAGATTTTGAGGGTTATATGGTTTTTTGGGTTTTTTCGTTTTTCTGAGTTTTTTTGGATTTTAATGGGTTTTTATAGTTTTTAACAGTTTTAGAACCTTAAAGGGTTTTTAATATTTTCTGTGTGTTTTTAGATTTTTTATGGGGTTTTCTGGGTTTTTATAGATTTCAGGGGTTTTTACGAACTTTTTAGTGTTTTTAAGGTTTTTACCATTTTTTAGTTATTAATGTGTTTAAAGTGTTTTTAGGTTTTTAAGATTTCTTTTCTATTTTTCAAGGTTTTTATTTTTTTTACATTTTTAGTGATATTTTAGTGATTTTTTAGGATTTTTATATTTTTTAGTGTTTTTAGGGATTTTTAGGGTTTTAGGGGTTTTAGGGTTTTTAGAGTTTTTATGGTTTTGGGGTTTTTTAGTGTTTAGTGTTTTTAATGTTTTTTAATGTTTTTAAAATTTTAAGGGTATAATGGCTTATTAGTGCTTTTCGTGGTTTATGGTTTTATGTGCTTTTAGTGTTTATAAGGTTTTGGGGGGATTTTGGGGTTTTAAGAGTTTTAGGGCCTTTAAGGGGTTTTAGTGTTTTTAGGGTTTTTAGAGCAAAGAAGGCTCGGGTCCAGGCTATTCCTGGCACCCCCAAAATTTATTAAACAAAAGGACACAAACACTGCAGACAAGGGAGGGGAGGGGTCGAATGACCCACACCCAAAAACCCTTACAACCCACGCCAAAGAAAGAAAAACAAAGAAAGAAAAAGACACAAAAACAGACAAAACCGCAGCATCATCACATCACATCCAGCCAGTACCAGCATCCAACAGCACTACATCCAGCATTAACCAGCATCCAGCAGCTCACAGCTAACCAACAACCAGCATTCAGACTACAGCAACAAACAACATCCAACAGTAGCAACCAGCCAACCAACATCCACAACAAACCAGCAACCTGCATCCTCATTTTCAGACAGCTAGCACCTCTTTCGACCACCAAACATCCCCCAGCATCCCACTTCTCATAGATTTTTTAAGAGTATTTATGGTTATTCACTTTTTTGGATTTTTATAGCTTTTTTGGTTTTTTTAGGGTTTTAGGTATTTTTAGTTTTTTAGGGTTTTACGGTTCTTAGAATTTTTTAGGTTTTTATGGGTTTTAAGTATTTTTATGTTTTTAATCTTTTTAGGGTTTTAGGGTTTTCAGGTTATAGATTTTTATTATATTTTTAAAGATTTTTTTGGTTTCTATGGTTTTTAGGGAAAGGATGGTGTGAGGCCAGGCTATTCCTGGCCACCCAAAATTTATTAAAAGAAAAGAAAAGAAAACAAGGTCGGGGTGGGGTGAAACAACCCACACTGAAAAACCCTAAACACCCTAAGATACCAAACCCCAAAAGACCCAAAAATCTGAAGATAAATAAGTAGGAGCTACAAATCAACATCTCCATCCCCATATGGGTCCACAACATCATCACTACAAGAGGAATCATCCAACTCTAATGACACTCCTTTAGATGATTCATATTGCTTTAGGAACGCAGTGTAATACTCTATGAGATGTTTCTACTCCACATTCAGTTGCACCTTCACAGGATGACCTCCCCTACCTGGGGAAACTTCCTTAGATTTGAAAGAGGCTCTTCTAGACATTGTCTTTAGAAAAGTAGAATTGTCTTTCCTCAGCTTCCTCTTTCCAGGATCGAAAGAGACCCATGCAGGTTTTTTTTCCTTCCCATATGGAATGGCCACCTCTAGCAATTCATTCTCCTTAATGATCATAGCCATATTTCCATTCATCCTTATACCATCATCTAGGAAAAAAATCTTGATCAGGGATAAAGGAGTCTTCTTGATTTAGGGAATAGTTTGCAAGAACCCCACACTGCGGAACGATAGGAACCGCCAGGGCAGGTCCCCCAATTTCCAGACATGGTGGGGACACCACAGCAGCCAGGGCCAGTTGAAATTTTCCATCCTCCCTAGGTATCTTTCTTACTTCCCCTTGGAAATAGGGGTAATTCTCAACCAACCCATAACTGTAGTTCACAAAACCATGCATCACCATTTTTTCCTTCTCACCATCACCATCAACATGCCCAATGATGTCCAACATTGGCTCGAATTCACTAGCATTCTGGTCCACACTTCATACACCACACCCAGTAGTGAAAACCTACACCTCACTCAGTGCATGTACAACAAACCTCTCACACCCAGCATCAGAAACTGGATACCATTGCCCCTCCTCCATAGGTAGCTTGCTAACTTTCCCCTCATCCAATACAATCCCATCAATATTGTGAACAAGCACCTGCAACTCCCTTTTTTCTTGCTCTATAGTACCATCCGAGAGACCAGTGGTGTCTAAAATTAGGTCGGATTCAATAGCATTCTAGGCCACACTCCCCCATCACACCCAACAGTGATGGACTTCACCTCAATCTCCTGTACATCAAACCTCGCACTCCCAACATCAACAATCAGAGACCCTTGCACCTCCTCCTCAAGCTCCTGCCCTTCAAGGAGATTCAAAGTTGGAACGGATTCCTGCCTTTCCTTCATACTGTTATCAGAGGAAATAGACATCCCACTAGTAGAAACCTCCCTACATAAAGAACTTACAACATCTAAAATCATTGAGTATCTCATCAATATCTTTAAAATATCACTCACCTTGGGCTCCAGTTGGCTCTAAACAACAACTTTACCTAAATAATGATCACCTACTACAGACCCATGGCCCCTCATCACAACCGGAAGACCAGCCTGCACAATCCTTGAGATCACTGATCTAAAACCTAGATCAATTGTAGGTGCCACTCCAATATCACTATTCCTTTCATGCTCACTTAAAATAGCCATTGTGACCTCCTTAATATGCCCCTACTTGAGCCTGACCCCCTTCACCAGACTCAACCTGAACAAAATTCAATAGTTGAGGATCCATGTGCACAGCCTCCTACACCTCGCCTCGATCATTCTTCCATTCACCAGCCACCTCCTGAGTTTGATTCAAAAAACCACATTTTCTGGCACCACAGTTGTAAGCCTGAACACTATGTCCCAGTTGCTGATAGGAGGATCATAAATCAGTCCATAACTCAAAAATCACAGGATTTTTCCACCGAAGCTCCTCACTAACATCAATCCCAAAAAAACCTATCCTTTAGATGCATCAATATCAATAATGTCCCTTGGAGTTACTGGGTGACAAAGGGCCCTGGATCTACAATCCAAACATAAGAACCTTCCCACCAAATTCTCCAACATGGAAAAAATGAGAAATTTTGAAAAGGAAGGGGAAGTTACAGAAATATAACTGAAGATTCCACCATTGGTGAGTCACGGTTCAAATGAAGATCAAAGCTCCATTGGGAAAGGGAGTAACAGGCATCGTTTCATCTTCTTGGAGCCATAGACCAAGCAGGAACCAGATCCTTCTCTGACACAAAGTGAATCAAGATGTGACTACTATCAACAAGACCTTCCATAGCATGATCTTGGAGTTTCCATTGTTCAAATATGAATCTGTCAAAAACATCCACCGAAGGTCTCCAGATCAGGAATTGATCCACCAAGGTCAACCAATGCAAGGCAGAGGCCTCGTTGAACTCCGCAATCAATAGTTGGATATGTGGATATCCTTCATATAAATATGGTACCTTATGAAAAATCTCTACCTGTGGAAAGGGGGGAAGCAAATTAGGATCTAAGAATGGAATAAACAGACGCTCATCATCAAGAACCAGTGGAGGCCCCTCCCCCACAGAGGGGGGGGGTGATGCACAAAATTGTTCTTCATCATCCACCTCGTTACAGGAAAGGTTATTTTCCATTGCGAGAGAGCAGAGTCGCCATATTTTCATTACTTATTAGTGTTTTTAGGGATTTTTAAGGTTATTATGGGTTTATGGTTTTTAGGGTTTTTATGGGTTTTATGGTATTTTAGGTGATTTGGGTTTTCATTTGAGTTTTTAGGGGTTTGAATTATTATTATATTTTTTATCATTTTTAGTGGTTTAATAGGGTTTTGGAATTTTTTAGTCGATTTTTGACGTTTTATGTGTTTTTGGGATTTTTTAAGGGTCTTATGGGTTTTTAGTGTTTTTTTACCATTTTTATAATTTTTAGGTTTGTAGGGGTTATAATTGTTTTTAAGATTTTAATGATTTCTTATAGGTATTTAGGGATTTAATGGTTTTTATAGATTTAGGTTTTTTAGGTATTTTTTTTGTTTTTAGGGTTTCTAGTTATTTTTAGGGTTTTTAGGGTTTTATGGTTTTTTTTAATTGTAATGGATTTTAAGGTATCTTAGAGTTTTTAAACATTTTTAGGCATTTGAATAATTTTTTTAGTTTTTAGTTTTTTTGTGTTTTAAGGGTTTTAAAGGTTTTTCGGGGTTTTATGCCTTTTAGGACTTTTAGGGTATTTAGCATTTTTAGGGTTTTTAGAGTTGTTATCATTTTTATGTTTTTGGGGTTAAAAGTATTTTTAGGTTTTTTAGGTTTTCTTAGGGTTATTTTCTTTTTTGGGTTATTTATGTTATTTGGTATTTTTATTATTTTAATGGGTTTTAGTGATTTTTACGGTTTTTGGGGGGGGGGTTTATTTTTAGGGGTTTTTAGAGTTTTTTAGTCACATAATGTTTTTTATAAATTTTATCATTTTTAAGGTTTTAGTGGGTTTAAGGTCTTTTATGGTTTTTATTATTTTTTGTCTTTTAGGGGTTTTATGTTTTTTGGGATATTAATGTTTTCATAGGGGTTTTCAGGGTATTATGGGTTTTTTATATTTTTAAGGATTTTTATGGATTTTTTAAAGATTTTTTTGGTTTTTACGGTTTTTAGGGAAAAGAAGGCACAGGACCATGCTATTGCTAGTTCCCAAAAATGTAATAGAAAAAAAGAAATTCAAACAAACATGGAATGGGTAGGGTTAAACAACCCATATCCAAAAGAAACTACATATCATATGGGTCGACCTCCCCACCATCGGCAAAAGGATCTCAATCTGCGCCATATCCCGCAGATGCATATGACTCTGCCATCTCCCACTCCGACAAAGCCTTCATAGCACTTTTCATGTCATTTTAAAGATCGGTATACATGTCCTCAAGCCTCTACTACTACACTGAATTGGAGGCCTTAGAGGAGGCTATAATAGCAATTGTCTTTAGAATATTGGAATAGTCCCTCCTTCGCCTCCTCTTCAGTGGAGCAGAGGAAAGACCTCCATGTTTCTCCCTCCTTCCATGCAGTACACCATCATTCCTCACTGCCTTAGACTTGGAATTAACATCTTTCCCTTGTTCAATAGTAGAAAGATCCACCACACATTTCTATCTTCCAAATCCAGGAGTATGTGCAATGTTAAACCTTGGCTTCCTCTTCCTAGGGCCTCAATCTAGGCCAGAAGTATGAGGTTCACCCATCAAATCCTTCTTCCCCCGTATCCAAGCCATGTTATCGTTAATATTGGCATCCTCATCCTCAAGGATTTCCCCCAATCTTGAAAATGTCTCATCATCATCCCAGACAAAATAAACATCCATATTTAGATCTTTCATCTGTTGTATGTCCTTTTGATACTACTCATATGTGATTTTTGTGCAGTCTTGCATTATCTATACATACAGATCAACACACAGGGGTATGGTATCATACAAAACTAGAGAAAAGTTCGAGTCCTGTTGTTCATCAATCATCCTTCTCATTATAGAATTTTAGGACATGCCCCCTTGGTCTTCATGAATCTCTATATTTGCAGATGAACAAGACTGAATGCCTTCAACCTGCCTGCCTCCATTCCCAACAGCATCAACCTGCACCTATCCCTGCTCCTGCACTTTCTCAACAACAATTAATGGATTTTAACCACCTCTTCCCACCCCATCCCCTCACAAATGGGGACTAGAACTTCATCTGGAAGTTCCACAGGTTGTCCACTTTTACCCCTAAGAGCACCAACCTACACCTATCCCTACCCCCACGTCTCACGCCTCACCCTACCATTATCCACAATCTCCATAGTTCCCAACCCCTCAAATTAGTTGGAATTTAAAATGACCTCATTCCTCTGCTTCAAGAGTGGAAGATCCTTGACAAAAGCCGCACCCTCTTTGGGAACCTCGTCCCCTTCCCACTGGAAGAAGAAACATTGCCTGAAATTCCCAAGTCACACCTCAAGATCATACAGATTTCACTCACCTTAGCCTCATATTGATACAATATTGTAGCCTTCCTTAGTAAATATCCACATGATTCCACCCTATCATCCCTCTGTGCACCTGAAGGGTCAGCCCTCAGAGTTCTCATCTATTCATCAAAATCAGGTGCCAACCCCAACCTCAGGGACGCAACTCTCTGGCCCATCTCTACCACAACAAGCCCACTGCACCTATGCATGAAATCTCTCATCCCATGACCAAGTTTCAATAATGAATTATACTAGTTCACCCATGATTCAAAACTGCAGTTTGTTTCCAACGGAGCTCTTCACCAATAGCAATTCAAACAAAATCAACTGGCCCTTTTGATAAATCAACTTCAACAAAGACCCTCAGGGAAACCGGATGATAGAGAGACCTAATTATAATATCCACACGCAAGAACCTTCCTAACAGATTACCCAACATTGAAATAATATATAGA
Source organism: Viscum album (assembly GCA_963277665.1). Lineage (NCBI taxonomy): Eukaryota > Viridiplantae > Streptophyta > Magnoliopsida > Santalales > Viscaceae > Viscum > Viscum album. The sequence continues at coordinate 1,634,534,529 of OY728157.1, read as the reverse complement.
TTTTGAAATGGGAGGGGGATTTCTAGAAATCTCACCCAAGTTTCCACTATCGGATAATCACAATGAAAATATAAATCAAAGCTCAACCGGAAGAGAGAGAATAGAGCATCATTACATCTTTAAAAAGATTCGGACCAGGAATGAATAAGATCCTCCTCAGATGAAAAGAAAAAAAGAATGTGGTAGTTATCGACAAGGCCCACAGTAGAATAATCTTGAAGATCTTAATATTTAAACATGAACCTATTAAAAACATAAACCGGAGGGTGAAAATTCAAAAAACAAGCAACCAGGGTCATCCTGTGTAGACCAGAAGCCTCATTAAACTCCAGAATTGACAGTTGAAGTTGTAGATCACCTTTGAAAAAAATAGGCACCATAGGGGAAAGTGCGATTCATGGAAACAATGAAAGAGAATCTGGATCTGAGAATGGGGCAAAAGATTGATCTTCATCAAGAACCAGTAGAGGCACCTCCCCCACAGAGGGGGGACGCTGATGCGCACAATCTATCAACATCTTCAATAATTCCAAAGGGAGGTAGAATCTTGATTGTGAAAGAGCAGAGGATCCACCCACTATTTTAGTGTTTTAGTGATTTTGATGGGTTTCACGATTTTTTATGACTTTTCGGGTGTCTAAGGTTTTTAGAGTTATTCATGATTTTACATTTTTTATGTGTTTTTAGTTTTTAATGTTTTCTATTGGATTTTTAGGAATTTTAATAATTTTTAACATTTTTAGGTATTTTAAGATCTTTTTTAATATTTTTGTTCGTTTTTGGGTATTTAGGGATTTTGAAGGTTTTTACAGTTTTATAGGGTTTTTAGGTTTTTTAGTTTTATAATGTTTTAAATGTTTTTAGAGTTGTTAACGTTTTTAGGGGTTTGTAGGGTCTTTATATTTTTTATAATGTTTATGGTTTTTATGGTTTTTAATGGTTTTAAAAGTTTTTTATAGGTTTTTTGGATTTTTTGGTTTTTAGTGGTTTTTAGGATTATTTAGCATTTTTAGCATTTTTTGGGTTTTTAGTGTTTATAAGTTTCTTTATGTTTTTAAGGTTTTTTTCAGGGTTTTCATGAATTTTATAATTGTTTACATTTTTAGGGATTTTTAATATTTTTTAGGATTTTATGGTTTGTAGGGTTTTTATGGATTTTGAGGGTTTTAAGGGTTTTTTGGTTGGTTTAGGTTTTTAGGGTTTTTTAGTTTTTAAGGGTTTAAAGGTTTTTTATGGGTTTTTAAAAAAAATTGGGATTAAAATAGTTTTTAACATTTTTAGTTGGTTTTTAGTGTTTTATGGTCTTTAATGGTTTTTAGAGGATTTTTAGGTTTTAGGGTTTGTAGGGATTTTTAGATTTTTTAGTATTTTTTTGGGTTTAAATTTTTTTGGGGTTTTATGGATTTCTTAGGGTTTTAGGTCTTTTTATGTTTTCACTGATTTGATGTCTTTTTTAAACATTTTTATGGGTTTTTATATTTTTCAAGGATTATGAGGGGTGTTAGGTGTTTATGGTTTTTCTTACGGGTTTTTGGGGTTTTTTGAGTTTTTAGGGATAACAGTTTTTTTATCATTTTTCAACATTTTTAAGGGTTTAAAGGGTTTTTAGAGTTTTTAAAGGGTTTTTAGTTTTTTATGGGTTGTTGTGGTTTTTAGGGGTTTTATAGTATTTATGGATTTTAAGTGTTTCTAGTATTCTAAAAATTTCATAGGGTTTTTTACTATTTTTAGGGTTATTTACCCTTTGAATGATTTTTTGGGATTTTTATTATTAATGTGGTTGTTTATATTTTTTGAGAGTTTGATGGTTTTTAGTGATTTTATGTATTTTTTGGTTTTTTGGGATTTTGATTTTTTTACATTTTAGGGGTCTTAATGTTTTTTAGATTTTTTTTTCATTTTTAGGGGTTTATAGGGGTTTTATAATTTTTAGTTGGTTTTAGGGGTTTTATGGGTTTTTAGGTTTCTAAAGGATTTTAGGGTAATTTTAGGTTTTTATTATTTTTTATATTTTTAAGTGCTTTTATGTTTTTAGCGTTTTCATAGGGATTTAGGGTTTTTTATGTTTTTTTGTTTTTTTTTTGAATTTTTATAATTTTTTGGTATTTAATGAATTTTTGGGATTTTTGAGGGTGTTTTGGGTTTTTAGTCTTTTTTGGGTTTTATGGTTATTTTGGTGTTTATTGTTTTTTTGATTTTTTTAACCATAATCAAATATATTTATTTTATTTATAAGAAACTTTTAGGGTAAGTGGGAACCAATAGAAACATCCATCAACATCAAGTACACCCTTGGGAAACACACATTACAAAATTCAATTTCAAAATAACCAGACACCGTACCATGACCGAATCATGCAACCTATTTCAAAGTAAAAAAAATAAAAACATCATGGAAAATCCTAAAAATCCCATGATTTAATCAAGGAACATAGAATGTAGTGAGAAAGTCTTGTCCTGTGCATATCATCACCATCATACACATAACCACACCATCATCTTGACACTAGCGTCCACCACCCCAACCTGCATCATCACCACCAAAGCATAGACAACCGAATACTGGAAATCATAATCACCACCAAGAGAAACCAAAACAAAACACTAAAGAAACAAAAAAAGAAAACTGAAGCCACAAATCAAAATAACTACAACTCTGAAAACACCATAAAGCCCTTCTAACCTTGAACCACAATCCAAAAAACATGTAGTTACCATTACACTAGATCCAAATAAGAGAGGTTTATAGGAATATGGGGTCAGAGCAAGTTAAGAGGCTAAGGATATCTTCATCACCTAACTATCATCAAGCCCAAGAAGCCTTCTTGAAAATAGCACAAAACCTTCTCCATGATCAAAATCTTCACCATGAATGGGACCAATTTCACAAAAACCAAAAAAGGACAAAATGCAAAAAAAACCATCTATGAATGGACATATGACATAGAATCTAAAGAAGAAACCAAAAAAATAGGGAAAATCAAAAAGATCCCCAGAAAGGGGGAGCTGGGGCTAAAACCCTAAAAGGAACAATTGTAAAGTGAAAGAGAAAAAGTCGATGAAATAATAGAAAAGAACTGAGAGATATGAACCTGGGGTCGAAACCCTAATAAGACCACCAAACTGGAAGAAGAAAAACAACAGATCAAGAGTAGCCAGATGAAGAAGCTACTGAATAGGAAGGATCGTGTTTCCTTTACTCCAAATTCCACGATCCCAAACCCACCTGAAAAACCAACACACCCATCCAGTACAAGTTCATGTGTGTCAGATCATGTCGGAAGAGTAGATAAGGAAGAAGGTATATAATACCATTCATAATAAGGAAGAATGATAAATACATAGTGAAGTAGAGAGAAACCCAATCGGAGAAGAGGGGAAAGAATATAACCTAGAGAATGATGCTGAAGAAGCTGGAGGATATCCAAATCTTCTTGGGAGGCTCTCAAACCCCAGGAGAGGGTGAAGTCTGGAGTGAAGGATGGGATAAATGACCAAGATAATGGGGCACCATTATCTCTCCATTTTAGTTTGTTAGGGTATTGAGGATTTTTATATTTCATAACATTTTTGGGGTTTAAAGGGTTTTCAGAGTTTTAATTTTTTTGGGTTTTTATGGGTTTTTGGGATTCTTATGGTCATTTGGGGTGTTACAGTTCTTATGGATTTTAGATTTTTATAGGTTTTTAGGTTTTTAACATTTTTTAGGTTTTTAGGGGTTTTAAGTGTTTTGGGTTTTTATGGATTTCATAGGGTTTTTCAGGGAATTTAGGGTTTTTTACATTTTTTGGGATTTTTAAGTTTTTTGTATATTTTTATTGGTTTTCAGGGTTTTAGGGATTTTTAGGATTTTAGGGTTTCATAGTATTATGGTTTTTGGGGGTAATTAAAATTTTTTAATTTTATTTGGTGTTTTAAGTCTTTTTGGATTTTATTTGTATTTTAGGGGTTTTTGGTGGTCTTTATAGTTTTTAGTGGTTTTAGGGGTTTTAAGGTCTTTTAAAGGATTTTTAGGGATTTATCAGTTTTTAGGATCCATAGGGGTTTTAAGTGTTTTTATTTTTTTATGGTTTTCTTAGGGTTTTTCAGGTTTTTAGAGTTTATAGTGTTTTTATGGATTTTTTGTAATTTTTTACGATTTTTATTATTTTTAGGGTTTTTTTATTTTAATAGATTTTAGGGCTTCTAGGGTTGATAGAGTTTTTATTTTTTTTATTTGGTTTTAGGGGTTTTTTTAATTTTTTAGGGATTATATGGTTTTTAAAAATTTTAACATTTTTAGGAGATTAATGGTTTTTTATAGTTTTTATTTTTTAGTGATTTTTAGATTTTTACAGTTTTTAATGTATTTTTTTGTTTCTTAAGGGTTTTAAGGATTTTTGGGGTATTGGGAGGTTTTTTGGGTTTATATATATATATATATATATTTTTCATTTTTATGGGTTTCAACTATTTTTAAGTTTCAACATTTTCTAAGGCATTTCAGGGTTTTATGTTTTTTGTGTTTTAGAGATTTTTTGGGATTTATTAGATTTTCATGGTTTTCAGGGGTTTTAAGAATTTATAGGGTTTTAAGTCGTTTATGGTTATTGGTTTTTTTAGGTTCTTTTTGTTTTTAGGGTTTTTTTAGTTTTTTAGGGTTTATTAGATTTTTTTAGTGGTTTTATGTGTTTGAAGGGTTGTTGAAGCTTCTAGTTGTTTAGGTTTTTGTGGGTTTATTGGGGTTTGATGGTTTTTAGGGATTTTATGGTTTTTAGAGTATTTAAGATAATCTAGGGGTTTTTTGGGTTTTTAGTGTTTTTATAGGTTTTTATAGGTTTTATGTGCATTTAGATTTTTAAGGTTTTCTTAGCAGTTTTCATGATTTTTAGGATTTTTACATTTTTGGTAATTTTATGGTTTAGGGGGTTTTTTGCATTTTTTAAGGTTTTTAAGGGTTTTTAGATATTTTTAACATTTTCAGGGTCTGACAGGGTTTTAGATTTGTTATTGGTTTTTATTGTCTTGGGTATATGGTAGTTATGGTTGTTAGGATTTTTAGTGTTTTTAGATGTTTTAATGTATTCTTTCGATTTTTCATCATTTTTTGGGAGTTTTAAATATTTAGGTATTTTTCGGCATTTTTAAGAATTTTTATGGGTTTTTATGGTTTTTAGGGATTTCTGGGGTTTTTAGTATTTTTTGGGATTTTATGGTTTTGGGGGGTTTTGGGGTTTTTTAGGGTTTTAAGGTTTTAGAGTTTTTTATCAATTTAGGGGTTTAAATGTTTTATATAGTATTTAGTAGTTTTTATTATTATTTGGGTTTTTTAAATGATTTAAGGTTTTTAGGGGTTTTTAGAGCTTTTAGAGATTTTGTTTTTTTAGGTTTTTAGGGGTTTAAAGTGTTTTATGGTTTTTAAGGTTTTCTTAGGATTTTTCAGCAAGAGGGGTTTTTATGTTTTTAGAGATTTTAGGAATTTTCTAGGATGTTTATACTTCATAGGGTTTTTAGGGATTTTTATGGTTATTTGGGGTTTTAGGGTTTTTATTTATTTATTTCTTGTATTTTGGGGGGTTTTGGAGTCTTTACATGATTTAAAAATTTTTAGGGGTTAAACTGTTTTTATAGTTTTTAGTTGTTTTGGGTTTTTATTGGTCTTTAGTGTTTTGTATTTTTTAGGGATTTTTATTGTTTTTATAGTTTTTAGGGTTTAAGGATTTATAAGGTTTTTAGTATTTTTTACGATTTTGGGGGATTAAAATGTTTTTATTTTTTATTTTTTTCATAGGTATTTTTTATGGTTTTTATGGTTTTTTGTTTTTAGATATTTTAGGACATTTTTTAATAATTTTTTAAATTTTTGTTGTTTTAGGGGTTTTAGGGTTTTTTGGGTTTTCCAGTTTTTAGGGTTTTTAAGGGCTTTTAGAGTTTTTTAACATTTTGTGGGGTTTAATGGGATTTTAGATTTTTAGTGGGTTTTTAGGGATTTTACTTTTTTTTTTGGGTATTTATGGTTTTAGGGGTTGTTATGGTTTTTTGTGTTTTTAGGGTTTTTGGCGGTTTTTTGTGTTTTTAGGGTTTTTGGTGGTTTTTTGGGATGTTAGGGTTTTTACATATTTAGGTGGTATTTGGGATTTTTAGGATTTTTATGGTTGTTAATTTTTTTAGGGATTTTGAGGGTTTTTAGAGTTTCTTATGGTTTTTAGGGTTTTTTATGTTTTTTGGGTTTTTGGGTTTTTTTGTGTTATTTAGGGTTTAAAAGGTTTTTAGAGTTTTTATCATTTTACGGTTATAAGGGATTTTAATAGTATTTGTGACTTTTTACTTTTTTATAGAATTTATGTTTTCATAAGTGTTTACAGGTTATTAGGTTTTTTTGGTTTTTTTAGTGTTTTTAGCATTTTTTTAAGGTTTTTTGGTTTTTAGGGGTTTTAACTGGTTTTAGGATATTAGTGTTTTCCTAGTATTTTAAATTTTTTTAGGGTTTTTTATATTTTAATGGATTTTTACGGTTTTTAATGACTTTTGTGGTTTTTTATGGTTATAGGGATTTTTAGGTTTTTTAGGTTTGTAGGGTTTTTATACTTTTTGGGGTTTTAGGGTTTTATGAGTTTTTTGGGGTTTTAAATATTTTTAATAGTTTTTAATGTTTCGAGGGTTTTAATGGGTTTTAGAGATTTTAGTGATATTTTAGAGTTTTATTGGTTTTATGGGTTTTTTAGGTTTTTATTTATTTTTAATATTTAAATTTTTTAGGGTTTTTGGGTTTTTATCATTTTTTGTTTTTACTATTCTTAAGTGTTTTTAGATTTTTAGGTTTTTTTTTGTTTTTTACATTGTTATGGATTTTTAGGTTGTTTTTGGATGTTTGTGATTTTTAGGGATTTTAGGGTTTTTTAGAGGTTTTAGGGGTTTTAGGGGTTCAATGGGGTTTGTATGGTTTTTAGAAGTTTTTTTGTTTTTTTGTGTTTTATATGTTTTTTTAGAGTTTTTATGTTTTAAGGGGTTTAATGAGTTTTTAGAGTTTTTATAGGTTTTTTGGTTTTTTTGGTGTTTTATTGTAATTAAGAGTTTTATGGTCTTTGGGGTCTTTAGGGTTTTTTGTGTTTTTTGTTATTATTGGGTTTATGTTTTTTTAGGTTTTTGTGGTTTTCTTGAGGATTTTTGGTTTTTAGGGTTTTTTATGTTTTTAGGGATTTTTTTGTGATTTTTTATGATTTTTATGGATGTTAATGGGTTTTAAGAATTTTGAGGGTTTTTCAAGTTTTTATGGGTATCATGTTTTTTGTTCTGCTTGTTCTTTAGGGTTTTTTAAGTTTCTAAATATTTTATGTTTTGAAGACATTTTTAATTATTTTAGGGTTTCGAATAGATTTTATTGTTTTTGGGGATTTTTATGGGGTTTTGGGGGTTTTTGGTTTTTAGGGGTTTTGGGTTTTTAGTGCCTTTTAAGGTTTATAACAATTTTTAGGTTTTTATGGGTTTTATGTGTTTTTATGTTTTAAGGTTTTAAGGTTTTATTAGGCTTTTTTGGGTTTTTATATTTCAATGAATTTTAGATCTTTTTAGTATTTTTATGCTTTTTAGTGTTTTTAGGGATTTTTAGTTTTCTATGGTTTTTCGGGTTTACCAGGTGTTTGTGGTTTTTTGAGGGGTTTAGCATGTTTTTTGAGTTTTTAGGGTTTTTAAGGTTTTTAGTGTTTTTTTAAATTTTTTGGGGTTAATTGTTTTTTAGATTTTTTAGTAGTTTTTAGGGTCTTATGGTTTTCTTGTGTTTTTTTGTGTTTTAGGGGTTTTATGGTTTTTAGGGGATTTTAGGGGTTTTATGGCCACATTAGGGTTTTTAGGGTTCATGGAGTTTTTAGGTTTTTTCGGGGTTTTACGTGTTTTTGGGGTTTTACTTATTTTTCATAGGGTTTTTTGGGTTTTTCTGTTTTTTTGATTTTAAGGGTTTTGAGTGATTTTTTAGAACTTTTTGGTTTTTTAGGGATTTTTGAAAGTTTGACTAGTTTTAAATTTTTTTATGGTTTTTAGGGTTTTAGGGGGGTTTTCGTTTTTAGGATTTTTAGTGGTTTAAAGTTATTATTGGTTTTTTTGTTTTTTCTTAGGGATTTTTCATGGGTTTTTTTTGTTTTTATGATTTTGTTGAGATTATTAGGGTTTTTAAGGGGTTTTAGAGTTTTAGTAGGGTTTGGAGTTTATGGGGTTTCTTTGTATATTCTATAGTTTTTATGTAATTTTATGGTTTTTAGAGTTTTTAGGTTTTTAGGTATTTTTTTCTAGGGGATTCAAATGTTTTTTAGGGTTTTTATTTTCTTATAATGTTTGTCCAGTTTTTTTAAGATTTTTATGATTTTAAGGGTTTTTAGGGATTTTTTTGATTTTTATAGTTTTTAGGGTTTGCAGGTTTTTTTAGGGATTTTAGTGTTTTAGGGTTCTTAGGGGTTTTATTTGATTTTTTGTTTTTAATGTTGTTATAGGGTTATATAAGTTTTTTAGTTTTTTCAACAATTTTCGGGATTTATTGGAATTTTTTTAGATTTGTATTGGTTTTAGGGGTTTTAGTGATTTTGAGGGGTTTTAGGGATTTTTAGGGATTTTTTGTTTTTTCGGTTTTTTGGGTGTTTTTTGATTTTTTAGGGGTTTTAGGGTTTTATAGTTGTTTAATTTTTTTAGGGGATTTAAAGGCGTTTTTTTAGTTTTTGGTGGTTTGGGGTTTTTTTGGGGTTTAGGCGTTTTTTGGTTTTTATGGGTTTTTTTGGTTTTTTGGGTTTTTACGGTTGTTTTGGGATTATAGGGTTTTTATTTTTTTTAGGTTTTTTAAAGGTTTTACGTGTGTTTTGGTTTGGAAGGTTTTCATGGGGGGTTTCAGGGTGTTTATAGGTTTTTTCATTTCTAGGGATTTTTATATCTTTTTTAGGATTTTTATCAATTTGGGGGTTTTTACGGATTTTGACGGGTTTTAGGGTTTTAGGGTTTTATGATTTTTAATATTTGGGTGTTTTTAGATTTTTTAGAGGTTTTATGTGATTTTATGTTTTTATGTTTTTCTTATATTTTTTCAATCTTTTTTGGGTTTTCTTTATTTTTATGTATTTTTAGGATTTTTGTTGATTTTTAGGGGTTTTAGGGGTTTTTTGGTTTTTTGGGTTTTTTGAGTTTAGTGAGTTTGTTGTGTTTTTATGGTTTTTGATTTTTTTTAAAAACATTAATGGTTTTAATGGGTTTTTATAGTTTCTTAGTAGTTTAGGGTTTTTATGGGTGTTTAGGTTTTTTAATGTCTTCAGGGATTTTTATGGTTTTTAGTGTAATTATTTTTTATCATTTTTTAGTATTATAGGATTTCTAAGTGTTATTAGTTTTTTTAAGGTTTTATTATAAATTTTCTGGTTTTTAGGGGTTTTTTTATATATTTATGGATTTTTATGGATTTTTAGGGTTTATAAGGATTTTGAGATTTTTTTGGGGATTTTTAGGGGTTTTATAGGTTTTTGGGTATTTGGGATTTTTTGAGTTTTTAAAGTTTTTAATGGTTTTTTAGTGTTTATTAACATATTTAGGGATTTAAATAGTTTTTATATTTTATAGTTGTTTCAAGTGCTTTTATTGTTTTTTAGGGTTTTTATGGTTTTTACGGTTTTTTATGGGTCATATTTTTTTTATATTTTTTAATGATTTTAGTTCTTTTTAGGTTTTTATGGGTTTTATTTGTTTCTAGTTTTTTAAGGTTTTCTTACAATTTTCAAGTGTTTTTTTGGGTTTTTTTACGTGTTTTGGGATTTTTAGGGATATTTTTGGATTTTTAGGGCATTCATGATTTTTTGGTATTTAAGGGTTTTTTTTGTTCTTTAGGGTTTTTTTGTTTTTTTATAAATTTTTACATTTTTAGGATTTTATAGGTTTTTTATAGTTTTTAGTATTTTTATGGGATGTAGTGTTTTTAAGGGCCTTAGGGGGTATTGTGTTTTTAGGGGTTTCAGGGTTTTAAGGTTCTTTTGGGGGTTTAGTGTTTTAAGCCTTTATGGGTTTAAATTGATTTCAAGTTTTTAATGTTTTATTTGAATTTTTAGTTTTTAAAGGGGTTATAGGGGTTTTTATTGTTTTTATTGTTTTTATGTTTTTAGGGATTTTTTAGGATTTTATGGTGTTTATTGTTTTTTGGGAATTTTTTGGGTTTTTAGGGGTTTTTGGGTTTTTATGGTTTTTAGCATTTATAGGTTTTTAGGGGTTTTATGTGTGTTTAGGATTCTAATATTGTCCTAGTTTTTTCATTGTTTTCTGTTTTTTTCCTGTTTTTTTGTTTTTATGGATTTTTAGGGAATTTATGATTTTTATGGGGTTTTTGGGTTTTTTGGGTTTTTATGGATTTTTGGGCTTTTTCAGTTTTTAGGGTATTTAAGGTTTTTTATACTTTTTAAATTTTTTTATTGGTTTAAAGGTTTTTTATATTTTTTTAATTTATTTTAGTGTTTTTATGGTTTTTTAGTTTTGTTAAGGTTTTTATAGTTTTTTATGTTTTTCAGGTTTTTATTGTTATTAGGAATTTTAGGGTTTTTAAATTGGGGGGGTGGGGGTTAAGTGTTTTTAGGTTTTTAAGGATTTCTTAAGGGTTTTGGGTTTTTTCTGTTTATAGCTTTTTATAATTTTTATGTAATTTTAGTTTTTTTTTGGATTTTTATGGGTTTTTAAGGGTTTTAGAGTTTTTATGGTTTACTTGGGTTTTAAGGTTTATTTTTATTTTTTAGGGTTTCTAAAGTATTTTGGAGTTTTAAATCATTTTAGGGGCTAAAGCTATTTTAGAGTATTTAGTTTTTTAAGATTTTTTGGTTTTTATTGGGTTTTAAGGTTTTTAGGGGTTTTAGGGGTCTTATGGTTTTTAGGGTTTTTAGACTTTTTTAGGTTTTTAGGGTTTTATGTTCTATTGGGTTTTAAAAATTTTCTTAGGGGTTTTCAGGCATGTTTGGTTTTTTACATTTTAGGTGTTTTTTGGGTTTTTTTGATTTCTAGGGTTTTTTGGGTTTTTTGGGTTTTTAGGGTTTTGAGTGTTATTAGGGTTCCTTAGGGTTTTTATGGTTTTTTTAGTTTTTATTTTTTTATGTTACATTTTAGTTTTTAACAATTTTATGGGTTTAAATGTTTTTTAGGGTTTTTTTTTTGGTTTTTAGTGGTTTCATGAGTTTTTCAAGTTTTTAGTGGTTTTTTTTATGTTTTTTGGGTTTTTAGGGTTTTTAGTGTTTTTTCTTATTTTATGTTTTTTTTGGTTTTTTAATTGTTTTATGGTTTTTAAGTTTTTTCTAGAGGCTTTTTAGGTTTTTTATGGATTTTATGATATTTTTATGATTTTTATGTATTTTTAGGGTTTCGAGGGTTTTTGTGGTGTTCTATGTTTTTAGAGCTTTTATAGTTTTTATATTTTTTCAATCTTTTTAAGGTTTTTTGGGGTTTAAATGGTTTTTATATTTTTTACTGGTTTTTGGGGTTTTATGGGTATTAAAAGTTTTTAGTTTTTTATGGGTATTAGGATTTATGGTTTTTAGGATTTTTATCATTTTTAAGGGGTTTAATTTTTTTTGGGTTTTAAGGTTTTAAAACGGTTATTTGGGTTTTTAGTTTTTTTTACGGTTTTGGGGGTTTTAGGGTTTTTAGGATTTTTAGGTTTTTATGAGTTCTATGTTTTTTTGTTTTTAATGTTTTAGTAGGGGTTTTACATGTATTATTCTTTTTTAAATGTTTACTCAATTTTATGTATTTTATACTTTTTAGGGTTTCTTGGTATTTGGGGGTTTGTAGAGTATTTTAGGGGTTTTTTGGGGTTTATGGTTTTTTGGGTTTTTATGGTATTTTTTGAGTTTTTTTGAGTTTTTAATGTTTTTAGAGTTTTTAGACATTTATAGGGGTTTCAAATTCCTTAGTGTATTTACTGGTTTATTAGGTTTTATGGGTTTTTAAGGGGATTTATAGTTTTTATGGATTTTATGGTTTTTAAGCATTTTTAGCATTTTTAGGTTTTTAGGGGTTTTAACTGTTTTTATGTTTTCTATGTTTTCTATGTTTTCTTAGGGGTTTTATTGGATTTTTTTTGTTTTTTGGAATTTGTAAGGGTTTTTTAAATTTTAAGGGGTTTTAGGTTTTTTAGTAATTTAGGGATTTAAGGGTATTTTTTGTGTTTTTTGGGTTTTTAAGAGTTTTTTTTTGTGTTTTTAGGATTTTTAGGGTTTTTTAGATATTTTTTTAAAACATAATGTTTAAGGTTTTTTAGAGTTCTTATGGGTTTAATGTTTTTTGAGGGTTTTTTATGCTTTTAGTTGTTTTAGCATATTTAGTGGTTTTATTGACTTTAAGAGTTTTTAGTATTTATCATGTTTTTAGGGATTTATGTATTTTTAGGTTCCTAAGGATCACTTTGGGGGATTTAATTTTTTTGGGTTTTTATCATTTTTAGGGATTTTTTAGGGTTTTTATAGATTTTTACTATTTTTGGGATTGGTTTTTCTCATGGTATTTTAATTTTTTTGGGTTTTTATGGTTTTTGTTTTGAGTTTTTAGGGGGTTTTGAGTTATTTAGTGTTTATAAGGGTTTTTATAGTTTTTAATTTTTTTACATGTTTAAAGGGTTTTTAATGTTTTTAATGGGTTTAAGAGTTTTTACTAGTTTTAGTGTTTTTAAGACTACTAAGTGTTTTTACGGTTTTTTTGGGTTTTCAGGGTTTTTAGGGTTTTTTATGGTTTTTAACATTTTTTTTGGTTTTTAGTGATTTTAAGTGTCCTTTGATTTTTTGGGTTAAATTTTGTTTTTTCAGAGTTTTTAGAAGTTTTTATGTTTTCAGGGATTCTTTGGGTTTTTTATAATTTTTATTGTGTTTTAGTCTTTTTGGGATTTTGAGGGTTCTTAGGGATTTTTAATTTTTTTAGGGTTTTTATGTTTTTTTGTGGTTATTTGATTTTTTTGTGTTTTTCCTAGTTTTTAGAGTTTTTTTATAGCTTATTTTCATTTTTATGGTTATAAATGGTTTATTGAGTTTTTAGTTGGTTTTTAGGGTTTTAATGAGTTAGTTGGGTTTTTATGGTTTTTAGGGGTTTTATTGTTTTCAGGGGTTTATATTGATTATTAGTTTTTTGGGGTCTTATATTTTTTAGGACTTTGATGTTTTCTTAGGTTTTTTTCATGGTTTTTATGAGTTTTTACATTTTTAGGAACTTTTAGGTCTTGTTTGGTATTTTTATGGTTTTTAGCGGATTTAGGAATTTGGGGGGAGGGGGTTAGGTTTTTAGGGTTTTTATAGGTTTTATGGTTTTTTGATTTTTAGAGTTTTTTAGTTTTTTAGGTGTTTAAGGTTATTTATAATTTCTAAAAAAATAGAGGATACAAATATTTTAGAGTTTTTAATTTTCTCTAGGTTTTTTATGGTTCTCATGGGTTTTCTGATTTTAAGGGATTTAGGGGTTTATAGTCACTTAGGGTTTTTATAGTTTTTATGTTCTTAGGGGTTTTATGTGTTTTTAGGTTTTTAAGGGTTCCTTAATGTTTTTTTCTTTTTAAGGTTATTTATGTTTCTAGGGTTTCTTAGGAATTTTTATGATTTCTATGATTTTTTCAGGTTTTTAGAGATTTTGAGGGGTTTTAGGGTTTTTAGGGTTTTTAATGGTTTTTAGGGGTTTTTAGGGTTTTTCATATTTTTTTGTTTTTAGATGTTTTCAATATTTTTAGGTTTTTATGGTTTTATTAGGGGATATCAGGGGTTTTAGCATTTTTTTTATGTTTTTAGAGATTTTTTATATATTTTTCAAAATTTTATGGTTTTTAGGGTTTTAGTGATTTTGTGTCATTGGAGGGTTATTTAGGGTTTTTACGGTTTTTATTGTTTTTTTGAGTTTTTATGGCTTTTGATTTTTTTAAGTTAGTATGGATTTTAGTGTTTTTATTATTTTTATGGGTTTAATGTATTTTTATAGTTATTAGTGGTTTTCGGGTTTTAATAGGGGTTTCAAGGTTTTTATGTGTTTTATGGATTTTAAGGGTTTTGGGTTTTGAGGGTTTAAAGGTTTTTTAGCGTTTTTGGGTTTTAAAGGGTTTTAAGTGCTTTAGGTTTGTTTGGTTTTCTTACGTGTTTTCATGGTTTTTAGTGTTTTTATGTTTTTATGGATTTTTAAGTTTTTTTATTATTTTTTATATTTTTATGGTTTTTATAGATTTTAGTGTTTTTAATGTTTTTAACATTTTTATGGTTTTTATGGATTTTAGGTTTTTAGGGTTTTTTAGTGTTTTTAGGGATTTATGGTTTTTAGAGTATTTTAATGTTTTTAGGGATTTAAAGTGTTTTTAGAGTTTTAGTGGTTTTTACGGTTTTTATGGGCGGAAGAGGTTCAGGGCTAGGCCATCCTAACCCCCGAAAAATCATTAAAACTTAAAGAGAAAATTACAAGATGGGTCGACAAGGGTAGGAGTGAATCTCACCCTTCATATCTGAGTCAACCAAGGGAGAACAAAAAGATGGGGACACAAAGGACCACATCAAGCATCTTTCATTAATCGCCCTTTTCGAGAGAGCTTCTGCCACTGAGTTAGCCTCCCTGTAAACATGAGACACACTGAAGCTCAGAGACCGGGAGATATCAAGGAACTTAATCCAATGTTAGAGTAGTTGCCACGAGACATCCCTAGAAAAATTCTTAAGAGCTGCAACAGCAAGCATCGAGTCCTACTCAATCCAAATCCTCTACCACCCAAAATGACTCACATATTTCACAGCCTTTATAATGGCTCAAAGCTCCGCTTCATAAGCAGAACCATCCCCAATAAAATGAAAGAAGCATCCCTTGACGAACCCTCTAGAAGTACGAAAGACACCGCCACACCACGAGGGCCCTGAAGCTCCCCGTGTCGCACCATCAACATTGACTTTCAACCATGTTGGAATTGGAGGAATCCATCTAACCAACATCAGGACCAATGGTTTCCTACTTCGGCCAGCAACCCCAAGAGAGTGCAGTAACGTTAGATCATTAAAATCATTCCACATCAAACTTGTTTGAATTTGCGAAGTAGTCTAAATCATCTTGTGAATGGAGAACATGCCTCCATGTAGTGTAAGGGTTGCCGATTGAAGGTGGAAGCATTGCAAGCAGCCCAGACATAATGAATAATTTTCACCACACCAGCGAGAAGCAGGTTATGAACCTGATTACTTTGTTTCGTCTCCACCAGGCCACGCAAAAAATTACAAATCAGTCCTTGAAGGCAGCAGTTCATGTGGAAGCATTGTAGTAGATGACAACAAAGGTCTGAGGAAAAGGTAAAATTTAGGAAGATGTGATCACAATTCTCTTCCTGCATCCTACATAAAAAACAAGTAGAAGCAAGATGCCGGCCAGCCATTTTCAGCTAAGCATGAGTTGGAAGCCGATTCCGCCAAATTTTCCAGATCAGAAAAACTGTGATGGGGGAATGAAAGGAGCCCTGAATTTTTTCAGCCACAATGGGGAATTCATCCCCTGCTGGCACTTTAGATGACAAAAATCACAGGTATTGAATTTACCCACCATGTCGGGCCGCCATATGAGGGTATCAATGCCAGCAAAGGCATATCTCTGAATTTTGATAGCAATATTGCTCTGAAGGAAAGTCCCCAGGTCATTCAGCTTCTGAATGAGGCTAGCATATCTTCAAGGGTGTTGACGACTACCTCCTCAACAAGAGCACTGGCCATGTCAACCTCAACTAGAACTCTTGCATAATTCCCATATCTTGGGTTGTCTTTTACTTATCAATTCTAATGGGAAATCCCACTAAAGAGGCAATATCTCACAGGATTCGCATGTGCCAATATAACCAATTCAACATACAGATACGGATCCAGAACTGTGCAAAAGTGTTCTTGACACTGAATGAATCAAAATTCAGGTCCCAGTCTTGAATCCTCAGAAGCCCGGGTTTAATGTATAGAGATCCAAATCCCCAGGCTCACCTTTTTCACTCATTAGAGGGAAAGATAATATGGTAGAAGCCCCGACCCATTGTCGTCATCTTCCATTCAGAGAATCCCCATATATCCGCAATGTTTTTGGAAAGGTGACCACTTCTCCAAAGGTTTTCCACTTTCCACATGATCACTCTCGCAATGATGGAAAACCGGCATAAGATTTCCCCTTCTTGCAGCGCTTCCTGATTTGCAGAGACATGCGCAATCCACCCCTTCCGAATAACACTGCTAGGAGAGGGAGCATCATAGTCCATGATGTTGAGCGAGGCCGTAGATTTCATAACATCAGAAAAATTCTTTTTGGATCTAGATTATTCCAAGGCATCGCCAATAGCAGTCGCCTACGATTTATTAGATCCATGGAGATGAAAAAGATATTTGTTCCCAAACAAGTCGAGCTGCCCTAGAGGATCATCTATGACCTTCACATCTGCAGGGGCCGCATCCAGTGGTAGCAAGGGCGCCCCATTCTCGCCCTGCTCCCAAACTTTCTCCATCTTCTTCTTAGGGTTTTTATAGGGTTTTAGTGTTTTTAAGGTATTTTTTGTTTTTGTGATTTCATGGATTTTAGGGTTTTTTGGTTTTTGTGTTTTTTGGTTTTTAAGGGGTTATAATTTTTTTAGATTTTTGATGATTTCATAGAATTTTTATTGGTTTTTAGGTTTTTTAACTTTTATTAGGAATTTTTTGAGATTTTTTTAAAATTTTAAGGGTTTTATTGTTTTTTGGGATTTTGACGGTTTTATAGGTTTTTAGAAATTTTTAATTTTTTTATTTCTTAGGGGGGTTTTATATTTTTAGAGATTTTAAGGTTTTGTAGATTATTTTAAAAATTTTAGTTGTTTAAAGGGTTTTTATAGTTTTTATTTGTTTTTATGTTTTTTATTGGGTTTAGGGTTGTAATTTTTTCATAGTTTTTTTAGGGTTTTTAGTATGTTTACATTTTTAGGGA
This sequence comes from Viscum album, assembly GCA_963277665.1. NCBI lineage: Eukaryota > Viridiplantae > Streptophyta > Magnoliopsida > Santalales > Viscaceae > Viscum > Viscum album. Next base: position 1,634,517,615 of record OY728157.1, on the reverse strand, counting down.
TTTTTAGGGATTTTTTTAGGATATTTATGGGTTTTATGGTTTTTACGGATTTTTAGGTGTTTTAGGGGTTTTGAGTGATTTAGGGTTTTATAGTTTTTTGGGTTTTAGGTTACTTTATAGTTTTTATGTTTTTTATTGTTTTTAGAGGTTTTTAATGTTTTAGGGGTTTAAAGGGTTTTTAGAGTTTTTATTTTTTTTCAGTGTTTAAGGGTTTATTTTAAGTTTTTAAGGGTTTTAATGTATTTTATGGTTTCTATGGATTTTAATTGTTGTAATAATTTTTTAGAATTTTAATTGTTTTCAGGTTTTTAAGATCTTATTAGGGGATTTCAATTTTTTTAGGGTTTTTTACATTTTTTGGTTTTTTAGCAATTTTTATGGGTTTTTAGGTTTTTTTTGGTTTCATAGGATTTTTAGGTTTCTTAGGGATTTTAAATAATTTTAGGTTTTTTATCATTTTTAGGGTTTTTAGTCTGTAAGAGGTTTTAAGTTCTTTTTGGTTATTAAGGATTTTTAGGATTTTCAGGGTTTTATGGATTTTTATATTTTTTTAAACATTTAGTATTTTTTAGGATTTTTATGGTTTTTATGATTTTAAGGAATTTTGTGGGTTTTAAGAGGGTGTATAGTTTTATTTTATTTTATTTTGGGTTTTAGGTTTTTTGATTTCTTTTTGATTTTTAGGGGTTTTATAGTTTTTAACATTTTTAGTGGTTTAAAGGGTTTTTAGAGTTTTTATTTGGTTTTTACAGTTTATATGGGTTTTTTATGGTTTCAGGGGTTTTATGGTTTCTTAGGGTTTTTATGGTTATTATGGTTTTAGGTGTTTTTATAGGTTGTTAGGGTTTTATTGTTTTTATGGTTTATAGGGTTTTTTATGCTTTTAGCATCTTTTAGTTTTTTAGGGGTTTTAATTGTTTTCATGTTTTTAAGTTTTTCTGTAGGATTTTTTTTGGATTTTTTACAATTTTAAGTATTTTTAAGAATTTTCTATGATTTTTATGTTTTTTGTGATTTTTATTGTTTTTTGTGGATTGGGGGGGTTTATGGGGTTTTTTTGGGTTTTAAAAGTTTTTTTATTTTTTGTAATTTAGGGTTATTTAAAATGTAATAATATTTTATTGGTTTAAAGGGTTTTTAATTTTTTTTTTGATTTTTTGGGTTTTCCTGGGTTTTTAGGAGGTTTAATGTTTTTAGAGGTTTTATGGTTTTTAGTAGTTTTTAGGGTCTTTTAAATATTTTAACATTTTTCGGTTTTTATTGGACTTAAGTGTGTTTTAGGTATGTAAGGATTTCATAAGTTATTTTTGTGTATATTGGTATTTTCAAAGATTTTTTAGGAATTTTATGGTTTTTCATATTTTTATTGATTTTGTGGGTTATTTAGGGTTTATTTATTTGTATGTTTTTTATAATTTTTTAAGTGCTTTATGGGTTTTAAGTGGTTTTAGGTTTTTAACTTTTTATTAAGGGTTTTCATGTTTTTATTGGTTTTTATGTTTAAAGGGAATATTTGGGATTTTATGGTTTCACATCCTTTTTAGGGATTTTAAGGGTTTTTAAGGTTTTGGGGGGTTTTTTTGTTTTCTGGTTATTAGGGTGTTTTTTATTTTTTTAGGGTTTTAAGTTTTTTTATATTTTTTACCATCTAAATGGGTTTAAAGGGTTTTTTTTGAGTTTTTAGTGGTTTGGGGTTTTTATAGGTTTATATTGATTTTAAGGTTCTTAGGGGTTTTAATGTGTTTTTGTGTTTTTATTGTTTTTTATGGTTTTTAGGTTTTTTATCATTTTTTAAGTTTTAGGGGGTTTAATCATTTTTAGGTTTTTAATGTTTTCTTAGGGTTTTTACGGTTTTTTGGTTCTTCTTCATTTTTAATAATTTCTAGGGAATTTTAGGATATTTATTTTTTTTAGGTTTTTTATAGATTGGGATGGTTTTTATGGATATTTTTATTTTTAGTATTTTGGGGGGGAGTTATGGGTTCTCAGTTTTTTTATCCTTTCTAAGGGTTTAAATGGTTTTATTGTTTTTATCATTTTTATGGGATTTTAGTATTATCTTATTTTTTAGCGATTTTTTTCTGGATTTCAAGTGTTTTTTGGGTTTTTATGGTCTTTTAGTGTTTTTAGGGTTTTTTTATCATTTTACTGTTTTTTGTGGTTTTAAGTATTTTTATGTTCTTAAGGTTTTCTTATGGTTTTGGGGGTTATTATAATTTTGATGTTTGAGGTCTTTTTAGGATTTCTATTATTCTTGGGGGTTTTAGGGATTTTATGGGTCTTTAGGGATTTAAGGTTTTTTCTAATTTTAATGGTTTATTTTGGTTTTTAGAGGTTTTTTGAGCTTTTTTGATTTTATAGGTTTTTAGAGTTTTAAAAAAAATTCAGAGATTAAAGTGTTTTTAGAGTTATAGAGGTTTTTTAGAGTTTATATGGGTTCTTAGAGTTTTTAATGTTTTGGGGTTTTATGAGTTTTAGGGTGTTAGGGGTTTTTTGAGCTTTTATATTTTTAGGGGTTTTAATTATTTTTAGGTTTTATTATGGTTTTTCAAGGTTCTTAGGGTTTTTACATTTTTAGGGTTTTTTATGGATTTTTAAGGATTTTTATTGATTTTAGGGTTTATAGGGACTTTGAGGGGTTTTAGTGTTTTTAATGGGTTTTAGGGTTTTTTGGATTATTAAGGGGTTTTTTGAGTTTTAGGGTTCCAAAGGGTTTTTAGAGTTCTTTACTGTTTTTTAGGGTTTAAAGTGTTTATATATTTTTTTGTAGTTTAAGTTTTTATGGGTTTTTAAAATTTTATATGGTTTTATGAGTTTTATGGTATTTAGGGATTTTTTTTGTGTTATCTTGGGTATTTTAGGGGTTTTTTAGAGGGTTTTATTATTTTTATGGTTTTTTATGGATTTGAGGGTTTTTATGGATTTTTGGTTTTAGGGTTTATTCAACAAAAATTAAGGCTCTATGGTTTTTTATATTTTTTATTTATTTTAGTTGTTTAATGGGGTTTTAGAGTTTTTTTTTGTTTTTAGGAGTTTTATGTATTTTGAGGGGTTTTATGGTATTTATGGTTTTTATTGTCTGTAGGGTTTTTTGAGTTTTTATGGGTTTTTAGGGTTTTTAGGTTTTTTTGTTGTTTTATGTGTTTAATGTGTTTTTGTGTTTTATTAGGGGTTTTCTGGATTTTAGGGTTTTTCATGTTTTTAATGATTTTTATGGAAAGTGTCATATTTTTATGGTTTTTAATGGTTTTTAATGATTTTGAGCAGTTTTAGGGTTTTTTAGTGTATTTAGGCATTTTATAGTTCTTTGGCGGTTTTCAAGACAATTTGTTTTTGCGTTTTGAGGGTATTTATTGATTTTTAGAGTTTTTAACATTTTTAGGGGTGTAAACGGGTTTTTTTTGAGTTTTTAAAGGATGTTTGGGTTTTTTTTGGGTTTTTAGTGTATTTTGAAATTTTTAGTGGTTTTTAGGGTTTGTTAAGGTTTCTTAGTGTTTTTTGGATTTTTTAGGTATTTGAGGGTTTTTTTATTAATTTTAGGTTTTTATGGTTTTTATGAGTTTTTATTGTTTTTACGGTCTGTTGTGTTTCTAGTGTGTTTAGGTATTTTTAATGTTTTTTTTTGATTTTAGGGGTTTTATGTATTTTGGGGAATTTTGGGGAATTTAGGGGTTTTAGGGTTTTTATTGTTTTTTGGGTTTTTTGGTTTTTTGGGTTTTGTAGATTTTTAATGGTTTTTATAGTTTTTTAATGTTTTAGGGGTTTAATGGTTTTTTAGAGTTTTTAATGGTTTTTAGAGATTTTATCAGTTTTAACGATTTTTAGTGGTTTTTATGTTTTAAGGGGAGTTTGGGGTTTTTTTGTCTTTTTAGGGGTTTTTAGGGTTTTTTTGGTTTTTTTGTTTTTAGGGGTATTAATTTTTTTAGGTTATTATGGTTTTCTTAGAGTTTTTTAGGGATCTAGGGATTTTTATGTTTATAGGGATTTTAGGATGTTTTAGCCTTTTATGGGGTTTTATGGATTTTTTAGTTATTTTTAGGATTTTCATGGTTTTTTGTGTCAAGGGGTATCTTATCTAGCGGATAGGAAGTGATTCCATATTAGTGATGGTGGATTTTATGGTCCCTCCTCCATCAATAGGCGAGGGGCCTCAACCCTTGGCTCACGTTGCTTTGCCTCATGATTTTAGGGGTGGGGACATGGCCTTCATTTCGTTTTCTCTGGTCAAGTGACTATCGAACTTTCTCAGCATCAACATTTCTAAAATGGTAGCTAAGATCTATCATGGTCAACCAGCAGTTCAAATATATCCTTAGGAATTTCATTAGGTTTCATCATTACTCTCTCCATCATTGGTAGTCATGTTTTTTCCACACTGAATGCCTATTGATCTTTTCGATAGGTTTGTGAATAATGAATTTGGATTAAGAAAACGTGTTACTGTCATTCTCCTCGAGTCTTGAAAGATCCGTATTTTCTTAACTCATGAGGATCATATAGATAGGTCTTGTTCTTGGTTTGAAATATCTATTCATAGATTTTATTTTCACCTTCTCCTACGGTCATTCACCCTCAATATGAATAAGGACACGTCCACTACAACTATTTGGATTCAACTTCCTGGTCTACCGCAACCCTTCCAGAACCCATATCTCATTCAGTCTATAAGTAACTCTATCGTCTTATTCTTGAGTGCTGATTCTAGAAACTATACTCTAAAACATCGTATTGTGGTTAAATTTTTTATTGAAATGGAACTCTCGTGGCCCCCTCCAGAAGTTGTGTAGATTGTGGTCAAATGTGAATACAAGTATTTCGAACCTATCCATTATGAATCTTAGAAGGATCGTTGTTCTATATTTAATAGGTAGAGACACTATCAACTTGATTTTCATAAGAGGGATTTGGGTGTTCCTTGGGAAAAAAATTCCCAGCCTCTTGAAGGGGACAAGAAACCTTTTGGTTCTTTTATGGATCTCATTATTCTAGTTCCCCCGGGATTGGGAGCCAATTCTCTTAAGAGTGTTGGGATATATATTCCCCTTAATCATTTTGAAGGTTCTTTATCATCTAAAGAAGAAATTTCTCATACTAGTTTTCCTCGGGTCAATGCCAATCCTTATCATCCTACATTTGAGGTTCCCTCTAGCCTTGGATTCAACCGAGTTGTCCAACCACTCTCAGAGATCTACAAGATGTGGTAGAAGAAGGTGACAAGGAACATTTAAGCTTTTCTTTCTGGTTTGGTGTGTCAAAATGTTTGTCTTTGGCACATAGATCACCTCAAGTTCTCTAAAGACCTATAGATGGTGATGATGTTGTGCATAAGAAAGATGTTGGTTTCAAGATTTTGATTCATTTTATACTCCCAGGTGAATATAAAATTGGGAATAGAGAAACTAAGGGATGGTATGTTGAAGTGCCTAAGTGGAAGAGAAAGTTTGATAGAGGTAAGACCTTTGAAGTTATAATGTGGATAAGGATATTTAAGGGGGTTCAGAGGACTCCTCTGGAGATAGTGAAGGTATCACCCAAATACAAGATCCTTTAGAATGATAGGAGGATAGAAAAGAAGGTGATTTATTTCACTTAGGAATAAAGAATGGGGAAAGGAATAGAATTGATTTTTGGGAATATCCTTTCCACAATGGGTGAAAACTCAAACAAAGAAAATATAACTTGATGATTCCTAAACCAATTCTCACTAGATCAGATGAAAAGTCATTGGCTTCAATGTGGATAGATTCTATCCCTCTATAGGGTCTTTTTATGGATTCTCTTCCTATATAGGGCCTGCATTGGTGAGAGAGAATAGGGATCAACAACATCTTGTTATTGGGGAATTCTTAGTTATAAAATCTAATCTGGGATCTAAATTACCAGTATCAAAGAAAAATTAGGGATTCCCCTCCCATAAAAATAAAATGACCAAGACTTAAATTACACAACCATATAAATTGAATGTGCCATATGAGTTTACTAAAGTGGTTGAACAAGAACTTCATAACCAAAATGATGATTTAGAGGTCAAATTTAAATAATCCTTAAGGTACTCTGAATTCCATTAATCATTCTAAGAAACTATGAATAACATATTCAACAACTATAGAAAGGAAATATATGAAGAATCTATCAAGAGGGGGGGAATCCTATCATCTTATTGCTAGAGGAAAAAGTTAAAATAAGATAACTAAATTTTCCCTAGGGCCTTAAGGGTGAAACTGAAGAATGATATGGAATTCAAGATGACTTCACCCTTGATAATCTAGAAAATTGGTTCTCTTATGATAACTACCTTGCTCTCATGGACTTCATTACTACTTTAATTGAATATAAATTTCATGTAGAAACCATATATGATATCAATAGAATACAACAGAGAGATTATAATATTTCTTTTATGTATCACTGATTTCTGTGTACTATTCTTTGATGTTTGTCTCCTATATTAATTATTATATGCTATTCTGATCGTATCCTGATCATAGTGGTGTCTTTTCATGATGAAACTGTGTTTGGAATTTGGAAGTTTGTACATGTAACTATTTTCAACCTGTTAATTGCATGCATTCTGGTCTCTCATTTTTCTGGATGTTTTATTTTTATTGGTCTATTTGGAATTAGTATTTATTATATGTTTCCCAATCCACCACAAAGTGGATTTATTGAAAATAAAAAATAAAAAAAAATAGTTGGATGGTTTTCTTGAAATTTTTATAGTTTTAAAGATTTTAGAGTATATTACTGTTTTAGGGGTTTAAAGGGTTTTTATAGTTTTTAGTGGTTTTAGGTTTTATGGGTTTTAGGATTTTTAGGGGGTTTTTCTTTTTTAGGATTTTGGGGGTTTTAAGTTTTTTTAGTTTTAAGGTTTTCATAGTGTTTTTTATGTTTTTGGCGGATTTTTAAATTTTTAGCGAATTTTTAGGATTTTTATGAATTCATGATTTTTTAAGGTTTTATGAATTTTAAGGGTTTTAGTGTATTTAGTTTCTTATTTTTTTGAAGTGGATTTTTTTAGTTTTTAGGGTTTTGATGGGTTTTTGAGTTTTTTAACATTTTTAGGTGATTAAAGAGATTATAGAGTTTATAGTGGTTTAGGATTTTTATGGGGTTTTATTTATTTTTTTGTTTTTATGGCATTTGTGGACTCTAGGGGTTTTTAGGGGTTTTATGTGTTTAAGGAATTTTTTATGGGTTTTAGCTTTTTTTTAGTTTTTAATGGGTTTAAAGTGTTGCATGTTTCAAAGTATTTCCTAGGGGTTTTCAGGTTTTTGGCATATTTTAGGTATTTTTAGGAATTTTTTAATATTTTGAAAATTTTAGGGGTTTTAGGGATTTTGAGGGGTTTTATAGGTTTCTAGGATTTTAGGGTTTTTTTGGTTTTTTCATAATTTTTTTTCTGTTTTAGTGGTTTTTTGTTTTTTATATTATTTGGAATTCTTATGGGTTTAAAGAGTCTTCAGTGTTTTTTAAGTTTTTTATGGGTTTTAAGGTATTTTAGGCTTTTAGGGGTTTGATGTGTTTTTTTATGCTTTTAAGGTTTTCATAGGGGTTTTCAGTGTTTTTAAGTATTTTTTATTTTTTATGGATTTTTAGTGATTTTGTATGATTATTATGGTTTTTAGGGGTAATATGGATTTTTAGGTTTTTAGGGGGTTTTAGAGGTTTTATGGGTTTTTATGGTTTTTAAGGTATTTTTTAGAGTTTTTTATGATCATTAAGTTATTTTATATTTTTATCCTTTTTAGGGGATTAAAGGGTTTTCATAGTTTTCAGTGTTTTTTGGGGGTTTTAGGGTTTTTTGGGTTTTTATATTTTTAGGGGTTTATGGTTTTAGGGGATTTAGAGTTTTTAGGGTTTGTTATGGTTTTATGATTTTTAGTGATTCTAGGTTAATATGAGGTTTATGTTTTTTAAGGTTTTTAAAATTTTATTAGTATTTTTTAGTTATTTTTGGTAATTTTAAGATTTTAGGGTTTTAGGTTTTTGGGGGTTTTTATGTTTTTTGGGGTTTTAGGTATTTTGAAGTGTTTTTTTGGATTTTTGGGATTTTTGTGTTTATACCATATTTTTGGTATTTTAAGAGGTTAGGTGTTTTTATTATTTTATGATTATTTGGAGTTTTTATGTTTTTTATGGTTTTTTAAATTTTTATGAATTTTTAGTGAATTTTTAGGTTTTTTTTGTTTTTTAGGGTTTTAGGGATTTTGAGGGTTTTTAGGGTTTTTAGGGATTTTAGGGTTTTTAGGGATTTTTTGTCTTTTTATTTTTCTGAGATTATATGGGTTTTATGTTTTTTTAATATTTTTTAATGTTTTTAGTGGTTGAATAGGTTTTTAGATTTTTTTTAGTGGGTTTTTAGGGTTTTATTGGGTTTTTAAGGTTTTTGGGGTTTTTATGGTTTTTTGGGGTTTTTGGAACGTTTTTAGTATACGAGGTTTTTGGGACTATTTAGGATTTTTTTGAGTTTTTATCACTTTAATATTTTGAGGGGTATAATGTTTTTTTGGGGTTATTAAGGTTCTCTTTATAATTTTCATCATGTTTTAGGGGTTTTTACGATTTTACGTGTTTTTTGGGAATTTTTAGAATTTTTATATTTTTTATTGTTTTTAGGGATTTTGAGGCGTTTAGGGTTTTATGATTTTTTACGGTTTTTAGAATTTTTAGGTTTATAGTGGGTTTAAGGGTTTTTAGGTTTTTAAGGTTTTCGTAGAGGTTTTTAGGGTTTTATGGGTGTTTCTTATCTTTAAGGACGTATAAACTAGTTAGGATTCACTACTTCTGGTTGGTTTCCATTGGATTTATTTATGGAATCAGAAACATCCAGCGGTTCTTTATCCAAAGGTACCTTCTTTCAAAAGTTAAAAGTTCATTAGGTTTGGACCTACAATACTTAAGAACATACATTGGTCGAGATGATGGGAGGTCAGACTCATCACACCCTTTGTGGGGGGAATTATTGCATACTGTAAGACTCTCTTATATATTTTGAGATATTTTCATGAATCCCTATTATTTTACCAAGTATAATGTATGTTTCCCTTATAATTTTTAGCCAATTATTAGCATGTGTGAAATTTAGAATCATTTGAATGTATTCAAGGTTCTTTATTAATGCAGATATCTATATGTATTTGAGGTTCTACATCAATGGTATCCTCTTATACACTATTAAGATAATCATTTAACTGTTGTTAAGATAATACTAGTTTTTAAGCCACTCAATGGGGAACTCTATAATTTATTATCTTCTAGGCAGATGAAAGTTTGTTTTGATGTTAAGATCATACCCATAAATGGGATACCTATGTATCTTTGTCAAAGGAATCTCGTAGTTCTGTGTCGCTTAATGGGACACATCATATCTTCTATGATCATGTGATAAGGACCTATTCATAGAGTTTAACATCATGTGGTAAGGACGCATAGGCATAATATGCCTAATCAATTTTTGGTTTGGGACTTATATTGAAGTAGCCCAAGGAACCAGGAAGAGATATGAATTTTTGAGTTGAATCATACACTGCAGGGAATGTGGCACAAAAAGTATAGGGTTGATTCAGATTGTTGGGTTTGAACCTCAAGGAGGCTTCCTATGTATGTCTTTTGGATGAGAATCAAATCATATGTAGTTCGAGAAATCTCACAGGGGTGTATGATACCTTTTGAGAAATAGTTTTGGGATTGATCCTAAGGAGGATGCCCAGATTAAGGGAATTAGGTTTGGATTCCTGAAGAGAATATCTAATGAACTCGGGCCCTGATGAAGTCTTCATATGTATCCCAATTATGGTACGAATCAAAGTTCTCACAGTTCAAGATGTTTAGGGGGGTTAATTTAGGGCTTAATCCTAAGAAGGATTCCTGGATTAAAGGGATTAGGTTTTGATTACTTAAGAGGATATTTAATGATCTCGGTACCTGATAATGTCTTCCTACGTATCCCAATTATGGTGAGAATAAAATTCCCATAATTCAACAAGTTTAGGGGGGCTTAATTCAGGGCTCACTCCTAAGGAGGATGCCCAGATTAAGGGAATTAGGGTTGCATTCTTGAAGAGGATATCCATTGAGCTCGGGCCCTAATGAAGGCTTCATATGTAACCCAATTATGGTGGATTCAATGTTCTAGAAGTTGAATAATTTTAGGGATTGTGTGTATGTTATGATAATCACAATTATCTAATCTCTTATGAGTCATGCTCTGTGTGAGAAACAAGAGGGTGTGAAAGATTCAACAAACCACACATTCTCTCTTATGTTGATGGAAAAGGACAGGCCTATAGTGGAAGAAGTTGAGGTGAAGGTGGGAAAGGGTGTGGAGAAACAAACCTTCCCCCTCATCACTTTACATTAGATGAGGGTCTAATGTAATGAAGGAGTGAATGTAAAGGAAGTAGAGAGGAGTGAGACAATAACATCCTACATAAAAGGCTAGGGGATTACACCAGGATGGCTTCCCTAAAATTTTTCCTAGCAGGGGAGGGAGACTTCTCTTTTGTTCAAAAGGGAATGTAGGTCTGAATTATAGCTTTCCTATTAGGGACCCGAGGCTCTAGGTTTTAGTGATGATAATGGATGAGTAGGGCCCGAACCCTAATCCTACAAACTGGAAACTCCCCAACACTATTCTTGGGAGAATGTTCCATGTTACTATGGACATAAAAACCCACAGATATTACATGAATCCTGACCCCATTAAAAAACAAATGTGTAAACCCTATGATAGCGGATGTACAAACCCAAATTGGAGACATGCTGATGTGCCTTCCCCAAGGGTTTGGTATGTTAGGAGGTTTTGGTGGAGGTTTCAACAAAATCCCTTTCAAAAAAGGGTGTCAATTAAGAGTATTCCTTTCCATTAATGACTTTTAATTAGTCTTTATGAAACTATTATATAGGTTTAATGTATAAGTTGAATCAAATAGGGGCTCCCAAGTAGGTATTTGGCACGTAGGTATGGGAATGTAGGTAGGATTGGGTGACCAACTATTTACATAATTGACAAACAACATGGATATAAAAACATATGAGAGACTTGACTCAAGCCTTTAATAGTATTAATAGGTATTCCCAGAAGTGGGGAACTCAAGTTCATTTGAGAGGAATGGGTGGAGCATAAGTGTTTCTAATTTCGGGAGCTTTTGTGCTTTAGGCATGCAAGTGTTATGGATTTCAAACACTGAAGGGACTTATGTCCTATGATCTTACTTTAATTACTCTCCTCTAGTTGTTAAATAACCACCTTAAAGGTTTTGGAAGACATGGGAGAAGCACTAGATCTACCAGAGCATCAATTAGGCTTTAGGGAGGTTTTTTTATACAAATGAAGACCCCAAAGGTCTGTTTATATGAAAATAAGTGACCTTGGGAAAATGGTGATTGGTCGCACAAGTACCATGCATGTTGACGGTGCTTTGTCTTGACAGGGGCGATCCAAATTTCAGGCCTTTTCAAATCATCCCTTTCTTCATTTATTTTCTCCTGTTTTCTCTAAGACATTTCCCTTTGTCACTTTTTCATTAATATGATGGAACGGAGTGTTAATAGGGGCTTAATAGAAATATATGCTTCGTACCATGGGGGCTACACCCCAGCACCCCTTCTTGGGATCAGTTTCGGGATGTGGTCCCATCCCTTCGGGCTGGTGCCTTCACTACCATCACTGATCTCTATAGAAAAATGAAGAGTCACTCCACGAACATTTTGAGCACTATTGAGGACATTTTTCTGAAAAGTTCATAGAACAGATATCATGGTGTCTATAATGGGTTTTTTTACCTTTTTAGTGATTTTTAGGAATTTTTTATTATTTTATGGGTTTTTATGGTTATTAGGTTATTTAAGTATTTATATGGTTTTTAGGGGTTTGTGGTTTTTTTAGTATTTTTTTGAATTTTTTAGGGTTTTATTGTTTTTTTTTTGCTTTTAAATTTTTTAAGGTGTTTATAAGGTTTTATGATTTATTTGTGGTTTTTAGGGTTTCTAGGGGTTTCTAGGGGTTTTAAGGGTTTTATGGTTTTTAGGTATTTTAGGGTATTTTAGGGTTTCTTATATTTTTAGTTTTTTAGAAGTTTTAAGTGTTTATGTTTTTAAGGTTTTATTAGGGTTTTTAGGGTATTTTAGTTTTTTAGGGATTTTTGGGGTTGTGTAGTATTTTTTAGTTTTTAGGGATTTTTAGGGTTTTTTGGTTTTTTGGGTTTTTTGAGTTTTCTAGGATTTTAATAGATTTTTAATGCTTTATGGGTTTAAAGGGTTTTTAGAGATTAGTGGTTTTTTAGGGATTGTATGGGTTTTTAGGGTTTTAGGGGTTTTAGGGGGTTTTATGTGTTTTAGGAGTTCTTATGGATTTTAGGGTCTTCTAGGTATTGTTAAGGTTTTTAGCATTTTAATGTTTTTAGTTGTTTCAAGTATTTTTAGTTTTTAAGGTTTTATTAGTGTTTTATATTTTTTAGTGTTTTTTATGTTTTTAGGGATTTTTAGGGATTTTTTTCTATTTTTATTAGGTTTTTGTGTTTTTATAGATTTTGATTTTTATAGGGTTTTGAGGGTTTTTATGGTTTTTAGTGTTTTTAGAAATTTAATAGTTTTAAGTGTTTTTAGGGTTTTAATTTTTTATTAGGTTTTTCATGTTTTTTATAGGTTTTTTAGTTTTTCAGTATTTTTATGGATTTTTAAGATTTTATGGTTTTTAAGAATTTTAGAGATTTTGAGGGTTTTTATGATTTGTTAGGGTTTTAAGGTTTTTTTAATTTTATGGGGTTTTTAATGTTTTTTGGATTTTAAAGATTTTTTAGAGTTTTTTAATGTTTCTAGTGGACTAAAGGGTTTATATACATTTTAGTGGGTTTAGGGGTTTTTATGATTTGTTAGGGTTTTAGGTTTTGTAGGGGTTTTATGGTTTTTATGGTGTACAATCCCGACCCGAGAGCCACTAAATAGTTCCATGAGCTAATGGGTCACATTGCCTCAAGCGCACCTCCATGTACACTAGAGTCTATTGACTAGAAGCAAGGGTATTTGGTGGAATAGTTGGTAGACTATACCCTCGTGATGAAATAGTAGAACAACGATATACTAACAACAGTCAATAGAGGAAGAAATAATACTAAGAAGTAATAGTAGAGGATAACATCCTGATATTATAAATGAACGAGGAAAAAAAGCTCTTACATATAAAATATGATGACCATATCATATCTTTATACAAAATTGTAGAAAATACATGGAAACAAGCATCTTATACAATACAAGTGTCAAGATAAAAAAGGAACTATCTCTAGATAGCATCAAAATTATATCGCGGTCTTATGTTCCCATGTGCCCGATCAATGAGAAAATAAATCATTATAAAGTGGTCACTTTCCCTCTGTCCCAACCTGTATCCTTAAAGTCTGTCGGGGTACTCGATGGTGGCCCACTCAGGGTGTGAGATAACACTCAGTATTCCACCACCAATGATGTCTGTAAAAATTCCAACATGTGTATATAAACCAAAGCAGTGTGCAATATATAATAGTTATAAAGTGATAAATATAGAAGTAAAACTATCTATCCTGATAACAATAATCAAGCACCCATAATAAGGCTCGATAATAATCAAGAAACTATAAACATGAGATAGCTATAAAAAATGGAAAACCATCCACAAAAGTCTATGTCATATAATCAAGTATTAGGCCCCATGGGCCAAACATAAGGAGTATAAATGTACAAGGCATTCCCTTCATCCTATGTTGAGTAATCAAGTGTCAGGCCTACATGGGATGGATTAATGTTATAGGACTAATCCATCCCCTTTAGTCCATGGAGAGCATCCATAGCCAAGTTTTTAAAGAATTTAGTGGTGACCATGAAGTATAAATATCCATGGTGGTCCAATCAATCCATGCCCTAGGAGTAGAAATGTCCTTAACATCAAAGTAATATGAATCCATGGAGTAGAAATATTCTTGGCATCCAAGTCAGCAAATTCCAAGGAGTAGAAATGTCCAAGGAATTAAATCATAAAACAATTCATTAATTATTTCATAACTAATTTCAAATTTCCTTTCAACCCATTCAATCCTTTTAATGGATTTTAATAACATGGAAAAGGATTCATAAAACCATCTCCAAATATCTTATTTAATTCAATATGGTTCCCTCTACTAAAGGTAAGCTAACGCACACCCAACGAGGTGGTATATCAAAAGGATGATACTCAAACACACTTCATGGGTGGCCCAGGTTGAGGTGAACGTCCTCTAACCATAAAATGGTACTAAGTGGGAAACCAAATCAGGTTCCAAAAATTAAATCAAGTCATTTAACTAATTTTAGAGAAACACCCAGAAAGTCCAGCATGTGACACAACGACAACTAGCAATAAAACAATGAAAAGGGAACAAATATAGACCACTAAACATATACCTATGGTAGAACACCCATCTAGTATTAGATTCTAACTTGGCCTCAATCAGACGAAAATGGAAGAATGGATGAGCACCCTAATAATAAGAGTTAAGTGCTTTCACAAAAATAGTATTATCGATAGAAAGGTAAATGATAAAATGATCCTAATAAGTGAATCATGTATCCAAAACTATCTAATGAGATAATTAGAATTTGAATCAGAGGTATGATGATCAAACAACATCAAATCCTAGGTTTTAGAGGTTCTCTCCGAGCTATTTCATGAGATAGAAGAGGGATTTTTGTGAAAAATGAGGCCCTTTTACTTATTATAAAAACCAACCCAAGGATTTTACATGGTTTGTAAATGTTTTAAACATTGTTTAATACTAAAGCATTCCCTAGTAGAGAAATCTCATCAAATGTTATGAATTGACTTGTCTATGTCATTAAGCATCATTTAATTAAAATGCACAATTTCATCCAAGTACACACCATGTACTTTGTATGAAGATTTCCTTTATACCCAAGTCGGCCCACGATAACGATTTAGAGGATTTTCTGATCCTCTAGGGATGGAAAACAGTTCGATGAATCAAGAATACTTGGTTGGGAATTATTTATCTCATGAACATTATATAAATAAATAAATAAAAATAGATCAAGTAATGTTGAACTTGTAATAGAAAATAAATAACATTGAACATACATCTGTGTGATGTCCCAGGTCACCATCAACCACTAAACCTATATTACTCTATATTGATGGAGTCTAAGCTAGAATTAACACCAGAACCTAAAATAAAGATAGAGATATAGGGGTGAATTTTAAAACTGAGTAGGTGTTCCTAAATGAACTATTATCTATTCCTTACAATTAAAAATAAAACCAAGTCATGATAGTTTGAAAATATAAATAAAAAAATATTTTTTTATTTGTTTCAAAACATATAGTAGGATAGAGCTTCTGAAAACCATTTTTTATTTTACCATGATTAAATTGGTACGAGGGAAATGTATTTTTTCAAAAACCAATTAACATAAAGGATCATATATTAAATGAATTATTTCATTATGTGGTACGAAAAATTGGAAAGTAAAACAAGCATTTCATTATTTAAAAAATAAAATAAAAATTGTGTATAAATCATTTAATATATAAGTACCATATAAAAATAGTTGTAAACTAGATCAATCAACATGAAAAATCCCTAATAAACTAGGTTATTTGGGGTATTAGGATCCTCATACTCTCAGATATTGTCCATGGGCATTATGTTCCATTCTTTTAATCGATACAACCAATCCACACTACCATAGATTAGTTGGTTTTTTAATTTAATCCTACTAGGGAGACCAGGACATGGTCCTACTGACTCACATAGCATACTAGACCTAGTCTTCCCACTTATATACTAAGGATTACTATATTCTATTCCCAAATGGAGGTTATTTTTTTCAAGATATTATATAAATACTTTTACTAAAATCTACCATCCACTATATCACCATTGAACTCCCTTTTTATGTACATCCCCTTTTACCATTCCAAAATGCACAATAAATCACAAGCTCCAGTACGAGTATACCTGACATGATACACATTTAACACAAATTACATTTCAAGTAAAAGGTTAATGATATAAAATAAGGTTTTAATTTCCATAAAATAATTGAATGTTTTAATCAGGTCTTATCACTTTAAAATTGGAAATTCTTTTGTTTTGGAAAACCAATTATACATTTAAAATGAACTACTCTTAAAAAAAGATAAAAAACATTACTAAACAAAAGCTAACATGTATTATATGCTTAGGTGAAACATGGGAAGTGAGTGAAAATGAATTTCTAGAAATTAAATTCCACATTTCATAGAATATAAATTACCCATAATGGTAAAAACACATTTTTAAAACAATCAAGAAAGCATGGAATTCAAATTAAAGGTTTGGGAATAGGTAACCTACCTAAAAACATATTTTTTATGATGGAAATATGAAACCAAAAAAAGGACACAAAAGAAAAGATACCCTCCTTTTTTCTTACACACATATGCACATATACATACATATATATATATACCCCTAACTACAATGTATATATGCCACTCAACATGAGGTAATATATAAAAGGAATTTATTTATATAATACTTATGCATGAATAGAGTTATAATCCTCCTTCATGAACGATAGTCCCAAATGCACAAGAAAAATACTAGAACCTCAAAAATTACAAAAACCCTAATTAAAAATTGTGAAAAATTGACAAAAGGATCAAAACCTATATGTTCCCATGGTGAATATACTTCCTTCAATGGTTTTGGATATAATAAATCCCCATGGGACCCAAGGGCCCTAGAAATCAAGGATAAACAAGAGAAATACCCAAAAAGGGGGGTTAGGGTTGGAACTAAATCACATGCACCATGTGGGAAAAAATAAAACCAACAAAATGAAAAGAATAATGAATGATAATGAGAGAAGAAACTCATTGTATTTTATTACCCCAAAAAACTAATGTAGAATCAGTGACCAAAGGGAGGGGGAGGGGGGGACGTGAATGCGAGGGAGACCTTTCGGGTATCCGGTCGAGCAAGATAAACAGGGGGTGTAATGCATGAAGAGGGGGTAGAACCATTTGAGTGTTTAATATTATTATTAATAATCTTAAACATAATAATATAAATAATAATAATAATAATAATCTTAAAAATAATAATTTTATTATTAAAAAATTATATTCAAAATGATTTGAAACTGTGCAGGATTTATCCATATGGTTGGCTAAACCATTCCCCAACTGTTCACCCGTCACTGGGCATTTAGAGAACTATTGGAAAGTAGTTGTAGGGTTTTAAAAATATTGCACTAGCAGTGTTATTAAGTTTTGTCAATAAATATAGATAAATATCAATAGTTGCACATTGTTTCTACTAATTATGCACCAACCATGTGCCTATGGTAAAAACCCAAAATTTTAAAATCTAAACCCAGGTTATCCTGAAACTCAAAAATGATGATAAAATAATTAATATGCCAGGTTCAAGGTGTGAAAATTCTCCCCACCATAACACTTTATTCCCCCTAAAATTCACAAAATACATAACTAACCGAGACACAAACAATCCAAAACCCAAAAAGAAACCCCAACAACTAGAGTACCAGGAAATAAAAACTCACTTTACACCCCAATACAAAAACTTTTAGATCCAATATAAGCAATAATTTCCACCCTCAAGGAACTTTTTAATCATCTAAATAAAAAACTAATGAAGTGAAAGGACTCGAATCAAAAAATGAAGGGATGAAGGCTAAGGGACTCATATCTCAAAATGTAACCTAAAAGAAGGAACACACTAAACCCTAAAATAATTATCACCAAGGGAAACCCATCATGGTATTTTATGAATTTATAAAACTAGTCATCACATAAACCACTACCCAATCTATAAAAATTACCATTATTGGGGTTGGGAAAGATGATAATAAGAAATTTATTAATCATGAATTCCTTGAAGACCATGTTTTCCATGAGTTCATCCTATGGTGTCCTCTCCACCATATTAAGACTCTATCCAAATAGTGATTTTCCAAAATAAAAATAACTCAAAAATAAAAAAACATGTAACCCTGGTGAAGCCTCTTTACTTCCTAAATTACACCTGATTAGTTTAAGAGGAGACATCGACAAGACCTGTAGTGGGTATTCCCACCATTATGGAACTAACTAGCATATATGAACCCCCCAACATAGAGGGAACCCAATGAAATATACTAATATTAAAAAGCATACTGAGCCAACATTTGTAATTTATATAAGGTGTATCCAATATACACTACTCAAAAAAGATATTATAAAACAAATCCACAAACACCCCCCAAAAAAGGGGATGGTTCAAAAAAGACAACCAAGGGATGGGAAAACTAACATGGATTCTTCTACAACATCAGTGTCAAAAAGTTGGATCTTTCCCCACACCCAGTAATTACCCAACTACATGAAGAGATTCACTCATGGACCTGTGACTGGAGCCCTAAAGTCTTGAATCATCTATTTCCCTATAGTCTGGAACTGAAAACCACTCACCAAGGCTTTCTCTCTGGGTAACACAGCTTAAATAACTTTTCCATAGCCACCCAATCAGCAACCCTAGAGTTATGGAAAAAACATAAATTACCTAAATCAACTAAATTTTAGGAAAACTATCAGGTGGTCCAAAAAAATAGAATCATAAACTAACGAAGTAGACAACATAAAAATAGGTTTGTATGTTTCACACTCCTCACTGGATGTGTAACCCTTCACGACCATATTGATAAAATAATTGCCAACTACCATAGGCAACTGTTTGAAAACTAACATAGTTTGGGACGCCTTATTCACAAAATTCCCAAAGAGAATTTTCCCAGGTAAGGGAACACAATCCTTAATGGTTGTACAGATACCCCACATCAAGAGAGGAGATTTAAACTAGTCACTCAATGATAAATATGAGGAAAATAAACTAGCCTATTCTATATGGTCAATGAAACCCTTCATCTTCTTTTGACCTAGATGAACACCCATGATATCTAATATCATTCAACCTCTAATGATCCTCAACAACTATGAACAAAAATAGACAACATAAGAAAAAACCCTGACTCTCCCCAATCCACTTAGAGTCTGAAAAAAACTGAAAACTAAAAGAAACTCCCTAGAAAACATCAGGGTCTTTCTGGGAAACATAATATAAACAATATAAAAATACCCAACCAAGCCCTTATAAAAACACAGCTAAACTATAACTCCACCAAGATATCATTTTAACGCAAAAACACTAATCCAAAAACCAAACACCACACAACAGAACACAAATCCCTATTTTGAAACCACCACTTTCATTCTGAATTCAAAACAATTTTACACATCAAAATCATTTGAACATTAAAAAAATTCAAAATACACTTCCAATTTCTAGTCCTCTTTGAATAATCATTCTAACTCACCCATTTATAAAAACATCACAATCTTCCATAAAAATAATTTCCACCAATAAAAAAACAAAATATTTTGGTCACTTACCAAAGGTATTACATTAATCCCCAAAAATATTATTTACCATGCTATCTCAAGAAAACAACACACATACCAATAAATATCCACTCACCACATATATACAAACATGTGAGAACCCATAGAAATACTAAGGGTCAAACATAAAATAAATTCTTTCCAAAATTCTCTTTAATATGTGACCAATCAATTATCAAAATCACCCATTATCACTTCAAAAAAACATATCCAAATTCCCATGAAACTTCAATCCCCACTATGGAACATTGTACGAGGTATGTTTTTAACCTGGCACACACATGGTGATAACCCTGCCTCAAATAAATTTTCAATAAAAACTATTCTCCTTAGAGATGGTCAAAAGGATCATATATTTGTGTGAAGGGATATTAGTTCTTTACTAAATATTGGTTAAATTTATGGTAATCCAAACATTTCATAAGGGTTCCATCTTCCACTTCCATAAAAAGGACTGAAAAAATCTAGAGATAAGTACCAGGTCATATTAACCCCTTTGTATCCAAGTCCTCTAGATGTCTCTTGATCACCTAAAACTCACTAGTATTCATCTTATAAAGTGGTATGGATATCATTGTTATTCCTGGAACTATATTGATAGAGAAATCCACCTCTCTATTAGGTGGTAAATTATAAAATTCATCCACGAAAATAATAGAGGGATGTCCTCTTGATGGTTTTCTTAATTATCTAGATATAATCTAGAAATATGGTCTATCACACCTTCCAACCCATAATTCTATGGTCTATCACTATCATCATAGACATCCCATTCACCTTTGTGAAGTAAAACCTCACCCTCTAGGGTTATAAAGGTCACCCTTCGACGATATAAATTGATTTCAGTGTGATATGGTTCCAAATATTCCATAATAAGAATGATATCAAACCCTGTCATCTCATGGAAAATAGGTCTCATATGGAGGGACATCCACCTACCTAAAGTTGGAATTCCATGAACTCGCGTACACTCTCTGATATGATCCCCAAAGCAGTATAAAGTGTCATAACATCATTATAAAATGAAAATTGAGCCCAAATATCTCCACAAAAATAACAAGTATTAAATAATATGAAGCACATATATCGAAAAGAGAAGATACAATAATAGAGGTTAATAAGATTTTACCTTTCACTATAGACGGACCGACACTATGATCCTCAGGTATCAGCTGTAGAAAATATATCTGGCATGAATTGTGGCCCTATAAAATAACGTGGATACCTAGAGCAATAACATTATATTTTTGAGGTAAAACTGATGTCTGGATCCCCTAGACTTGACCACCCATCATCCTAAATGATCAATAGTACTCTAGATCCTAGCCTGACATATAGCTATAAATCCTGATCCTGAACCTAAATTCAGAGTCAACCCCCTTCTATTTACCACTAAAGGTATGTTCCTAAAAACCTCTATATATATCACATCCTACCATATTCTCAGCACTGAACAGGGTATATATCACACTGGCTCCTCATATGTACCCATCATCCACACTGATGGCATAAGACAGAACTACCAGTACTCATACTATAACTTTTATTACCCTTATGAGAAATCTCTAAATGCCATTTCCTTCCACCTAACATGAAACCAGTAGGTCAAGGAACTACACTACCTGGCTATGGCCCCCCATATTCCCTCAAGTTATGTTTAGTTTTCAGTGCCTCGATTACTATCTCAGTTATAGTTGGAAATCCAAACACTTTGACCTGTGATCAAACAACATGTTTGATACCTTCCTCGAAGTGTTCTTCCTTGACATCTCATAAGATATATAGATAGGTGAAAAAGAACTTAATCTTTATAGAATATTCCAAATACTTCAAACAGTCATTGCACCCTACTCCAAAGGTAATAACTCAATATTTCAATCATTCATCAAAAGTATAGGGAAATAATTAGTCGTAAAACATGAATTGAAAATCCGTCTGTTTCGCACGGATTCCGGGGATGACCTCCTGGACGGAAGATTCAAACTTTCCGATCGGTTTCTAGCGGGTTTGTTCGTAGAACCGGAAACATCCAATGATTCCACATCCGTTTGGACCTACTTTCCAAAGGTAGGCGCTCATTAGTTTGTGGACTAATGAGGCTTAGGAATTGGCATTGGTCGAGAGGATGGGAGGTCGGACTCATCACACCTTTTTTAGGGGAATTATTGTCTACTCCAGGACTCTCTTTATAGATTTAAGTTATGTTCGTGAATCCTTATTACATTACCAAGTATAAAATGAGCTTTCCTTTAGTTTTAACAATCAATGATTAAATATGCAAGAAATTTAGAGAATCTTTTATATGTATTCGAGGTTCTTCATCAATAGAGAATCATCTATATCTGTTTAGAGATTCTTGGTCAATGGTATCCTTAAAAACATTTATATAAAAGTCTCTTGGTCATTATGATGACCAGGCTGGTTTTAAAGCCACTCAGTGGGGCACTTGAAGTTTATCGTCATTCAGAAGGACAGTGATTATTTCAAAGTTGGGATCGAACCCATAAATGGGCTACCTACGTATCCTTTGTTTTGGAAAAGGAATCAGAACCCATGTAGTTCGAGTAATGGAGTATGATGTTTATGATTGATGGCTCAAAGAAGAATTTCATAATTACTTTTACACTCTAAGCTCACGTGAGTCATGCTCGGTGTGAGAAACAAGAGGTATTGGTAAAAATTTAGACAATTGTGCCATGAAAGATGCAATCATAAGAAATTGTTTGGGGATTATGTATGTATGACTGCCCAAATAGATGAAGCTTTAGGATTTACTTTTAGGGAGAAAATCCATGAACAGGGTCCATAAAGGTATATGTGCTTCATGGAGATTTGAATACTCTAATCTTGGGGCTTACTCTTAAGGAGGATGCCCAAATTAGGAGGGGACTTATGATTGGGTTTTACTCCTAAGAAGGATGCCCAAAATTATGACTGGGACTTATTCCTGAAAAGGAGGCCCAGGTTAGGGGACTTGGGGCTTACTCCTAAAAAGGAAGCCCAAGATTATGACTGAGTCTTATTCCTGAAAAAGAGACCCAGGTTAGGGATTAAGGTTTGCGGATTACTCCTAACGAGGATGCCAAAGTTTGGGAACTTTAAGAATTTTGGGCTTACTCCTGAGGAAGATTCCCAGATTAAAGGACTTATAACTGGGGCTTACTCCTAAGAAGGATGCCCAGATTAAAGGATTTATAACTGGGGATTATTCCTGAAAAGGAGACCCAGGTTAAGGATTCTCTCATCTTAAAAGGATGAGGTTGAATGAACGAACTCTCAATCTTTGGTGACATAAAGATGTATAAATCACTAGGTTTTGAGAGATATTCCACCGAATTGCTTTCAGATAAGGAAGTCAAATCAAGAAATCATGCCATAAATGGCTTTGAAGAGTATCTTGAAGACTAAATCTTGAATAGGAAAGGTGAAATGGCTGAAGAGGGGTAAAATGGGCAAGATGGGCACCCAAAAAGGTCGGGGTGCGCAAGTCCTGAAAGGCGCGCAAGTCTTGCGTGGGCGTGCAAGTATTGGTCACGCAGGTATACCTGCGTGACACATGGTGTACTTGCGCGATTTTCAACCAGCATTGAAATACTTGAGCGACTCTTTATTAAACCCTTTAGAATCCTCTTGAGGTTCTTCCAGATAAGGGACGCGCAAATTTCTATTGAAGGAATAAGGCGGCGCGCAAGTGTGACCAGTTCCCTTAAGGGCTGGCCATTCAGGCGCGCAAGTGTTGATGAGTTTCAACACTTAGGCCTTCCTCCCTCTCTTTAGATCTTATGTTCTAGGTAATATATTACCTTAGAAGTGTTCTGGAAGCTTTTAGAAGAGACTTGGGCATCGGGAGCTTCAATCTGAGTTTCTGAAAAAAGATCCTCCACGAATGGGGGGCCCACAGGGTCTATTTATAGGTAGGAGAAGACCCCGGGCGGTTACTGGGTAGTTACCACTTAGGTCACGCAAGTGACTTGCACGACCAGAATGCATCGCGCAAGTAGACTTGCACGACCACTAAGCAGCGCGCAAGTGTACTTGCGCGGCCACGAGGGAACTTACGCGACCTATGGGCAATGTTCTCCTTGTTCATCCCTTTGTCGATTTTTGATGTTTCTTCAAAGGATGAATCACTTTGAGCTTAGATATTCCCCTTTTCCAATCATTGGATTCTGTGATGAAAGGAGCGTCAACAAAAGTCCCCCCTCAGAGTTGGATCTGGAGAGAAATGAGGATTTGACTCTGAGGAAATCGAATCCATCCAAAGGAAAAGGGGGGTGCGCAAGTCTTCAGGGCACAGAGGGCAGCGCGCAAGTGTGCTGGAACTTGACTTTTATTCAGAGTTCCTTTGTCTTTTGTGGGAAGTTTAAAGTCATGCATGTCGGACATAAAGGGGCTAATGTTTAAGGTCGAAATAGCATTGAACAAAATGGATTAAAATGGATTCAATTCCATGACAATTTATCGGAAAACATATTACCATACTCGAGTATGAGGCAAAACAAAATGTAAACTATGGCTTAAGAATATTTGAATCTGAGGAATGATATGAAAAAGAGCTAAAACGCATTAGAAGAAGTAGTTTCCAAGAATGAAGTTACTATTATTTAACAAAACCCGTTAGGGGGTTGAAATATGCAGGGCCACCTATGGGCATTGGCTGCATGGTCAAATAAATAGTATCTTTCGGCTGACAAGTCTATTATGTGGACTGTTTATGCAAGGCCACCTATGGGCACGTGATGCATAGTCAGGCAAAAGAACTCTCAGAAATTTACTTTCCTAGTTCACAGAAGCCAGTGAAAGTTTATGGAGATTCAAATTTTCTAAATTATAGAGTTTGTTGTATGGAAAGAGGTACTTGAATATGGAGAAGATATTTCCAAACAAGAATATCGAAGAACTGGATGAATATCACTCCTACGAAGGTCTGACCCAAACGTAGGGAAGAAGAATAAACCATAGACTTGAATACTTTCAGATCATGAAAAAGGATATGGGAGAAATATGTTAAGGATGGATATTTTTTGCGGATCCCTACATACTGTCGTTTAAGACAAATAAGGACAAAAGAGGCATTCTTACCAAGAATAAAGTTACTATTATTTAAAAAAACTCGTTAGGGGGTTGAAATATGTAGGGCCACCTAAGGGCATTGGCTGCATGGTCAAATAAATAGCATCTTTTGGCTGACAATTCTGTTTTGTGGACTGTTTATGCAAGGCCACCTATGGTCACGTGCTGCATAGTCAGGCAAAATATTTCTCAGAAGTTTGACATTTTTGTGACTAGAAGTCATGAAAAGGGTTATGAAGATCTGAAAATATTTAAGGTTAGGATTATAACACATAAAGATGGGTATTTTCCAATGTATATAGAGATACATAGGTCAATGATAACCATAATCATGTTGTGGCTGGGTCCTGAATTGAAACATGGACTTCACTACGTATCTCATAAGAATGAGAATCAAGCCATACGTAGTTCTTGAAATGCAGTTTAACGTCGTTCAGGACGAAAGTATGAGTGATCTTAGTTTAGGTTCATAGAATTCGTACCATAATAATGAATTCATAGTGTGTGTTTTCATGAGGACTTTTCAGCCAAGGGACTGAAAGTGAAATCTGGGGTTAGGCCCAAAAGACTTGGGACTGGTTTCGAGGGATACTCGAATGTTCCTACGTATCCCATAAGAATGGGAATCAATTCCACGTAGTTCTTGAAATGCCCCTTGTACAAATTTGGTTTGTACATGTGAAGGGTGAAAGGGGACTTTAGTGCAATGATGGTTTAACCTGAGATAAAAAAATTCGGCATTACCATGTATGCACGTAGTTTTTTTGAAATGAAATATGATTGAAAAATAAATGTCAATAATAGTTCTCTCTCAAGTGAGGATATCAAAGAATATTGTAGTTTATTGTCGTACCAGACAAAAGTGTTGTATAGTTTAACGTCGTATAACAAGGACGAGAGTGAATCAATGTAAAAAAAATATCGATTCTAGGGGCGGTTTCACAAATCAACATCATATGAGATGGTGGTGAACCGATGTGAAGAGATTATTTTTGGGCTTGAACCTTGGGAGGCTGCCTACATACCCAGCCTGGAGGGCAAGGATCAAAGTCCGTGTAGTTCAATTAAAGAATGAATTAATGATCAAATTGTTCTTGGGGACAATGATCTAATTAAAATGTTGTTGGGACTTACACATGGTTAGGGGCCCAAAGAGAGTGTTATGGTTGAGGTTTGCACTAAGCTCACGTGAGTCATACTCGGTGTGAGAAACAAGAGGTAATAACAACCTTAACGATGCACAGTTTAATGTCATGTAGGACATATTCAGGGACTATGCAGTTTAAAGTCTTGCAGTAAGGACTATTGGTGCTGCACAGTTTAGTGTCATGTAGCAGGGACAAAATAACAGTTTAATGTCATGTAGGACATATCATGTACTTTCTATACAGTTTAGCGTCATGTAGTTAGGACGATGGGGACAATACAGTTTAACGTCATATTGGACGAAATGGGGATTGTGCAGTTTATTGTCATGCGGTAAGGACAAAAGAGTGTACCATTTTAACGTCATGTCGGACGAAAGTGCGAATAGTTTAAGGTCATATGCATGGACCGTGAATGGTGCAGTTTAATGTCATACTGGACCTTTGAGATTATATAGTTTAACGTCTTTCCGGACGTAAGGGACTTTTGTACAGTTTAGCGTCATGTAGTTAGGACGTCACAGTTTAACGTCTTGCTGGACATAAGGGATTTGCAAATAGTTTATGGTCATATACATGGACCAGGGATGATGCAGTTTAAGGTCATGCTGGACGGTTTAGGGAACTTTTTCCCAGTTTAATGTCGTGTGGGACGAAGTTTCAGTTTAAAAGTCATACTGGACCATTGCTGTATAGTTTAACGTCATATAGCAAGGATGAACTGGTGCTACACAGTTTAGTGTCATGTTGCAGGAACATCTTCTTTTCTACAGTTTAATGTCATGTTGGACGAAAAAAAGGAAAATTTTTAACAGTTTAACATCATGTTGGACAATAGAACATTGCTGTACAGTTTAAAGTCATGTAGCTAGGACTAAGGTGAACCAATATGAGGATATCATTTCTGGGGACTTTTTACAGTTTATCGTCTTGCTGGATGATGAAAGTTCCACAAAGTTTACTGTCATGTTTCTAGGACACAATATAGTTTAATGTCATCTCGGACAAAATATAGGAACTTCTGTATAGTTTAACGTCATGTAGATAGGACATAATACAGTTTAGTGTCATGTAGGACATTATACGGTTTAGTGTCATATAGGACATAATATGAACCAATGTGACTGTTTTGGCTCTGGGAACAATATTTTGTGTTTATACAAAATACTTCTTCAGAAATCTGGCATTAGTTGGAGTCATGATGTGTTCTCCATCCATTGAGATTAGAGAATACGCTCCATTGGAGTATACCTTATGTATTGAATAAGGTCCTTCCCATTTTGGTTCAAGATTGGGAGGCTTCTTTCCTGGTATCATTGGTGCTCTGAGAACCAATACCAATTCTCCCTGAATGAATGAACGAAGATGAACTTTTTTGTTAAAAGCTCGTGCTATTCGATTCTGATAGATTTCCAAGTGGTGCAAAGTGCACAAACTTTTCTCATCTAACTGTTCCAATTCATTCAACCACTTTTGGGATTGCTCATCTGTAGATAACTGATCACAAATGGCTATTCTGAGTGAGGTCAATTGAACTTCAATTGGAAAGACTGCTTCTGTTCCATATACCAATGAATATGGAGTTGACCGTGTTGCATTGCGAGTGGTAGTCTGATAAGCCCATAAAGCATGAAAGAGTTTATCAGGCCATTACTTTTTATCTATATCCACCATCTTTTGCAGTATATTTGAAAGAGTCTTGTTGAAGGCTTCTATCTGGCCATTAGCCACCACATGATATCGAGATGAATGGTTGGACTTAATGTTGTATTCTTGATACAATTTCTTTACCTCAGAAGAACAGAAGTTGGTGCCGTTGTCCGTCAATATTGTATGAGGGACACCAAATCTAGTAATGATGTTAGACTTGATGAAGCTAACAATGCATTTAGAACTGACTTCTTTGAGAGGTACTGCCTCTGCCCATTTGGAAAAGAAATCAGTAGCAGTAAGAATGTACTTAAACTGCTTGGTCGTAGCTGAAGGGTAAGGTCCCACCACATCCATTCCCCATGTGGAAAATGGCCATGAGTATTTAGCTATATGAAGCAACTCTGGAGGTTTATGAATGAATTTGGCATATACTTGGCATGAATGACACTTCTTTTTGAAATTAACACAATTTTGTATCATTGAAGGCCAAAAGTATCTAATCCTTCGAATTTGATCAGACAGTCTATGTCTAGACTGGTGGGCACCATAGACTCCTGCATGCACTTCTTTTATGATAGCCATTTTCTCTTCACCATCAATACATCTGAAGAGAACTCCATCAAAACCACGTTTGTAGAGAATTTTCTCGAGGTGGTTTGGGCTATCATAAAGTGTAAAATTGACCACACGTCGCCAGATTTGTTCTTTCTCGGCTCTATCAGGTGGAAGTGTTCCATTTTGAAGGTATTCCCTGATAGGTGACATCCATCCTGTAGTATGACCATATGGTTCAGGAATGGGACTAATTTCATTAATTTCCTCTATTCTGACTTGAACATAAGGTGAAATTGCACGACGGTGGGCAATACAGATGGTTGTCTCGTCCCGATTTGGATCTGCTAAAGCTGTGGCTATATTAGCCAGTGCATAAGCTTTAGAATTTTGTGATCTTGGGACATAAGAAAATGTCGGTTCTGAAGGGAATTCGGACATTAACTCTCTGGCGTAATCATACAAAGGGATTAATTCTTCTTTTTTGATGGCATAATCCCCATTGACTTGTTTGATTGCCAGGTCTGAATCACCTTTCACCTTTAAGTGATTCACTTGTTCTTGAAGTGCTAACTCCAAGCCTGTAATGAGAGCTTGGTATTCAGCTTCATTATTGGTACCACCTTCCCACAACAATAAGGAATAAGGTAACACTTCCTTATCTGGAGAAATGAGCACAATTCCTAAGCCAACTTTGTTGAATTTAGGATTTTCCATTTTCTTTCCTGTTGGACTTCTAGAAGCACCATCAAAATACATTTCCCATGTTTGAGGACTCTCTTGAATAGAGAAAACATCCTCATCAGGGAGTTCGATATCTGAATACGTGTCTTCCACTAAAGGATGTTCAGCCAGGAAATCAGCCAGAGCTTGGCCCTTAATTTCCTTTTGAGACACATACTAAATGTCGAACTGCTGTAGAATAACTGCCCACCTTGCCAGACGTCCTGTATGCATTGGACGACTAAGGATGAATTGGAGCGGATTATTACGAGATAACAATTGGACCTCATGATGTTGCAGGTAGTGTCTCAGTTTTTGAACTACAAAGATTAATGCTAGGCAGCACTTTTCAATACTTGAATACCAGGTTTCTGCTTCAAGCATAGTTCTACTGAGATAGTAGAGACTATTTTCATCCCCAACATCATTCTTTTGAGCGAGAAAGGAACCCAATGATCGCTCTAAAGCTGTCACATAGAGGATAAGCGGTCTACCCTCAACAGGTGGCATGAGTACTGGTGGACTCAAGAGGTATTTCATGAGAACATCAAATGCTTCTTGACATTCTTCAGTCCACTGGTAAGTGACTCCTTTCTTCAATAATTTGGTAAAGGGTAAACTTTTGCCTGCCAAATTGGCGATGAAACGCCGAATATAGGCTAAGTGTCCTTGAAGTACTCTTAATTCTTTCAAATTCTGAGGAGGTGACATACCAAGGATTGATTTGGTCTTCTCAGGATTGACTTTAATACCACGATGGCGTACAACAAAGACGAGGAATTTTCTTGAGGTTACCCCAAAAGCACATTTTAAGGGGTTCATCTTCAAATTATGTTGTCGAAGCTTGTGGAATATGACTTCCAAATCAGCCAAGTGATTAGAATGTTGTTTGGATTTAACCACCAAATCATCTACATAGCATTCAACAAACTTCCCTAAAAGAGGTTTGAAGATACGATGCATGGTGCGTTGATATGTTGCACCTGCATTCTTTAAACCAAAGGGCATCACCCGGTAACAAAACACACCTTGAGGAGCTCTGAAGGCTGTATATTCCTCATCTTATGGGGCCATTCGGATCTGATTATATCCGGAATATCCATCCATGGAAGAAAGTACTTCATAGCCAGTCGTCGCATCAATTAAGAGTTCTGTAATCGGAACTGGGAAATCATCGTCAGGAAAATACCGATTAAGATCTCTGAAATCGATGCAAACCCTAATTTGTCCGTTCTTCTTCTTTACAGGGACAATATTAGCCAACCACTTGGGATATTGAACTTCTCTGACGAAGTTGGCTTTGATCAGCTTATCCACTTCAGCTTCAATTTTGGAAGCATAGGTTGGGTGTGTTCTTCTCGCGGCTTGCTTAAAACCTCGATGTTCTTTTGGTAAACCCAAATGATGAGTAGAAATATCAGGATCAAGCCCAGGCATTTCTGTATAATTCCAAGCAAAAATATATTTATTTTTCTTTAGAAAAGAAATATACATCTCTTGCTCTTCAAGGGTCATGGCCGCACTAATTAAAGTGGGGTGTGGATCGTTCTCTGTACTCAGATTTACTTCTCTGAGTTCATCCATAGTGGTAGAGATACCCTCTTCAAATGTTGGAGGATCATCTCTAAGATCTTCCTCTTCCTCTTCATCATGTGTTATTTCTTCCGTTTCTACTTGCAAAGTAGATGAAAAAACGAAATTCTCATGATCATAAGAGATGTCAAAATTTTCACATTTTGAAGAAGAAGCTTCCATTTCCGACCCTATTGATGATAAAGGGTCTTCTTTGGGAAATAAAGAGGAGATGATGGATTGAGAATCGACATCATTATTCACCTCTGGTGTTGCTATAACTTCTTATGGACTGATTAGCGAAGTATATACTTGTTGGAATTCAGCAGATGAAATGAAAACGTCACCACTTATGATTTCATCACTGCTTGGTAGGTTACAAATTTCTCCCATGTTGTCTGGCTCGATCGCCGTAATTGACATTATGGATCTTTCCATAAGAGTATTTTGATTTGGGCCTATTTTGTCAATTTTACTGATAGGTAACACATAATCTGTACTCACATGTGAAAATGGATTTATTGTAATTTTCTCCAAACCATATGGAGCATTAAATTTGGTAATTTCCTTCATTGTAGATTTTTCTCTTCCCTTCATTTGATAAAATTCTGCCTCAATGTATTGAGACTCACATGTCTTGAACGGGGCCTTATCACCATACAATGTTCCAACTTGACCATCAAAACAGTATTTGAGACATTGATGGTATGATGAAGGAATAGCTGCATGCTGATGTAGCCAGGGTCATCCAAGAAAGATATTGAAATCTGAGTCTTGATCAACAATCAGGAAATCCGAATTGGATACAAGATCTCCAAACTGAGTTCTGAGTGTAACTTCTCCTAGTGGTTCTTGTTCATTTTTATCATATCCTTGTAACATCATGGTAGAAGGAGATAAATCAGATTCCGTGAGGCCCAATCGACGAAGTGTACGAATGGGCATGAGGTTGACTCCTGAACCATTGTCAATGAAAGCTCTTCGAACATCTACACCATTGACTTTTCCAGATAAGTACAAGGGTTTTATGTGCCCATGCACAACATCATCTTCATCTTTATCAGTAAAAGATATCACTGCATGGCATTCTGCTGGATTATTCTCTATGTGATAGATTTCAGCTGCAGCAATTTCAGCTTCAAACACCTGAGGACTTGACAAAGCTTAGATGAGTGCTTCCCGAAGATCTTTTGACAGATTCAAAGCATCCAAAATTGATAACTTGGCTGGTACATGGGCCAAGTGTTTCAATATATCATACTTTTGATCTAGAGGTCTGCGTTTTTTCCAATAGGAATATGCGGTTTAGCAGGTACCTTATAAGCAGATGCTTTGGTAGCTGATGCATCTTGTATTGAAGTTGGCAACATCCTTGGTTTTGGAAGATTAGACTGATTAGATCCATTTACTTGCTGAGATAAAGAAGATGGAACCTTTAATCGGTCTTCCAAAATAACTGTTCCAAAACTGAGTTGGCCAGTGGCAGAAGAACTTGCTTGTTCTTTTTGAGCTCGCTGAAGGGCTCTACCACGAGTTTCTGCTGCATATACAGTGCTAGCAGGGGTAAAATTAGAGTAGTGGCTTCGGAAAGATCCACGTCTTCCCCTGTATCCTGAACCTCTAGAACTTCCTCGGATTCCCTTATTTGATAAAAGTAATTCAGGCTCATTAAGACTGGAATATGGATCTGTTAATTGAATCATATTAACAGAACCAACGATTAACTCTTCATCTGATAAAGACTCTACCTGGTTAGCCTGTTTAGGCTGTGCCATTTGGTGGGACGGTGCCCGTGGCTTTGAAGTAGATGGCATGAAATCTGCCAGAGTCAAAGACAATTTAGGCTTTGATACATACTCATATTCTCCTGATTCCTCTTTCTTCTTTGAATTGCGCTGCCCTTTTGAGGATTTGTCTTTTGATGGAGGCTTTACTGCAGCTTTTGTAGGAGACACAATTGGCTTCTTCAATTGTGTTCGCAAAATGGAATGGGTCCAATTGATTTTCTTTCTGACCATCCAATCATTATATTTTTTCGCAGTTTTGCATTTGACTTCCTGCCACTTGCCTCCTTCCTCTGGATCTGTAGCGGTAATACATGCTACATGAGCTGAAGAACCCTTCAATTTGACTTGTCCTAAGTCGACCATCTTTTGCAGGAGGTATTTAAAGACAAAACACTCTTGGATGGGATGCCCCAACATTTGATGAAAGGGAAAATAATTGGGACGGTCTTCATCTCCTTCCTTCTTTGGCCTCTTGGGCACTGGTAATTGAACCAAATTATTTTCCAGAGCTGAAATGAAGTAACCAGGAACTTTCTCACTTCGGAAAGAGTATGTTTTACTCTTCAAATCCTCAAATTGTTTTCGTCGTTGATCTCTTTGATAATTTGGACGAAACAACCTTTGTTGTTGGCGTTCAGGAGGTGTAGCCCTTCGAGAAGATGAAGGTTTTGAAGTAGAAATAGGTACAGGTGCTTGTTTAAGAATAACTGTAGTAGTTTCCGCTTTACCCATTATCCTTCCTGGAGCTGATGGAATTATACGAGATTTAACCTTAGCCTGTATAAGGGAATCTTAAATCTGTTGAGCTATTGAAGTATGGTCTCGAAACCCTCCTGTGTATTTCACAGGGATCAATGGCGTGCGTAATTCGTCACGCAAATTTACCACACAGATTGGCAACAGTTCCTCCTGAGGGAGTGCTAAACTCAGGGAATACGTTAATCCCTTCCAACGAGCAATGAAATCAGAGACTCTTTCATTCTCCCTTTGCTTGCAGTTTGTAAGATCGAAAACTATCATTTTTGGTAAAGTTGAGCTAAACTGAAGAAGGAATTTTTGACGAAGATCCTCCCATCCGATGACTGGCCAGGATTGCAAGCTTGTATACCAGACAAAAGCTGGTCCTTGCAAGGTTCGCACGAAGCATCTGAGTTTCACTGATTCTTGCTGCTCTGGAGTTCCCATCATAGGATCACAACAAGACACGTAATGCGTCAAATGTTGTTCAGGGTCGCCTGATCCATTGAATTTAGGGAAAACGGGGTTTCCAAAACTGGATGGAGGAGAAATTGAATCTACCCATTGAGGTTAAACTTTCTTTTCAGGTTGAACTTGCGCTCGTTTCCCTTCCATAGTTTATAACCGAGCTGTTAATGACTCAATAGTAGTTATTAACTTTTGAGAAACATCAGGTTGAACTTGGTTTTGGGTAGGTGCAATGAATGGAGCTTGGACAGACGTGGTGGTTGGTGCTGCAACTGATGGTAGTGCTGCCAACTGTTGTTGCGTTTGACTGGTAGGATTAGACCTTTGAGGGTGTAATGATAAAGGAGGATATTCCTGATCCATCTCAGTAGTTACAACAAATTCCTTCGGCTGTCAGACATCAGAATTCTTAAGAAGAAGACTACTCTGAAGTAGTTCTGCATTTAACCTTCTTAATTCTTTCATTTCATCCTCCTGTTGTGTAAACCTTTGCTCTAATGAGAGTGATTGACCTCCTTCAGAGGAAGGGTGTGAAGTAACCTGATTCTTTCCTTTCCCCTTATTGGATCCTTTTCGGAGAGGGGGAAGTGGGTTACTTGAAGGAATACCCAGATTTTGGGTAAGCCTTTGATTACGTGTGCGCACACCTTCTTCATTTAGGTCTGTGTGCACAACTTCTTGAGCAGGAACCTCTTCGTCTGATCCCTCTGATTGAGCCTCATCTGGTGAATCAACAGCAATGGCATTGATGACATTAATGGATGCATATTGCATGGAATCCTTTCTATCATCATTTCTGTGATATTGTCTTCTTCCATGTCCATGATGAGACATGGAATTCCGTTGACTTGATCCCTCAGGAACTTCTTGGAGAATCGTCACTTGGAGAGAATCTCCTGGTAGCTTGGCTCTTCGTTCCTCTTGAGGCTTATTCCCTAATCGAGATAATACTGACTTTCTCTGAGGGAGGGATTGAGGATTTGAAAAAGTCCCCAGTCCGGTGGACTGGGGATGTTCCTGCTGCTTCCGCTCAACTCCTTGAATCCCATTTGTTGACTCTGAGGGTTGGGTTAGAGAAGTCCCCAGTCTGACAAGCTGGGGTGTCTCTTGACATGCTATGTCTGAGATCTTCTTAAAATCTCTCTTGATCATGCGAATCTTAGTTCGGAAATTAGCTGGATGCATTAACCTGTATCCACTTTTATCACCTGGTTCAACAGACCGTTGGATGATTTCCGAAACTTCTGTCATTTGATGACGTGTTTGCTCCAGACGAGAGGCTTGCACAATATTCTCGCCTGCTTGATGTAGGAGCAATTCAACAACTTTTTCTCTATATACTTGATTTTGAGAGGAACTAGTTGAAGCCTGTTCTTGAGAAAGATTTTGATTACGAACAAAGCCCATTGATTGTGGTTGGCCATGGGCAATAACATTGCATGAGATCATTTTCGGCGGGCTTTGCTGACTGGAAAGCACTATGAAATGTAGTTCTCCGTGAACACCCCATCCTCTGATATGAACATCAGATAGAGCATTGGCAATTAACTGACGCAATTTTCTTAGTGCGCCAAGCCATGAACGTTGAAGGGTTCTCTGTTTCTTTTCAGCCTTCAGATACCGAGAGACTGATAGAGATGCCAAATCAATCTGACATTGTAGCCCTTCTATTATCTTAAGATGATTTTCATATTCATCATAAGATAATACCTTATTCTTCAATTGACAAATATTCTTCCATATGTTGAGACGAATATCATGGATTCCATTATCCGTCAATATCTTTGGAATGTCGTACTGGGAGTCAGCCAAAGGCCAAAACATGACTGGTACTTCACCTTTTGTCAGTTTTTTCCTCAGGTTCAGCATTTCCTCTTTATCATTAAATGAAGATTCTTCTACCTGTTTGGACCAGAGTTGGTATTTCCTTGTTGCTTCATCGGATTCAACAAGACTGGTAGAGAGATCATTAATCAAACTAGAAGATGCATGACTTAGGGGTGGTTCGGAGAATGACCTACACCCTGGGCTATATTTTGATTGAGAAAGTATTTTACCCATTAGCGATAAAGCATCAGACATGACTGGTTTCGCATTTGAAAGTTCCTCAAGATAAGAGGGCTTTCTCGGCACTACATTATCCATTGGAGTATTTTCCAGGCAATGTGAATCACTACTGCGGAGAGGACTTTTGCAGCGAAGTTCATCATCATGGGGAGGACCACCATAATGGGTTACAGCAAAAGATGAAATCTCTTGCTTCTTGGTCTTCTGACCACACAGAGGGTTTCTGTGGCTCTCATTTGAAGAAGAAACATCAAGATTGACCAAACTTTCATGAAGAAATCCTTCATGAGGAAGTGTCTGATGAAGACCTTCAAAATTAATGTTCTCGTTATTGGGAACTGAGGGAGTAGAATCTTGAATTCCAACAGATAAATGTCTGAGGGCTTCAAGAACTCCAGCATCGAGCAAGGCCTTGTTGTAGATTGGCCTTTGATCTCCTGACTGTGCTGGGCGGATCTTTTTCTTAGATGCCTTCTTACTCACTTTAGAAACCATTTGTTGACGAAAGTGGTTACTCTGAGCAGGTGTATGTGCCTGATCAAGAATGATGGTCAGGTTAGGCTGACGATCTCCACTCAAATCAGGTGTATGTTCCTGACTTGGTTGTCCGTATGATATGGGGGAGTATGCCCCATAACCCTCTTGGA
The DNA here is from genome assembly GCA_963277665.1 of Viscum album. NCBI lineage: Eukaryota > Viridiplantae > Streptophyta > Magnoliopsida > Santalales > Viscaceae > Viscum > Viscum album. The sequence continues at coordinate 1,634,481,719 of OY728157.1, read as the reverse complement.
CTAGAACAGATGTGTGTGTCTGTTCCGGAGTGAATCGTTGATGTGTCACTCCACTGCTAGTGATAGATTTATGTGTCTGTCCCTGAGATGATGCTGAAGCTGTTATGATATCCTGGCAAGCATCCAGAATATGAGCAGGAATTTGCTTCTGCTATTTCACCATTGACAAAATATGTTTGGTGACTTCAGCCGCCGGAACGGGGATATACGTCCATTCCGGGCTTGGAGTAGGTGTATGTGCCTGCTCCTGTCCTCCTTTTCCTGTCAGTGAATCCTGATAGTACTCAAGTGTGGAGGCAGAGAGTTGAGTCTGCCTCCTGTTTGTCATAGGGGCTTTCCGACTAACTTCTCCGTGCGCTACCAAGCGAGACTGTTGGTAGGCTTGATTAGTATTAGCAGGTGTATGTGCCTGCTGATTACACTTCGCCAAACGCGGTTGATGAGATCCATCATATTTAGTCAGACGAGCCTGCTGACTAACTGGTGATGTATAAGCAGGTGCATGTTCCTGCCTATGGTACTCCGCCGGAATTGCCTGGCGGGATTGGCTTGATGCTGCCAGACGAGTCTGCTGGACAGCGGAATTAAAACGGACAGGTGATTGTGCCTGCTCGTTATTCTCCACCAAGTTAGGTTGGTGGACTTCATCATATGTAGTCAGGCGAGCCTGCTGACTAACTGATGATGCATAAGCAGGTGTATGTTCCTGCCTATAGTACTCCGCTGGAATTGCCTGGCGGGATTGGCGTGATGCTGCCAGACGAGTCTGCTGGACAGCGGAATTAAAACAGACATGTGATTGTGCCTGCTCGTTATTTGCCACCAAGTTAGGTTGGTGGACTTCTCCAGAGATGGTAGGGATGACAACCTGCCTATTGTTAACCGGATTCCGTCTCTGGAGGTTCATCTTGCCTGCTCGGGTTCGAGGAACCTGAGCTGAATGCCGGGAGTCGGTACCCTCATCATGTTGAGGGCGCACTACCGCACGAGTCTGGTGGCGATTGTTGATGGGAGCCCTCAGGAAGGACTCCTGTCTTTTTGAATTAAGGTCCTGCTGGACCTGCTCATTCACTTCCTCAGAGTAAGGGAGTGAATGGAAATTGCGTTCCGGGGATAACGACCCGAAACGGTTGGAGACGGTAGTCAGCACTGCCTGCTTCTTCATCGCTAGCCGCCGTTGTTCGGACGACCAGGTAGAGTTGTTAACTTGGAGGGCTTGACGAGCGGCCTCCAGAGTTGGGATAGTACCATTGCGACAGTACTCCTTAACCAGTGCATTAGAAACCCAATGTTGAAGACGCTGAGTTGGTGATGTCATCCTTAGAGCGGACGACGTTCCAGCAGGAGTAGCAGCATTGGTTTTCATAGCAGCAGACCTCATAGTAGAGGTGTTCACAGCAGCAGTATTCACAGGGGTCAATTTAAGAAAAGCCATTTTGCAGAAGATCTTGAAAAAAGAGTGCTTGTTCCATATAACAGACATAATCAAGATGAATCCGGCCACTGCATCTTTTGGATGAGCACATGTCAATGATTTATTTGTTGGCCCAAGGGGCCTAACAAATAAGAAGAACATCACTTTAACTTGGTTTAAGGATTCACGTCGGGTTCACCACTATTTGTTTCACACGGATTTCGGGGATGACCTCCTGGACGGGGGATTCAAATGCTCCGATCGGTTTCTAGCGGGTTTGTTCGTAGAACCGGAAACATCCAATGATTCCACATCTGTTTGGACCTACTTTCCAAAGGTAGGTGCTCATTAGTTTGTGGACTAATGAGGCTTATGAATTTTCATTGGTCGAGAGGATGGGAGGTCGGACTCATCACACCTTTTTGAGGGGAATTATTGTCTACTCCGGGACTCTCTTTATAGATTTAAGTTATGTTCGTGAATCCTTATTACATTACCAAGTATAAAATGCGCTTTCCTTTAGTTTTAACAATCAATGATTAAATATGCAAGAAATTTAGAGAATCTTTTATATGTATTCGAGTTTCTTCATCAATAGAGAATCATCTATATCTGTTTAGAGATTCTTGGTCAATGGTATCCTTCAAAACATTTATATAAAAGTCTCTTGGTCATTATGATGACCAGGCTGGTTTTAAATCCACTCAGTGGGGCACTTGAAGTTTATCGTCATTCAGAAGGACATGGATTATTTCAAAGTTGGGATCGAACCCATAAATGGGCTACCTACGTATCCTTTGTTTTGGAAAAGGAATCAGAACCCACGTAGTTCGAGTAATGGAGTATGATGTTTATGATTGATGGCTCAAAGAAGAATGTCATAATTACTTTTATACTCTAAGCTCACGTGAGTCATGCTCGGTGTGAGAAACAAGAGGTATTGGTAAAAATTTAGACAATTGTGCCATGAAAGATGCAATCATAAGAAATTGTTTGGGGCTTATGTATGTATGACTGCCCAAATAGATGAAGGTTAAGGATTTACTTTTAGGGAGAAAATACATGAACAGGGTCTATAAAGGTATATGTGCTTCATGGAGATTTGAATACTCTAATCTTGGGGATTACTCCTAAGGAGGATGCCCAAATTAGGAGGGGACTTATGATTGGGTTTTATTCCTAAGAAGGATGCACAAAATTATGACTCGGACTTATTCCGGAAAAGGAGGCCCAGGTTAGGGGACTTGGGGCTTACTCCTGAAAAGGAAGCCCACGATTATGACTGAGTCTTATTCCTGAAAAAGAGACCTAGGTTAGGGATTAAGGTTTGGGGCTTACTCCTGAAGAGGATTCCCAAGTTTGGGAACTTTAAGAATTTGGGGCTTACTCATGAGGAAGATGCCCAGATTAAAGGACTTATAACTGGGGCTTACTCCTAAGAAGGATGCCCAGATTAAAGAAATTATAACTGGGGATTATTCTAGAAAAGGAGACCCAGGTTAAGGATTCTCTCATCTTAAAAGGATGAGGTTGAATGAACTAACTCTCAATCTTTGGTGACATAAATATGTATAAATCACTAGGTTTTGAGAGATATTCCACCGAATTCCTTTCAGATAAGGATGTCAAATCAAGAAATCATGCCATAAATGGCTTTGAAGAGTATCTTGAAGACTGAATCATGAATAGGAAAGGTGAAATGGATTAAGAGGGGTAAAATGGGCAAGATGGGCACCCAAAAAGGTAGGGCACGCAAGTCCTGAAAGGCGCGCAAGTCTTGCGTGGGCGCGCAAGTATTGGTCGCGCAGGTATACCTACACGACACATGGTGTACTTGCGCGATATTCTACCAGCATTGAAATAATTGTGCGACTCTTTATTAAACCATTTAGAATACTCTTGAGGTTCTTCCAGATAAGGGACGCGCAAATTTCTATTGAAGGAATAAGGCGGCGCGCAAGTGTGACTAGTTCCCTTAAGGGATGGCCATTCAGGCGCGCAAGTGTTGATGAGTTTCAACACTTAGGCCTTCCTCCCTCTCTTTAGATCTTCCGTTCTAGGTAAGAAATTACCTTTGAAGTGTTCCGGAAGCTTTGAGAAGAGACTTGGGCGTCGGGAGCTTCAATACGAGTTTCTGAAAAAAGATCCTCCACAAATGGGGGGCCCACAGGGTCTATTTATAGGCAGGAGAAGACCCTGGGCGGTTACCACTTAGGTCGTGAAAGTGACGTGCACGACCAGAAGGCGTCGCGCAAGCAGACTTGCACGACCACTAAGCGGCGCGCAAGTGTACTTGCACGGCCACGAGGGAACTTGCGCGACCTATAGGCAATGTTCTCCTTGTTCATCCCTTTGTCAATTTTTGATGTTTCTTCAAAAGATGAATCACTTTGAGCTTAGATATTCTGCTTTTCCAATCATTGGATTCTGTGATGAAAGGAGCGTCAACACCGTCCAAACGACATCCCAAAGAATATCATATTAGTTCAAAACACCCCAGCTGTTCTCAGCTTCTCCTGGAATCATATACATTGCGAGCACCACTATCCTCTTAGTAGGATTCTCTATATTCTCTATGATCGATAAAAAAATCTCAATTTATAGTTCATTCTCCTGTGTAGAACTATCTCCAGAGAAAGTGGGTGGATTATACAATTGGAACACCTGTGTCAACTATACAATAGATTAGGAAGGATTTGGGGATACCTGAATGGTTTTAATAAAGTGTAGGAAACACTCACAAAACTGGGAATCAGAACCCGTACCTACGATAACTATCGATTCCACAAGTATAATTACTGGAGGTCCTACCAGTGGCCTTGGGCCCACCAACTCTAGAGTATAGTCATCACTATCATCATGGAACATGAATCAAGGAAGTAATGGTGGCATGTCTCTAAAAATTACAATCACACGCCTTATAAAGGATTCGACAATGATAATATCACCAATATAATAATAGTTTAGGGGAAAACCTTCCTATAAACAAGAGACACCCCTACGACTACTCCAAAATATAGGATTGTGTAAAAGGAATGATCATAAGGAACACTTTATACATTACCTATAACCCACTTTTAATGTCGGGTCTAGGTGAAGCTCATAATTTAATAAATTAAAGTCATTTAAGTTTATATTTATATTAAAAATCTCTAAAATGGTTGAATTAAATAGATAAAAATTTATAATTTATAAGGGCCCACACACCATATAAATTTAAGTGTGGAATCCATTTAATCCCAACCAAAACATGTTCCATCCCATGAAACCAATGGTCCATGGCTCAACGTTCTATAGTTGACTGCTTAAAATTTAGACATTAGAATATGCAAAAAAACTCTATTAGGTCAATACAGGAACCTTAAGTACAAATTATATTTCTCAATTCCCTTAAGTGTTTGCAGAATTACAATTATATCACACAAGTCACACAAAATATATGTCATTCAGTCATCTAATGCATTCGTTATGGAATGGAATAAAGTATGTAATGAGAATTACCTATGTTCCAAAAATGATGCATGAGTTGTAATGACCTCATATCATCAGGACATGGTAATATCTATAATCCTAGGAAACACAAAACATCTTGTGTTTTACCTAATGGTGAAGTCAAATCAACTATAATATCACAATACAAAACAAAAATTCCCATTCATGAAAATTGGTGATTACCATAAATGTGGGATAGCTACTCCCAAGAGCGACTTATAACCATTTCCCAATATATTTCTAATATCTAATATATTGTCTCAAAATAGTAAGGTAAGAAATGAAACATCCCTCTGATACTAATTTTTAATTTCCCAGCCTGGGAGCCAAGGATTGGTTCCCTATGCTGATGGCCTCAAGTGTGCCTCATTGTATGCCAGAGATTACCGACTAGCAGCGATGATCTATTGTGGAATAGTGGGGAGACTATTTCCTTACGAAAAAAGTGTAGAAAAGTGGTATAAAAAATAGTAAATAGGGGAATAAATAATACCAAGAAATAAAAATAGAATATAACATCCATAAAGTATAAATAAAAAAGGAAAAAATTTTCATCCTATAAAAAATGATAAACTTGTCTTGAATCTATAAAAAATGTATTGTAATACATAAAAACAATAATTCAATACAATAAAAGTATAAAATGTATGAAAGAGTAAAAATTGTTATCTCTAGATTGCATCATGTGCATAGCCCAGTCTTGTGCTCCCATACTCCTTAGAAATGAGAAAATCAAGTTTCATAATGTGAATACTTTCCCCGATCCATTCCAATATGCATGAAAGTCTTTATAGGTACCCAATAGTGGCCCAAATAGGTGTGATATTACACCTAGTATTCCACCACCAATAGTTTCTATAACAAGTCCATTCTAAGTATATAATCTAAAGTCATGTTTAATTTTTAATATATATAAAGTGATACATATATAAGTGAATCTATCTGGTCTATAAATAATAATCAGGAACCATAAAAAGTGTCTACTGTATTCAAGAAACCATAATCACGAGATAACAATAAGAATGGAAAAACTATAAAAAATGGAATATGCCATGTAATCAAGTTCCAGACCATATGGGTTGGATCTAAGTAGTATAAATGTACAGGCCAACCCTCCTACAAATATTAATTAATCTAGTTTCAAGCCTAAAAGGTCCAGATTCAAGGTCTATAACCATGTAATCCTTTTGATTCCAGGCAGGACATCCATAAAAGATTCAATAAAGAACTGGGTGGAGAAATAGGATTAGAAATGTCCAAGTCATTCTAAGAAATATGGATCCTTGGAATAAAAATGTCTTAGGAATACAAAGTAATCTTGATCCATTTAGTAGAATTGTTCATCGAATCCATGTCATCCAAATCCAAAGAGTTGAAATTTCTAAGGCATTCCAATCATAAAACAATTAATTAATCATTTAGTAACCCATTTAAAATTTCCATTCACCCATTAAAAAAATTTAACCACATGTAATCCCATGGAAAAAGAGCTATAAAACCATATCCCAATATCTTATTAAATTCAAAAAGGATCCCTCTACCAAAGGTGACCACATACACACCCAATGAGGAAGTATATTGTAGGTAAAATACTCAAACACAACTCCTGGGTGGTTTGGATTGAGTTGAATGACCTACAACCATATAATGATACTAAGTGGGAAACCTAATCATGTTATATAAATTTAATCAAATTAATACCAATGTCTGGAATGTTTAGAATATGAAAAATGATAACTACTTATAAAACAACCAGAATTTATGGGAAAATGTTTGGTCCACCTACCGTATACCCATGGTAGAACAATAATCCAGTATTGGATCCTAGAATGGCCCTAATCAGAAGAAAATGGAATAATTGATGACTAAAATAAAAATACGGAATACATTACCATACAAAAAAGCATCGTCGATAGAAAACAAAATAATGAAACAAGCCTATAGAGTGAAGAACATGTCGGCAGCTATCCAATGAGATGATTAGAAGTCAAATCGAAGGTCATATGATGAAACTCCGTAAAAACTAGGTTTATTCTTCAAAGAATCATCTTCTAGAGCTCTTTAGTAAAAGAGAGGAAGAATTATATAAAAAATGTTTCCATGACTTTTATTTTAAAAACTACCACAGGTATTTAGAGAGATTTGAAATGATTTACACATTATGTAATGCTCAAGCTTTCAATTTTGGGGAAATATCATTACACACTATAAATTGAACAGCCTAGGCTATTACATGTCACATAATTAATACACGCCCAATATTACAAGTACACAATGTATACTTGTCCTGAAGTATTCCTTTATCCCCCTATTTCCATGTTTCAAAAATATGGAATTGACCCATATTCTCGAATCCATACACCAAAAAGAGAAACTAAAATGTGTTTTAACTTAAAATAATGATTTGTACCTTTTAGGGAAACTAGGTTCCTACATAAGCGTTTTAGGTTTTTTATTTTTTTTACGGTTTTTACTATTTCTAGGTTTTTAGGGGTTTTAAGTGTTTTTAGGATTTTATGATTTTCTATGGGGTTTTCAAGGTTTTTAGTAGTTTTTAATTTTTTATGGATTTTAGGGATTTTTTGGATTCATATGGTTTTTAGGTTTTTAGTAATTTTGAGAGCTTTATGGTTTTTTTAGGTTTTTAAGATTTTTAGAGATTTTAGTGTTTTAGGTTTTTAAGGGATTAATGTGTTTTTAGGTATTTAACATTTTTCAGGTTTTTTTTTTGTTTTTTTATATTTTCAGGGATTTTTAGTGCTTTTTAGGATTTTTAGGGGTTTAGGGGTTTTTATTGATTTTAAAGTTATTTATTATTTTTAGGGTTTATGGTTTTTTGGTGTTTTAGGGTTATTTTTAGTTTTTATGGGTTTAATGATTTTTGGATATTTTTGACCACTTTTATGTGTTAATGGGTGTTTATTGTTTTTAGTGGGGTTTTAGGTTTTTTATATATTTGAAGGGGTTTTTAAGTTTTTTGGGGGGTTTTAGGGTATTTTTAGGGATTTTATCATTTTTTTAGGTTCTTAGGGGTTTTAAGTGTTTTCAGTATTTTAAAGTTTTATTATATTTTTTCAGGATTCTTTACATTTAAATAGATTTTAGGGATTTTTAGGTTTTAATTGATTTTTTTTGTTTTAGGGATTTTGATGTGTTTCAGGGGTTTTTAGGGTTTTTTAGGGTTTCAAAAAAATTAAGTTTTTTGGGGTTTTAAGTGAATTCAGGTTTTTAAGATTTTCTTAGGGGTTTTTCATGATTTTTGGGGGTTTTTATATTTTTTGGGAATCATAGTAATTTTTGATTATTTTATTCATTTTAGTGTTTTTACTTATTTTGAGGGTTTTTAGAGATTTTTAGGGTTTTATGGTTTGTTGGGGTTTTAGGTTTTATGAATTTTTTAGAGATTTAAAGGATATATAGATTTTTTTTAGAAAAAATTATGTTTTTAATTGGTTTTTAGTGTTTTTAGTGGGATTTAAGGGTTTTTATGGCTTTTAGAGTTTTTAAGGTTTTGGGGGGTTTTATGGTTTTTAGGGGTATTAGAGTTTCTAGGGTCTTTTAGGGATTTTAGGGTTTTTAGGGTTTTAAGGTTTTTTGTTTTTTATGGGTTTTAAGTGTTTCTAGTTTTTTATGTTTTTCATAGGGTTTTTAGGGTTTTTATGTTTTTGTATTTTTTGGGATTTTTTAGGATTTACGGGTTTTTTAGGGATTTTGAGGCATTTTATGATTTTTTAGAAATTTTAGTGTTTTTATGGTTTTAATTTTTTTTTACATTTTAGGGATTTAAAGTATTTTTAGGTTTTAAGGTTTTCTTATGGATTTTCATTGTTTTTAGTTTATTTACATTTTGGGTATTTTTAGGGATTTTTTAGTATTTTTATGGGGTTTTAGAGTTTTTAGGGATTTTTGGTGGTTTTATGGATTTTTTGGATTTTAGGGTTTTGTAGAGTTTTTAAGGGTTTTATGGATTTTTAAAAAAAATTAATGCTTTTAGGGGTTTAAAAGGGTTTCAGAGTTTTTTGAGGATTTTAGTGGTTTTATGTAATTTTAAGGTTTTAGTGATTGTATGGCCTTTTAGATATTTCTAGGTTGAATATGTTTTTAGGGTTTTATGTTTTTTAAATTTTTAGGGATTTTTTATGGGCTTTCCATGGTTTTTTGGGATTTTATGTTTTACTGATTTTAAGGGTGTCTTTAGGATTTTATGGGATTTTAGAGTTTTAGTAATTTTTTAGGTTTTTTGGGTTTTTATAATTTCTAGGGTTTTTAGCATCTTTTATTTTTTTAGGTATTTTTTAGGTTTTTATGGTTTTCTTTGGGGTTTTCAGAGGTTTTAGTGTTTTTTACATTTTTAGGTATTTTTTTGGGACTTTTTTGGATTTTGTGTATTTTTAGGTATTTTACAAGTTTTGAGGGTTTTTTGGGTTATTTTGTTTTTATGGAATTTTCAGTTTTTAGGGATTTTTTATTTTTTAGGGTTTTAATGGTTTTTTATAGTTTCCTATTTTTTAGGGGATGATAGGGTTTTGAATTTTTTTAGTTCTTTTTAATTTTTTTATGGATCTTAGGGTATTTTATGGTTTTAGGATTTTTTTATGGTTTTTGGGGTTTTAGGGATTTATGGTCTTTTTATGGGTTTTAGCATTTTTTTGCGTTCTTTTGGATTTTAATTGTTTTTTGGATTTTTAGGTTTTTTTAGTTTTTTTTCAGGGTTTTTAGATTTTTAGGGATTTTTATGGATTTATGTTTTTTTAGGGTTTTTGGGAATTTTGAGGGATTTTACTATTTTCTAGAGTTTTAAATTTTTTGGGTTTTTAACATTTTTCAGTATTTTTTGGGTTTTAAGTATTTTTGGTTTTTAATTTATTATTAGGGGTTTTCCATGTTTTTAGTGATTTTTTGTTTTTTTATTGTTAGGCCTTTTTAGTTTTTTATTTTTCTTTGGGTTTTAGGGATTTTTTTAGGTTTTTAGGGCTTTTATTGTTATTTAGGGTTTTTAATATTTTTTAAGTTTTTAAGGTTTTTAGAGTTTTTTAATGTTTTTAGGGGGTTTTAGGGTTTTTATTTTTGTAATAAGTTTTAGGTTTTTATGGGTTTTTAGGGGCTTTTATGGTTTTTAGGGGTTTTTATGTTGTTTGGTATTTTTTTGTTTTTTTAGAGTTTTTTGGTTTTCAAGGTTTTCTTAGGGGTTTTTAATGTTTTTATGGTTTTTTTATGTTTTATGGATTTTTTAGGATTTTTATGGTTGTAAGTGTTTTATGGAATTTGAGGGGGTTTTTTGTTTCTTTTGGGTTTTTAGTTGTTTTTCAGTTTTTTAGGGGTCTTGAGTGTTTTTAGTTTTTTAGTGATTTCTTAGGTTTTCTCAATGTTTTTAGGTTTTTTATTTTTTTGGGGAATTTTAGGGATTTTGATGGTTTTTAGGGGTTTTAGGGGTTTAGGGGTTTTCGTTGATTTGAGGGTTTTTTTGGGGGTTTTACAGTTTTTATGTTTTTTTGGGGTTTTGGGGTTTTATTTTTAATAGAGTTATTTAACATTTTTTGGTGTTTTGTTATTTTTTGGGGGGTTTTACGTCTTTCAAGGTCTTTTTAGGGTTTTTCATGTTTTTATGTTTTTAGGGGTTTTAAGTGTTTTTTATAAGGTTTTTTTGGGGTTTAAGTGTTTTTATGTTTTAAAGGTTTTATTAGGGGTTTTATGGGTTTTTAGGGTCTTTATGTTTGTAGGGTTTTTAGGGATGTTTTTGGATTTTTATGTTTTTTAGGGTTTTAAGGAATTTTGAGGTTTCTTAGGGTTTTTGTGGTTTTTATATTTTTAGGGAACTTTATGACATATTTTTGGGGTTTAAAAGTTTTTAGAGTTTTTAGGTTTTATGGGTTTAATGGTTTTTTATAGTTTTTCTGGGTTTCTAGTGTTTTTATGGGTTTTTAGAGATTTTTAAGTTTTTTAGAATATTCTATGGTTTTAAGGGTATTTAGTTTTTTTGGGTATTTTATGGGTTTATTTGGGTTTTTGGGGTCTTATGTGTTTTTATATTTTTATGCTTTTCTTAGGGTTTCTTTGGGTTTTCAGAGTTTTTATGTTTTTAGGTATTTTTTGGATTTCTTATTTATTTTTATTGGTTTTTACAGTTTTTATGGATTTTGTGGGTATTTGGGGTTTTTTAGGTTTTATAACACTTTATATGTTTTAGTGGATTTAAATGTTTTTAGTTTTTTATGGTTTTATTAGGGTTTTTATGTATTTTCTGTTTTTAAACATTTTATGGACTTTAGGGATTTTTTATTATATTTATGTACTTTTATTGTTTTTAAGGATTTTAAGGGTGTTTAGGAATTTTATTATTTTTTTTATTTTTAGAGGTTTTCTTCTGTTTTTTACATTTTTTAATCATTTAAACGTTTATAAATATTTTTAGTGGCATAAAGAGTTTTTAAAATATTTATTATTTTTTAATGTTTTTATGGGTTTTAAGGAATTTAAATGTTTTATTAGTTTTTTATGGTTTTTAGGGTGTTTTAGGGTTTTAGGTTTATTTTTGGGTTTTTATGGTTTTTACCATTTTTAGGTTTTTTAGGGGTTTAATGTGTTTTAAGGATATTAAGGATTTCTTAGTATTTTTCAAGGTTTTTAGGGGTTTTTTTATTTTTTGTGATTTTTAGAGATTCTTTAGGAATTTTATTGTTTTTAGGGATTTGGAGGGTTTTTAGGGTTTTTAGTTATTTAGAGGTTTTTAGGGTTTTTTCTATATTTAAAGTTTTATGGGTTTTAACCATTTACAGGTTTTTATTTTATTTTAGGTGTTTTTAGGTTTTTAGGGGTTTTATGTTTTTAGTGATTTTTTGGGCTTTTTTAGGATTTTATGGATTTTATGTTTTTAAGGATTTTTTGGGGTTTTAGGTTTTTCATGGTATTTATGGTTTTTTGTGGGGTTTAGGGTATTTTTAGTTTTTTAGGGTTTTATGTTTTTAGAGTTTTTTACCGTTTTATGGTTTCAATGTTTTTTACAATTTTTAATGGTTTTAGGGGTTTTATGAGTTTTTGATGGGTTTTAAATGTTTTTAGAGGCCTTATGGTATTTAGGTTATTTTATGTATTTTTTAGGTTTTTAGTGTTAATAGGTTTTTTGGGGTGTAAAGTTATTTTATATTTGTAATCCTTTCTTAGTTTTTTTCAGGGGTTTTTGGTTTTTTAGGTGTTTAGTGATTCCTTGGTGTTTTTATGTTTTTATTTGTTATTATGAATTATATGGATTTTTAGGATTCCTATGGTTTTTTAGGGTTTGTCAAGGCCATTAGTATTTGTCGGTTCTTCAGTGGTTTCAATTGTTTTTAGGTTTTTAAGGTTTTATAAGTTATTTTCCATGTTTTTATGGTTTTGTATGTTTTTAAATTTTTTTAGGGTTTTTATGATTTTTTTCGGAATTTCAGTTATTTTGGGGTTTTTTAGGGTTTTATGGTATTTTCAAGTTTTTAGTAATTTTCTGAGTTTTTATCAGTTTAATATATTTTAGATTTTTTAATGTTTTTAGAGGTTTAGATGGTTCTAGAGTTTTTAGTGGTATTTTAGGTTTTTATGGGGTTTTAGTGTTTTTTATGGTTTTAAGTTTTATTTATTGTTTTTAGTGGGTTTTAGGGGTTTTAGTGTCTTTTCATATTTTTATCATTTTAAGGTTTTTTTGGGTTTTAATTGTATTTAGGTTTTATGGTTTTTTGGGTTTTCAAGTTTCTTTATATTTTTTTATATTTTAGGGATTTTTTTGTATTTTTTGTATTTTTATGTTTTTATGGATTTTTGAGGGTTTTAGGGATTTTAGAATTATTTATGGTTTTAGTATTTTTTAGGGGATAAATTTTTTTAGGATTTTATTGTTTCTTAGGGGTTTTCTAGGTTTTTTATGTTTTTATGTATTTTATATTTATTTTTTATGATATTTATAGTTTTGTGTTTTTTAGGGTTTTTGGGGTTTTTGGGTTTTTTTGGATTTTTAGCATTATTATGACTTTTAGGGGTTTAAATTTTTTATAGGTTTTTATGGATTTTTTAGGGTTTTTCAGGGTTTTTAGGTTTTATTATATTTTTTTGGATTAAAAGGTATTTTTTAAATTTTGTGGTTTGTAGGGATTTTGAGGGGTTTTTCTTGATTTTTTGGGTTTATATGGGGTTTGTTTTGGGGTTTTAGTGGTTTTTTTGAGTTTTTTGGATCTTTAATGTTTTTAGAGTTTTTTAACATTTTTAGGGGTTTGAGAGGTTTTTATAGTTTTTAGTAGTTTTTTGTATTTTTATGGGGTTTGGTGGTTTTATGGGTTTTATGGGTTTTACAGTTTTTGGGGGTGTTTATGGTTTTTTGGGTATTTTTAGAGTTTTAATGGTTTTTAGATTTTACTTTTTTTGGATTTTTAAGTGTTTTTAGGTTTTTTAGGTTTTATTAGAGTTTTATGCTTTTTTTGGTTTCTTATATTTTTAGGTATTTTAAAGCCTTTAGGGTTTTTATGTATTTTTTGACTTTTTATGAATTTTGATGGTTTTTAGGGTTTCTATGATTTTTTAGGTTTTTTGGGTGGTTTTTTAATTTTTTAGGGTTTCTATGTTTTTAAATAGATTATAATGTTTTGTGGGGTTTAAAGGGTTTTTATATTTTCAGTGAGTTTTATCATTTTATGGGGAATTGTAGTTTTTAAGGATTTTGGGGTGTTTTTTGGTTTTTCAGAGTTTTAGGGTCTTTTTATGATTTTTATGGTTTTTAAATTTTTTTAGGTTTTTTTGGGTTTTAAGTTTTTTTAGGTTATTAATTATTTATTAGGGGTTTTCAATATTTTTATTGTTTTTATGTACTTAGGGATGTTTAGGGGTTTTTTTGGATTTTTAATGGTTTTTATGGATTTTGAGGGATTTTAGGGTTTCTAGAGTTTTTTATTATTTTTAGGTTCTTTATTGGTTTTATTTGTTTTTATAATTTAATTGTTTTATAAGGGTTTCTAAAGGTTTTTAGCATTTTTTATGTTTTTAGGGATTTTTTGGGATTTTTAGGGATTTTATATTTTTTAGTGTCTTTAGGGATATTAAGTGTTTTTTCTGGTTTGTCTAGTTTTTTGTGTTTTAGGTTTCTTTTAGTTTTTATGGGTTTATATGGTGTTTTAGATTTTTTTAACATCTTTAGGGGTTTAGAGGGTGTTTTTAGTTTTTTTGGGTTTTAGGGTTTTAGTGATTTTTAGGGTTTTTAGTGGTTTGTGGTTTTTAGTGATTTTATATTTTTTGGGTTTTTATAGGTTTTAATTGTTTCTTCCGCCTTCGAGGTGGAACGTGTATGGGTGATGTGGATATGGAATGATGAGGATTATCACATGTCCCTTTTTCTATAGGGACGAGCTCTCGTCGAATTTACCATTCCTTTTTTTCAACCCGTTCAACATCATTATCCTTTAAAGAAGGTTGAATTAACCATTTGGGGAACCGTCGGTCCCAGTGAGTGATTTTTTTGGGGGTCAAACACTAATGAAATAATTCATTATTAGATATAAATTTCTCAAAAGGTTTCTAAAGGGTTTATTCGTGGATCCTAGAACTCCCAATGGCCTTGGAATCCATGATTCATGGACCTACTTTCCAAAGGCAGGTGCTCGTTGGCTGAAAATTTGGCAACCAACATTTAAGGACTCCAGTAGTCGAGGGGATGGAGTTCAGGCTCACCGCACCCTTCCAAGGGAGGATTATTACATGCTCTGAGACTCTTTTATATATTTAAGTCATGTTCATATGTTCGTGAATCCTTGGTTAATTCCTGAAGAGTGTGTCCACAGGCTACCCTTGGTTTGCATGATCATCGTGAGCATGCATATGTTTGATGCCACATAGGTGACACTAACTTAGCCATATTGTAAGGTGCTCTGGAGTGTATCGTCATCCAGGGGGATGGAAGGTGACTAGATGTTGGTATCGGGCCCACAAGGATGGATTCCTATGTATCCTTGGGAGAGTAATCCGAACCCATGTAGTTCGGATTGTGTGGGGATTATTCATGGAATCGGCCCATTTGAGGGGGGCCATGGTTGGGCAGAACATTTTTCATGGGTACCGTTTTGAGCTCAGGCCTTCTTGCAGGCTTCCTACATATCCTGATTTGATCAGTAATCAGATTTCTCATAGTTTGAATTGTGTACTGATGTTTTAATCCTCAAAAACATCTAATCCCACGTGATTCATGCTCGGTGTGAGAAACAAGAGGATTTGAAAGATTCAACAATGCACATGACTTCTTTCCTACTGGTGGGGGAGGGAGAGCCCACGACAGAAAAGGTCGAGGAAACCATGGGTGAGGTCACGGAGTGATGAACCTTTCCATGTGAAATGGAATTAAATGTCACGCGACCCGACCTTGGAGGATTGGGGACTTACCTCAGTGGGGGAGCTCTGGAGAATGTTCTGGGAAAGGGAGGAGTTTTTTCCTCATCAAATGGGGAAGAAAACATAACCCCTTTGACTGATCACTGTTCTTCATTAAATGGAAAAGCAAGTGATCACCCCCCCCCAATCTCGAGAATGGAGAGGTTCACGTCAGCATCCCAAAGTTGGACTCCAGGTTACCATGTTAATGTATCCTTATAGGCATTTGGAAATCCCGAACCTTTTTTGGGAGGTCCTTCGTGACTCCACTTACTGTGGGTAAGTAGACTAAATGTGGCATGCTGATGCGCCTGATGGCCAAATCATAAGGGTCTGGTGGCTTTGGGGGAGGCTTTGGCCTAGCACCGAAGAACAGGTTAACAGTAGGATTATGGATGAATGGACACTAATGGAGGGGTGAGGTTGGAACTAGAGGTAACGATACCCGAAAAAATCCCATTCCGCATACTAGTTTCCCATGCAGGATGGGGAAGGATCTGCATACCATAGTGGTATGCGGGCAAGAGGGTCATCCGTGCACGACTTTAGTACGCGGGCATGGGTATCACCAACTGCATACCAAAGTGGTACGCGGCACACAGTGCCACTTTGGGTTATATCCATGTACCAATTGGGTACGCAGCGCTGGGTTCAATCTACGTAGTGGTACGCTACGTGGAGAACCATATTGAAGGAGGGTCGGGGGAATTACTATTTTTGGGAAATTTATCCGCAAGAATTATTTGGTTCGCATATCACTAGTTGGGTTCACGGTTCTTATTATTATTATTCAATTCTACATTTTTATGGTTCGCGGACGGATGTAATTGCAAAAGAAGTGGTTCACGGTTGATGATTCGATGTACCCCTTAGTTTGTGGATTAAGAGGATGAGTAGGGTTCCATTACCCATTATCGCGAACCAAAGTCTCAGCAAACCCCGGTTGATGGAGTCTTCTGCGGGTTATAATATTACTTCAATGGGCCACCGCAAATGGTGATGCATGCCGATTCGATATGATTGCTATGATGCTCTGTAAAGAAGTGGTTCGCGGTTCATGCTTCACCAAGGAATCAAGACAGAATCTGGAGTGCAACCTCTGAGTTTCCTTCAAGATTTCATTACCCATCCTTCCCTCCATCTGTCTCCGCTATTCCTCTTTTCTCCTTTTCAACTATGATCCTTTTATAGAGCATCATAGCGATCATATCTACCGGGCATGCATCACCATTTGTGGTGGCCCATTGAAGTAATATTCTAACCGGTAGAAGACTCCAACAACCAGGGTTTTCTGAGACTTTGGTTCGCGATAATGGGTCATGGAACCATACTCATACTCTTAATCAACAAACTAAGGGGTACGTGGCCCGATACATTGATGTTCTTCCGCGCAAAACTCCTCTGGTTGATGTGATTTGCATTTTGCGGTTTTCCCTGCTCACAGGCAATCGTTTCGCGGGCCAACGGTTCACGGACCGTCCCGCATACCTAGCAGTTCATGATCCATATTCTTTGCATACCTTTCCCAATTATGGTATGTGGTCCATTTGAAAACATGAATTCTATCAAGTTAATTTAAATAATTACAACTCAATTTGATTCCCTTCACCTTGATAGACTTATAGAAGTTCATAATTTATTTTGTAAAGTGATCTCAAGGGTATTTATTTTCCATTGTGGAATTTTCAAGACCCTACAAATGCCCCAAATCGGAATGGTATCTGTTCAGAATGAAAAGGGGACCATTATGATGTAGAAGTGGTCCTGAAATAAAATGGTTTCCAATAGAAAAAGTACACCTAGTAGGAGGGGACCACACCTATATATAGGGGCCCATGTCATCTGTCTTTTACAATTTATCATTGTGAAAATTTCTCTCGATTTCCCAAACTCCTTCATTTTCACATATCATGCTCCTTGTGAAAACTGTATTCGAAAACTGTTCTATAAGTTTTGCGAACTGATTTCCTCTCTATTTCCCCTTTTCGAGAACTACATTTTGGTTTTCGCAAATGAGGCTACAGAATATAAAACATAAAAATCTGGATTTCACATAGAGGAAATCTATGTGGATAATTTTTTCACATACAAAACTTATATCAGAAAACTAAGCCTCAAAAACAATTAATATGGACTTAAATTTTAATCCAAATCTTTAGAATGTTAGCTTAATCGAGGCTGAGTTTCGCGGTTTTTACATTCTGTGGACCATTCTGTTCATCATCCATTGGTTCACAGGCCTTCTCCTCACTGTCATTCCACGGACCATGGTTGTACACTGTGAATAGTATCCACTTACCATAGTTGTAGGTGGAGTAGGTTTTGCATGTTATGTTTTATATGGAATGCTTTTTCGCATACCGCTTTTATGAATGGTACACAAAGCCTTCTTGTGGACATGTTTTATGTCCTTCAAAAATAATTTCCATAGCCTTTTCCCAACAATTTTTATTGGACTAACTTTTCATCGGCTTCTGGATCTTCCTATACAGGCTACAATGGTTGATTCACGAACTACTGACAAATTGATGAATACTAGGGCCACCATGGCAAGGAATAGTGATGATAATCATCAAACCCACATCATTCACCGTGACAGCTTTCTGATGGTCTTCTTAATACCAAATATTCTATATTATCTTTTGTTCATTCAATTTTCACTTTACGGATTTGGTATCCCTGATGATGTGCCTCTAACATTGCCTAAACCTGACATCCCTTTCATCCTTTTAGAGGCACCATGAGATCATGATCGTGCCAACATTTCCCCAACCAGATAATTCATCATCACTTTTACTCAGAAAAACGTTGTCATATTGCGAGGTTCGGCATAGAATGAAGGAAATTGCGGGTTCCACAATGGTATTCTGATACTAGACATCCAAGAATTCCCATCCATTATCAGCATTTCTCGAGAAAACTCCAGTGGAAGGTGGAGAACCAAGTAGGATTTTTGTGCCATAGGATGTTTCTAGGATGAGTGGGATTGGGAGTTCTGTGTTACTTAGACCTATCTGGAGTGCCCTGATCATTTGGATGTGGTGTTCTTTCCCCAGGAATCTTCGGTGTCTCAGTTTTCAACCATCTCTCTGGGTGAAATCCTTCCAGAATTTTTGAGTCGCTGGTGTTCGAGCACCAACACCTTTTATCTACTGCGTGGAGAGGTAGGGATAGTTCTATGATAAATCTACTAGCATTGAGGTCTTCCTATCCTTGTAGATATGTGTGATGAGTTTCTCCCCGCAACCACCACATGGAATGATACTAATCCCATGTCTCCTTAGACAAATAGTTTATTGGTCATGGTAGTGGGATCACTGGATCATCCCTTCAAATCATGTTCCCTCATCCCATTCTTAGTGTGGATAAGGTTATTCTGGAAGACGAATGAGCCTAAGCCGAAGGAACACCATAGTTGAACACACCCAACCTATCAGTCACGCCATACTCCAGGATCATACTGTGTTACCCTTGAAGCATGGTGGTATGCCTCATGGGGATATGAGAGTCGTCCTGACATTTTACCTGTGCTTATGCTAGCAGGTTTCTTCGCCATGTTCTTAAATAGATTTCTATTCCCATCCCATGACGTATACAACGGGTTCAGGTCTATAACTTGATGATGGCGGCCATTCTGGCAGAGGTTCGACCCATTAATATGGCCCATCATACCCTCGATCGACATTATGAATCATTAGGACAGATTTTGAAAATCATCCCTCTGCACCGTCTTAGAGGACCGTTCCAATTGTTGTATGGGTGGATGGCGAAACACTTAACATATTATGAGTATCAGCATACCGCACGGGTTCCCCGTTCTGACTTTCATCCAGCTCTTCTCAGCATTTCTGCTATTTTCCCTCAGACTCTGACTATTACTAACATTGTCGGGCTGTTGAGTGATGCCTCTCATTTCCCGTTTTCACAACATTTTACCCCTAATGTATCATTGAGAGGTTACAGGGGTGGTTCCTTGGGGGAATGTTCATACATCATCAATATTTTGGATGGGATGCTTACCGCCCGTGTAGACTGAGTAGTTATCTATGAACCATACCTCCCCTATCGATTTTACAGGCATTTTGGATGCCTTCAATAGACTATTTTGATTATGGATATTAAAATAACGGGAGAATGTTATCATATGGTTCTCCGTCAATTTTTTATTATGATGATGCACGAAGGTGCTACTAGAGAGATAATCATTCCTAACATGAGAGGGCCCACCTTCCTATTGCTAGAGTATGCCCAACTATGGGTCGATTGTTACCCTGCAAGGATGCTGAAAGATCCAGTCCACTGGGTATAGAAACCCTTGAATGTTTCATACCCCATTCCTTCCCCAACAAAAACACCACACATTTCCTTCATCACGAGAGGTGTAATAGCCACACCTTCTACTTACGTTCCTTCAGTAACCGAGATGGATACAATGCCCGCTCCTGCTCTCATGGTGAGAAGGCACTCAATCAATCATCAAAAGCATTTGGGAGGGGTTTCATTAGTACAGACCATTTTGGTGAGGAGTGGTTCAGACTACCCCCATGTGGATATTACCTAAGATATTGATGGGACGGGTACCAGTCGAGCATCACCAATCATCCTAGAGACCGCAGTTAGTCTTCCGCCTCTGGCTCCAGTGGCTGGTCTATCTAAGGGAAAAGAGGGTCTCCCAACTTGGATGTCTAGACTTAGATCCCTCTCTACTCCTACGAGGATGCTTCCCTTCTTACACACATGTGGCGGTAGGGGAGGATCGAAGTGTCGGTGCTGTAGAGAGACACCAGGAAGTGAGCAAAGAGGCATGGTGCCAGTTACTTTCTCTCACCGTGGAGACACCCCTAGACAATTTTGCAGACGAGGGTGACAATTTTCAGTGGTTATTTTCTGAGCTGGGTTCCAGAAGCTATAATTATCATCACCTTCACTTCCTTATTTACAAAATCATCATTTCCCGAGAAGACCTTGCCTCTTGAAAGGACAATCTAGCCAGGTTCAATTCTTCCCATCACCAGTTGGAAACCGTACAATATATTTTGGGATAATTTGATTATCTAATGACCAAGGAGGTGAAGGCCTGTGGCATAGTGGTACCTCAAGAAAGGAGTTGCAGGAGTGTGAATCCCGCATAGCAAGGTTGAGGGAGCAACTGGCCTTTTTGTGCTCCAATCATGAAGTCGTCTAGAAGAAAGGGTGGGGTCTTAAAGATATCCTGGAATGGGTGTGCCCGATAGGCAAAGCTAAAATGGAGGAAAGAACTTATTTGGAACAAACCATTGGTGGACCACGACAATTTCTCACCATTATTTTGGAAAGGGCGAACTGGGCCCTATTATAGCTCTATCCCACATTACAGCATGTACCCTCCTCTGTTATTTTTTACTCTAGAGAGACTCTGAATTAAGGATGTTCCTCCATTTTTCTGTACCCGATGAAACATATTTGGATTTTAAATATCTCTTTGATGTCGCTTCCTGGAATCATTATTTCAATCAAGTGTTAATTTTTAAACCATGACTTGAAATCCTTAAACTGAGATAAATGAATCGGGCTCTAATTTCTTCATAAGCCAAGAAACATAGTGAGCAAAGTATGACTCTTATAGATGTTTTATCGTACACCTCCCGAACTTTTGTGCCTTTTTCATTATATCCCTAATTTTTTCCTAAGCCTTCCTGATATGGACTTAGCAGGTATAACTTGGCTTTTTCTTAGTCCACCCATTGTGGTTTTTTGACCTAAAAAGAATTACATCTTTTCTGATGGATTAATGGGATTTTTTTTCAAATCGATACTCGACTTTAAGCGAGAGGTTCCTTTGGAGAATTTTTCCTCTGGTGAGTATAAAATCTTTTTTTTCTTTTTGTAAATTCATAGTCTTGCCATTAAAACCTATTACTGTTGTTTTAGGTCGAATATCTCTGACCAAATTTAACCGGGTAAGGCCCTAACATGGGTCTGTTGGTAGGGAATGTTTTAGTATCCTTCAAACACGGGTTAGGGATGTTTCATGACCCTGAATTTGTGGATTTTGTACATGCATGAGGCTCAAGAGCCAATTTTGGTGTACATAGGTAGTAAAGGACACTCCTAGGGATGAATTTTCCACTAATTGATAGCCATTTTTGTGGGCGACATATGTAGAGCCACTAGGGCATGATATTCATAGTAAAGCAAAGGTTTCCCCAGGACACTGGACTTCAATTCTTGATGTCATGGTGGGATTTTCCACATTTTGGGTTTATCTTGATGTTGGGAGCCACAATAGGTGGCGGTCTTGAGTAGTGTTGTTTGAGAACATTAGGAACAATCCCATTGGCCTTGAGTGGGCAATTTTTCCCACAAATTTCTTACTTCTGTGAGGGAGAGATATAAAGTGGTTATTTAAGTTAAGAGTCTTTTATGTGTCAGGGGAACTTAGAAAGAAGGAGGTATATAAGCCGTCATCCAAGAGTTTTCTTAATCTTGGGGTGTGACAAGACGTGAATGTCATTTGAGAGTACGGAGGCGAGAAAGAACTCTCCTAGGGACGAATTTTACTTTTATTGACTTCCATTTTTATGGGTGATGCATGCAGAGCCACCAGGGCAAGATATTCATAGTCAATAAAAGGTTTAACCAGGATAATGGACTTCTGCCTTCAATGGCCTTTGAGGATTATGGAGATCGAGAACTTTCTGAATACAGTGTGTGACCTTCAACTAGGGGTGTCCCTAATCACAAGAGGAAGATTTTTTAACTGAAATTCTTCAATGAAACCTAGAAATGATCAGGGGAACTCTTCCTTTACATGAAGATAAAATTTGTGCATGCTAATAGGATATATTTTAGAAACCTCAAAAGTGACCAAATTTGAATCAGGTACATATGTTCTGATATATCCAGGATGTGTGGAAGGGGGAAAATATAAACCATGAATTTGAGGGCCCTTAAATCGGGAGGGGTGGAATAAGGCACGGAAGCCTTTGTGTGTACTGGGATAGGAGAGGACTCTAATGGGGAAAAAATTTCCCTTGATTGATGGCCATTTTTGTGCGTGACATATGTAGAGCCACTGGGGCATGATATACATAGTCAATAAAAGGTATCCATAGGACAGTGTCCTTCCATACCAGATGGACTTGGAGGGTTATGGGGATTCAAGATCACTTAAATCACGATGTTTGGAATATGGACGGGGTATAATAGGACATATTGGGGACATTTGGGTTGTGATTCACTCATGGAATGGTGTCCCTTATGTAGATATGACCCGTACTCAGGGTGAGGTATTCATTCTATGCTTGGTATACCAGATCATTTTCCATCACATAGCATGGACACTGGTTTCCTCTCAGGGGAGGAAACTGTGACGTGCCTTTTAGGGTCGTGCAGTTAGGACCAAATTCTTTGGCCATTCTTCCATAATGTCACACCAGATATCTTGCTAAGATCCATAAGCTCATGTGAGATATGATTGGTGTGAGAAACAAGGGATCACAAGGGTTCTATGTCACCGTCTAAGAATAGTGGATTCAACATTAGGGGTAATATTTAGGCTAAATCCATTTATTTTTAATATAGTGTCGTGCATTGGGGATGATTCTGGACTTGTAGTTTAACGTCATGTAGTGAGGATGATTTTGACCTTGCAGTTTACTGTCATGCAGGGAGGATGATGTTGGGATTTCAGTTTAATATCATACAGTGAGGATGATTTCGGACTTGCAGTTTAACGTTGTGCAGTGAGGACGATATTTTCCTTTTAGAGGTCTTCAAAATTTTCAGGTTAATCGTAGTAGGGGCATTCCTTAGATGTGACGGATGATAGAAGGTGTAAATCATTGTCCTGGTGGAGACTTGAATCAGGAGGGATGACATGGGGCTTGAAATATATTGGGTGTACTGGGGTTGGAGATGACTCTCCTAGGGATGAATTTGCCTTTTATTGATGGTAATTTTTGTGGGCGACGTATGCAGATCCACCAGGGCATGATATGCATAGTCAATCAATGGTGTCTATAGGACACTAGCCTTCCATCCCAGATGACCTTGGATGATTGTGAGGATCCAAGTTTTTCCAAGGTATGTAGTGTGAAAAATGGTAAAGGTGTGCCTAGGAATGTGAGAATACCCATACCATGATTAATCGTGACCTTCTTGGAGCTTCCACACAGGTCTGACCCACACATGGGGGAAAGGGTCATTTTTTACAAGAGGTTAGGCCAGGATGCCAAATCCGAGCGTCTCTATGTATCCTGCCAGAGTAGGAATCAATACACACGTGGTTCTGAATGTTCCCTAAAAACATTTTTTCGATGTGTTAGGGACACTTGAGGGAATTTTGTTTTTACTTGATACAGGTTCTAGGCCTACCATACTCCTCTAGGGTTTACTTGCCTAAGATAATCCACACCACTGGTCCTAAGCTCACGTGAGTTATACTCGATGTGAGAAACAGGGCATGGTTACAGATTCTCCTTTAAAAGTGTGAGGTGACCTAGAATTTTATGGCGGAATTTCCATTTTCTTTCCTGGTGGGGATGGTCTATGATCGAAGATCGAGGGGTCGCTTTGTATCCTGTGAGGGTAGGAATCAAGCCATACGTAGTTCTGTGTGTGACCCATACCGGTTTGGCTTAGTGCAATGAGTAGGGAAATTTTCATTCCATTTATTATGGTTGTTAGGTTCTCCATTTTTTCCCATATTTGACCTTTGTAGGAGAATCTCTATCACAATTCCTATGCTCATGGGAGTTGTACTCAGTGTGAGAAACAAGGAGTGATAAGCGTCTCCATTAAAAATATGGGTATATTGGAAGCATGATGGAGGTGTTTTTTTATTTACGGGTGCTGGTCTAGGATTTAATACTGAGGCATTTATACATATCCTATGAGGGAAAGAATCAATCCATACTTAGTTCTGTGAAAGATCATGCAGCTTATTGTCATGCAATTAAGACGTTTTATGCTATGTAGTTCAACATCTTATGGAAAGGACATGTTCCTTACAGTTTATTGTCTTGTGGAAAGGATGATGACTCATAGTTTAAGTTCATAGATTTTAGACCATGACATGGGGAATTTTTTTTGTTCCTCATAGTTTAGGGTCTCAAAGATTAGACCTTAAAATTGAGGATTTGTTGTTTCTCAGAGTTTATGGTCTTAGAGTTTGGACCATGACATTGGGGGCAGTTTTTATTACTCATAGTTTAGAGTCGTAGATCTTGGAATTGTGATATGAGGGGGAGTTTTTTTGACTCATAGTTTATGGTCGTAGAGTTTGAACCAGGATATGGGATCATTTTTTACCTCATAATTTAATTTCTTAGAGTTTGGTCATTATCATGGGGACTTTTTTAACTCATAGTTTAAGGTCTTAGAGTTTGGACTTTAATACGGGGGTTCTCCATTACTCATAGTTTAAGGTATTAGATTTTGGACCATGGGGACATTTTTAACTCAAAGTTTGAGGTCTTAGATCTTGGACCTTAACATGGAAGTTCTCTCTTACTCATAGTCTAATCTCTTAGAGTTCGGACCATGGGGACATTTTTAACTTATAGTTTAAGGTATTATAGTTTGGACCGTAACATGGTGTTTCCCTGTTACTCATAGTTTAAGGTCTTAGAGTTTAGACCATGACATGGGATATCCTTTTTTCACTTATGACTTATAGTTTAACATCTTAGATCTTGGAATTTACCATTGGGGAACTGAAGTATTTATTAAAGAACTTCTCATTCGTGCGAGCCGTGATGAGCTTTCCATCCATTGATATCAAGGCATACACTCCGTTGGAATAGACTCGATGTATGACATATGGTCCTTGACACTTTGTTTTAAGCTTGGGGGATTCTTAACTAGTATCATCAGGGTCCTCAGGACTAACACCATTTCTCCTTCAATGAAATATTGAAGTCAAACCGTTGTGTTGAAGGCTCATGCAACCTGGTTTTGGTAGATTTCCAAATGGTGCAGAGTGTACATCCTTTTTTCGTCTTACTACTCTAATTCATCAAACCATCTCTGTGATTTCTCATCCATGGATAGTTAATTGCAAATGGCCACACGAAGTAATAGATCTTGGATCGCAATAGATAACCCCACCTCTTCCCTCTATACTAGTTAGTACGGGGTTTCCTGAGTGGCAGTGCTGGTTATGGTATAGTAATCCCAAAAAGCATGAAGGAGCTTGTACGGCCACAATTTCTTATCCTTATTGACCGTAAATTTAAGTATGTTGGACAGATTCTTTTTGAAATCATCTATCTTCCCATTGGCCACCTCTTGGTAGTAGGATGACTGGTTGACCTTGATTCCATATTCCTGCTACAGCTTATCCATCTTAGCCGAGAAGAAGTGTGGGTCGTTGTCCATCCGTATTTTGAGAGGGACACCAAATCTGGTAATGATGTTGGCCTTCACAAAGATGATGATGTTTTTCACCCTGACTCCCTTAAAAGGTATGGATTTTGCCAATTTATAAAAGAAGTCGGTCACTGTTAGTATGAAATTGAATTGTCTAGCTGTAGCCGGAGGATATGGTCCCACAACATCCATCCCCCAAGTGACGAATATCCAGGAGTATTTATCCACATGAAGCATCTCGGGGGGGGGGTGTATGAAGTTATCACGAACATGGTAGTAATGGAACTTCTTAGAAAATACGACACAATCCTGTATCATGGTGGGCTAGTAATACCCAATACTCTAAATTTAGCGAGGGAGCTTAGTTGCTGACTGGTGTGCTCCACATGATCCGGCATGCATTTCATTCATGATAGAAGCAGTGTCTTCTCAATAAATTCCCTTGAGAAGGACTCTTTCAAGACCTCATTTGTAGAGGACCTTTTCTAGGTTCACCCCATTGTATAGGGTAAAATTGACTACCCACCTCCGAACCTACTCCCTTTAATCCCTAACTGGAGGGAGTTCCTAGTTCTGAAGGTAATTTGTGACTGGTGTCATCCAACCAGTGGTATGACCATAAAGTTCAAGAATGGGGATAATTTCATCAATTTCCTCCATACCACTCTAGATGAATGGCAAGACCATCCGGTGGTGAGTAATGCTAATGACTGTTTCATCCCGGTTGGGATCATCCAAGGCTATGGCTGCATATTCTAAATAGTCGTCTTGAGCATTTTGTGAATGGGGGACATGAGCCCACATTGGTTTTTATGGTAATTCTTCCATTAGTGCTTGAACATGGCTCATTAGGAGAACCAATAATTATTTGTTGATAGCATACTCACAATTGAATATTTAATGACTAGCTCTGAACCACACTTTATTTTTAGGTGTTTGGATTTCACCTAGAGTGCCAACTCCAGGCCTGTGATGAGGGTTTGTTACTCCACTTCATTGTTCATACACCCTTATGAATGAAATAAATAGTAAGTAAAGATGGAATTTTCAAGAGATACAAGTACGACTCCCAGCCCTACTTTGTTGAGCTTGGGATCCTCCATCCTTTTCCCTATCGGGCTTCGAAAAGCACCATCGATGTGTATTTCCTACATCTAGGGGTTCTCCAGGATGGAAAACACTTCTTCATCTGGAAGTTTTATATCCAATGGTGTTGCCTCTTCCAAGGGGTGCTTGTCCAGGAAGTCTTCTAAGGCTTGGACTTTGATGACCTTATGGCGTACGTACCATTTGTAAAACTGTTATAGGATGACCGCCCGTCATGATAGGCACCCATTTAGTGTGGGACAGTTGAAGATATACTTGAGTGGGTTTCAGTGAGAGACTAGGTGGACCTCATGGTGCTGGAGGTAATTCCTATGCATCTGAACTATGAATATTAGGGCTAGGAAGTTCTTTTCAATCTTCAAATACAGAGTTTCTACATCAATCATTGTCCGGATGAGGTAGTAGAGACTGTTCTCACTACCAGAATCATTATTTTGTGCGATTAAGGCACTTAATGACCATTCTAGGGTAGTCACATATAAAATGAGTAGTCTCCCCTCAACTAGAGGCATGAGCACCAGCGGGCATAGGAGATATATTTTTAGGTCGTCAAATTCTTATTGACAATCTTTATCTCATTCATACATTGCACCTTTCTTCATGAGCTTTGTTAAAGGATCCAATTTACCTACTAGGTTGGATATGAAGCACTGAATGTTGGTGAGGTGCCTTTCGAGACCTCTCAACTCAGTGAGGTTGTGAGGTGGGGACATTCAAATAATGGATTTCATCTTTTTGGGGTCAAATTCGATTCCACGATGGCATATAATGAAGCTGAGAAAATTTTCCAAGGTAACACCAAAGGTGCATTTCAAGGGACTCATCTTTAAACTATTTTGTCTCTTATTGAAGACAGTTTAAAGGTCGTCCAGGTTGTTCGAATGTTGTCGTGACTTAACCAACAGGTCTTTGACAAAACAGTCATCAAATTTTCCTAAAAATGGCTTGAAAATGGGATGCATGGCACACTGATATGTGGTACCAATGTTATTTAGACCAAAGGGAAATCACTTTATAACATAACACTCCCCAAGGGGACCTAAAAGAGGTAGCTTCTTCATCTACTTAGGCCATCTGGATTTTATTGTATCCAGAATAGTCATCCATGATGAAAAGGTATTTGTACCCAACTGTTTCATCGTTCAAAAATTCTATGTTTGGGACCGAGAAGTCATATTTTGGTAAAAAATGATTACGATCCCTGAAGTCGATGCAGATTCTAGTTTTTCTATACATATTTTTGATAGGGACTATGTTGGACAACTAGATTGGATTTTGGACCTCCCGTATGAAGTTTTCTTTGATCAATTTGTCAACTTCAGCATCTATTTTTGAAGCATGTGTCAAATGGGTCCTTCTAGCTACCTGTTAATATCCTCGATGATCTTATGGTAATCCCAGATGATCGGTAGAGACTTAAAGATCAAGGAATGACATCTCTATGTAATTCCAGGAAAAAACATGTTGATTCTTCTTTAGGAAGTAGTTATATGCCTCCTATTCCTCATCAGGCATGGCCATACTGATTAAAGTGGGTCGTGGATTGTTTTAAGAGCCTAGATTTATCTCTTTAAGTTCATCTATGGTTGTGGAAATGCCTTCTTCAAATGCAAGAGGGTCATCTTTGAGGTTTTCTTCCTCTTCTTATTATTCATCTTTATCATTTACCCCTTCTTATGGAGAAAGGATTTTTGAGATAACTTCTCCAATATTGGGAATGAAATAGATGATTTCCCTAGTGTGTGAGAAAAGGGATGTTTGATGCCCCAAGGATGGGTCGGTAGCATCTTCGATAGGGATTTTTCTAACAAAATGGGAGTCATCCCATTCTTCTATGTCTCTGGACTTGGTGGGCATAGTATAGACCATAAATACAACAGAGTCTATATCCAGGATTGTACTTGCACATTCAACATGGTGGATGGGTAGTACATACTCCTCCCAAAGATCCTAGAATAGGTCAGTGGAAGCCATCTCCAATCCATTTGGGGGCACTGGTCCAATCAACATCGTCAGTCTAAATATGTTTTTCTCACTACTCATAGAACCCCACGTCGATGTAATGCGACTCACAGAACTCAAACGGGGATTTATGAGTGTGTAACATCCTATTTTTTCCATTAGTGCAATATTTGATGCATTGGTGTTATGAGGACGGAATTACAACAAGATGATGTAGCCAAGGCCTCCCAGACAAAATATTGATGTTCATACTTTTCCACACCACAAAAAATTCAGAATTTGATATGAGATATTCGAGCCAAGTTTTAAGGTTGACTATTCCCTATGGGTTTTGATCACTTTTTTCATATCCAAGAAAAGTTGTAGTGTAGGGTTTCAAGCTATCTTCATAAAATCCCAGTCGACGAAGCGTTCTTAGTGGGAGGAGGTTAACTCCAGAGCCATTGTGGATGAAGAACCTTCGAACATCAATTCCATTTCTCTTTCTAGACATGTATAAGGGTTTGATGTTACCTTGAATGATGGAATCTTCATCCCTATATGTGAAGGAGATGATGGTGTGACATTATTTAGGACTAGTCTCTGATCATTAGAATTCATCCGATGCTACTTCAGCCTCGAAATCCTAGGGATTAGAAAGGCCTTAATGAGTGAATTCATATTATCTGTGGACAAACTCAACGCATCCATGATTGACAGTTTTGATGGTACTGAATCCAACATCTTTAAAATCATAATTTTCCTCCAAAGTTCGGTGCTTCCTAGCTCAGGGTTTCTCTTTCACATACACTTTAAAAGATTGAGCTTTATAAGTAGATGATTCAGCCCCGATAGCAGGATTTTGTGGTGTTTCAGTCTTTCCATGATTGGCTGGATAGGTCTACCTGTATTATTTGAATGGTTTGACACTTCTTCTTCCCCTTATGGAAACTTCTAGACAACTAGTCTTGGTTTTCCTTTGGCGGGAGAGAAGGAGCATTCCAGTTCTCATTGCATCTGTCGGAGGGTCCTTCTATAGGTTTCTGTGATGCTAACAGTTTTACTTATTGCGTGGCTAAGAATTTGACTCATTCCATGACCATGCCTTCTGAGAAACCTCTGGAATCTGCGGCCCCTTACTCTGAATCTCCATTTGGTCATGTGGAATTTGGGTTCAGGGTCATGGTCTTCATTAGATAAGGAGTCCATAAAGTGAATGAAATTAATGGAGCTGAAGATCAGTTCTTGATCTGAAACTATTCATGTCTGACATCCTACTTCTGATGGTACCGTTTGGAGGGGCGGTACCCACTGTACCATTTGGAGGGGTGGTGCCCATTGTACCATGTCTATTGGCATGATGTCCAAAAGTTTCAATACTGACTTCAGATTTGGTAACATCTCATATTATTTCTCTTTATTTATTTCTTTCTAGCCTTTAGAGGACCATAGGGATGAAGAGGACGGATTTACTATTTGAGGAGCTTCTAGGGTCATAGTAGGTTGTTTCCACTATGCCAGGATGATGCTCTAGACTCATTTGACTATCTTCTGGGTCATCCAGTTTTCAAAATTTTGCACCTTTTTTATGATGACTATTTTCCACTCTTCTTCCTCTCTTAAGTCAGAGGTGGAAACATACAACACTAGTGCGGGCGGCGGGCCCAAAATGAATTTCCTAGAATCCACCATCTTTTACATAAGATCCTTGAAAACTAATCATTCCTAGATTGTGTGTCCTAGTATTCAATGATACAGAAAATAATTTGGGTGGTCATCGAGACCCACTTCGTTGGATCTCTTTGGCTCTGAAAGTTGGAGAAGATTACAATTCATGGCGACTATGAAATAGTCATAGACCTAGACATCTCAGAATGAATAAACTCTATTTCTTTGTTCTTTGAACATATTTATTTTAAAACCCCATAACTCATCTTGCTGAGGTGGGGTGGATGTTGGTGTGCAGGGGGTCCCGCATGGTTCGGCGGGGGCCTCACAACTGGGGATGGTTCTAGGGGTGGCTTAAGCATGGTAGAATCTGCTTAAGCTTTTCCCGTTCTTTTCCCAGGGGCTGATGGGGACACTCAGGACATAAGGTTAGTCCTTTTCAAAAAGTATTATATACTTTGGGTAGTGAAAGAAAAGTCTCTAAACCCACTGTTGTACTTCACTAGGATGAGCGACATTCACAATTCATCCTGAAGGTTATCAGTACACATGGAGAGAATGTAATCCTAGGGGAGTGGCTGGTTCAGGAAATAAGTCGGGCATTTCCATATGGAAATGAATTTTGAGAATCTCTCATTATCTCATTGCTTTTAGTTCATGAGATCATTCACCATTTTTAGGGGAATCATTGAGATGAACTGTAAGAGAAACTATCACCATATGTCTTACCACCCTACAATTGAATTAGCTGGTAGGCTAGTATACCATATGAAAGTCAAGAACTACATGGTTCGTACGAAACACCTGAGTTTTACAGCTTCTTGCTGCTCTAGAGTTCCCATCATGGGGTCACAATAAGAGGCATAGTGCATAAAATTCTGTTCTGGGTCCCCCAAGACATTGAATACTTGGAATACAGGGTTCCTGAAGTTTGGTGGTGGAATAACATTGCTCAACCACATGGGGTAGGGTTTGGACTATGGTTGTATCAGAGCGCACCTCCCCTTCATGGCTTATAATCGGTCTATCAACTGCTCAATGGTGTTTAAGATCGCTTGATGCATATCTTGTTGGTCTTGACCTTGAACCAGTATGGAAGGGCTAAAAATTGCGTGTGCCGACACAACTAGAATTTGGGGTGGATGCCCAGCCGTTGGAATCATATTTGGGTTTACCTGGGTATATTCTAGTTGCCTTCCTAATGGGGGAAAAACTTTATTTCCTTCTAGGGACGCGTTGAGCGGCCCTCCGAACTTGGATTCATTCACTTGAATGAGTTATTGTGGTATGGGCACCTATTTTTGGAGCACCTATTGACATTTAGTAGAGGTAACACATTCGATGAGATAACTCCCTCAACATTGCTCGACATTAATTCGTCTGAGCTCTTTCATCTATTACTACTACTTTGAAAACCTTTCCTCAAGGGAGAGGGATGTACCCTCGTGGGGAGGAGGAGGTGGGTCATAGACAACCTTGGATTTATATTTCTCTTTTTTGGAGTTTCATGGGGGAGGTAATGTTGGATTGACTAAGGGGGAACCTAGATTTAGAACCGCCCTCTGGTTCTGGGTATGCAAATCATTAGGCTTGGTGTGGAATGCCTCTAGGAGGGAACCATATTCCTTTGTTACATCTTCCCGTACATCATTTCCAGTGAGATCCATCGGGTTGAGGCTCACCGAGTTCACTGAGGCATACTGTATTAAGGGTGGTGTACCTGATGTCGAATGATAGGAAGGCTTCTTAAACCCTTTATTGGTATTTCTCCTTCCATTATGCGGTATTATTCAAGCTTATTGACAAATATTGACTCGACGGGTTCCCTAGTCTGACCTCGTAATGCGAAATTTTCTTAGGTGGTGAGGGCCACGAGAAGGGTTAGAATAGGTAACTCCTCTGTCCATTGTTCTTCCTAGATGGTGGAAGATAGACATCCGTTGTGTAGGGATTTGAGGTAAAATTTACCCAATCCCTGTGGGCTGAGGTTGTTCCCGTTATCCTGTCGATGTTCTACGACCAAGATTGGTTGGTCTTACGGGGGAATTTTTATTTAAAAATTTACATAGCACTGTGGGTTGGGGTTGTTCTGGTATCATGGAGGCAGTCGCTGCTATTTCCACCCTTTCAATTTCACGTACTCCCGCATGGGTGTAATATGAGTGTGTAATTGGGATTTTATGAGGTCTATGGTCTTTCAAAGACATGATCATTGCTTCCTGGTTGGCTTCCCTTAGAAGGGAATCCTCCTAGATGTTCCTGGTCGCCTGACTCAGAAGTTTTTCGATGGCTTGATCTCTTGGGCCCTAATGCTTTTGAGACTTACTCCGGGGTGGTTTTTCATGAGTATCCCATCATTCCTAACAAGGGGTTTCATTTTATTATTGCCTCTGGGTGATGACATTGGAGGATGTCATTTCTATTGGGGCCTACTAGACGGGACGTAGGGTGACGTGAAAATCTCTATGTTCTCCCCACCCCCGAATGTGAACTCTAGTTGGGGTGTTGCCAATGAGGCGACACAATTTATGCAGTGCATGGAGGCAAGGTAGTTTAAGTTTCTCCTTTATCCTTTCTTATTGTGGATGCCTTGTAGACAGGAGGTCTTCCAAGTCGATTAGATGGTGAATCTCCCCTATTGTGCTAACATGCTCTGTGTACCCTTCATCGGGTATGAATTTTTCTTTCAACTTTCGAATATTTTTCCATATATTAAGGAGAATGACATATTTGAATTGCCTATAAAATTCCCCTGGTATGAATAAGTGATAAGTGGTTGTAGAAAAATACAACAGAGGTTTATTATCCCGATCTTGTTGTCTTCTCACAAGAATCATATCATGATATTTTTCTTCCAGAGGCTCCTTTACAAGATATGCCCAGATAAATTATTTCATGATGATTTCATTCTAAGAAACATGGATGGTGGGGGACTTATTGATTTTCGAACACTGCAGAGGTGGCTTAAAAGATGAGTGTGGCCTCGGGCAATACTCTGGTTGATAAAGAATATCACTCATTATATAAGGAGTTCCTCATGTGTCTGACTCCATTCTATATGCCTCAACATAGGAGGTATTTCTCATATTTTTTCTAGAAAGGGGAGGGACTTCTTTCTAGAATGCATTTTTTGTTGCGAGGAGGCCCTTTACAAGTGGTACTTCGATGGTGAGGACTACCCTAGAATCTTGATGCCTGACAGTGAGAATTTTCCTGATGTAATGTACCCTAGGGAGGACCTTCAGGGCAGGTAGCAGTAAGGGGAGGACCTTTTTGCTGCTTGAAATCAGTATGGGGAGGACCATAAAATAAACTATCATTTAATAGAGGGCCTTCGCAATGACCGTCATCATGGTGAGGATTACCATCATGACTTGATATCTAGATGTAGGGAGAATTTCTGCAGTGTACATCTTGGGGAGGACCTTCATGGTGTACGGTAATGAGGGGAGGACCATCTAATTTATTAGAATTACTGTGGGGACAAACTTCAGATCAAATTTCATTGTGGGGAGGGCCTTCACAATGACCATCATCATGGAGAGGACTACCATCATGACTTGATGTCCGACTACAGGGAGAAGCATATCTATAGCGTATACCCAAGGGAGGAAAATTGGGGTGGATGACCGCAAGTGGAGGAACTTCTTGATTTCTGATCCTCAGGTAGAGGGGAGGCCTACCCTGATGCACATCAGGAGATAGGCTCTCATGATCGATCATTTTTTATCCACGAAGTAATCCCCCGTGGGTGCTCTGTGGAGGACCTTCGGAGACACTGGTAGCAACATTGTGAGGAATACCTTCGCAACTGCTACATACACATTCATAATTTGGTAATGTAATTACAGGGTATCGGGCCTCTATTGATATATGTTTGAGGGTGTCATGAACACCAGCTTCCAGCATAGTAGGATCAGGTACATGCTCTTCATTTTCTAGTTACCTTTGGCGTTATTCATTTTTGGGTGTACTCTTGTTGGTAACCAGGGCCATCTTCTATTGGTAATGGCCTTCATCTATGGGTTCACATCTCATTAGGTCCTGTGATTTCATTGGGATACGCTGACGAGCATCCTGAGTTTTGGTAGGGATATATGCCTGCCCTGGAGTGGCCACCATGTTGGACCGGCGTCCCCTAGTTGGAACACGTATTTTTTCTTGATCCAGTTTTCTGTATGTCATGAGATATTTCCATCAACCCTCCTAGACCAGATCAGGGATGAATAACTACTCTATAGTGACTAACTCATTTTGCGAGTGAGTCATTCTATTTTAGAAAATCGGGTCATGGGTTTGTTTTCTCACCTTTGCCGCTAATGCAATGATATCATGGATAGTTTAAAGTATATGTTCTATAATCAATGTTTTATATTCATCATGTATAGGATGTGTTGGGATACATCTTTATATGAAATAGGTACGAAGGCCCATTCCGATGTCAGAGCATGAGTTGGTTCCTGCTCCAGTCCTCCATGAGTTGCGAGTAGATACTAAAATTTCTATTGTGCTGGGACAGAGGAATAAGTATGTCACCGGTTGTCTTCTCTAATTTCCACTGTATTTGACTAGTAGTCTTAATATTCACAAGAGGGGATTTTCATCCTCTCACTTTTCGTTGTATTTGTCTCATGGGCTTTGTATGTATCCACATGAATTTGACTCTGCTCATATTTTATTACTACCCTCTTTGGATGGCGGGATAGGTATGAATCCTCAAGTATTTGTTCCTACATATAGCCTATTCTTTCCCTATTTTTATGGTAGACTTAAAGTGAATTAGTAGGTGTTTGTGTGTTTGTATATCTGAATGCCACCCTATTTTGATGGTAGGCTTGTAGTGTGTTAGAAGATATCTGCGACTGCCTATATCTACTCACTTTGTCTGCATGGAGAGACTAGCGAGCACTAGAAGAAATGTGCATGTGCTCGTATTGTGACACCCTATTTTTGTGGTGGCCTTGAGTGGAGAGGGAAGAGTTGTGTTTATGCTCGTTGAACTCCGTCGTGTTAGTAGGACGGAGATACTCCTCATCAACCAGGGTGATAGCGTGTCCCTAGTTATATATTCACCGCCCTTGGTGGGCATCTTGGTGGGACTCGGTCTCCTCGACTTTGGAAGGTTCCCTCGGAATAAGGTCCTACTTAGTCGGAGGAGGTCTGGTCGTCCAGTGTTAGAGGATAATCTCTCTGTCAGGGGACCGTAGGTAGGATCCCTATGTATCTAGGACGAAGTCGTCATCATTGAATTCATCTGCCTCCCTAAGGTAAGGGAGGTATTCATTTTCACATTCCAGGGAAATTCTCCCGAAACGATTTGAGACAACCACCAGGGCTGCCATGTGCTGAGGTTCTGAAAGCGGCTAAAGAGGCGGCTAGTGGGCCTTCACAGATTGGAGGTCTAGTTTTTCAGCCTCCAGCATGGGGAGATTACCATTTTGGTGGTACTTTTTGATCAGTGTATTAGACACCCAGTGTTGAATACGTTTGGTAGGTGAACGGGTCCTGCTCTTTGTTGAGGCACCAGCTGCCCACGGGATCATTGATTCATGCATCTTCATGGATCGTGGGGAAGTCATTTGGATCTAAGGTCTCTCTATAGGAACCTGCAATATATTTATGACTTAAAGGTCACTAAAGATCATCAATGTATCATTCTTTTAAACACATGAATATTTGGAAATTCAGATTGGACCCCTTACCCTTTTCTTTTACAATGGGGTAAAGGGAACTATGTGGGGTGAGACAACCACCTTAGTTAAGTATTCATGACGGGTTCACCGTTTTTGTTTTTCCATTGAGGTGGAACATGTTGTGCGTACTAGGGCGAACAAAATAGTCTGACATGTCGTGTCCTTTTTTCTTTTATCATTGTGGGTAGAACTGCCACATTAGTTAAAGATTCACGTCAGGTTCACCATTTTTGTTCTACCTTGGAGGTGGCGCGTGTTGTGTCTATCGGGGTGAACAAAATGGTCTGACGTTTCATGCCCTTTTTTCTTTTATTATTGTGGGTAGAACTGCCACCTTGTTTAATTATTCATGTCGGGTTCACCATTTTTGTCCCGCCTCTGAGGTGGCAAGTGTATAGGCGATGTGGATATGGAACGACAAGGATTATCACATGTACCTTTTTCCATAGGGATGATCTCTCGTCGATTTTACCATTCATTTGTTTCAACCCATTCAACATCATTATCCTTTAAAGAAGGTTGAATTAACCTTGTGGGTAACTTTTGGTCCTAACAGGTGATTGCGTGGAGGTCAAGAGCTCATCTAATCAGTCCTTCTTGGATATAACTTCCTTGGACGGTCTTCAAATGGTTTATTCGTGGAGACAAGAACTCTCAATGGCCTTGGTATCCATGATTCAGGGACCTGCTTTCCAAAGATAGCCTCTCTTTGGCTGAAAATTTGGCTAACGACACTTGAGGACTCCATTGGTTGAGAGGATGAGAGTTCAAGCTCACCGCACCCTTTCGGGGGAGGATTATTACCTGTTCAGGGACACTCTTATAAATTTAAATCTTTTTTATATGTTCACTAATCCTTGGTTAATTCCTGAATAGTGTGTCCACAGGCTACCCTTGGTTTGAAAGATCGGTGTGAGCATGCATATGTTTGATGCCACGGAGGTGACACTGACTTAGCTGTATTATAAGGCACTCTGAAGTTTATCATCATCCATGGGGGATGGAAAGTGACTATGTGTTGGGATTAGGCCCACAAGGATGGATTCCAACAAATCCTCAGGAGAGGAATCAGAATCCACGTAGTTCAGATTGTGTGGGGATTACACATGGAAGCTTCCCATTTGAGGGGGTCATGGTTGGGTGGACCCTTTTTTATGGGCACACTTTTGAGCTCAGGCCTTCTGGTAGGCATCCTATGTATCCTAATTTTATCAGGAATCAGAGTTCTCATAGTTCAAATTGTGTGCTGATGTTGTAATCCTCACAAACCACTAATCCCATGTCAGTCATGATCAATGTGAGAAATAAGAGGATTTCAAAGATTTAACAATGCACATGCCTCTTCCCCTGTTGGTGGGGGAGGGAGATCCCATAGCGGAATAGGCCGGGGCGACCGTGGGTGAGGATGAGGAGCGATGAACCATTCCATTTGAAATTTCATTAAAGGTCACGCGAACCAGCCTCGAAGGATTGGGGACTTACCTCAGTGGGGGATCCCCAGAGCATGTTATGGGAAAGGGAGGTGTTTTGTCCTCATCAAATGGGGGATCGAACATAACCCCTTTGACTAATCTCTATTCCTCATTAAATAGAAGACCATGTGATCACACCCAATCCCCAGAATGGGGAGGTTCACGCCGGAATCCCATAGTTGGACTCCGGGTTACCATGGGAATGTAGCCTTACAATCATTCTCGAAGCCCACACCTTTGTTGGGAAGGCCTTTGTGAATCCTCTTACCATGGGTCTGTAGACTCAATGGGGGCGCTGATGCACCCAATGGCCAGATTATACGAGCCCAATGGCTTTGGGGGAGGCTTTGGCCAAGAACCAACGAACTAGTTAGTATAGGGATTGTGGAGAACTGGACGGTAATAGAGGGGTGAGGTTGGAACCAGAGATAATGATACCCAAACACAGCTCATTCCACATACTGGTTTCTCATATGGGATGGGGAAGGCTCTGCATACCATAGTGGTATGCAGGCTAGAGGGTCATCTGCGTACTAGTGTGTTATGCGGGCATGGGTATTCCCAACCTCATACCAAAGTGGTATGTGGCTCACCATGCCACTTTGCATTATATTCACGTACCGATTGGGTATATTCCATCGAGTTCAGTCCACGTAGCGGTATGCTATGCGGAGAGCCATATTGAAGGATGGTCTAGGGAATTACCGTTCGTAGGAAATTCATCCACAAGAATTCTTTGGTTCGAATTTCACTAGTTGGGTTTGTGGTTATTATTATTATTATTATTCAATTCTCCATTTTTCTAGTTCAAGGCTGGTTGTACCCGTGGAAGAAGTGGTTCATAGTTCATGCTTTACCGATGAAACAGGAAGAAAGATAGATCACAACCTCTGAGTTTCCCTCAATCTTTCATCGCCATCCTTCCCTCTATTTGTCTCCTCTATTCCTCTTTTCTCTTTTTCTACTATGATCCTTTTATAGAGCATCCGAGCGATCATATTTACTGGGCATGCAACACCATTTTTGGAGGCCCATTGAAGTGATTTTATAACCCTTCGAAGAATCGGTCAACCGGGATTTGCAGAGACATTGGTTCATAATAATGGTTTGCAGAACCCTGCTCGTTCTCTTAATCCTCAAACTGAAGGGTTTGCAGCCTGGTATGCAGATGTTCTTCTGCAGAAAACTCCTTCGGTTGATGTGGTTTGTGGTTTTCCCAGCTCTCTGTCCATTGTTTCGTGGGCCAGTGGTTTGCAGACCATCCCCATACCTGGAAGTTTGTGATCCATCTTCTACGCATACCTTTCCCGGTGATGCTATTTGGGCCATTTGAAAACATGAATTCGTTCAATTTACTTCAAATAAATAAAACTCCATTTGAGTCCCTTTTCCTTGATTGACTTATAGATGTTCTTAATTCCTTCTTCAAAGTGATATATGGGGTATATCTTCTCATTAGTGGAATATTTAGGACCCTATAGTGTTATAGGTTTTAAGGTTTTCTTCTGGGTTTTTAGGATTTTTAGTTTTTTTACATTTTTATATATTTTTATTTATTTTTTAGTATTTTTATACTTTTTGTGTTTTTAGGGATTTTAGAGGTTTCCAGGGTTTTATAGGTTTCATGGTTTTTATGTTTTTAAGGGTTTTTTGTTTTTTTATGTTTTTAATGTTTTCTTTCGTTTTTTTTTGTTTTAGGATTTTTTATGTTTTTAGGTATTTTTTTAGATTTTTAGGACTTTTATGGGTTTTTAGGATTATGAGTGTTTTTAGGGTTTTTACAGTTCTTTTTGGGTTATAGGGTTTTTTGATTATTTATTATATTTTATATTTTTTTAATGAATTTTGGGGTTTTAAATGAGTTTTTATTAAGTTTTTATGGATTTTTTGGTATTTATAGCTTTTTATTGTTTTTAGGGGTTGTTATTATTTTTATGAATTTTTAGTATTTTAGGGTCTTTACGGTTTTTAAGGTTTTTAGAATTTTTAGGTTTTGTATGGGTTTTATGTGCTTTTTGGTTTTAAAGGTTTTCTTAGGGGTTTTTAGGGTTC
This sequence comes from Viscum album, assembly GCA_963277665.1. NCBI lineage: Eukaryota > Viridiplantae > Streptophyta > Magnoliopsida > Santalales > Viscaceae > Viscum > Viscum album. The sequence continues at coordinate 1,634,442,153 of OY728157.1, read as the reverse complement.
TTAGGTGTTTTTAGATTTTTAGGGATTATTAGGGTTTTTTAGGATTTTTATGATGTTTTAGGGTTTTAGTTATTTTGATGGCTTTTAGGGTTTTTAAAGTTATTATAATTGTTAGGTTTTAAATTTTTTGAGGTTTTAATTTTTTATTAATGGTTTTTAGGGGTTTTATTGTTTTTTAGTTTTCATGGATGTTTTGGGATTTTTTAGAACTTTTAGGGGTTTGTATGGTTTTTATGGATCTTGAGGGTTTTTAGGGTTTTAGGGTTTTATGGTTTTTTTGGGGTTTTGGAGACTTTGGTGGGTTTTATGGTTTTTTGCGTTTTAAAACATTTTCAGGGGTTTAAAGGTTTTTTATGGTTTCCAGTATTTTAGGGTTTTTGTGGGTATTTTGGGTTTTTAAGGTTTTTAGGGGGGGTTATTATTTTTAGGGAATTTTTTGGGGTCCTAGAATTTTTAGGGGTTTAAATAGTTTTAAGTGTTCTTCGGTTTCTAATGATTTATAAGGTATTTTCAAGGTTATTTTGATTTTTTATGATTTCATGGATTTTTTTGGTTTTTTAGGAATTTTATTGTCTTTATGAATTTGAGTATTTTTATTGGTTTTTAGTTTTTAGGGGTTTATTTTTTTAGGGTTTTATGTTTTTTTACAGTTCATTAGGGTTTTCATGGTTTTTTACATTTTTATGGATTTTAGGGATTTGTTTATGATTTTTATGGTTTTTATAGTTTTTAGGAATTTTGAGGTGTTTTAGGGATTTTAGGGATTTTAGAGATTTTAGGATTTTTAGGGTTTTGAAGGTTTCTTAGGGGTTCAATTTTATTTTTTTTATGGTTTTCTTAATGGGTTTTAATGTTTTTAGAGATTTTTATTTTTGAATGTATTTTTAGGTTTTTTAGTATTTTTATGGGTTTCTAGGGTTTTAGGGATTTTGTGGTTTTTTAGGGTTTTGAAGGTTTCTTAGGGGTTCATTTTTTTAGGTTTTTATGTTTTTTCTTAAGGTTTTTAAATTTTTTTAGAGATTTTTATGTTTTCATGTACTTTTAGGTTTTTTAGGATTTTTATGGGTTTTTAGGGTTTTATGGAGTTTGAGTGGTTTTAGGGTTGTTATAGTTTTTTTGGAGTATTGGGGTTTTTTAAAAGTTTTTATCATTTTTAAGGTTTTTAGTTTTTTTAACATTTTTATTATTTTAAAGGGTTTCTAGAATTTTTAGTGGGTTTTAGGTTATTATTATTTTTAGGGGTTTTAAGTTTTTTAGTTGTGTTTATGTTTTTAGGGGTTTAAGTGTTTATTTTTGTTTAAAGGGATTTATTAGGGTTTTTCAATATTTTTAGTGTTTTTTTTAATTTTTTGGGATTTAAGGGGTTTTTGGAATTTTTTGGTTTTTAGGGTTTTTATAGTTTTTTAGTGTTTTTATATTTTGTATGTTTTTTGGGGTTTTATGTGTTTTTAGCATTTTAAGGTTTTATTAGGGTATTTCAAGAATATTAGGGTTTTTTACATTTGTAGGGTTTTTTTGGGATTTTTTAGGGTTTTTAGGGGTTTCAAGAATTTTGAGGGTTTTATAGGTTTTAGGGTTTTTAGCGTTTTAATGGTTTTAGAGTTTTATTTTGTTTTGAGTTTTTAGGGTTTTTTAATGTTTTTAGGGCTTTTGAACATTTTATTAGTTTAAACGATTTGTTGAGTTTTAGTGGGTTGGATGGTTTTTATGGGTTTTAGGGTTTTTTAAATATTTGTTTGTGTTTTATGGTTTTTATGGTTTATATGTTCTTATAGTATTTTTAGGGATGTTAGCTTTTTTAGGTTTTTATCTATTTTATTCATTTTTAGGTTTTCAATGACTTCTTTTGGTTCTCCTTGGTTTTTAGGGGTTTTATGCTTTTTGGGATTTTTATGTCATTTTTATGTTTTTATGGTTTTTGGGGTGTGTAGGTATTTTTAGGGTTTTTAGAGTTTTTTATAGGTTTAGGGTGTTTTTAGATATTTTAGAGTGTTTTAGATTTCTAGGGTCTTTTATGTTTTTTTTGTTTTTAAGGTTATATTATGGGGTTTTTAGGGTTTCTAGGGGTTTTTAATTTTTTTGGGAATTTTTGGGGTTTTTAGATTTTTTATATTTTAGGTATTTTTGGGATTTGGAGGTTTTTGACGATTTTTTAGGGTTTTTAGGGTTTTTATGCTTTTTTGAGGGGTTTTTTGTTTTATGGGTTTTCAATATTTTTATAATTTTTATCATTTTCAGGTGTTTAAAGGGTTTTAGTGTTTTTAATTATTTTTTAGGATTTTATTATTTTTTAGTGTTTTTATGGCATTATGGATGTTTTTGGATTTTAGAGGTTTTTAGGGTTTTAGGGTTTTAAGGTGTTTTTATGTTTTTTTAGTTTTTTTATGATTTTTATGTGTTTAGATGTTTTTATGGTTTTCTTATAGTTTTTAGGTTATTTTGTGTTTTTAGGGATTTTTTTGGGATTTTGTTGGATTTTTTTGATTTTTTTGGTTTTTAGTGATTTTGAGGGGTTTTAGGGATTTACCATTTTAGGTTTTTAGAGGGTTTTAATATTTTATAGGTTTTTAAGGATTTATATAGGGATTTCTAGGTTTTTATGTTTTTTTTACATTTTTAGGGATTTTAGGGATTCTCCATGATTTTTATTGTTTTTAGGATTTTTAGTGATTTTGATGGTTTTTAGGGGTATTTTTTTATTTTTAATGTTTTTATTTTATTTTTTTGATTTTTGAAAGTTTTTATGGGTTTTTATAGTTTTTAATGTGTTTAGGGGTTTAAATGGTTTTTATAGTTTTTAGATGTTTCTTAGGGTTTTTATGGTTTTCAGGGTTTTTTTAGTTTTTAGGGATTTTTATACTTTTTAGTGGTTTTAGGATCATTTTATGGTTTTTAGAATTCTTAGATTTTTAAGGGTTTTAAGTGTTTATAGGTTTTTAAGTTTATCTTACTTTTTTTAGGTTTTTAGGTTTTTATGACTTTTTATGTTTTATGATATTTTTAGGTCTTTTTTAGGATTTCTAGGGATTTTATTGGATTTAAATTATTTTTAAGGATTTTATCATTTTTAGGGTTTTTATGTGTTTAACGTTTTTGTGAGGTTTTTAATGCTTTATTATTTACTTTCTAGGTTTACATTTTTTTAGCATTTTTAGGGGTTTTAGGGATTTTTTAGTTTTTTATGGTTTTTTGGGTTTTTTGGGATTTTGAGGGTTTTATGCTTTTTAGGGTTTTTGGGGTTTTTTGGTTTTCTTTTGATTATTTTAGATATTTTACATGTTTTTGGAGTTTTTTTATGTTTTTATGCGTTTAAATGGTTTCTTATGATTTTAGTAGGATTTTAGGGTTTTTATGGGCTTTTTATTGTTTTTGGGGCAAGGAAGGTGTGAGGCCAGGCAATTCCTTGCCCCCCAGAATTTATTAAAAAATGAAACTGTAGAAAAGGGAGGGGTGGGGAAAATCAATACACACCCAAAAACCCTATACACCCCCCATAAAACCCACAAGTCCCCAAAAAAACAGAAAAGACACACAAAACTAGAAAAAGCAGAAAAACAAAATCATCTCCATCATCATCTCCTAGCAAACCAACAACCAGCATCCCACAACACACTTTTCATCATCCATAACCTCATTCCCAAGAATATCTACCACCATCAACACAAAAACACAAACACTAAAATCATAAAAAACAGCTTCATCACATACTATCCATACAACAACTAGGGTCCAACACCTCATTTTCAAACAACCAGCACCTCTTCCGATCACCAAACATATCCTACCACCCTGCTTCAAATCCCGCAACCACATAGTCTGAAAAACCACACCTCATTCTACGACTCGTAGCCAAGCAGTATGAAAAGGATTAACCACCAACAACGCCAAAATAACAGCAACAAGAACATCAACTTCTACATTATCACGGCTCAGGCAAGCCGCAACCAACATCCAGCTTTTCTGATTAGAACAACCAGCTTCTCCTTCAACAGCTCCCCTCATGGCATCAATCACCATCCATCCCCTTAGTTCCCAACAACCATCACCTTCTAGCCAGTCCTTGACCATCATTTCACATCTGTCAGCAACACAATGCCACCGGAACCAACACCCAAAACCAAAATTCAGCACCCATAGCTCCTTGTTTTGATCTAGAACCAAAAAAACCCCTCACATAAAGGCTAATAATAAGCAGCAGAAACAAAACACGACCAAACCATACACAACCATTAAAGAAACCAAATAGAACAAGAAAATATAGAAGATGATAACAACAAAACCTCAACTGTGCCTCTTGCAACCTATGAGAAGAACCAAATTCTCCCACAGCAGCATCAAGCACCAATCGACTTATTCCTTCACAAAGCCAGAAATTCCATCGAGAATCACCCATCCCTAGAACCAGGTCATTGATGAAAAACCTCACCTTATTGCATATCCTCACATGCCACATGATCCCGAACAGTGAAAGAAGCTATGACACTATATTATGACCATATTTTCCATCTCCATTGTGAATTCCATCAAGAGCGAGACGAGATAACGAGATGCTCAACCACCCTATGATTCGACCAAGGATGCTGACATGACAATGAAAAGGCTTCAAAAAGTAAGACAATGCCAGAGGAAGATAAGATTCCAGATCTTCAGAAGACAAGACAAATCGTCACAAAATCTAGACCAAGCCGTCATCTCCCATGCCTGAACAGAATTTCTAGAGGCCATCACTATAAATAATCATCCTCATCTCTCAAAATTACAATTATAGAGAATAAGATCACTCCAAAAAGACTCCATCTACCTCACAAGGCCTGAATTGAAAGAGATCGATGAAGCCGCTGAAGAGGGTTCCTAGCGGAAGACCTAGAGATCGCAGCATTGGGAGGGAGAGCCCAGAGGGAGCCTTGTTTTTTTGGGGTTTTTAGAGTTTTTATGCTCCTTTTAGTGGTTTTTAGTGTTTTTAGGGTTTTAGTGGTTGTTGGTGTTTTTAGGTATTTAAGGTTTTCTTAGGGGGTTTAGGGTTTTTTACATTTTAAAGGATTTTTAGGTCTTGTTTTTGAATTTGTATAGTTTTTTAGTATTTTTAAGGACTTATTTAATTTTTAGTGCCTTTTCAAATTTTTTTAGTGTTTTTTAGGATTTTTATCATTTGTATGATTTTTAGGTATTTTAATTATTTTTAGGATTTTAATGTTTTCATATATTTTTTTGTGATTTTTATGGGATTTTATGTTTTTGGGTATTTTTAGGGGTTTTTTATTATTTTAATGGTTTTTAGAGTTTTTGGGATTCAATGCGGGGGTTAGTGTTTTTTTGGGTTTTAGAGTTTTTAGGTTTTTAGGGGTTTTAATTGTTTTTTTGGCTAGTAATGTTTTATTAGTGTTTTTGAGGTTTTATGGTTTTTATGTCTTTAGGGATTTCTTGGGATTTTTTAGGATTTTTATGTTTTCTTATTTTTCATGGGATTTTGAGGTTTTTAGAGTTTTATATTTGTTTGGTTTTATATTTTTCTTTTGTTTTCATGGGTTTTTATAGTTTTTATGGTTTTTATTTTTTGTGTATTTTTTCAAAAAAAATTAGTTTTTAACATGTTTTTATATTTTTTATTAGTTTTTTGGTTTTTTATAAGTTTTTATGGGTTTCTATGTGTTTAGGTGTTTTATGGTTTTTAGGGTTTTCTAGGGCCTGTTTAGGTTTTTCGGAATTTTTAGATTTTTAGGGGTTTTTGGGAATATTTTTTTGTTTTTAGGTTTTTAAGGTTTTCACAGGGTTTTCATGGTTTTTAGATTTTGTCACTTTTTATGGATTTTTAGAGTTTCTTTGGGTTTTTATGATTTTTAGGTTCTTTAGGAACATTAAGGGTATTTAATATTTTAAGGGGTTTTTAGCTTTTTATCATTTTTTAGGTTTTTTAGTGGTTTTAAGTATGTTTATGTTTTTTTGGGTTTACATAGGGTTTTTCAAGTGTTTTATTATTTTTATGTTTTTAGGAATTTTCATAGGTGTTATGTATTTTTATGGTTTTTAGGTATTTTTGAGGTTTTTATTGTTTTATGGTTTTTTTTGGGTTTTAGGTTTTTTTAGTTTTTAGGGGTTTTCAGGTTTTTTAGTGTTTCTAAATTTTTTTAGTGTTGTACATGGTTTTTAAATGTTTTAGTGTGTTTTTTTGGGTTTTTATGGGTTTTTAGGGCATTAATGTTTTTAAGGGGTTTTTATTGTTTTTATGGGTTTTTACAGTTTTTAGGGGTATTAAATGTTGTTAGGTTTTTAATGTTTTCTTAGGTTTTTATGTTATTTTAGGTTTTTTATATTTTTGGGGAATTTTTTTGATTTATTAGTAATTTTATGGTTTTTTGGGGTTTTAAGGATTTTGAGAGTTTTTAGCTTATTTTTGGGTGTTTAGATTTTTTTAATGTTTTTACGGGTTTAAAGTTTTCTAAGTTTTTTATGGATTCCATAGGTATTTTCATATTTTTTGGGTTTTGTATGTTTTTATGAATTTATAGTGATTATTTTAGATTTTGATGGTTTTTAGTGATTTTGAGGGTTTCTAGGGTTTTTTTGGGTTTTAAAAATTTTTGGGATTTTTTTCTAGTGTTTGTTAGTTTTGTATGGGTTTTTGGACTTTTTTTTAATTATTTTAGGGGTTTACATTTTTTATACTTTTTAGTGCTATTATGGTTTTATGGTTTTTAGGGTTTTTAATTTTTTTAATGGATTTAAGTATTTTTAGGGACATTTTTGGGTTTCTAGGCTTAAAGTGTTTTTTAGGTTTTAGGGGTTTGAAGTGTTTTTAAGTTTTTGTGTTTATATTAGGGGTTTTCATTATTTTCAAGGGTTTTTACATTTTTAGGGATTTTTAGGATTTTTATGAATTTTATGGTATTTGGGGATTCTGATGGGTTTTACAATTTTTTAGAGTTTTGAGTGTTTTTTAGGGTTTTGGCATTTTTAGGTTTTTTGGGTTGTTAAGTGTTTTTAGGTTTTAAATGTTTTCTTAGTGTTTTTAGGGTTTTTATGTTTTTTATGTTTTTAATAATTTTTCGTTACTTTTTGTTGTTTTATGGTTTTAAAGCTTTTTAGGGTGTTTAGAGGTTTTTAGGGTTTTTCACATTTTCAAGGTTTTATGGGATCTAAGTTTTTTTTTCCAGTTTTTATGTTTTCTTAAGGGTTTTGGTTTTTTCATGTGTTTATGGATTTTATTTATTTTTTAGTTATGTTTTGTTTTTTATGATTTTTACGAATTTTGAAGGTTTCTGGTTAATTTGGGGTTTTTAAGGAGTTTACAGTTTTTTGGGATTTTATGATATTTTGAGTTTTTTAGGGTTTTAATAGTTTTAGAGTTTGTTAAAATTATTAGGGGTTTAAAAGGTTTTTGGTGTTTTCTGTGGTTTTCGTGGATTTTGTGAGTTTTTAGGTATTTAAAGGGTTTTAATGGTTTTTCTAGTTTTTAGGGGGTTTTCGGTCTTTTTATGTTTTTAATGGTGCTTTTTTTCAATTTTTAGTTTTTTAGTAGTTTTAAGTGTTTTTAGGTTTTTAATGTTTTTAAGGGTTTTCAGGGGTTTTTGGGTCTTCTTATGTATTTAGTTTTTTAGGGATTTTTTGGATTTTTATGTTTTTTTGTTTTTAGGGATTTTGAGGGTTTTTAGGGTTTTTAATTTTTTTTATCATTTTTATATATTTTTATGGTTTCTATGTTTTTTAGGTTTTAAAGTTTTTTCATGGATTTTCAATGTTTTTAGGGTTTTTTAAAGTTTTAGTTATTTTTAGAGATTTTTACGATTTTTATAGTATTTTAAGGGTTTTAGATATTTTGAGAGTTTTTTGGGGTTTATGGTTCTTAGGTGTTTAAGGCATTTATTATTTTTTAGGATTCTAGGGGTTTTAATTGTTATTACATTTTTAAGGTTTTCTTAGGGGTTTTCAGATATTTTATGGCTTTTAGGTTTTTATGTATTTTTAGGTATTTTTTAGGGTTTTTATGGGTATTTAGGGTTTTTAGGTATTTTGAGGGTATTATGGCATTTTTTGGGGTTTTAGGATTTTTTGGGTGTTTATGTTTTTTTTAATTTTTGAGGGGTTTTATGATTCTTTCGAGTCTTTTAACATTTTGTGGGTTTAAAGGTATATTAGGGATTATAAGGAGTTTTTAATGTTTTAGCGGGTTTTATAGTTTTTAAGGGTCCAAGGGGGTTTTTATATTTTTATATCATTTTGAGTGTTTTTCATTTTTTGTGTTTTTTAGGTTTTTAGGGGTTTTAATTACTTTTGGATTTTTATGGTTTTGTTAAGGGTTTTCATGGTTTTTAGGGTTTTTAATGTTTTTCGGGTTTTTAGGATTTTTTTCGGTTTTTATAGTTTTTAGGGGTTTTATGGTTTCATAGGGTTTTTAGCGTTTTATAGGTTTTTAGTGGTTTTATATATTTTTAGGTTTATAAGTCATTATTGGGGGTTTTAGGGTATCTTGTTTTTTAATTTTTTTAGGTATTTTTATGGCGTTTTAGGATTTTTATGGTTTTTAGGGGTTTTATTGTTTTTTATGTTTTTAGGTATTTTTTTAGTTTTATAGTATTTTTAAGGTTTTTAGATTTTTTATCATTTTTATTTGTTTAAAATATTTTTTGAGTTTTTACTGTTTTTATGGGTATTTAATGGTTTTTATGTTTTTAGGGGATCTTATGGGTTTTAGGGGTTTTAGGTTTTTTATAGTTTTTAGGGTTTCCAACATTTGTTTTGGTTTCTTAGGGGTTTTACATGTTTTTAGGTCTTTAAGGGTTTATTAAGGGTTTTCAGATTCTTTATTGTTTCTTATATTTTCATGGAATTTATCATTTTTTTAGAATTTTTATGGGTTTTAGGGGTTTTAGGGATTTTTATTATCTTTAGGGTTTTGGGGATTTAAGAATTTTTACAGGTTATAAGTGTTTTTATGTTTTTATGGTTTTCTTAGGGATTTTTCATAGTTTCTATGGTTTTTATGTTTTAGGTATTTTTCATAAATTTTAATGATTTTTATGGTTATTTGGGATTTTTAGGAATTTTGATGGTTTTTAGGGTTTTATTTGAGTTTTAATGGTTTCCAAATTTTTTAGATTTTTTTTACATTTATATCGGTTTATTTAGATTTTATATTTTTTTAGTGGTTTTTTGAGATTTTATAGTTGTATAGGGATTTTTTGATTTGAGCAGTTTGTATGGTTTTAGTGTTTTTAGGGTCTTTTAGAGTTTTTATAATTTTAGTGTTTTTTAGATTTTTAGGGGTTTTATGTGTTTTTAAGTTTTTAATGTTTTCCAAAGGGATTTCAATGTTTTTATGGTTTTTAAAATTTTAATGTATTTTTGTGTTTGTTATTTTTTTATGTCTTTTAGGGATTTTAGGGGTTTTAGGAGTTTTTAGGGTTCTTATGGTTCTTTTTTTATAGGATTTCTCTATGTTTTTAGGGTTTTTATGATTTTTTAGAATTTTTAAAATATCTAGTGGTTAAATGTGTTTAGACTATTTAGTGGGTTTTTTGAGTTTTATGGGGTTTTACGGTTTATTAATGTTTTTAGGGTTATTTATGGTTTTAAGGGGTTTCATGTTTTTAGGGTTTTTAGGGTTTTTATGGTGTTTAGCGCTTTTTATGTTTTTGGGGTTTTAGGTGTTTTTTAGTTTTAAGGTTTTCTTACTGGTTTTCAAGGTTTTTAGAGTATTTTATGTTATTATGATTTTTTTTGATTTTCTTGGATTTTTATTCTTTTTTACGTTTTTAGGTATTTTGAGGGTTTTTAGGGTTTTTATAGTTTTTAGTTTTTTTTTGTTTTTTTGGGATTTTATGTTTTTTTGGTTTTTATTGTTTTCTTAGGGTTTCTCATGGTTTTTTTATGTTTTTAGGGATTTTAGGGAATTTTAGTCTTTTTATGGTTTTTAGGGTTTTTGAGAGTGTTTAGGAAATTTAAGATTTTCTTAGATTTTTTATTTTTTAGGGGTTTAAGTGTTTTTAATATTTTATGGTTTTCTTAAGATATTTCAAGTATTTTAGGTTTTTTATATTTTTAGGTTTTTTTAGTGTTTTATTATTTTTATGGTTTTAGTGTATTTAAGGATTTTGAGGGTTTTAGAGTTTTTAACACAATTTAAGTTTTTACGGGTTTTAATTGTTTTTTTGTTTTAAAGGTTTTCTTGGGGGTTTAAGGATTTTTTATGTTTTTATGGATTTTAGGGTTGTTTTATTTTTTTTATTTTTTTTAAGGTTTTTAGGGTTATTAGCAATTTTAGGGGTTTTAATGTTTTATTTGGGTTTTATGGTTTTTTTTAATTTTGTAAGGGTATTAAGGTTTTTTATAACTTTATAACTTTTTTGGGGGTTTAAATGGTTTTTATATTTTTTGGCAGTTTATTGGGGTTTCTGTGGGTTTTTAGTGTTTTCATGTTTTTAGGGTTTTTTATGGTTTTAGGATTTCAGGATTTTAGGGTTTTTAGGTTTTCAACATTTTTTAGGTTTTAGGGGGTTTTAGGATTTATGGTTTTCTTAAAGGGTTTTCTGGGGTTTTTATTTTATAATCTTTTATGGATTTTTATTGATTTTTTTTTATTTTTTTATGCTTTTTATGGCTTTTAGATATTTTGAGTGTTTTTTTAGGGGTTTTAAGGTGTTTTAATGTTTTTAGGGTTTTTAGTTATCTTATGTGTTTTTAGTTTTTTTTGTTTTCCAAAGGTTTTTAGGGTTTCATGGGTTCTTATATTTTAAAGAATTTTTTGGGATTTTTTAGGATTTTTATTGTTTTTAGGGTTTTTTAATGTTTTAGGGATTTAAGTATTTTTTTGGTTTTTTTGGTTTAGGGGTTTTTTGATTTTTAAGGGGTTTTATGGGTTTTTAGATTATTTTGACACTTTCAAGGGATCAAAGGGTTTTTATAATTTTTAATGATATTTAATCATTATTATGTGTTTTGAGAATTTATGTGTTTTTATGTGTTTTTATGGTTTTTAGGGGTTTTAGGGATTTTACGGTAATTTTTATACCTTTTGGTGTTTTAGATTTTTATTGTTTTTTGGGTTTATAATCGTTTTATGGGTTTTTAGGTTTTCTTAATGGTTTTAAAAGTGTTTTTTGACTTTTTTCATTTTTATCTATTTTTTCGGATTTTTATTTTTTTAGGGATTTTAGGGTTTTTAGGGATTTAGGTGTTTTTAGGGGGTTTGTGTTTTTTAGGGTTTTATCATTTTTTAGGATTCTAGTTTTTTAAGAGTTTTTAGATTTTTAAGGGTTTTGTAGGTGTTTTTTGGGTTTTTTTGGGTATTTTACATTTTTAGGGTTGTATAGATAATTTTTAGGATTTTAGGGGTTTTAGGGATTTTCAGTGGTTTTTAGATGTTTTAGGGTTTTTATGTTTTTTAGGTATTTCAGGTTTTTTATGTCTTTAAGGGTTTTATGTTTTTTTAGGTTTTTAAATTTTTTTTTCTTAGGTTTTTTAGGGTTTTATGTCTTATTATGTATTTAAAATTTTTTAGATATTTTTTAGGATTATTATTGATTTTTAGGGACTTTCATTGGTTTATGGGTTTTATGGGGTTTTAAGGTTTTAGGGTTTTCTTGATTTTTAAGGGTTTTATGATTATTTAGTGTTTTATATCGTTTTAGGGTTTAAATTGTTTTAAAAAAAATTATTTGTTACTTAAATTTTTATGGGTTTTAGATTTTTTAATGTTTTAGGTGGTTTTCGGGTTTTTGGGTCCTTTTAAAGGTTTTTAGAGTTTTAGGTTTTTAGGGGTTTTAATTTTTTTATATTTTGAAGGCTTTAATTGGGATTTTCATGATTTTTAGGGATTTATACATTTTTTGGATTTTTAAGGGGGTTAGTATTTTATGGTTTTTAAGGTTTTTAATGATTTTGAGGGGTTTTAGAGTTTTTTTGGGTTTTAGGGTCCTTAGTGTTTCTAGGTTTTTTATGGGTTCTATGATTTTTTAGTTTTTAGGGTTTTTAATATTATTAGGGATTTTAGGGTTTTTTAGTGATTTTTAGTGATTTTTTAGGATTTTAATGGGTTTTTAGGTTTTTAGGGAATTTGAGCGTTTTTTTTGTTTTTAGGGTTTTAATGATTTTAGCGTTTTTTAATGTTTTGAGGTATTTAAAGGTGTTTTAGAGTTTTTAGTGTATTTTTATTATTATTTTTTGTCTTTAGGGTATTTATGGTTTTAGAGTTTTTTTATTTTTAGGGGTTTTATGGTATTTTAGGGGTTTTATGGTTTTAAGTGTTTTTAAGGTTTTTAGTGTTTTTTGTTTTCTTAGGGTTATTAGGGGTTTTCTGTTTTTTCATACTTTTTAGTGATTATTTGGGTGAGTGTGGGTTACCTATCCCTCTTGAGAGGTGGATGGAGATGGATGGGGAAATGAGTTGAGATGCGAGATACGGCGTGGAACCCTAATGGGATGGGAGTCTCGGGTCGATGATGATCTCAGGCAGGACTCGGGTGGAGAAGGTCATCGACAAACTTAGGAAGGAGACATCATGCGATATTGGAGTTTTCATCATATGGATACCTCCAACCGGACGCTGTGTGAGATGTGGAGTGAGGTTCGACCCCTACTCAGCGGGATCTAGGTGTCAGAGTTGGAGTCGTCTACGGCTGCAGGAAGAATGTTAGGATGACGATCCCCTTCCTGTTGTTTGCTTTAGACCTGTCGCTACCCCTTCTCCCTGATTTTCCTACTTAAGTTATTTTTCCACTTATTCCCTCGATTCTAATATCCCATAAGGAGTCATCTTCATTTAAGGGATCCCCATCAATTTGTATATCTGCATCAATGTTTTAGGATGTTGCATCCTTCCACTTTAGGATGATTGTGGCCAGATTTAGTGCAGATCGAGCTTCTCTGGAGTTTTTTTAGGGTTTCATCAACTAGACGTGGCGTATTCATTCTCGGGTAGTAGTGGGGGTCTGTATTAATGAAATATGAGAATCCACCTTTTTCTGATGATGATTCTGACCGTGCCTAGTCGTCAGAGTCACGCAAATGTGATAATCGACACTTACATCTCTTTCTTTGGTTAACGAACATCGATCCTGGTCATGATTACAAGCGTTCAATGGTATATATTAGACTTCATTGTCTTACACTCCCCTTTCATAACCCATCCATACTCAAAGTTATTGGTGACGATATTAGTTGATTTCTCTAGATTGACGATGATACTCTTTTCATGAAGCAACTCAGCTTTTCTCTCCTTTGCGTTGAGATGAACCTCTTAGTGGATCTCCTGAATCGTCTCCATCTCTAGGTGGAAGGTTCTTTTGGTTTTGTACAATGTATTCATTATGAGTAAACCTTTGTTTTTTTTCTCTTTTCTGCCTACAAGTTCACTAGGATTCTTTATATTCTCAATGTTGGAGGAGAGTTCACAAGGGATGGATAGCTCAACCTAATGACAACCTTTCTCCCACAGTTCCTCAGGTTTCTATTGGAATGCCTCAGTTTGGTGTCAGGATGAGTCCAAGAGATCTTTTGGGTGGTCATCATCCGCCTTAGGGAGCCAATGGGCTCTGACCACCTCGAGCCCTAACAAACCCTCCTCAACTAATTCAGGCCTACCAGGTTATACCACTCACGCACCTCCCTTTGTACTGAAGGTAATCATGCCAGGGGGAGACAAGAAAGGTAAGGGCATTGCTGCTATGGTTCTGTGAAGTTCCAAACCCTTCTATGTGAATTTTTTTCATGGTGTGATGTTTTCACCTAATGGTAGAAGAGATGAACCAACACTGCAGATTATCCCAACAGTCGATGGAGCCAAAGGGAGTGTCATTGTTGTAGTCAGTTCAGCAGGGGAAAAAGAGGTGGTTGTCTCTATGACCCACTTTTCTAAGGATGGGCTGATTGGTGGCATGTGTATTTAGGGTATATTGGATACCCTGGTGGCAACCCATAAGTAGTTTGATATCCTAGGGGATGTCAACCATCCAAAAAGAAATAAAAAAATATAGGGTAGGGAAAGATATCTATTCAATCTGGGTGTTTCCTCTTGGTTTATTGGTAGATAAATGGTGGCAGGAAAGTTGGGAATGATGTACTCCGGCTCCAATAGCCACCAATCTGTTCTCGTGTCTGAGGATTCATCTATTGATTATAAGATGGAACATGATCATTCCAAAGGTATGTTTGATGATGTTTTTTGGTTTTAACATGTGGTTCTCACTCAACCATAAAAATTATATATGGTTTTGTTCTGACTCGTGTCTGCAATGGTGTATCCCCTTGGGAAGGCTATCTCATATAAGGTTCTTTTGCGGTTTCCCACATTTTCCATAAAATTGATTTTCAAATAGAAATTTAATTTTCAGTTAGTCAATGATTTTTAGGGATTTAATAGGATTTTTATGGGTCATTAGTGTCTTTATGGATTTTTTTGGGGTGGGGGATGGTTTTTTTGGTTTTTAGAAATTTTTAGGTTTTTTGGAGTTTTTAGATTTTAAAGGATTTCTTAGGGGATTTAAATATTTTTATGTATTTGTGTGTTTTAGGGGGTTTTAGTGATTTTTTAGAACTTTTATGTGGTTTTAGGATTTTTTTATATTTTTAGGGGTTTTAGTTTTTTCATGGTATTTCTAGTTTTTTGGGGGTATTTTTGAGTTTTTATGGGTTTTAAGGGTTTTAGATTTTTTTATGTATTTAAGGGTTTAAATGGTTTTTAGAGTTTATAGTGGTTTTATGGTATTTTATGAGTTTTTTAGGATTTTAGGGGTTTTAGGGTTTTTAGTGGGTTGTAGGTTTTTTATGGGTTTTAACGGGTTTTATAGTATTTTAGGTTCATTGTGAGTTTTTCATGGTTTTCAATGTTTTCTTAGTGGTTTTTAGGGTTTTCTTGGTTGTTTTTTGTTTTTAATAATTTTTTTGGAATTATTATTATTTTTAGGGTATTGTTTGGTTTTTATGGATTTTGAGTGTTCTTAGGGTTTTTAGGATTTCTATAAATTATTAGGTTATTAGGGGAGTAATTATTTTTTATTTTTAAGGTTTTATTAGGGGTTTTAGGATTTTTTATGTTTTTAGATATTTTTATGGAATTTTAGGATTTTTATGTTTTAAGGGGTTTTAGTGATTTGGGGGGTTTATTGAGTATTTAGTGTTTTTTATTTTTTAAGGTTTAAGAGATTTTTTGGTTTTTAGGAGTTTTAAGTGTTTTTTATGTTTTTAGGATTTTCTTGGAGTTTGTTAAGTATTTAATATTTTTTACAATTTAAGTGATTTTTATGTGGGGGTTTTGATTTTTAGGTTTTTAGGGTTTTTAGGTTGTTTTAGGGTTTTTAGGGGTTTTAGGGATTTTTTATTATTGTTGTTTTTTCATGGTTTTCTAGTTGTTGGGGTTTTTTATAATTTTCTAACTTTATTAGGGGTTTAAAGGGTTTTTAGAGCTTTTAGTGTTTCTATAGTTTTTATGGGGTTTTAAAGTTTTTAAGGGTTTTAGGTGATTGTATGGGATTTATTGGTTATTTGGGTTTTTAAGGTTGTTTTGGGGTATTTTAGGGTTCTTCATATTTTTAAAATTTTTAAGGGCTTTATGTGTTTTTAGGTTTTGAAGGTTTTATAAGGTATTTTTATCGTTTTTAAGATTTATGTAATTTTTTTGAATTTTTTTAGAATTTATTTGGTTTGTTAGTATTTTTAGTGATTTTGATGTGTTTAATGTTATTTTGGGTTTTACGGTTTTTTGGGGGTTTTTAGTATTTTTATCTTTTTATGGTTTTTAAGATTTTTTAGGTTTATAAGTTTTTTTAGTTTTTTTAGTTTTTTTAGTTTTTTTAAGTGATTTTACATTTTTTTGTGATTTTAAGAATTTTAAGGATTTTTAATGTTATTTAGGTTTATAGGGGTTTTTATGGGTTTTAGGGTTTATATATTTTTGGGGGTAAGGTTTTTGTTGAGTTTTTTGGGGTTTAAAGGTTTTTTTATTTTTTAATTTTTTTAGGTGTTTGAAGGGTTTTAGATTTTTTTGCGGCTTTTACGGGTTTCATGGGATTTTAGGGGGTTTTAGGGGTTTTATGGTTTTTAGGGGATTTATGGTATTTTTTGGGTTTTTATGGTTTTTACCATTTTTTAGTTTTTTTAATATTTTTTGGGATTTTATATTTTTCTGGTCTTCTTATGGTATTTTTTGGGTTTTTTATTTTTTTAAAAAATTTAAGGTTTTTTAAATAATTTTATGGATTTTTAGGGGTTTTAGGGATTTTGAGTGGCTTAAATTCTTTTGTGGTTTATAATTTTTAATGTTTTTAATAATATTTATGTTTTTATGGGTTTTTTAAATTTTCCTTTGGGGTTTTTATTGATTTGTATAGTATTCTAAGTTTGTAAAGATTTTTATTGATTTTTATAAAATTTTATGCCTTTTTATTGTTTTTATTGGTTTTGATTATTCTAATAAATATTAAGGTTTTTAGGGGGTTTTATTATTATAATAAATATTAAGGTTTTTTATTTTATTATGGGTTTTAATGATTTTGAGGGTTTTTAGGGGTTTTAGGGTTCTTATGGTTTTTGGAGGTTTATGGTTTTTTTAATTTTTAGGGTTTTTATTTTTTATACCTTTTATTGTTTTTTGGTGTTTAAATCACTTTTATAGTTTTTAGGGGGATTTGGTTTTTCTTTGGTTTTTAATGGTTATTATGTTTTTTTGGGTTTTAGGGGTTTTGGAATTTTAGGGTCTTTTATGGTTTTATTAATTTTTAAGGTTTTTAGGGGTTTTATGTGTTATTATGTTTTTAAGGTTTTCATAGAGATTTTTAGGGCTTTGGGGGGTTTTATGATTTTATTTATTTTTTAGTATTTTTAGGGGTTTTAAGGTTTTTTAGGGATTTGAGGGTTTTTTTAGATTTTTAGTGTTTTTAGGGTGTTTGATGGTTTTTAATGTTTTTAGGGGTTTTAAGCGTTTTTATGGTTTTATGGTTTTCTTTGGGGTTTTCAATGTTGTATGTATTTTATGTTGTTATGTATTTTTATGGTTCTT
Source organism: Viscum album (assembly GCA_963277665.1). NCBI lineage: Eukaryota > Viridiplantae > Streptophyta > Magnoliopsida > Santalales > Viscaceae > Viscum > Viscum album. The sequence goes on along the minus strand of OY728157.1, from coordinate 1,634,425,166 downwards.
TACAATATTTATGGTTTTTTAGTGTTTTTAGGAATTTTAAAAGATTTTTGGGTATTTAAGGTTTTTTAGGTTTATTTGAGATTTTATGATTTTAAATGTTTTTTATATATTTATAAATTTTTTTGCAGTTTAAAGGCTTTTTAGAGTTTTTAGTGTATTTTATGCATCTTTGGGATTTTTATGGTATTTAGTGGTTTTTTAGTTTTTTGTGTTTTTAGGGATTTTTAGGATTTTTATAATTTTTTTGTTTGTTTAGGGGTTTCAAGTATTTTTTGGTTTTAAAGTTTTTCTTAATGTTTTTAAGGTTTCTAGGGGTTTTAGGTCCTTATAGATTTATATAGATTTTGAGGGATTTTTTTGTTTTTTAGAATTTTAAGGGTTTTTAAGAATTTTTGCGGGGTTTTAGGTTTTCTTTTCAATTTTTTTGGGTTTTTCAGTTTTTTGAACTTTTTAAGATTTAAGGGGTTTAAAGGGTTTTTATAGTTTTTGGTGTTTTTTTGATTTTTATGGGTTTTATGGATTTTAATTGTTTTTAACTATTTTATGGTTTTATGGATTATTGGGTCTTTTTGAGTATTTTAGGGTTTTATCAATTTTTAAGGGTCTTAAGTGGTTTTAGGTTTTAAAGGTTTTCTTACTGTTTTCCTACTTTTTTGTGTTCATTAAAATTTTATGGATTTTCGGGAATATCTTGATATTTTAATGGTTTTTACTGTTTTTAGGGATTTTGAGGAATTTTTAGGTTTTTTGGGGTTTTTTGGCTGTTTTAGGGTTTTTATCATTTTCTAGGTTTTTTAGAGGTTTCACGCATTTTAGGATTTTAAGGTTTTCTTAGGGGTTTTAATTGTTATTTGTGTTTTTATGTTTTTAGGTATTTTTTGTGGTTTTTTAGAATATTTAGTTTTTTTGGGTTTTTAGGGATTTTGGGAGTTTTAGGGGTTTTTTTGGGTTTTTAGGGTTTGTATTGTTTTATGGGGTTTTGTGATTTTTTTAGTTTTTTCGGGTTTTAAAGTTTTTTTTAGTTATTTTTGAAATTTTTAGGAGTTTAAATTTTTTTAGGGTTTTTCATTTTATTTTGGTTTTTTATGAGGTTTTTTATTTTTTTAATGTTTCTAGGGAGTTGTATGGTTTTGGGGTCTAGGATTTTAGGGTATTTTTAGGGTTTTTAGCATTTTTTATATTTTTTAGGGATTTTAGTTGTTTTTTAGGTTTGTAATGTTTTCTTATGAGTTTTTAGGATTTTTAGGGGGTTTTATGTTTTAGTGATTTTGGGTATTTTTAGGATTTTTATAGTTTTTGAAGGGTTCTTTACGGTTTTTAGGGCTTCAGGGTTTTTAGCTTTTTAGGGGTTTTAAGTTTTTTTTTGGTTTTTAAGGGTTTTTTATTTTTCAGGAGTTTATGGGTTTTTTATGTTTTTGGGATTTCAGGGCCTTTTTGGAATTTGATGGGTTTTTAGGGTTTTTATGGATATTTAGGGGTTTTCAGGTTTTATGTTCTTCCTATTTTTTTAGGGTTTTATGGGTTTTAAGGTTTGGGGGGGGGGTTATGGTTTTTTTAATAAATTTAACAATTTAATTGTTTTTAAGGGTTTTTATAATTTATTTTGGATTTAAATTTTTTATGTACTTTATGTTTTTTATGGTTTTAAGAGGTTTCTATGGTTTTTAGGGGTTTTTGGTTTTTAGAGCCATTTTAGGGTTTTTTGGGTTTTAACATTACTTAGGTTATTTAGGGATTTTTATTTTTTACGGATTTAAGGTTTTATTAAGGGGTTTCAGGGATTTTATTGTTTTTCGCAATTTTAGATATTTTTAGGAATTTTTTTGTAATTTTATGGTTTTTAGGGTTTTAGTGATTTTGAGGTTTTTTATGGTTGTTTAGGTCTTTATGGTTTTTAATGGTTTGAGGTTTGTTTTGTATTTTTTAAGGTATTAAGGGGTTGTATATTTTTGAAAAATATTAAGGGTTTAAATGGTTTTTAGAGTTTTTAGTGTATTTTTAGGGGTTTTAAAGGTTTTTTATTTTTTTTGTTTTTATGGGTGTTTATAGTTTTAGGGTTTTTTAGGGTTTTTATCATTTAATTTTCTTTAGTATTTCTATGTGTTTTTAGGTATATAAAATTTTCTTAGGATTTCTTGGAGTTTTTAGCAGTTTTTCCAGTTTTTAGGTTTTTTTTATTTTTATGATTTTTATGGTTTTAAGGGGTTTTATAAATTTTGTGGTTTTATAATGTTTTTTAGAATTTTTAGAGTTTTCATAATTTTTTGGGATTATTTTATGTTTTTAGGGTTTTTAATGTTTTTATATTTTTTTTAACATTTTTCGGGGTTTAAATGGGTTTTAGTGTTTTTAGATTTATTTTAGTGTTTTAATTATATTTTGGTTTTTAAGGGTTTTAGGGGTTTTTATAGTTATTAGTATTTTTTAAGGTATTTTTAGGGTTTTTAGGGATTTAGAGTTTTTATGATTTTTATATTTTTACATGTTTCACAGGTTTTTATGGTTCTCTTAGGGATTTTTCTGGTGTTTTATGTTTTAAATGTTTTTTGGGATTATTAGGGTTTTTTATATTTTTATGGGTTTAGTGTTTTTTGTAATTTGAGGGTTTTTGGGTTTTAGTGTTTTTAGGGGTTTTAGCGTTTTCTTTGTTTTTAGGTGTTGTAAGTGTTTTAGGTTTAAATGTATTCTTACAGTTTTTCCCGGTATTTAGGTTTTTTTATTTTTTTGGGATTTTTAGTGATTTTTTAGTGTTAATGGGTTTTTAGTGTTTTTTGGGATCTTGAAGGGTTTTTATGGATTTTCGGGATTTTATAATTTTTAGGGGGTTTTATTTTATTTATGTTTTTATATATTTATTATGGGTTTTCAGTGTTTTATATATTTTAAAGTTTTTATGAAATTTTAGAGAATTTTAGGATTATTATGGGTTTTAGGGATTTTGAGGGTTTTCAGTTTTTTAGATTTTTTTGTTTTTTAGTTTCTTATTCTCCTAAGGGTTTTTATAGATTTTTAACACTTTTACAGGTTTAAATGGTTTTTAAAATTTTTAGGGTGTTATGGTTTTATCGGTTTTTAATGTTTTTATTATTTCTAAGGGTTTTTTGGTTTTTATTATTTTTCGAGATTTAAGGTTTTTTAGTGTTTTTATGGTTAAAATCTTTTTTAGGGGTTTTCATGTTTTTTCTTGGTATTTTATATTTTTAAGTGTTTTTAATTATTTTTTGGAATTTTATGGTTTTTAGGGGTTTTAGGTATTTTGAGGGGTTTTAGGGGTTTTAGCATTTTTAGGGGTTCTAAAGGTTTTAGGTTTTATGGGTTTCTTATGGTTTTTAGGATTTTATGGGTTTTTATGTTTTTAGGGATATTTAGGGATTATTTAGAAGGTTAATAGTTTCTTAGGTATTTTATGGATTTTGAGGTGTTTAGGGTTTTTATGGTTTTTTAGTGTTTTAGGGTTTTTTGAGTTTTTAGGTTTGTAATGTTTTTTAGAGTTTTTGACTTATTTAGGTGTTTAAATGGATTTTATAGTTTTTAGTAGTTCTAGTAATTTTTAAGGTTTTAGGGTTTTTATAGTTTTTATGGGTGTTTATGGTTTTAGGGTTTTCAGGTTTTTTAAGGTTATTAGAATTTTTTAGGTTTTTAAGGCAAGGAAGATGCGAGGGTCGGGCTATTCCCGGCCCCCCCAAATTTATTAGAAAGAAAAAAACAGGACACAACAAACAAGGGAGGGGAGGGGTCAAACGACCCACGCCCAAAAAACCCTTACAACCCACGCCAAAAAAAAGAAAAACCAAGAAAAAAAAAGACTCAAGGACCAGACACAATTGCAGCATCATCACGTCTCATCCAGCCAGTACTAGCATCCAGCATCACCACATCCAACCATCACAGCAGCACACCAACAGTAACACATCCAATAAATTTTGGTTTTTAGGATTTTCTTAGGGTTTTAAGGAGTTTTTTTAGTTTTTGGGATTTTGAGGGATTTTTTATAATTTTTATGGGTTTTTAGTGTTTTTATCGATTTTGAGGTGTTATAGGGGTTTTATGGGTTTTAGGGATTAGGGGTTATTTGAATTTTTAGACTTTTAAAGGGTTTTTAGAGTTTTTAACTTTTTAGGGGTTTAAAGTGTTTTTTGAGTTTTTAGTGGTTTTTAGTGGTTTAATTTTTGTATTGTTTTTATGGGATTTTAGGGTTTTATGAACTTTTTATGGTTTTTTGAATTTATAAGTTTTAAGGGTTTTATGTGTTTTTATATTTCTAAGGTTTTATTATTGTTTTTTATATTTTTTACATCTTCAAGTATTTTTAGGGATTTTTTATGATTTTTATGGGATTTTAGGGGTTTTCAAAAGTTTGAGGCTTTTATGGTTTTTTAGGATTTTAGGGGTTTGAGGGGGTTTATCATTTTTTATATTTTCTGGGGTTGTAAGTGTTTTTAGGTTTTTATGGTTTTCTTATGGGATTTTTTTTGAGTTTTTAGGGTTTTTTAGGTTTTATGGTATTTTTTTGGGTTTTTTTTGGATTTTTATAGTTTCTATGATTTTTACGATTTTTAAGATTTTTTAGGGTTTTTAAGATTTTTACGGATTTAATAATTTTTTGGGATTTTAAGGTTTTTGTGTGTATATTATGGATTTTAATGTTTTTTAGATCTTTTTATCATTTTTAGTGGTTCAAAGGGTTTTTTGGATTTTTGAGTGGTTTTTAGGGGTTTTATTGGTTTTTTAAGGTTTTAAGTGGTTTTATAGTTTTTAGGTGTTTTAAGGTTTTAATATATTATTAGGGTTTTGGGTTTTTTAGGTATTTAGTTTTTTATGAGTTTATAGGTTTCTAAGGTTTTATTAAGTGTTTTCAGGGTTTTTACATTTTTTTTAATTTTTTGAGATTATTTAGGATTTTATGGATTTTTATAGTTTTTATGTATTTGGAAAAATTTTAGGGTTTTAGGGGTTTTAAGATTTTTAGTGTTTTTTAGGTTTTTAAGGGGTTAAAGTGTTTTTAGGTTTTTAATGTTTTCTAAGGGATTTTAAGGGTTTTAAGGGTTTTTTACATTTATAGGGTTTTTAGCGCATTTTTAGGATTTTATTGGTTTAGTGATTTTTATGATTTTTTGGGGTTTTGAGGGTTTTGAGGGTGTTTATGGTTTTTTTGGGTTTTTAGGATTTTTTCTGAGTTTTTTATGTTTTAAGGTTGTTTCGTAGTTCCTTGAAACATGTGTTCTAGTTTAAGAATCATTTCTTCCAGGTGGTTTTCTTTGGATTTATTAATGGAACCAGAAACATCCAGCAATTCCTTATCCAAAAAGGACCTGTTTTCCAAAAGAATGTGTTCTTTAAGTTTGAAATTTACAAATACTTAAGAACATGCATTGGTCGAGAGGATTTGGGGTCGGATTCGTCACACCCTTTTGGAGGAATTATTGTCTACTCCAGGACTCTCTTTATAAATTTAAGATATTTTCATGAATCCTTATTAATCACCAAGTATAACATAGGTTTAACTAGGAATTTTCAATAACTTATTAATATGTGTGAAATTTATAATCATACATATGTATTCTAGGTTCTTTATTAATGGAGATATCTGTATGCATTTGAGGTTCTCCATCAACGGTATCCTCTCATATACCATTTAGAGAATATTTTAATCATCATTATGATGATACGGGTTTTTAAGCCACTCAGTGGGGCACTTTGGAATTTATTGTCGTCCTATGAGATGAAGGTTTGTTTTGGTATTAGGATCATACCGATAAAATGGGATACCCACATATCCTTGTGAAAGGAATCAGAACCCTCGTTGTTCGGTTCCGCTTAATGGGACACATCATACCATTTAAGGCCCTGCGATAAGGACCTAACCATACACTTTAATGTCATGTGGTAAGGACATATAAGCGAAATGTTCTTAGTCAATGTTTGGTATGGGACTTATTCCTAATCAAACCAAGGATCTTGTAAAGAATATGGGTTTCCAAGTAAGATTAGTCCCTAATGGGAATGTGGTCATAGGAGATCATGGTTGATTTGAAGTGTTGGGTTTGAACCTCAAGGAGGATTCCGACGTATTTTATTTGGATGAGAATCAAATCCATGTAGTTTTATGAGTCTCATAAGAGAGCATGGTCCTTTGAGATAAATGAGTTTGGGATTACATCCTTAAAAGTATTCCTTGATTATTTAGGGGTTTTATTTGGGGCTTATTCCTAAGTAGTATTCCCGGATTAAGGGAATTAGGGTTGGATTCCTGAATAGGATATCTAATGAGCTCGAGCCCGAATGAAGGCTTCCTATGTATCCCAATTATGGTGGTAATCAGAGTTATAATAGTTCATTCATCGTGGGTGTTTGTGAAAATTATGTAATCATCAGGAATCTCTAATCCCACGTGATTCATGCTCAGTGTGAGAAAAAGATGATATGAAATATTCAAGAAGCACACCCACACTTTTCCTCCTCTTCCAGTTGAAGATGGAGAGGTGACCAGGGAAGAGGTTGATGTGATGAGCCTTCCCTCTATTCACTTTACATTAGAATAGAGTCAAATATAAGAAATGAGTGATGGAGAAGGAATTGGATATGATCAAGACTGCAACCTCCTACTTGAAAGGTTAGGGGCTTACACCAGGATGGCTGCCCTAGTTGATCTCAGTTGGGGAGGGAGACATTTCATTTTCTTGTATAGAAAATCAAGTGTTAACCTTATCGTCCCGACTAGAGACCTGTGGTTCCAGGTATTAGAGATGAAAAGGAGAGGACAGAACCCAAACCATAATCGTCGAAACAAGGAACATCCCAACATTGTTTCTAGAAGAAATATCCAAGTGACTGTGGATATAAAAATATATAGACACTCCATGAATCCTAAGCCCATTTTCAAAAAAATGTGGGAAAACTATGATTATGGATATAAAAACCCAAATAGGATACACGCTGATGTGCCTTTACCAAAGGTTTGATAAGTCAGCAGGTTTTGGTGGTGGTCTCAACAGAATCCATATCATACAAGGGATCCAATGAAGAAGAATCCTTTCCATGAATGGCATTGAGAAGGGATTATTATCTTGTAGACTAAAGAGAGTGGGGGAATCAAATAAGGGAACCCAAGTAGATACTGGAGTGTAATTATGGGAATTCAAGTAGGATTGGAATACTTGATGTTCACTTAAATGACGAAAAACCAAGATGTTAATACTTGGTCGATACATGTCCCAAGCCTTCAGGAGTATTCAAAAATAATCCCACAAGTGGGGTGCTCAAGTTCCTTTGAGAGGAATAGCTGGAGCACCAATGTTTCTGATTCATAGAGTTTGGGATCCTTAGTCGCACAAGTTTTATGGATTTCAAACACTAAAAGGACTTAATTCCTATGATCATCCTTTAATTCATCCTCTTTAGGTGTTAAATAACTACCTTGAAATTTTATGAAGAGTTGGGAGAAGTAATAGGGTGACTAGAATAGAAACTAAACTTAATGGAGATTTGTTCATACAAATGAAGACCCTAAGGGTCTATTTATAGGCAAAAATTAGACCCTGGGTGAAATGGTGATTGGGCAGGCAAGTAGGTTGTGCACCAAAATTGGGTGTGCAAGTAGGTTGCCCGCCAAAATTGGGAGCGCAAGTAGGTTGTGCGCCAAAATTGAGCGCACAAGTACCTTGTGCGCGCGACAGCTCCTTGCCCTGACTAGGGTGATCCAATGCTCAAGCCTTTGAAAATCATGATTTTATTTATGTGTTTTCTCCTCTTTTTTCCAAGGTATTTCCCTTTGTCATTTTTTAGAATTTGTGACAGAACAGAGTATCAAAAAAATCCCCCCCACAAGATTGGATCCAAAATGAAAAGAGGATCCTATACTGAGGTAAAGTAATGAATAAGAGAAAAGAGGGTATTGTGGCATGCAAGTTGTAGAATGAAATATAAATAGGCATGCAATTTGTAGCGTACAAGCATCTGGCGTGCAAGGTAACTTGTATTGCTTATATATATATCAGCTTTACTTCCACGAAAATTCTCCTAACTTCCAGAAATCTTGCTCTCGGCATGAAAGTTATTTCTCTTGGATGCTCCAGTTTAGTCTCACTTATACTATATGTTTTTTACTTGTGTGCAAGAAATGGGGATCCATACTTGCACGCTGGTTTTATACATGTGCGCCATGTTCCGACTTGCACACATTAATTCCTTTGTATATTTTTCTCAATTATTTAAAGATTATTTATGAACCCTTTTGAAGGTTCAATGGCTCTCAAAAGAATCAAAATCACTGATCAATTGTCTAGTAAGAGAATTAATGACATGATGAATGTTTTGGTCACGACGATTTTGACATTTGTGATACTACACTCCCAGAAATGGAAAAATATCTGAAGAAATATCACTTCAATTTTCCCTAGAACACTTATTTGATTCTATATATTTATGCCCATCTGCAGGATGTCAATATTGAAAAACTGAAGAACTATATCCCACATTCTTTGTTTCAAGATTATACCAATTTCTCATCTTCCAATGTTTATTTTGAGGGCTCATATGCTTATGATGGGACCACAAATAAGGCTCATATCATGCATCACGGTCTGTGTCATCTATATTTGAAAGTACACGCACTTGAGCTGTTGCCACACTTTTATTCATCCATCTTTTGAGATTCTCAGATAGATCAATTCAAATGTTCGAATAAATGTTTGTATTTATTCCTAGTATGGGGTGTAAAACCTACATGGATGTGGGCATATTGGGTGTGCAAGACATGTGTGGAATTTATAGATGACTTAAAAGTTGTTGGGATTTAGGATATTGTATGGGTTGGGCCAACCTATGGGTATATAAATTTTGATTTTGTGCCTGAGTTACTAAGACGATGGAGTATAGAAACTAAATCCTTACATTTGACACATGGATAAGTAGACATCAGTTTGTGGGATGTCTACAAGATCTCTAGAGCTCTAATCCTTGGAGACATGTATGATGGGATTATTCCTCACAATGTGACCTAGAATGACTCATAGAAGACACCAGCCTTGGTTTTGAGTTGATGAAAATAGTTAATAAACTCAAGAATATGATCCCAAATAATTCCCACGTATAAAGAGACATTAATCCATAGGATTGGATAGAAATATTAATGGTAAAGAAGAAGGAAAAAGGTCATGCCTTTAATCATCCAACCAGTAGTCCAATGATAGAGAAGAGAGGTACACCCCCACACCTTTTGGCCAACATTAGAGAAATGAGAGTTTGACAAGTGGGGATATGAATTCAATTCCAAAATTCCTTCGAAGAAACATCTAGTAGGTTTCTAAGCCATTGGGATCAGCGTATGTTTGTTACCAGTCCGAGATTCCAAAGGAGGCATGAGGCCCAAAATTTTTGTTATCATGGCCAAGATGGTCGATAGAAGGATGGTAGGGTTGGACACTCTTGTTTTGTAAAAGATTCATTGGATCATACAACATATTTACATAGGTAAGTCTCCTTTTCTAATTGTGGGACCATTCTAGGTGTTATGGGGGTGGATCGCCACTCATTTAAGGACACATGTTATGAAAGTGGGGTATAGGTATTTGGATGTTCTTTCGGACCATATGTTCAATCTTTCTTTGGTATTTCACCTTTGTGTCTGAACAATTATTATATAAAGTCCATGTTGAGTATGTATAAGTAATTTCATCTTTTTTTATGGGAGTCTACCTATAGGTAGATTCGTTGATGGTGGTAAGGTTAGGTTAGAGCTAAGGGAATATATGCCAGCTTGTAGAGATGGAATATTGACCACCAGGATTAATGGAGAAATCATATGCGAGGACTATGCTCCTTATAGATTTTCACATCAACTCAAATGTATCCAAAAAAATTACTGTATTCCCCCTGTGCATGTCATATTAGAGCAACATCTGACGGTCCCCCGACAACTATGGTTGGTGACATCTATAGGGATGATTGGGGAAATATTTAATTTACCTATTGTTGATGTAATAAGTAGATTGATTGTATAGTATGATGAAAATATGGTATCATTGGTTATTAAACCATGTTTTCCCTAAATTGGGGATAAAGAGAGGTGGTATGAAGGAACCTCTTCCTTTGGAAGGTAATTCTTCATTGTCAAGATCTGAATCACTAGAGTCAGAGGGTGGAGGTGACGGGGCTCCAAATTCACCGAAGCAACCTCATGCAAGATACAATCCACCTGTCAGAGTTAAACAATCCACCCTTTCAATCCCTACTGAGGCTATACCAAGGAGATCTAGTCGAAATCATTCTGAAGAGCTAAGAGTCCCATTTTCTTATCTCCCATCTATGACTGCGGGAATGGGTAAGAAACATAAATCCAAGACTACATTATCATCTTCACAACCCTCTTTAATGTACTATGAATATATACAAACAGATGTTGTTCGAACATGGAAACATGTACACTGTGACACTTAAATCACATGGATAGATCTATGTGAAGGGTTGTGTATTCTTGGAATTGGGGATCAAAGGGCCTCTTTTGTTATTCTATTTATGAAAAATCCTGATGAAGTTAGAACTTACAAATGAGAGATGTAAATTCTCATTTACACAACTGACAAATCAATTCCTGCCACTAAGCAGGTGAAATAAATGATAGATCACGGTGCCACTAAAGGGATGGATCTTTCATTATATGAATGATGGAATGATTATGTGGATCCTTAAGATGTAATATTCATTTTTCTCACATTCTCCTCTTCTTTTAAATTTGAATTTATTCAAATCATTGTTACTCAGGGGAAATATCATCTTAACTTGAAGTTGGATAAAGGAAAATCAACTGAAGTTCCATCGCCGTGATATAGACCTGGTGGCACTAATATTGGAGATACTGGATCACCCCATGAATCAAGAGAAATATCTCTTAGAAAATAAGACATTGAGGATGATATATAAAGGGTATTTCCGTCTCCAGTACCTATTTTTGGAGTTGATAATTCAATTACTTCTAAGAAGATGAAGAAACAAAATCATTGAAGAAATAATACCATGATTAAATGATTTCTCAGTACTGGTAAGACTTCATGATAAAATGAATTTTAGACTTATTCATTAAAAGGTGATTAAACTTCTTGGAATTGTAGGAGCGTCTTCTATTTCTTATATAAAATAAAATACTAATAAGCTATGAGGAACTATAGAGGGTGCTTCTGAATAGGCACAAATTACTACTAACCTGGTGGTTCCTAAAGAGGAATTGATACCAAAGGAACCAACATCTGTTTCAAGCACTACTTATGTTACTACTATCAGTAGAGAGGAAAACTCTGATAACTCAACAGTGCTTTATAAGACATCAAATGTAACAAAACCGAATTCCATCATGTGATACTTTAGATTCATCACATGCACTAGAACATCCTATGACAACTAATGTTGACCCCACAACTATTGCTGATGAATCTGTTTGGGGAAAATGGTTTTTGGAGGAAGGTTGCCAAGAAAACACACTGAGCACTCCCATGAGTGAGACTAAACTAGGATATGGGATATCAACGATTGGTATGATGAACCTTGGAATGTATTTCGATGAAGTATTAGAACATGTTAATATACCAGACTCTTTAGGATATTTTGAATTTCCTTTCTATAAAATCAAATGGATGTGATTTTTCATTATTTGTCCAATTAATATTTTTATTATTAAATTTCAAACCATGATTGGATGAAATATTTTTATATATCTAAATAAAATGTTGTCGTGACGATGCCTAAAAGAATCATTTGTTTTTATGTCAATCCTACCATTGCGGAGACATTGGCTCAAGTGAATATTATGATAGAAGATCTTCCTGAGATTCATTCTGAGGATCTTGAAAAAATTAAAGAGAGAATTCTCCACCCAAAGACATAAGAAACCTGTTGAAACTAAAAATATTGGGGAGGATTCTTCTCAAGATGCAAACCTATTGTTAGGTAAAAGATACTGATATTATGATTATAATCGCTTTTGTTATCCTTTGAAGTTATCCATAACTATAATATAATTCACCATATAGGGATATCAACTTCAATGGCTAGGTCTGGAGGTGAAGCCTCTGCATCAGTTCCAACAATATAAGGAGGTGAAGCAACCACTGTCATAGAAGGAGAAGAACAAGGCACTTCTTTAAGTGCATTAATCCCAGAATATGTCCCTCCTTATGATAGTGATTCTGAATCAGACCTATAACTCCAAAAGTCCCGTAATCTTACAAGTCACAAATAATAGAAAACTATATGGAAGATAATATAAAAAATTACCCTTGAGTAAATACCTTCAATAATTCCACAACTTTAGTATCTGTTTATCACGCTGGGATTTGGTGATTTTGAATACCATGAAATTCATACCGCAATGAAGGATATTATCCAAAAGAGGGATAAAGAGCAGAAGATTTAACAAGATCTAATAAAAACTACATTGTTGATCAACACTGAATAATTCCAAGCAATGATATCCTGAGCTGAGGCCAATCATACTACAAAGTTGAAAGAACTTAATTATAAGATTAAATAAAAGATTATTCAACAGCTGTGTCTTAAAAAAAAACAGATATTATCACAGGATAGCTTGAACAAATTCATAACTCAATAGGAGAAGTTCAGAAGGATAGTCCAAAATCCATTATAGTTGTTAAGGAATCACTTTGTCATCTTGAAGAGAACAGAGTTGGTCAATTAACAAACTTCAAAAGGAATCTGATGTGGCTCAATAGGTTACTAACCAAATGAGAAGTTATGTCGAAAACCATTTGTTATTTCTAACATAATAGAGACTCCAGTTTGTGGATGCTCCTTTATGAATTTTTTTACTCATAAACGAAATGCATTTCTTCTTCAATCATATGTGTTTTCAATATTGCTAGCTACTTTTTTTACATAAACCAATGGGACTGGTAAGAATAGATTCATTTTCATTAGGGTTATACAAAAATCCCCATAAAAATTGTATCTTTTGAATTTTTATTTCTTAATGTTCCCTAAACCATAAAAAATGTACATTTAGTGAGATGATACTCAATTATTGTCCAGATTTCCCTTTGTGGGTTCCCAATATGGTGAGTACCATGTCTCTTGTTGGAGGCATTTTAGATTAATTCATGTTAGACTATAAAGATATAGTTTTTAAGGTCGAACAACTTTGACCATAAATTTTGAAATTAGATCCCAAATAAGACATAGTGGCTAAGAATTTCTCTAATATTCTTTAAAATTTATCGAGAGGATTCTTGAGTCATGGTTTTTATGGTCACTACATCTAAAACCTGTGTAAACATAAAGGATGTCTCTTCCAATAATGAGGTTACCATTGTTTGACAAACCCGTTATGGGGGTTGTGTTATGCATGGTTGGCTAGGGAATATGCTTCTTAGCCAAATAGTGGCATATTTTGACTGACATGACAGTTATGTAGGAAAATTTTATACAAGGCCTCTGGGGGCATGTAATACATAGTAAATGAAAATTACTCTTAGTAATTTAACATTTTACTATTGATAGACAAGGGAAAATAATATTTGGGTGACTCAAGACCACAGTTGGTGGTTTTCCAAGGAAAGGTATTTTAAGAATAAAGGTTTTTCTATTCCGATATATTTCATGAATTATAAAACCACTTCAACACAAACTTGGTGTATGAGTAATGGTTAATTTTTTTTATAAATGGTAATTTATGATATCACACTATGAAGTTTTAAGCCATTTAGTGAGAACATTGTACTGTGTAGTTTTATTTCATGCAGTGAGGACATTGTACTGTGCAGTTTTAAGTCATGTATTAAGGACATTGGGTGACTTTAATTTATGGTCTTTAGCTTTGACCAAAGGTTTGAGACTATCATAATTTTATGATAATTTGTTTGGAAACAAACTACCATTTTCGAGTATGGAAGGGAAGAATTGTAAAGTGTGATTTGGGAAATTCTAGATTCAAAGAATGATATGGAAAAAATGGATAATAAGCATTAGAGGAATTCTTTATTAAGAAAAACATTACCATTATTTTCTTGGAGAGATTGGTGGGTCACCTCCAGAAGAGTTTGTTGGGTAGCAGAATTACGACAGACGGGTGTATGTGACTGCTCATTATATTACATCAAGTTAGGTTGATGGATTTCTACAGAGGGGGAAAAGGTATGAACCTTATCCCTATTCGACGGAGATTGACCCTGGCAGTTTGTTTTGTGTACCTAGGTATGAGGGACCTAGGCCGAACATCCAGAGGAAATACCCCCATCATGGTTGGGGCTCACTACCACACAATTCTTCTGGCGGCGATTGTTGGGGGGAGTCTTCGAGAAGAACCCCTGCATCTTTGAATTGAGGCTATGTGTAACCTCTTGATCTAACTCTCAATAGTATGGGAGGGACTGGTTGTTGAGTTATGGGGATAAGGACCCGAAATAGTTGAATATTTTGGTTGGAAAAGTCTTCTTCTTGATCATCAGTCATCGTTGACTAGATGATAGAGGGTTTTTATTATCCTAGAGTTTCTATCGGGAAACCTCCAAGGTTGGGATAGTACCAAGTTGACGGTAGTTCCTTACCTGTGCATTAGAAACCCAATGTTGAATATGCTGAGTTTGTGATGACTTCCTTTCAGTGGATGAGGATCCGACATGAGTAGCGACCAAGGAATTCAAGGTTGAAAACTTGAAGGAATCCATTTGAAGTGAAGGTAGTTCTGATAAAAACATGAAAACTACAATAAACTGCATTAAAGAAATATATTTTAGATGGATACATGTGTGATTAAATCCATTTTTTAGCATTAATTTATCAATTGATAGGGTCCTGATAGATAGGTAACAATATTAACTTGATTAAGGATTTATGTCGGGTTCACCATTTTTGTTTCTTAGTTCCTTGAAATGTGTGTTCTAGTTTAAGAATCACTGCTTACAGGAGGTTTCCATTGGATTTATTCATGGAACCAGAAACATGCAACAGTTCTTTATCAAAAAGGGACCTACTTTACAAAGTCAGTAATTAATTATGTCTGAACTTTACGATACTTAAGAACATGCATTGGTCGAGAGGATGGGATTTCAGTCTCATCACACTATTTTAGGGGGAATTATTGTCTATTATAGAACTCTCTTTATAAATTTAAGATATTTTCATGAATCCTTATTAATTCATCAAGAATAAAATATGTTTCCCTTGTATTTTTAATCACTTATTATCATTTGTGAAATTTAGAGTCATCCATATTTATTTCAGGTTCTTCATTAATGTAGATATCCATATGAATTAGAGGTTCTCCATAAATGGTATCCTCTCATATACCATTTAGAGATTTTTTTAATAATTTTTATGATGATACTGGTTTTTAATCCACTCAGTGGGGAACTATAGAATTTATTATCATCTAGGGAGATAAAGTTTTGTTTTGATATTGGGATCGTACCTATAAAATGTGATACCAACGTATCCTTGTGTAAAGAATCAGACCCCTCGTAGTCCAGGGCCTCTTAATGGGACACATCATACCTTTTTAGGCATGTAATAAGGACCTAACCATATAGTTTAATGTCATGTGGTAAGGATATCTAATCTAAAAGTGGTTAGTAAAAGTTTGGTGTGGGACTTATGCCGAAGTAGCCCAAGGAACTTGGAAAGAATATGGGTTTCTAATTAAGATTAGAACCTATTGGTAATATGGCCCAAGGAGAGAAAGGTTTATTTGATGTGTTGGGTTTGAACCTCAAGGAGGCTTCTTAAATATTCCATTTGGATGGGAATCAAAGACCACATAGTTCTATGAGTCTCTTAAGAAGATTATAGTCATTTGAGAGAAATGAGTTTGTGCTTAATTCCTAAAAAGGATGCCTTGAGGATTTGGGTGATTAATTTAGGGATTATTCCTAAGGAAGATGCCTAGATTAAGGGAATTAGGGTTAGATTCCTGAAGAGGATATCCAATGAGATCAAGCCCTAATGAAGGCTTCCTATGTATACTAATTACGATAGGAATAAGATTTCTTGTAGTTAATTCACCGTGGGAGTTTGTGAAAATGATGTAATCCTAACAAATATATAAGCCCACATGATTTATGATTGGTTTGATAAACAATAGGATGTAGAAGATTCAACAAGCGCAACCAAAATTTTCCTCCTTTGCTGGTGGAAGAGGGAACGCCTACGACAGCGACGGTGGATGAGGGCTAGGCGACCGGGGAAGAGGCTGAGGTGATGAGCCTTCCCTATATTAAATTTACATTGGAAAAGGGTCCAATTTAAGGAAGAAGTGAAGGTGATGGAAGTAGAGAGGAGCAAGACTGCAACCTCCTACTTGAAATGATGGGGGCTTACACAATGATGGATTCCCTAGTGGATCTTACTAGGGGATGGAGACTTTTCATGTGCTATTATAGAAAACAAACTGTGAACCATACCTTCCCTACCAGATAACTAAGGTTTCGGGTCATAGAGACGAAGAGGGAAGGATAGAACCAAAACCCTGATCCCCAAACTGGGAACTTCCCAAAACTATTCCTAGGAGAAAGGTCTATGTGACTATAGATATACAAACCCACAGACACTCCATTAGTCCTAACACCATTGTGAAAAAATTTGGTAAACCTATGGCTGCAGATATAGAAACCCAAATAGAAGACACGCGAATGTTCATTTCCGAAAGGTTTGATTTTTCATGAGGTTTTGGTGGAGGTATCAATATAATCTCTTTTAGAAAAGGGATCCAATGAAGAATAAGCCTTTCCATGAATAGATTTTAGGAGGTCCTAATGGCTTGTAGAAAAAATAGAAGGGCACCCAAGTATATACTAACGCGTAAGTATGGGAACGCAAGTAAACATGGGTGAACTTATGTTCACTTAAGTTAAAAAAAACTGGATGTTAATACTTGGGAAAGACTTCACTCAAGACTTTAGGAGTATTCATAGGTAATCCCAAAAGTGGGGCACTCAAGTTCCTATGAGAGGAATTGGTGGCGCACTAGGGTTTACAATTCAGAGAGGTTGTCCACTTTAGGCGCACAAGTGTTATGGATTTAAAACACTAAAGGGACTTAAGTCCTATGATCCTCCTTCAATTCCTCCACTTTGGGTGTGAAATAACTGCCATGAAAGTTTCGAAAGACTTGGGTGAAGCACTTCGGTGATCTAAGTAAGAATTTGGCTTTAAATTTTTTTTTTGTACAAATGAAGGCCCCAAGGGTCTATTTATAGGAAAAAGTAGGACCCTGGACGAAATGGTGATTGGGAGTGCAATTAGGTTGCATGCCAAAATTGGGTGCGCAATTAGGTTGCATGCCAAAATTGGGCGCACAAGTACCTTGCGTTTCGACAGATCCTTGTCCTGACTGGGGAAATCCAATGCTCAAGCCTTTACAAATCTTGATTTTCTTCATGGGTTTTGTCCTCTTTTTTCTAAGGTATTTCCCGTTGTCATTTTTTTGAATCTGTGATGGAATGAAGTGTTAACAATTTTTTTTGGACTTTTTAACATTTTAGGGGTTTAAAGTGTTTTTAAAATTTTTAGTGGTTTTAGGGTTTTTATGAATTTTTAGGTTTTTAAGGGGTTTTATGTGTTTTTAGGGTTTTAGTGTCTTTTAGGGTTATTTAGGGTTTTATCATTATTTAGGTTTTTGTGGGTTTTAAGTGATTTTAAATTTTTAAGGGTATTCAGGGTTATTAGGGTTTTTTAAGTTTTTATCGACATTTAGTGAATTTTTTGGATTTTTATGGTGCTTATGGGTTTTAGGAATTTTAATGTTTTTAGAGTTTTTGGGTGTTTTTATGTTTCTTATGGTTTTTATAATCTTTGATGGGTTTTAGGTATTTTATATGTTTTTAGTTTTTTAAGGCTTTCTAAGGGTTATTCAATGTTTTAAGGGGTTTTAAATTTTTAGGGATTTCTATGTATTTTTTTAATATTTTAAATTATTTTATGGGTTTTTAGGATTTTGATAATTTTTAGGGTTTTGTAGAGTTTTTAGGGTTTTTATGGGTTTTTCTATTTTTTGTGTTTATTTTTAGTTTTTGGAGTTTTATGGTTTTTTTATATTTTTTCATGTTTTTATTGGTTTAAAGGTTTTTTTTTATTTTTAGTGGTTTTTATCTTTTTATGGGTGTTTGGGGCTTTTATGGCTGAATAGGGGGTTTTATGGTATTTTATGGTTTTTATAGATTTTAGTGTTTTTTTTAATTTGTAGGGGTTTTATGTTTTTTAGATTTTTAAGCTTTTCTTATGGGTTTTTTTATTTTTAGGGGTTTTTTATGTTTTTAGGGAATTTTAGTGTTTTTAGGTTTTTTATGGTTTTTAGGGGTTTTAGGGATTTTAGGTGGTTTTAGAATTTTTTAAGGTTGTTAGGGTTTTTTAAGGCTTTTAGCATATTTAGGTTTTATGGGGGTTTTAGTGTTTTTTGGTATTTAATGTTTTCTTGGGTGTTTCAAATAATTCTAATTTATTTCAATATTTTTAAAAAAGTTTAGGATTTTTATGGGTTTTTTAGTTTTTTGGAATTTTGAGGTTTTTAGGGTTTTAAGGTTTTTAGAGATTTTATGGTTTTTTTAGGTTTTAGGGTTATTGAAAACTTTTATGGTTTTTATGTTTTTTAGTGTTTTTTATGTTTTAAGGGGATTAAAGGGTTTTTATAGTTTTTTTTGGATTTTTTTGGTTTTATGGGTTTAGGTGTTTTTATTCTTTTATGTGTTTTAGGGTATTTATGGTCTTTAGGGTTTTTAGGGTTTTTAACACTTTTAGGTTTGTATTTATTTTATGTTATTTTTAGGGTTTTAAGGGTTTATTTGGGGTTTAAAGGGTTTCTCTGGGTTCTTATTTTTTTAATAATTTTTAAGGATTTTTAAGGATTTTTTTAGATTTTTAGGGTTTTAGATATTTTGAGGATTTTAGTGATTTTGAGGGGTTTTTGCATTTTTAGGTTTTTAGTTGTTTTATGTGGTTTTATGTTTTTATGTTTTCTTAGGTACTTTCATTGTTTTAAGTGTTCTTATGTTTTTATGGATTTTTAGGGGTTTTTTGTTTTTTTTTAATTTTTAAGGTTTTTAATGATTTTTATAGTATACTATAATTTAGGTTTTTAATGGGTTTTTAGACTTTTTAATGATTTTTAGGTTTTTAAGCAATTTATGCTCTTTTTATGGGTTTTTAGGGTTTTTAGCATTTTTTAGGTTTTTAGGGGTTTTATGTGTTTTTATATTTTTAAGGTTTTTGCATGGGTTTTCAGGGTTTTTAGGGAATTTTGGTTTTTTTGTATTTTTAAGGTTTATTAGGGTATGTGTGGATTTTGAGGGATTATTGGGTTTTTCTGGTTTTCTAGAATTTTTAGTACATTTAACTTTTTTAGGGGTTTTAAGTGTTTTGGAGTTTTAATATTTTCTTCATAATTTTAGTGTTTTAGGTTTTTTATTTTTTTAGGCATTTTTATGGATTTTTTAGGATTTTTATTATTTTTACTGTTTTTAGGGGTTTTGAGGGATTTTAGGGATTTTAGCCTTTTATCATTTTTTTGTTTTTATGGGTATCATTTTTTTAGGTTTTAAGGTTTTCTTAGGGTTTTTAACATTTTCATGGTTTTTAAGGATTTTTTATGATTTTAGGTTTTTTAGGGTTTTTAGGGATTTGGAGAGTTTTTGGGGGTTTTTTGGTTTTTTTGGGTTTTTTTGGTTTTTAGGGTTTTTTTTGTTTTTTGGGGTTTTAAGGTATATTATATTATTTTAAAAAATTTATGGTTTAAGTTGATTTTAAGAGTTTTATGTGGGAATTTAGGGGTTTTATGTGGTTTTAAGGGTTTAAGGGTTTTTTTGGGTTTTAGGATATTTTAGGGCCTTTTTATTATTTTTAGGATTTTTTTTGTAGGTTTCTTATGGGTTTTAAGTGTTATTTGGTTTTTAATGTTTTCTTATAGTTATTTAGGATTTTTCAGGTTTTTTTCAATTTTATAGAATTTCTAAAATATTTATGTTTTTTAGGGGTATGAGGGATTTTGAGGGTTTTGAAGGTTTTAGGGTTTTTAGTGATTTTTGGTTTTTTTTTGTTTTAATATTTTATAGGTTTTTATGGTTTTCCTCCATTTTTTAATTGTTTTTATGTTTTTTATGTTTCTCTAGATTTTAAGGTATTTTTTTGGAATTTTATGGGTTTTTAGAGTATGTAGGGATTTTGAGGGTTGTTGGGTTTTTTGGAGTTTTATGGTTTCTATGGTTTTTATGTGTTTTTTGAGTTTTTAAGGATTTTTAGAGTTTTTATGGTTTTAGGGGTGTTTAGGATTTTCAGTGTCTTTATGGTTTTTCGGGGTTTTAGCATTTTCAGGGTTTTTAGGTTTTTAAGTATTTTTTGGTTTTTAAGGTTTTCATGATGTTTTTTGGGGTTTTGGTTTTTTTATATGTTTAGGTATTTTTATGGGTTTTTATAGTTTTTAGGGTTTTTTGGTGTTGCATATATTTGTGGTCGGGGTTGGGGCCTTTTATGATTTTTAGGGGTTTTAGGGTTTTATGGTTTTTTATGTTTTGGGGGTTTTTATGTGTTTTAATGATTTTAACGTTTTCTTAGGGTTTTTAGGGTTTTAATTAGTTTTTATGTTTTAAAGTATTTTTATGGTTTTTTAGGATTCTTATTTGTTTTAGTTTTAGGGATTTTGATGGCTTCAAGTTTTTTTAGGGTTTTTAAGAATTTATGGTTTGTTTTGGGTTTTTTGGGTTTTTAAGGTTTAAAGGTTTTTTATATATTTTTTAAATTTTTAGGGGTTTAAATGTTTTTTAGTATTTTTAGTGGTTTTTATGTTTTTTACATGTTATTGGGGTTTTTACAGTTTTTAGGGGTCTTTATGGTTTTTAGGGTTCTTATTGTCTATAAGGTTTATAGGGGTTTTGGCATATTTAATTTTTAGGGGTTTTAATGTTTTTAGGTTTTCTAAGGGGTTTTCAAGGTTTTTATTGGTTTTTAATTTTTTAGGATTATTAAAAAAAATTAGAGTTTTTTATGTTCATTTAGGATTTTCATGGATTTTGAGGGGTTTTAGGGGTTTTATGTTTTATTTGGATATTTATGGTTTTAAAGGGATTTTAGAGTTTCTAACATTTTTAGGGGTTTAAGTTTTTTTTAGAGTTTTTTGTGGGTTTTTTAAAATTTTAGGGGTTTTTGGGATTTTAATGTGGTTAGTGGTTTTTATGTTTTTTATGTTTTAAGCGTTTTTAGGGGTTTAGGGTTTGTAGTGGTTTTTAGGGGTTTTAAGTGTTTTTAGGTTCTTAAATTTTTCTTGGGGTTTTTTAATTTTTAGTGTTTTTATCTTTTTTGGAATTATTAGCACTTTTTAGGATTTTTATGATTTTTAGGTGTTTTGTGTTTTTTTATAATTTTTTATAATTTTTATTTTTAGGGGTTTTTTGTCTTTTTTAGGGTTTATGATTTTTTAAGAATTTTCATGGTTTTTATAGTTTTTTTCCATTTTTATGGATTTTTTGGGATTTTTATGAATTTTTATATTTATTTAGATTTTAGGTATTTTCTGGGTTTTAGGGTCTTTATGGTCTTATGGTATATAGCATTTTTAGGTTTTTAGGGATTTAATTTTTTTTTATGTTTTTATGGTTTACATAGGTGTTTTTAGGGATTTTAGGTCTTTTGGGATTTTTAGGGATTTTTTAGGATTTTTAGGTGTTTTAGGGACTTTAATGGTTTTCAGTGTTTTATGGGTTTGATGGTTTTTTTGGGTTTTAAGGTTTTTTAATTTTCATATTATTTTTATGTTTTTTAGTGTTTTTAACAAATTTAGGGGCCTAAAGGGTTTTTATAGTTTTTAATGGTTTTAGGGTTTTTATGGGTTTTATATTTTAATGGTTTTTGGGGATTTTTATGGGTTTTTGGAATTTTTCTTGTCTTTTTATAGTTTTTAGGGTTTTTGCATATTTTTTTTGTTTTTAGTGGGTTTATGTGTTTTTATGTTTTAAATAATTTCTTAGGGGTTTTTTGGTTTTTAGATATTTTTAGGGCTTTAGAGATTTTTATAGATTTCTAAGGATCTTTATGGTTTCTTTGGGTTTTTAGGGATTTTGAGGGTTTTTTATTATTTTTTGGGGTTTTTGGATTTTTGGATTTTTTAGGTTTTTTAGGGGTTTTAAGTGTTTTTAGTTTTTCATGTATTTCTTATGGTATTTCTTTTTTTGTAGTTAATTACATTTTTAGGTATTTTTAGGGCCTTTTAAGATTTTTATGTTTTTTTTTGGGTTCAGGGATTTTGAGTGTTTTATGAATTTTTTTGTGTTATTATAGTTTTTTGGATATTTATAATTTTTGGGGTTTTTAAAGGGTTTAAAGGTTTTTATGTTTTCATGTTTTATTAAGGATTTTCGTGGTTTTTTTGTTTTTTATGTTTTTAGGGATTTTTAGGGATTTTCAGGAATTTTATAGTTTTTTAGAATTCATAGTGATTTTATGGGTTTTAGGGGTTTTTTGGGTTCTCAGGTTTTTTGGGTTTTTTGAGTCTTTAGAGTTCATAAGGTTTTTAGAATTTTCTAACATTTTTAGGGGTACAAAATGTTTTCCAAATTTATAGTGTTTTTTAGGTTCTTAAGAGATTTTAGTGTTTTTAGGATTTTAGGGGGGTTTTGGTTTTTAGGTGGGTTTAGGGTTTTTAGGATCCTTAGGGTTTTTTATTTTTTTAGAATGTGTTAGGATTTTATGGTTTTATGGTTTTTTATTTTAAGTTTTTCTTATATAATTATAGGGGTTTTAGGTTTTTTTTTATGTTTTTAGATATTTCTTTAGGATTTTTATTATTTTTAGGTTTTTTAGATATTTTGAGGGGGTTTAGTTTTTTAGGGTTTGGGGGGTTTTAAGGAGTTTTTTTTTGTAATTTTTAGGCTTTTAGGTATTTTTAGTGTTTTGGGGTTATAAGGTATTTTGGTTTGTAATTTTTTTAGGGATTTAGGGAATTTTTTTGAATTTTTTTTTAAGGTTTTTGAGATTTTTAGGGTTTGGGTTTTTATGGTTTTTTTAGGTTTTAGGGCTTTTGATTTTTTTTGGTTTTGAAGTTTTTTTAGAGTTTTTAATTTGTTTTTTCAGTTTGAATGAATTTTAGAGTTTTTATTATTTTTTAGTGCTTTTATGGTTTATTAGGGGTTTTTAATATTTTTACGGGGTTTTATGGTTTCAGGGGTTTTTAGGGAATTTTTTTGGGTTTTTATGGCTTTTAGAATTTTTAGGTTTCTATGATTTTTAAGTGTTTTTAGGATTTAAATTTTTATTTGGTTTTTTATTTTTTTAGGGATATTAGGGGTTTTTTTGGGATTTTGATGTTTTTTTTGTCGTTTTAGAAGTCATGAGGATTTTTAGGTGTGTCTCAGGTTTTTAGGGTTTGGAGGGGTTTAACACATTTTTTGATTTTAGGGGATTTAAAGGTTTTTAGGTTTTTAATATTTTCTCGACAATTTACTGGGTTTTAGGGTGATTCTTTGTTTTTAGTAAATTTTAGAGATTTTTAATGATTTTTATTGTTTTTAGGGATTTTGAAGATTTTAGGTTTTTTATAGTCCTTTTTGGGGGTTCAGGGTTTTTTTATTTTTTTAGTTTTTAAGGTTAATAGAGTTTTTCATAATATTTCCTTGTTTTAGAATCATTTTTAGAGTTTTTAGTTTGTTTTTAAGGTTTTTATGGGTTTTAGGGTTTTTTATTTTTTAGGTCTTTTATGGGTTTTAGGAGAATTAAGGTTTTAGGGTCTTTTATGGTTTAACATTTTTTGGTTTTATAGGGGTTTTAGGTGTTTTAGGTATTAAGGTTTGTTATGTTTTTATGGTTTTTAGGGTTTTTTTGGATTTCAGTTATTCTAATGATTTTTTAGGATTTTTATGGATTTTAGGTTTTGTATGGATTTAATGGGGTTTTAGGGGTTTTGAGGGTTTTATCATTTTTTATGTATTTACATGTTTTTCAGTTTTTCTTAGGGGTTTTCATATTTTTGAGGGTTTTTTAAATTTTTAGGTATTTTCACATAATTTTTAGGATTTTATGGAGTGTTAGTGTTTTTAGGGATTTTGAGGGATTTAAGGCTTTTTTTTACAGTTTATATGGTTTTGGGGGCTTTTAGTTTTTATGATTTATTTTTGAATTTTTTGGGTTTTTACTATTTTTAACATTCCAAGGTTTTAAAGTTTTTTTATAGTTTTTAATGGGGTTTTAGGGTTTTATCCGTTTCAGGGTTTTTAAGGTTTTTGGAGGTTTTTAGGGTTTTCATGAGTTTTAATTTTTTTAGGGATTTTTTAGGGTTTTAGAGGTTTTAGCATTTTGGGTATTTTCGGGATTTTAAGTTTTTTAAGGTAGTTAAGGATTTCTTAGGGTTTTTATAAGTTTTTAGGATTTTTTACATTTTTATAGATTTTGGGGATTTTTTAGATTTATTTGGTATTTTTAGGGGATTTAAGGATTTCGTGGTGTTTTAGGGGTTTTATGACTTTTTTATTGTTTTTAGCGTTTTTCATATTTTTAAGAGTTTTATGTGTTTTTAGGTTTAATGTTTTTATTAGCTATTTTTAGGGTTTTTAGTGTTTTTTTACATTTTTTATGGATTTTTATTGACATTTTATTATTTTTATGGGATTTAAAGTTTTTATGGATTATAGTGGGTTTAGAGTTTTTATGGGTTTTATGGTTCTTTTAGGTATTTAATGTTTTTTGAGTTTTTTGGGGTTTTAAGGATTTTTAGAATTTTAATGTTTTAGGGGTTTTAATGGGTTTTAGGGTTTTAAATGAATTTATGAGATTTAGATATTTTTAGGTTTTTTATGGATTTAGGGGTTCTATGATTTTTAGAGGTTTTAATGGTCATTTTAGGTTTTTAGCTTTATTTAGGTTTTTATGGTTTTCATTTTTTTGGTTATTTAGGGGTTTTCATTATTTTTTTTAAAGGTATTCGTAGGCATTTTAAATGGTTTTATGGTTTCTTATGTTTTTAGGTATTTTAGGGGGGGGGTTTGAATAGCATGGGGTTTTAGGGGTTTTTTGGGATTTTGAGGATTTTTTTGGTTTTCTAGAGTTTTAGGGTTTTGGGGGTTTTTAACGTAATATTGGTTTTTAGGGGTTTCAAGTGTTTTTTCTTTTATTGTTTTCTTAGGATTTTCTACGATTTTAGGGGGTTTGTTGTTTTTATGGTTTGTAGGGGTTTTTAGGATTTTGAGGATTTTGAGGGGTTTCAGGGTTTTTAGTGTTTTTATGGTTTTTATGGTTTTTTTGTGTTTTATGATTTTTTAGGCTTTTTAGCGTTTTAAGGTTTTTTATAGTTTTCTAACTTGCATTGGGGTTTAAATAGTTTTTAGAATTTTTGGTGATTTTTTTGTGTTTTATAGGTTTTTAGGGTTTTAATGGTCTTTAGGATTTTTAGGGGTTCTATGTGTTTTTAGATTTTTAAGGTTTTCTAATCAATTTTTAGGGTTTTAGGGTTATTTATGTTTGTAGAGAAGTTTCATTATTTTTCTAGATTTCTATAGTTTCTAGGGTTTTAGTAATTTTGATGGTTTTTATGGTTTTTATGGTTTTTATGTTTTAATTGGTGTTTAGGGTTTTTAGTGTTATTTATGTTTTTTAGGTTTTCATATTTTTTTGGGTTTTTATATTTTTAGAGATTTTAGGTATTTTTTAGGATTTTTATTTTTTTTTAGGGTTTTAGGGATTTTAAGGGGTTTTAGGGGGTTTTAGGGTTTCATGGTTTTTTGGGTTTTAGGTCTTTTTTCTATTTTTAGGGGTTTTAAGGATTTTTATAGTTTTATAACATTTTTAATGGTTTTAAGGGTTTTTGGAGTTTTTACTGTTCTTAAGGGTTTTACTAGTTTT
Source organism: Viscum album (assembly GCA_963277665.1). Taxonomy (NCBI): domain Eukaryota; kingdom Viridiplantae; phylum Streptophyta; class Magnoliopsida; order Santalales; family Viscaceae; genus Viscum; species Viscum album. The sequence goes on along the minus strand of OY728157.1, from coordinate 1,634,399,351 downwards.
AGGGTATTTTAAGGTTTTTAGGGGTTTTATGGTTTTTAGAAATTTTAGTGGTTTTAGGGACTTATAGGGTTTTTAGTTCTTTTTTTCAATTTTCTAGATTTTTAATGCTTTTATGTGCTTTTTGTTTTTAAATGTTTTCTTAGGGGTTTTTAGTGATTTTAGGGTCATTTACATTTTTCTGTATTTTACGTATTTTTATTATTTTTAGGGTTTTAGGGATTTTGGGGGGGTTTAATGGTTTTTTGGGTTTTTTGGGTTTCTTAGGGTTTTTAGCGTTTTTAGGTTTTCAAGGGTTTTTTGTGTTTTTAGATTTTTATATTTTTTCAGGGTTTTTGCGGTTTTACATTTTTATGTATTTATATTACTTTTTTAGTATTTATATGTTTTTTTGTGTTTTTTAGATTTTGAGAAATTTTTGGGATCTTTAAGGGTTTTACCATTTTTTTGGGTTTTTAGGGTTTTTTGAGTTTTTATAATTTTAATGTTTTTTCGTGTTTTAAATTTTTATATGGTTTTGAAGGGTTTTAATATATTTTATGGTTTTTTTGGAATTTTCGTTTGTTCTCAGGGTTTTTAATGTGTTTTAATGGGTTTTAATGGGTTTATGGTATTCAAGGTTTTAATGGTTTTTATGGTCTTTATTGTTCTTTATGTTTTTTGGGTTTTAAGTGTTTTTAGGTTTTTAATGATTTTTGATAGTTTTTAAAAGTATTTAGGGTTTTATGTTTTTAGAGATTTTTAGGATTTTAATATTTTTATGGGTTTTATAGTTTTTATGGATTTTGATGGGTTTTAGTGTCATTATGGATTTTTTTGGTTTTTAGGGTTTGTTTTTTGTTTTTAGGGTATTCATGGATTTTATAGTTATTTATCATTTTTAATGGTTTGAATGGTTTTTATAGTTTTTAGTTTTTTTATGGTTTTTATAGGTTTTAGGAATTTCTATGGGTTTTAGTGTTTTAATTATTTTTAAGGTTTTTAGGGACTTTCATGGGGTTTTATGGATTTAGAGTTTTTTTTTTCTATTTTAGGTGTTTTAAGTGTTTTTCAGAAATTCAATGTTCCCTTATGGCTTTTCAAGGTTTTTAGGGATTTTTAATATTTTTAAGTATTTTCCTGGATTTCTAGTATTTTTATGGTTCTTTGGGTTATTATTTATTTTTAGGGTTTTAGTTTTTAGGGTTTTTATGGGTTTTATGGTTTTTTTTGGGGGGGGGGGGGGGGTTGGGGTTCTTTTGTTTTTGTTTTTTAATGTATCTAAAAATTTTAGATTTTTTAAACATTTTTAGGGTTTAAAAGGTTTTTGTAGTTTTTGTTGGTGTTTATGGGTTTTATGGGGTTTTGGGGGTTTTTATGGTTTTTATGGGTTTTATGGTTTTTAGGGGTTTTATATTTCTTAGGATTTTATGGTTTTCTTTAGGGTTTTTACAGATTGTAGGGTTTTTATGTTTTTTGTAAATTTTAGGGTGTCTTATAATATTTTGTTGTTTTTAGAGTTTTAGCAATTTTGATGATTTTTTGTTTTTTTTTATTTTATGGGTTTTAATGATTTTTTTGGGTTTTTGTCATTTTTTAGGTTTTATTGGTTTTATGTGTTTTTATGTTTTTTATGTTTTCTTAGGGTTTGCAAGGTTTTTCATATTTTTATATTTTTAGGGGTCTTTAGGTGTTTTAATGATTTTAATGCTATTTAGGGTTTTCTCTGATTTTGAAAGTTTTTTGGGGTTTTTTGGGTTTTTTGGTTTTTTAGGTTTTTAAGGTTTTTTTAGTGTTTTATGGTTTTTTAGAATTTTTCATATTTTTAGGGATTTAGTGTTTTTCTAGTTTTTTTCATCATTTTTAGGGTCTTTTATGTTTTTAGTTTTTATATTTTTTATGGTTTTAGGGTATTTTTGGTTTTTAGGTTCTTTTTAAGAGTTTTTAGGGTTTTAGCATTTTTTTGGTATTTAGGTGTTTTAATTTTTCTAGATATTTAATATTTTATTTGTGTTTTTTATGGGTTTTAGGGTTTTCTACGTTTTTTGAGATTTTAGGAAATTTTTAGGGGCTTTATGGTTTCTAGGTTTTTTAGGGATTTTGAAGGTTTTTAGGGGTTTTAGTGTTATTTAGGATTTTTACCATTTTAAGCTTCTTTGGGGTCTTAAGAGTTATTAGTGTTTTAAGGGTTTCTTAATTATTTTAACAGTGTTAGGGTTTTTTACATTTTTTGGTATTTTTGGGGGTTTTTAGAATTTTATAGTTTTTTGTGTTTTTAGGGATTTTCAAGGGTTTTAGGGTTTTCTACTTTTTAAAGGTCATTGTGGTGTTTTTTGTTTTTTAGGGATTTGAGTATTTTTATAGTTTTTTGACCTTTTGGGGGGTTTTAATTATTCCTAGAGTTATTGTGGTTTTTGGGGGTTTATGGGTTTTAAGGTATTTTTTAGGTTCTTAGGGGTGTTTATGGTTTTTAGGTTTTTAGGGTTTCCTTATGGTTTTTTCGGGTTTTAGGGTTTTTTTATTTTTATGGATATTTGGGATTTTTATTATTTTTATGATTTAATGGGTTTTAGGGATTTCGAGGGGTTTTAGGGTTTTTAGGGTTTTCAATAATTTTTAGGATTTTAGGGGTTTTTAGTGTTTTTAGGTTTTTAATATTTCAATAGGATATATCAGGGGTTTTGGGATATTTATTTTTTTCTGGGTATTTTGGGATTTGTGAGGTTTTGGGATTTTTTTAGGGTTTTAGTTTTTTTGTTGGTTTTTTTTTATTTTAGGGTTTTTTTAGGGATTTAAAGTTTTTCATTTTTTTAAACATTTTTATCGGTTTAATGGTTCTTTATATTTTTTAGTGGTTTTTAGGCTTTTTGGGGTTTTTGGGTTTTTGGAATTTTTAGTCTTTTGGGTTTTAGGGTCTTTTTAGGTTTTTAGAAATCTTATTGTTTTTATAGGTTTAAAGGGATCTTTGGATTTTAGGGTATTTTTAGATTTTTTAGGATTTTTAGGATTTTTTATTTTTTTAGATATTTTTAAGGATTTTAAATATTTTTTATTATTTTGGGTTTTGATGGATTTTGATGGTTTTTAGGTTCTTTTTAGTGTTTTTAGTGTTTTTAAAGTTCTTTAGGGGTCTTAATTATTTTTAAGTTTTTATGGAATTCTTCATGTTTTAATACTTATTAGGTTTTTTACATTTTTAGTGATTTTTAGGATTTTTATGGGTTTTTAGGGGTTTTAGGGTTATTATTGTTTTTTATGTATTTTGGGTTTTATTATTTTTTTATGGGTTTTCAGGTTTTATAGAGTTTCTAACGGTTTTAGGGGTTTAATGTTTTTTCAGATTTTTCTATTGTTTTAAGGTGTTTAATTATTTTTTAGGGTTTTAAGGTTTTTATGGTTTTATTGGTTTTATAGGTTTTTGGGTCTTTTAGTGTTTTTATGGTTTTTAACAGTTTTTTGGATTTTATGGGTATTAGTGTTTTTCGGTTTTTTAAGTTTTCTTGGGGGTTTTAGGGGTTTTTTAGGGATTTTGGGGGCTTTTTGGCCAATTTAATAATTTTAAGGTATTTAAGGATTTTGAGGGGATTATGGTTTTTATGGGTTTTAGTGTTTTTTTAGGGGTTCTAGGGTTTTTTACATTTTTTTTGTGATTTTAGGGATTTTTTTTATTTTTATTGTTTTTATTGATTTTAGGGGTTTTTGGGTTTTTAATATTTTTTAGGTTATTTATTTTTTTTAGTTTAAGGGGTTTATTGAGTTTTAATGGGTTTTAGAGATTTTAATATTATTTGGGGTTTTAAAGGGTTTTTTGAAATTTTAGTGGGTTTTAGGATTCTAATGGGGTTTGAGCATTTTTATTGTTTTTAGGGGTTTTAGAGTTTTATGTTTTTTAGGTTATTTATAATTTTTTGGGTGTTTATGGTTTTTAGTAATTTTTTAGTTTTTAGGGGTTTTAAATGGTTTTTGGTTTTTATGGTTTTCTTAGGGTTTTTAGGGTTTTATGGTTTTTTACGTTTTTAGGGATTTTTATGGATTTTTTATGATTTTTACAGTTTTTAGGGTTTTATGAGTGTTGATGACTTTTAGGGTTTGTTAGGGTTTTTACGGTTTTTAGCATCTATTAGGTTTTTAGAGATTTTAAGTATTTTTAGGTTGTTAAAGTTTTCCTGGGGTTTTATGGGGTTTTATGGGGTTTTAGTGGTTTCTACATTTTAATGATTTTAGGGAATTTTTAGGATTTTTATGGATTGTGGGGGAGGGGGGTTACGGATTTTGATGGGTTTTAGGGTTTTTAGCATTATTGTTTTTGGGAATTTTGGGTTTTTGATTTTTTAGGGGTTTAAATTTTTTTAGAATTCTTTATGCTTTTAGGTTTTTAAAGGCTATTCATTGTTTTTTGTGGGTTTTTGGGGTTTTATGGTTTTTAAGGTTTTTAGTGGTTTTTAGGGTATGTAGGGTTTGAATGGTTTTATAGTTTTAGAGTTTTTATAATTTTTAGGTTTTTTCGGGGTTTTATGTATTTTTATGGTTTTTATGTATTTAAAATTTTTGGGATTTTTTGATATTTTTATGGGTTTTATGGGTTTATGAATTTTGTGGGTTTACGGGGGGGGGGGTGTTGATTTTTTCTCATTTGTATGATTTTTATGATCTTTTCAGGGTTTTTAGGTTTTTAGAGTTTTTTTATGTTTTTTTAGGTGTATGAAGGGGTTTTCTAGTTTTTATTGTTATTTTAGGGGTTTAATGGTTTTTTAGTGTTTTTAAGGTTTTATGTGTTTTTATGGTTTTTATTGTTTTTAGAGGTTTTACAGTTTTAATGTATTTTAGGGTTTTTAGGGGTTTTAGTGTTTCTATGTTTTCTTAGTGGTTATAAGTGTTTTTATGTTTTTATATTTTTCTTAGGTTTTTTAATGTTTTTAATGTTTTTTATATTTTATTAGATTTTTCAGGATTTTTTAAAAAAATTAATGGTTTTTAGGGTGTATAAATATTTTGAGGGTTTGTAGGAATTTTTTAGGTTTTAAATGTTTTAGCATTTTTATGTTTTTTCATGGTATTAATTATTTTTAGGTTTTTAAGGTGTTATTTGGTATTTACAATATTTTCATGGTTCTTAGGGTTTTATGAGTTCTTTTTCAGGGTTTTAATATTTTTTAGATATGCTAACAATTTTTGGGGTTTAAAATATCCTTAGAGATTCTAGTGGTTTTAGGGTTTTAATGGGTTTTTAGGATTTTTCTGTTTTTACGGTTTTTATGGTTTTTAGTGTTTTGGGGGTTTTATGGTCTTTTAGGGGGTTTTTATTCTTTTTAGCACATTTTTGTTTTGGGGGTTTTAAGTGATTTTTACATCATTAAGGTTTTTCTAAGGGTTGTCATGGGTTTTTACATTCTTAGGGATTTTTAAGTATTCTTAGGTTATTATGGGTTTTTAGTGTTTTTATGGATAGGTTTTGGGGGGGTTTGTGTTTTTAGTAGTTTTAGGGTTTTAAGATGGTCTATTCGATTTTAGTTTGTAATGGTTTTGTTGGGTTTTCCATGGTTTTATGGTTTTTTATATTTTTAGTTATTTTTTGGACTTTTTAGGTTTTTAGGCTTTTTAGTATTTTTTATGCTTTTTAGGGCTTTCATGGATTTTGAGGGATTTTAATTTTTTTAGGTTTTTGTGGGTTTTATGTGTTTTTTGATTTTTAAGGTTTTCTTATGGTTTTAAAGTTTTTTAATAAAATTACGTTTTTAGGGATACATTAAGATATTTATATGTTTTTACAGTTTTAAGGGATTTTGAGGGTTTTAGGGGTTTTATGGTTTTTTTGGGTTTATGATTTTTTGGGGATTTTTAGGTTTATAAGGTTTTTTAACTTTTTTAATGTTTTTTGGGGTTTAAATGGTATTAGATTTTTTTAGTTCATTATGGGTTTTATTTTTGTAAAGGTTTTATGGTTTATATTGTTTTTATCGGTTTTTGGGGTGTTTATGGACTTCTTAGGATTTTCATCATTTTAAGTTTTTTGGGATTTTAGTTTTTTTAGGTTTATAATGTTTTATTTGGAGTTTTCATGGTTTTTAGGGTTTTTTCATTTTTAGGATATTTTTGTAATTTTATGATTTTTATGTGTGTGTAGTGTTTTTAGGGATTTGGAAGGTTTTTAAGGTTTTTGTTTTTTATGGTTTCCTTAGGTTTTATAGGGGATTTTAGGATTTTTACATTTTTAGGTATTTTTATGAAATTTAATGAATTTTATGGTTGTTTAGGATTTTAGATATTTTTAGGGTTTTAGTATTTTTATGTGTTTTGGGGGTTTTATGTTTTTTTTGACTTTTTAGGGGTTTTTAGGGTGTTTTATATTTTTTTCAAATTTAATAATAGTTCGAATGCTTTTTATAGAATTTAGTGGTTTTTTGTGTTTTTATGGGTTTTTACAGTTTTTGAAGGTTTTTAGGGGTGTTTATAGTCATTAAATGTTTTAGGGTCCTTTTAGGGTTTTTTGCGATTTTAGAATTTTTAGGGATTTTATGTTTTTTAGGACTTTAGGTAATTTTATATCTTTCTTAATATTTTTATTATTTTTTATGTTTTCTTGGATTTTGATGGTTTTTAAGGGTTTTAGAGTTTTCAGGGTATTTTAGGGTTTGTAGTGTTTTTTAGTTTTTTAGGGATTTTAAGTGTTTTTAGGTTTTTATGGTTTTCATAGAGTTTTTATGTTTTTAGTGTTCTTATGAAAATATAGGATTATTTTGGGTTTGGGGGGGTTTTCTAGGAGTTTTAGGGATTTTAAGGGTTTTTATAGTTTTTTCTGTTTTTAGGGATTTTTTGAGTCATTTGGTTTTATTGATTTTTAGATTTTTTCAATATTTTTAGGGTTTTAATGGGTTCTTATGTTTTTAGTGGTTTTTTGAGTTTTTTGGGGTTTTAGGGGGGTTTAAGGGTTTTAATATTTTTATGGGTTTTAGGGGTGTTTTAGGATTTTAGGGTCTTGTTAAGGTTTTTAGCTGTTTTAATGTTTTTCTGTTTTTAGGGGGTTCAATTGTTTTTTGGTTTTTAAGGTTTTATTAGATTTTTTCATTGTTTTTATGTGTTTCAAGGATTTTTTAATTCTGTTTAGGGTATTTATGGTTTTTAGAGTTTTTAGGGATTTTGAAGGGTTTTATGGGTTTTTAGAATTTTTTTTTGTTTTTTAGGGGTATTAAGTGTTTTTAGATTTTTTGAGGTTTTATTAGAGGGTTTCTGTTTTTTAGGATATTTGATATTTTTAGGGGTTTTTTGGTATTCTTTTTTATTTTATTATTTTTAGGGTTTTTAGTGATGTTGAAGGTTTTTAATGTTTTTATGCGTTTTACAGTTATATGGTTATTTTAGGTTTTAGGGTTTTTCTAGAGTTTTTAATGTTTTGTGGTTTTAATGGTTTTTTTGTTTTTAGTATTTTTAATGTTTTTAAGGGTTTTAAGGGGGTTTTAAGTATGTAAGGGTTTTTAGGATTTTTTAGGGTTTTTATGTTTTTTTTGGTTTTAAAGGGGTTTTAGTAATTTTAGGTTTATAATATTTCTTAGGTTTTTTAGGTTGTTAAGGTTTTTTATGGTTTATTTATGTTTTCATCATTTCTTAGGGATTTCTTTGTTTTTTTATGGTTTTAGGGTATTTAGGGATTTTAAGGGTTTTTTGGGTTTTTCTCTTGATTTTATCATTTTTATGTTTTTTGTTATTTAAGTGTTTTTATGTTTTTAGGATTTGTAGATATTATTAGGGTTTTTTGGGGTCATATATTTTTTAAAACAATTTAAGGATTTTTTTTGGATTTTTATGGTTTTAGTGTTTTTTGAACTTTTGGGGTTCTATATTTTTTTGGCTTTTTGGTTTCTAGGGTTATTTTTTCAAGTTTTTAGTGATTCTAAGGGGTTTATAATTTTTTTATAACATTTTTATGGGTTTAAAGGTCTTTTATAGTTTTTAGTGCATCTTAGGGTTTCAAATGTTTTTTGGGTTTTTTATATTTTCGATGTTTTTATGGTTTTTAGTGGTTTTTTGGGTTTTAGGTCTTTTTAGAGTTTTTTTATCTTTTTTAGAATTTTTTATGTTTTTAAGGGTTTTATGTGTTTTATGGTTTTTAAGGTTTCTTATGGGTCTTGTGTTTTTAGGGGTTTATTTACATTTTTCAGGATTTTGAAGGATTTTATAGGTTTTTTATTGATTTTTAGGGGTTTTAGGGATTTTGAGTGTTTTAGGTTTTTTCGGGTTTATGGTTTTTTAGGGTATTTAGAATTTTTTAGGGATTTTATGTGTTTTTAGGTTTATAATTTTTTCTTAAGGTTTTCTAGGGTTTTTTGGGATTTTTATGGTTTATGTATTTTTATGGATTTTTAATTTTTTTATTATTTTTATGTATTTATTGATTTTGAGGATTTTCAGGGTTTTTAAGAGTTTTAGGGGTTCTATGGGTTTTTAATGATTTTATGTTATTTTTATTTTTTAGGGGTTTTAAGGTTTTTTTGTTTTTTTTATATTTTTAGGGGTGAAATTTGTTTTTAGAGTTTTTAGTGGTTTTTATGGTTTTAGGGGTTTTTCAGTTTTTATGTATTTTTATGGTTTTTATGTTTTTTAGGGTCATTGTAGAGTTTTTAGAGTTTTTATAATTTTTAGTGTTTTAAGGGTATTAAGTGTTTTTAATTATTTAAGGTTTTCTAAGGGGTTTTCAGGGTTTTTTACGTTTTAAGTTATTTTTTGAGATTTTTAGTATTTTTTTCATTTTTATTTTTTTAGGAATTTTTAGGGGGTTATTTGTTTTTAGGATTTTCATAGTTTTTAAAGGGTTTTAGGTATTTTATGTTTTTTTTAGGTTTATATGTTTTTTCTAGGGTTTTTAGGGATTTTAGGGGTTTTTATGTTTTTAGGGATTTTCAGGGCTTGTTTAGGATTTTTATTCTTTTTTGAGTTTTTAGGCATTATGAATGTTTTTAGGGGTTTTATGGTTTTTTAGTTTTGAGGGGGATTTTTCTTATAGGGTTTTTATGTTTTTTATACCACTTTAACTTTTATAGTGGTTTAAGATGTTTTTATATTTTATAATATTTTTAATGTTTTAAGGGGTTTTTAGGGTTTTTAGGGGTTTATGTTTTTTCGTGTCTTTTATGGTTTTAGGGTATTTATCATTTTTTTTCTTACAGGTTTAATTTGTTCAGTTTTTAAGGATTTATTAAGTTTTTTTTGGGTTTATAGGGGTTTTTACATTTCTAGGATTTTAGTTACTTTTTATAATTTTTATGAGTTTTTAGGGTTTTTGGGTATTTTTAGGGGTTTTTTATTCATTTAGGAATTTTATGGGTTTTAGAATTTTTTAGATTTTTTAGTTGATTTAATTGATTTTAGGTTATCAGGTTTTATTATGATTTTTCATGTTTTTAGAGGTTTTTTCATTTTTATGGGTTTTAAGGATTTTATAGGTTTGTTATATTTTGGGTTTTTTATGGATTTTGAGGGGTTTTAGGGTATTTTTGGGTTTTAGTGTTTTATTGGTTTTTTTGGTTTTTATGGTTTTTTAATGTTTTTATGGATTTAATGGTTTTTAGATTTTTTTTAACCATTTTAGGTGTTTAAAGGGATTTTATTGTTTTGAGTGGGTTTTTTTGATTTTATGGGTTTTAGGGGTTTTAGGATTTTTGGATCTTTTTGGGTTTTTATGGTTTTTATATTTTTTATGTTTTTTATAGTTTTTAAGTGTTTTTATTTTTTAATGTGTTATTTTAATTATTTGGACGTTTAACGTTTTTCACAGTTTTTCGTATTTTTAGGTATTTTTTGGATTTTTATGGATTTTTTGAGGTTTTAGGGATTTTGATGGTTTTTAGGGTTTTTAGTGATTTTTATTTTAAGAGTTTTAATTTTTTATTTTTATAAGGTTTTTTTAGGGGTTTTCAAGGTTTTTAGGATTTTTTATATTTTTAGGGATTTTTTAGGATTTTTAGGACTTTTAGTGTTTTTATTTTTTTGGGTTTGGAGGTTTTTATGTTATTTTGGATTTTAAATGTTTTTAGTTTTTTTAAAAATTTTATGTGTTTAAAGTATTTTATTGTTTTTAGTGGTTTTAGGGTTTTTTTTAATGTTTTATGGGTTTCTATGGTTTTTAGGGGTTTTATAATTTTTAGTGTCTAGGTTGGGTTTTTAGTGTTTTTTAGAAGTTTTAGGTGTTTTAGGTTTTTAAGGTTTTCTTAGGATTTTTTGGAGTTTCTAGGGTTTTTAATGTTTCTTTCTAATTTTTAGGTATTTTAAGGATTTTGATATGTTTTAGGGTTTTTAGGTATTTTAACGGTTTTATGGATTTTTATCGTTTTTAGTATTTTAGGGGTTTAAGTTTTTTTAATTTTTAATTTTTTGAGTAATTTTTAATGTTTTTAAAATTTTAATGATTTTTTAGTATTTTTAAAATTTTAATATGGTTTTATGGATTTTGAGGGTATTTTGGCTTTTTGGTTTTATTGGGGTTTTGTGGTTTGTTGAATTATTTAGGGGTTTTAAGGTTTTGTAGAGGTTTTTATCATTTTTAGGGATTTAAAGGTTTTTTATATTATTTAGTTGTTTTGAGAGGTTTTATGGGGTTTTTAGGTTGTAGGGATTTTGGGTATTTTTATAGTTTATAGGGGTGTTAAGGTTTTTTGGGTTTTTTAGGGTTTTTGTAGCTTATTTAGGTGTTTAAGGGGTTTTAAGTGTTTTTAGGTTTTTATGGTTTTCTTAATATTTTTCATGATTTTTAGGGTTTTTATGTTTTTAGGTATATTTAGTGTTTTTTAGGTTTTTATTCTTTTTTTGTTTTTAGGGATTTTTAGGGGTTTGGGATTGTTAGGGTTTTTATGTTTTTTAGTTTTTTATAGATTTTATGTGTTTTTATGTTTTAATGTTTTTTTATAGTTTTCCAAGTTTTTAATTGTTTTTATATTTTTATAGAACTTTAGGGGTTTCATATTTTTTGTGGTTTATATGAATTTTTTGGGTTTTATGGGTTTTTTGTGATTTTTAATGGTTTTAAGGTTTTTTGAGATTTTTAATGTCTTTAGGGTTGAAAGGGTTCTTAGAGTTTTTAGTAGGTTTTAGGGTTTTTGTGGGTTTTTTATGGTTTTTAAGGTTATTAGGGGTTTTAATGATTTTTGGGGATTTTATGATCATTTTATGATTTTTTTATTTTTTAGGTTTTTTAGGGGTTTTATTTGTTTCATGTTTTTTAAGGTTTTCTAAGGAATTTTTAATGTTTTTAGGATTTTTTGGATTTTTAGGTATTTTAGAGACTTTCTAGAAGTCTTATGGGTTTTTAGGGTTTTTAGGGTTTTTGGGGGGTTTTAGGGTTTCATAGGGTTTTTAGGATTTTTGGGGTTTTTCGTATTTTTAGGTTTTTAGGTGTTTTAAGAGTTTTTAGGGATTAGTTTTCTTACTGTGATTTTGGGATTTTAGTTTTTTTTTTATTTTTATGGATTTTTATCGATTTTTATGGATTTTTATGGATTTTATGAAAATTTTATATTTTTTAAGATTTTTAGGGATTTTGGTTTATTATGGTTTTGATGGATTTTGGTGATTTTAATATTTTTTGGGATTCAGGGATTTTTGTTTCTTTTTTTGGGTTTTTAAGTTTTTTTTAATTTTTAACATTTATAGGGGTTGAAAGGGTTTTTATATTTTTTATTGGATATTAGTATTTTATGTATTAAGGTTTTAGGGGTTGTAGGGGTTTTAGCAATTTTTATGTTTTTTAGGAGTTCTGAGTGTTTTCAGGTATTTTGGATTTCCTGTGGTTTTTTAGGGTTTTTATGATTTTTTTATTTTTTTAAGGATTTTTATTGTTTTCTAGGATTGTTTTATTTTTCTAGGGTTTTTTGGTATTTTAACTCTTTTTCAGGTTTCTTAGAGTTTTTACTGTTTTTAGCAATTTTGAGGTTTTTATGGGTTTTACATGTCTTTAGGTTTTTAAGGTCTTCATGGGTTTTTTAGGTATTTTAAGATAATTTATGATTTTAGTAATTTTTTAGACTTTTTTAGTTATTATGGTTTTTAGGGATTTTTTGGATTTTGTGGGTTTTGATAATTTTTTGGGATTTTAGGGATTTTATGGTTTTGAGGGTTTTATGGGTTTTTTTAGTTTTTTAGGGGTTTAATTTTTAAATATTTTAAATGTTTTTAGGTGCTTAAATGGGTTTTAGTGTTTTTAGTGGTTTTTAGGGGTTTTGATGTTTTAGGGGCTTTATGGTTTTTAGGGTTTTAGGGTTTTTAAGGGTTTTATGGTCTTTTTGGCAAGCAAGATGCTAGCGTCGGGCTATTCCTGCCCCCCCCCCCCCCAAATTTATTAGAAAGAAAAAGGAGACAAAAAAGACAAGGGAGGGGAGGGGTTAAACAACCCACACACAAAAACCCCTTACAACCCACACCAAAAAAAGAAAAACAAAGAAAGAGAAAGACTCAAAAACAGACACAACAACAACATCATCACGTCACATCCCTCCAGTACCAGCATCCAACATCACCACATCCAATCATCACAATAACATAGCAGCATCACATCCAAACCAACCAGCCCCAGCAACCAACAACACCAAATCCGACATCACAGCCAATCAGAACCAGCCGTATCAAACCACAGCACAAGCACCACAACCAGACGCATCAATCTTCACCTCCTGACAAACATTAACCAGCAACACACTAGACAGCATCCAACACACCCACCAGAACAAAAATCCCGCACCCATATCTATTCAAAACCAATTTTTAATGGGATTTACATATTTTAAAAGTTTTTTTTATCATTTTGGTTGTTTTTAGGGGTTTTCTGGTTTTTATGATTTTTATGGTTTTTAGGATTTTTAAAGGTTTTTATCATTTTTAGTTTTTTAGTGTGTTTTTGTGTTTTGTAGTTATTAAAGGTTTTACATGGGATTTTTAGGGGGTTTTGGTTTTATGTTTTTAGGATTTTTTTATGATTTTTAAGGTTTTTAGGATTTTTAGGGGATTTTTCGATTTTATGGGTTTTTAGCATTTTAGGGTTTTTAGAGGTTTTAAGTGTTTTTAAGTGTTTAATATTTTTTTAGAGTTTATCATGGTTTTTAGAATTTTTAATTATTCAGGGATTTATTATATTTTTTAGTATTTTTCTGGTTTTTAGGGAATTTATGTATTTTGACGGGTTTTTAGGGTTTTAATGGTTTTTTGGGGTTTATAGGTTTTTTTGAGCTTTTAGTGAATTAATTATCTTTAAATTTTTATCATTTTTATGTGTTTAAATGGGTTTTACAGTTTTTTAGGGGTTTACTGGTTTTTATAGTGTTTTCATATTTTTATCGGTGTTTTATGGTTGTTGGGTGTTTTAGGGTTTTTAGGGTCTTTTAGAGTTTCTAGGGTTTTATGGTATTTTTAGGCATTCTAGGGGATTTAAATGCTTTAGTTATTTAATGTTTTCTTTGGGGGTTTTATGGAATTTAGGATTTTTTAGGTTTTAGTGATTGTTAGGGTTTTATGGATTTTGAGGGTTTTTAGGGATTTTAGGGTTTCTTAGGATTTTTATCATTTTCTAGGTTTTTATGGCTCTCAATCGTTTCTGGTTTTTATGGATTACTTAGCAGTTTTCACAGTTTTTTGGGTTTTTTACGTTTTTCTTGTTTTTTGGGATTCTTAGGATTTTTATGGGTTTTCATGGTTTTTAGGGATTTGGAGTTGTTTTAGGTATTTTTATGGTTTTTCTGGTTTTTTGGTGGTACTTAGGGATTTTTTAAGATTTTTAGTGTTTCACAAATTTTTAGTGTTTTTAACGTTTTCTGGGGTTTAATGGGGTTTTTAGAGTTTTTAGTAGTTTTTATGGTAATTTTTTGTTTTTATGGTTTTTATGAGATTTATTTTTTAGGGGTTTTACGGTATTTAGGATCATTTTAGGGTTTTTTAGGGGTTTTAATGTTTTTAGGTTTTTAAAGGTTTTCCGTGTTTTTAGGTTTTGAAGGATTACATATGTTTTCTATGGTTTTTGTGGTTTTTTGTGGTTTCTTATGTTTTTAGGGATTATTTTTTCTCATTTATGATTTTTTTGTTTTTAGGGTTGTTAGTATTTTGAAGGTTATTGGGGGTTTTGGGGGTTTTAGGGTTTTTCATGTTTTTAGGGGTTTTAGTGTTTTTAGTTTTTTTATGATTTTCCAAGGGGTTTCAAGTTTTTTTGTGGTTTTCACAACTTTAGGTATTTTTAGTGATATTTTAGGATTTTACGGTTTTTAGGGGTTTTATGGAATTTTAGGATTTTTGGGATTTTTACGGTTTAATGGTTTTTTGGGGTTTAGGGTTTTTTTGTTTTTTGGGTTTTTGATTTTTTTTTAAAGTTTTAGGGTTTTAAAGGGTTTTTTAGTTTTTAGTGGTTTTATTGGTTCTTTAAAAGTTAATGGTTTTTTGGGGTGTTTATGGTTCTTAGGGTTTTATGTTTTTAGGTTTTTAGTGGTTTTATGTTCATAGGGTTTTATGATTTTCTTAGGGGTTTTCATGGTATTTTATATTTTTAAGGATTATTTGGACTTTTAGGGATTTTTATGGGGTTTTTTGGGTTTTTAGGGATTTTGTGGGGTTTTGTGGTTTTTAGGGATTTTAGAGTTTTTATGTTTTTAGGGGTTTTATGTTTTTTTAGTTTTTTATGTTTTTCTTATTTTTTTAGTTTTTTTAGGGTTTTTTATGATTTTAGGTATTTTTTTAGTGTTTTTTGGATTTTAATGGTTTTTAGTGTTTTTAGGTATTTTGAGGGTTTTAGGGTTTTTAATATTTTTATTATTTTTTCGGTTTTTTTAGTTTTTAAGGGTTTTATGGGTTTTTAGACTTTTTTAACGTCTAAAGGGTTTAAATGGTTTTTAGAGTTTTTAGTGGGTTTTAGTGGTTTTATTAATTTTTACAGTTTTTTTGTTATTATGTGTTTTTTAGAATTTTTTGGGTGTTTATCTCTTTTTAATGTTTTTAGGGGTTTTTGAGTTTTTTGAGTATTTTGGGGGGATTTAAGTGTGTTTAGGATTTTAATGTTTTGTTTTGAGTTTTTCAGGTTATTTATGGGTCTTTATGTTTTTTGGGAATTTTAAGAGCTTTTAAGAATTTTATGGGGTTTTAGTGTTTTTAGGGGTTTTAGGGGGGTTTATGGTTTTTTACAATTTTTAGGGTTTTTAGGGTTTATATCATTTTTATGTTTTTAGTGGTTTTAAGTGTTTTTAGGTTTTTAATGATTTATTAGGGGTTTAAGGGTTTGTAGGTTTTTTTATATTTTTAGTATTTTAGGTATTGTTTAGTATTTTTATGATTTTTAATGTTTTAAGATATTTTGAGGGGTTTTAATGTTTTTAGTGTTTTTAGGGTTTTTATGGTTTTTTTGAGTTATTTAGGATTTTTAAGGTTTTTTGAGTTTTTAAAGCCTTTTAAGGGTTTAATGGGTATTTAGTGTATATAGTGTGTTTTTAGGGTTTTTATGGGGTTTTCTGGGTTTTGAATGTTTTTATGGCGTTTATGGTTTTTAAGGGTTTTTTTTGGGTTTTTGGGTTTTTATGGGTTTTGTGGGGCTTTATGTTTTTTAGGGATTTTATGTGTTTTGAAGGTTTTTAGGGGGTTTATGGGTTTTAGGGTTTTTTTGGGATATTTTTTGTTTCTAAAGATTTTTAGGTTTTAAGGGTTTTAAGTATTTTTTCTATTTTGAATCTTTTCTTGGGGGTTCATATTTTTAGGTGTTTTTATTTTTTTAGGTATTTTTAGATATTTTTTTGGTTTTTTGTGCTTTTTTAGGGGTTTGGGGATTTTGAGGGATTTTGCTGTTTTTTTTTGTTTTAGGGTTTTTAGTGTATTTAGTTTTTTTGGGGTTTTAAGTTTTTTTATGTATTTATGGTTTAATTTGTATTTTTCATGGTTTTTAGTGTTTTTTATCTTTTTTAGGCGCTTCATGATTTTTTTTAAGATTTTTACGGTTTTAGGTATTTTTTGGGGTTTGTAGGGTTTTTATGGGTATAGGGTTTTAATGGTTTGGGGGGGTTTATGGGTTTTTTGGAGATCTTAATGTTTAAAAGTTTATTTAGGGTTTTTAAAATTTTAGGGGATTTGATGATTTTTATAATTTTTACTGGTTTTATGGTTTTTAGGGTTTTTTCATTTTTTAAGGTTTTACGGGTTTTTTGGTTTTTTGGGTTTTTGGGTCTTTTTGGGTTTTTATAATTTTTAGGTTTTTATAGATATCTTTTTTTAGGTATTTGTGTTTTTCTTTGGATTTGTCATGGCTTTGGGGTTTTTACATTTTTATGTATTTTAAGGCTTTTAATGATTTTATGGTTTTATGGTTTTCAGGATTTTGTGGGTTTTAGGGGTATTGGGATTTTTAGGTTATTTTGGGTCTTTAGGATTTTTTTTTGTTTTTAGGGGTTTTCAGTGTTTTTAATTTTCTATGGGTTTCTTAGTATTTTCATGGGTTTTAGTATTTTTTATGTTTCTAGAGATTTTTAGGACTTTTTTAGAATTTTTGTAGTCTTTTGGAGTATTTAGGGATTTTGAGGGGTTTTTTTTTTTTTGGTATTTTTGATTTTTTAAGGTTTTAAGGTTTTTTTGTGTTTTTAGAGTTTTTAGGTGTTTAATCGGAATTCATGTTTTTTAGTTTCTTTTAAGGTTTTTATTGGTTTTTAGGGTTTTTAGGTTTTTGGGTGTTTTTAGGGTTTTAGGGGTTTTAAGGTTATTGTGTTTTTGGGGGTTTTATCATTTTTAGGTTTTTAAGTGTTTTATATTTTTTAGGGTTTTAAGGATTTGTCATGATTTTTAAGGTTTTTTATATTTTTTATGTTTTTAGAGTTTTTTTAGGGATTTTTAGGATTTTTATCGTTTTTAGGGAATTTGGTGGTTTTTAATGTTTTTAGAGATTTCATGGATTTTAGTGTTTTTAGGTTTTTAGTTTTTTTACATGTTTTATGTGTTTTTATGGTTTCTTAAGGGTTTTCAGGGTTTTTACGTTGTTATTGGTTTTTAGGGATATTTTAGGTTTTTTGTCATTGTTTCACCTCCAAGGTGGTACATTTCGGTGCGATGATGAAATGGTCAAATGAGAATCATCACATGTCTCTCACTATAAAGACAGTTTCCCATAATATTCACCATTTATTTTGTTTTGATCCATTCTACATCATTATCCTTTACAGGAGGGTGGTATTAACCCCATGGGGACTGGGCAGTTTATCCCTTCTGTATTGCGAATGAGACACCATAGACAGATGGTACTAGAGGGCGATTGTATGGGGTCAATCACTTGTGTAATCGGTCCCCCTAGGATATCATTTCCTCAGATGGTCTCTAACGAGTTTATTTGTGGATCCAGAAACACCCAACCACCCTAGTATCCATGATTCATGGACCTGCATTCCAAAGGTAGGCACTCGTTGGACAATGATTTTTCCAACGACATTTAACGACTCCATTGGTTGAGAGGATGGGAATTCGGTCTCACTGAACCCCTTTATTTGGGGGGGGTTATTGCCTATTTTAGGACTCTATTATAGATTTATGTAGTGTCAATACATTCATTAATCCTTGGTTCATTCCTGAAGAGTGTGTCCACAGGCTACCCATGGTTTTCAAGATCATCATAGGCATACATGGACTTGATTCTATAGAGCTAATGATGACTTGAGCCATACAATAAGGTACTCTGGAGTTTATTGTCATCCAGGGAGGATGGAAGGTGACTTGATGTTTGGATCATAACCATAAGATCGGTTTTCTACATATCTTTAAGAGTGGATTAGAACCCTTGTAGTTCGAATTGTTGGGGATTATGCATAAAAGATTCTTATTTGAGGGGACATGATTGGTTGAACCCTTTTAAAAGGAACCCTTTTGATCTTGGGCCTTCAAGCAGGCATCCTACGTTTCCTGGTTTCATCAGGAATAAATTTCTCATAGTTCAGAATTGACTGATGTTATAATCTTCAAAAACCTCTAAACCCATGTGAGTCATTCTCAGTGTGGGAAACAAGAGGATGTGGGAGATCCAACCAACAACATGCCTACTCTCCTGCTTATGGGAGAGGGAAAGCCTACGGGGAAGTGGTCAGGGCGACGGTTCTCAAGGGCACAGAGCGATGATCCTTTTAATTTGAGATGGTATTAAAGGTCATGTGGCTCGGCCTTCAAATGATTGGGGACTTACCTCATTGGGAGTGCCCCAAAACACATTCTGGGAAGGGGAGGAGTTTCTTCCTCGTCATAAGGGGAAGTGAACATAAACCCCTTGACTGATCACCATTCCTCATTTTGGGGAGATCCTTTGTGAATCCACTTACCAGAGGTATGTAGACAAAAAGGGGCACACTGATGCACCCGATGGTTTGATCATATGGGTCTGCTGGCTTCGGAGAAGGCTTTGGACTAATGTCAGGGGACAGGTTTGCGGAGGGACTCTGAAGGACAGGACAATATTGGATGGGTGAGATTGTAACCGGAGGAAATAATACCCAAAAACACGCCCTTCAGTATACATTTTTCTTATGTAGGATTGGGGAAGCTCTACATACCGTAGTGTTATGTGGGAAGAGGGGTCATCCGTGTACCAAAAAAGTACGCAGGTTGGTGCAGAAACCACCATGAACCATAGTGGTATGTGATCCTAAATATGGTTTGTCACACTGCTTTTGGTTCCATCTGTGTACTACTATAGTATGCGGTGTTGAGTTAAATCCATGTAGCGATACACTACATGGAACACCATATTGAAGTACGGTCTAGGGGACTATCTTTCACAAGTAGTTCATCTGAGAGAAATATGTGGTTTGTGGTTCTCTTTTTATTATTAAGTTCCCCCATTTTATGGTTCCTGACTAGCTGTACCGACAGAAAACATGATTTGAAATTCGGGCTTCAACAAGGATTCAAGACCAAAGCCAGAATCTTCTCTGAATTCATTCTTCCAACATATGGGGTCCCATTTGAGCTTTCTTCATCCATCATTTCTCAATTCCTTCTACGCTCATTTTATAGAGAAATGGGTCAATTGTATCTATGAGCATGCATCAGCATTTTCAGAGGCCCATGAAGATATATTATTACCCACAAAAGACTCAGCCAACTGGGGTTTTCAGAGGCTACAGTTTACAATTCATGGTTCGTAAAACCCTATCGGTTTTCTTCATCCACAAACGGATAAGTTCAAGAGATGGTATACGGATGGAATTTACATTCCTGATTCCTTCAGCAACATTGTTCACAGTCTGCTAGGTTTGTTTTCAATCACTCTACGGTCCAGTGAGTCCCAGGTCATTCTGTGTACCGGTGGTTTGCGGTTCACACATACCATGAACCCGTTCATTTGATGGTAGGTGGGTCACTTAAAATATTTTGAAAACATGAATTCCTTTAAGTTTCTTCTGATGTATGTAACTCAATTTGAGTTTATTCTCTTTGCTAGGCTGGTAGGAATGATTTCTTCCTTCTACAAAGTGATTTATGAGTATTTTCTTCCATTTAAGAAATTTTCATGACCCTAAAAATGACCCCATCGGAATGGGGTCCATTCCGAATGAAAAGGAGACTATTCCGATGTTGTAGTTGTTCTGTACTGAAGTTGGTTGTGGTAGATCAGATAGGTCTGGTAAGAGGGGACCACACCAATATATAGGGGACCATGTCATTTGTCTTATAACATTTTTCACAGAAAAAGGTGCTCCCGAATCTCCCACAGCTTCCTCTGCCTTTATGTACCATTTCATTTGTAAAAACCCTGCTCGCGTACCATTTCATACATGCCACGAACCAAAATTCTCTCGATTCATCTGCCCACAAACTGAATTTTGGATTTTGCGAATGGCATTTTGGAGTTTTAAAACTAAAATATAGACTCCATGTAGGAGAATTATACTTTTATGGTGGGTTCTCACACTGAGATTGAACTAGAGAACCAAACTATGAACCATAATAATCTGAACTTTTAAAATTAGAAAGCACAATTTTTTGAAAATGGACTTTATGAGGACTTGTTTTGCGGCATACTCTATCAATGAACACTTTTGTTCTCTTTTTAATGCTCCATGGCCCAATGCCTCACATATTATTCCCATTCCATGGAAGTATGTGATATAATTTTTCTGTGTACCGCATCAGTATGCGGTAAGTATCTCTGTGTATCATGCAACACACTAGAATTGCTTTTACATATCATGCAGTGCATGGGTAGTGGATACTATGTACTATTTCTAGGAAAAGTATGTGGAGCCCTTATGTGGACATATATTTAAGTACTTTATCCATTATCTAGTAACCTTTATCCAACAAATTTTATTGGATAGAGCATTTATCAACTTTTGGATCTTCTTAGGCAGGTTAAAATGGCTCTTTCACATGGTGTGATAAAATTGATGAAGATGAGGATGAACATGGTGGGGGAAAATGATTACCTTATTTGATATTACAGTATTCCTTGTGAAATCTTCTTAAAAGATCTCATGACACCAGATCTCCAAGCATACCCATTGCCTTTATAGTTTCCACTTTATGGATTTGGTCTTCCTGATGGCATTCATATGCCATTGGTTGACCCTGATACCCCTTTCATTCTCTTAAAATCACCTCAAAAACATGATCGAGCCAACATTTCCCCATCAGGAGAATTCATAGCTAATCCAATTCAAGAAAACATCTTTATACTAGGAGGCTCAGTGTAGATTTAGGGAAATCGCGGGTGTCGCAATACTATTTTGAAACTAGTCACCTGATAGTACCCATCCATTATCAACATTTCCCAAGAAAACCCTAATGGTGGGTGGATCCCCAAGTGGGATCTACAGGCCAGAGGATGTTTCTCTGATGAATGGGCCTGGGAATTTTGGGTACATCAAACCTATTTAGAGTCCCCTGACTAGTTTAATGTGGTGAACTTATATCAAGCAGCCTAGGTTTCCCAATTTTCTGCCTTCTTCCCAAGAAAAATCCATCCTGAGATGTTGATTCAGTGTTTTTCAATCACCAATACCTTCCATTTATCGCATGAGGAGGTGGGAATCAGCTTATGGGATATCCACCATCTTGGAGGACTCCCCATCCTTAGAGAGATGTATGAAGAGTTTCTACCGGCAACCGCTACTTGGAATGACACTGACCATGTGTCCCCATTGACAAGGAGTCTACTAGTTATGATAGATATATTACTTGATCACCCCCTCCAGGGTCGCTCTCTTATCCCATTATAGGTGTGGATAGGGTTATTCTTGTAAGAGAATAGACCTAAGCCGAGTGATTTTTGTAGTGTAACTCATCCATCCCAGCAGTCCCACAAAACTCTAGGGTCATATTTCACTACCCTTGAACCGGGACAATATACAACCTAGGGATATGATCTTCAATCAGACGTGTCACCTACGCCTAGATTAGTAGGTGTCTTTGCATTTTTTGGATTGGATGGATTTTCCCATCCAGTGATGTATATACCAGGGTCTGGGCCTATACTTCGATAATGGTGGTTGTGCTGGCAGAGGGTCGGCCCATCAATCTGGTCACCTATACATTAGCCCGAATTTATGAGTTTTTGAGACAAATACAGGAAGTTAGTCCCCCACATCATCTCAGTGGATAGTTTCAATTCTTGTATGGTTGTATAGTATAACAATTCCCATGTTATTAATATTGGTACACTACAAAGGTTCGTTGTTCTGACTTTCAACCCGACCTTCTCAACATTTCCACTACTCTTTTGTGGATGGCAAAAAAAAATCTCTTATTATGAATAATGGCACATTGCAAAGGTTCATTGTTCTGACTTTCAACACACCCTTCTCAACATTTCCATTGTTTGTCCCATAACTCTAAGTGTTATTGATGTTTTAGGGATATTAAATGATGCTTCTTTCTTCCCTTTTGCACAAAATTTTACCCCACGTGGATCTTTAAGAGGTTATAGGTGCGGTTATTCAGAATAACTCTCATACATTGTTGCACTTCGAGATAGGATTATAACTGCTTGTATAGATCGAGTGTCCATTTTTGAGTCATACCTCCCTTACCGGTTTTCCAGGAAATTTGGGTCACTTCAACAAGTTGTACTTCTTCTTATAGGTAAGTTAAGGGGAGAGTCTCATCCCATAATTCTTCGCCATTTATGGCTTATTTTGATACAGGAAAGTACTGCTATGAAAGTTATCATCCCCAATATTATAGGATCCACTTTTCTTTTGATGGAATATGACCAACTATGGACAGACTATTACCCTGATATGGTGATGAGAGAACTAGTTCGGTGGGTGTAGAAGCCTCTAATCATTCCGTTCCTCGTCCTCACCCTGACCGCAATGGAACACATTCCTTCTTCTGTGATGATCATGACGACTATGTCTTCTATTCATGTTCCTACAATAACCAAAATGGACACCCCACCTATTTCTGCCCTTGTGGAAAGAAGACACTCTATTCGACGCCAGAAGCATCTGGATGGGGCTTCATTGGTATGACCTATCTTAGTGAGGAGTTATTCATAATACTCCCCTCCTAAAGATACTTCCTGTGACCCTAATGAGGCTGGCCCCAACAGAGTAACACCTGACACCCTAGATCCCATGACTAATCCTCTTGTCCATCTCTAGTGGTTGAACCATCTGATGGAAAGGAGATCCCCCCATCTTGGGTAACCTATATTAGGTCTCTTAACACTCATGTAATGACACTTACTACTTATAGATCCATTTCAGGGGGGTAGGATCAAAGTATTGGTTCCACGGGGAAGCACCAAGCAGTGAGAAAATAGGCATGGCGTCAGTTATGTGACCTTACCACGGAGACACCTAAGGCCAATTTCACTGACTAGACTAACAAATTTCAGAATTTATTCACCGAGCTGGTTTCTGGTGGCTTTGATTATCAACACTTACACCTCCATATCTACCAAATTTTTATATCCCAAGAAGACCTTGATTTTTTTAGGACAATATTTCCATGTTCACCTCCTCCCATCATCAGGTGACGACCTTTCGAGATGTTTCGTAGGAACTCGATCATGTAACAGGCAAAGATGAAAAGGATCATGATTTAGTTTTCACTAAAAATGAATATATACCGGAGTTAGAGGCTCAAACAGCAAGGTTTAGGACTCATATGGCCTCTTTGGGTTCCAACTACGGAGCTATCCAGAAGAAATGTTGGGACCTTAAATTCCTTATGGAACAGGTGTGTCTAACAGTCAAGGATGAATTGAATGAGAGAGCTTATTTGGAGAAAACCCTTAACGGCCGATGACATTAAATTGACACTTTTCTAGAAAGGGCAAGCCAAGAATTATTTTAGCTCTCCAAAAATCATGATATGTACTCTTTTTTTCTTTTTCAACACTTTGGCGAGACTCAAAACTAGGAATGTTCCTCAATTTTTATTGAATTGAATGAAACTGAATTGCCTTCAAATACTTCATCTTTCCCTTTTCTTGTCATATTAATTAATCACAATAAATCATATAAACAACATTTTGATCAGGTTTTAATTTTAAACTAGGATTCCAAACTATTAATTTGAAAGAATCTAATCGGGATCTAATTTTTTCCTGAGCCATGGGAATCAAAGAGAATACTTCAAATATTTCTAAGGTTGTATAGACCACCTCATGAACTTTTGTGTCTTTTTCATTGTTACCCAAATTTTTTTCCAATCCTGATTGAAATGAGATTAGTGGGTATAACATAGCTTTTTCTTATGACTCCCTTTGTGGGTTTTCGACCTAACAAGTGTCATGTCTCTTTTAATAGCTCAAAAAATATTTTTTTCCTTTTACATAATGCATAGTGTATGTTTAACAAACTGGTACTTAACTTTTATCCAGAGGTTCCCTTGGAGGATTTTCACTATGGAAAGTATGGTGTATTTTTTGCTGGTAGTTCACAGTCCTACAAATCAAACTTATTACTGATTTTTTAGGTCAAACATCTTTGACCAAACTTAACGGTGTAGGGGGTCCCAATTCAGGATTCGTCAACTGGAAATGTTCTAATGTCCTTCACACATGGATTAAGGATTTTTCTTGACCCTAAATTTTTTAATTTTGGACATGCATGAGGCTCAAGAGCCGTTTTTTGTATACAGAGGTATGATAGGAGTCTCCTGAGGGAAAATTTTCCCTTTATTGATGGATATTTTGTAGGATACATATATAGAGCAACTAAGGAGAGATGGGCATAGTCAAGAAAACGTGTCCATAGGACATTGGAATTTCATCTCCAATGGTCTGGTAGGAGTTGAAAAACTTTGAATTTATTCTGATGTTGGGAGCCATAGTGGGTGGTCGGTCTGAGTGAAGGTTTTTGAAAATATTAAAGACATTCCTATTGGATTTGAGTGGGAAACTATCCCCACATGATTCTTACTTGTGTAAGGGAGAGTTGGTGAATAGTCAGTTCAATTAGAAATCTTTTTCATGTTATAGGTATTTGAAAAGAGGAAGATATGTAATCCTTTATCCAGGGGTTTTTTAAATCTGGAGGTGTGATAGGACATGAATGTAATCTGAGCATATAGAAACTAGAATGGACTCTCTTGAGAATGAATTTTCTATTGGTTGACAGCCATTTTGTAGGCGGTATATTCATAGATTCTGGGACATGATGTGTGTAGTTAGGAAAAGGTGACTATAGGACACTGTCCTTCTATCTCTGATGGCTATGAAGGATTATGGAGATGGGACATTTCTAAACACGGTATATGATCTTTGACAAGGGGTGCACCTGAACAAGAAAAGGGACATTTCTTTTAAATAAACATCTCTAGGAAACTCAGAAATGAGTGGGGCCTCTCTTTTTTGTATACAGATCAACTTAACAGATATGGATAGGGTATCTTTATGTTATAGAAAACTCAAAATAGACTATATATGAATCGAGCCCGGATGTTCTGATATATCCAGGACGTGGGTAGGAAGAGAATGTAAACCATGACATTGAAGGCCCTTGAATCAAGAGGGATGTTACGGGTCTTGGAATCCATTGGGCATATTGAGATAGGAAAGGAATATCAATGGGTGAATTTTCCTTTGATTGATGACCGTTTTGTAGGCGACATATATAGATCCATAGGAGCATGATGTGAATATCCCAACAAAGGTCTCCGTCATACACTGTCCTTCCATCTTAGATGGACAAGGATGATTATGAGGATTCAAGATCACTCAGATCATAGAGTTTGAGGTATATTAGGTGTGTATCCATATATATTAGTGGCATTTAGGTTGTTATTTACTCATAGAATCAGGTATCCCTTACGTAGATCTGACTCACACGCAGGATAAGGAATTCATCCCATCTTTGTAGTACCCTGTCATTTAACGTCGTGTGGCCAGGACGTGGGGTTCCTTATATAGAAGGGAACCATGACATTTATTTTTGGTTCATGATACTAGGACCAACTTTATGGACTATTTTTTCATAATTTCATGGTGGATCTATTGCTAAGATACCTAATCCCACTTTAGCTATGCTCGGTGTGAGAAAGAAGGGATTAAGAGGATTCTAGGTCACCACCTAAGAATATAAAAATTAACATCATAGAGAACTTTTGGCTTAAACAAATTCTATGTAGTTTAACATTGTATAGTAAGGATGATTTTTGCCTTACATTTTAAGGTCATGTGGTGAGGTCATTATGATGTCACAAATATCATTAATAGATTTGAGTTGATCATGATCGGGGTTTTATGGTGTTCTGTATACCTGGAGGGAAACTTGAATTAGGAGGGATTACATGGGGCTTGGATGCCATCGAGCATATGGAGATGGGATAAGACTCTCCTGGGGACGAATTTGCCTTTGATTCAAGTTTTTTATTTAGGCGACATATGTAGAGCAACAGGGGCGTGATGTGTATATCCAAACAAAGGTGTCCATATAAAACTAGACTTCCATATCATATGGACATGAATTGTTATTGGGATCCAACTTTTCCCAGAGTATGGAGTTTGAAAAACGGGAAATATGTGTCTAGGAATGGAAGAAATACCCAGACCGTGATTAATTGTGAACTACAAGATATTCTATATTTATTTGACTCATATGTATAAGGGTAAGTGGGATATTTTGACTTCTTATGAGTGGGGGCATGTTAGGGATCTCATAACATTGATAATTGTTCCATACATGGCTCTTGAAGAATCTCACAGTTTACTATCATGCAGTAAAGACCTTTCATGGACTCCCACTACTAGAAAATTAGGCTATACCAACGGTTTATAACCATTGCTATAGGCTGGAAAACCGTTGGTATTGGGTATACCAACAGTTTTCCAAACCGTTGGCCAGTTAGCCGTGAGGAAAGCCCTATACCAACGGTTTCATTTAAACCGTTGGTATAGGTGTTTGAAAATTCTGGGAAACTCTTTACCAAGGGTTCAGAACCGTTGGTATATGTTTTTCCAGAATTCTAGAAAAATCTTTACCAACGGTTCTGAACTGTTGGTATATGTTTTTCTAGAATTCTGGAAAAAGCTTTACCAACGGTTCAGAATCGTTGGTATAAGTTTTTCCAGAATTCTGGAAAAAGCTTTACCAATGGTTCAGAACCGTTGGTATAAGTTTTTCCAGATTTCAGGAAATGGGTTTACCAACGGTTTAGAACCATTGGTAATGATTTTCCCAGAGTTGCTGCACAGCAGCCCCCAGAAGCCCTCTAGAAGTCCTGCCATACACCTGCATAAAAAACAGTGCACAACAGCCCTCCAGTATACCCTCCACTATACACCTATATAAAAAATATCACAAAAGCCACACACAGACTTCAAACAGTATAAAAACACCTAAAATAGCCCAAAAAAACACATATGACAACAATCATCCAGTGGTAATTCACCTCACCCATCAAATTCTAATAGGCAGAATAGTTTGATAAATATCTATTAGAGTTGAATAAGACATTCAAATTGACTCAAATCCCATTTTTTGTGATACTAGGTTTGGGTATGTAATTATTTTTGATGAATTTTGCATTGAACTTGTATTGTTTATAATATATGGTGAATAGATATTTTCTTAGGAGTCTCGTCAATTATGACCCCATGAGTGAAACTACCCAACTCATGAAAAAGAGTTTGCGACTATCGTTGATGAGTGTAAATTTCAGTTGTATTCACTTAAAATGATTTCCTTTTGAAATAAAAGAGAGACTTTGAGTGGTGTCGTCCACACCGCGCCTCGTATTGATGCGGATTTGACTCGTACACGTCACAAATGACCCATGGATACATGTCCTAAAGTATCAAGAGTATCTGAATGCCTTTGGTCTATTTTCTGTATGTCAGTTGTTGTTTTAACTTAAACTGTTGTCCATTTCAAAGAAAAGTGACAGACTTTGAGTGGTGTCGGCCACACCGTGCCTCGGATTGAGGCTGGGTTGACTCGTACACATCACAAATGACACATGGATCATTGTCCTAAAGTTTCAATAGAATCCGAAAGTGTTTGGTCAGTTTTCCGTATGTCGTTTTTTTACTTAAAAGCACATCCATTTTAAACAAAAGAATGACACCATGAGTGGTCCTGGCCACACCGGCCCTCGGATTGAGGCAACGTTGACTCTTACACGTCACAAATGACCCATGGTTCGTTGTCCTAAAGTTTCAACAGAATCCGAATGCGTTGGGTCGGTTTTCCGTATGCCAGTTGTTGTTTTCACTTAAAATCATGTTCATTTCAAATAAAAGTTAGACACTTTGAGTGGTGTCGGCTACACCTCACCTCGTATTGATGCAGGCTTGACTCGTATACGTCCCAAATGACCAATGGATACATGTCCTAAAGTATCAACAGTATCCGACTGCGTTTGGTCAGTTTTCTATATGTGGTTTTTTTACATAAAAGTGCATCCATTTTAAACAAAAGAAAGACACTTTGAGTGGTCCTGGCTACACCAGCCCCCGGATTGAGGCGGGGTTGACTCATACACGTCACATATGACCCATGTATACATGTCCTAAAGTATTAATAGTATCTGAATACCTTTGGTCCCTTTTCCGTATGTCTGTTGTTTTAACTTAAATCGTTGTCCATTTCAAAGAAATGTGACACATTTTGAGTGGTCCCGGCCACACCAGCCCTCGGATTGAAGAGGGGTTGACTCGTACATGTCACATATGACCCATGGATCATTTTCCTAAAGTTTCAATAGAATCCAAATGCGTTTGGTTGGTTTTCCGTATGCCAGTTGTTGTTTTCACTTAAAATCCTGTCCATTTCAAATAAAAGTTAGACACTTTGAGTGGTGTCGGCCACACCGCGCCTCGGATTGAGGTGGGTTTGTCTTGTACACATCACAAATGACCCATAAATAATTTTTCAAAAGTTTCAATAGAATCCGAAAGTGTCTGGTCGATTTACCGTATGCCATTTTTTTTACTTAAAAGTGCAACCATTTTAAACAAAAGAAAGACACTTTGAGTGGTACCGGCCACACAGGCCCTCGGATTGAGGCGGGGTTGACTCGTACACATAACATATGACCCATGGATTGTTTTCCTACAGTTTCAATAGAATTCGAATGCGTTTGGTTGGTTTTCCGTATGTCAGTTGTTGTTTTAACTTAAACTGTTGTCCATTTCAAAGAAAAGTTAGACACTTTGAGTGGTACCAGCCACACTGCACCTCGAGTTGAGGCGGGGTTGACTTGTACACGTCACATATGACCCATGGATCTTTTTCCTACAGTTTCAACAGAATCCGAATTCGTTTGGTCTATTTTCTGTATGTTAGTTGTTATTTTAACTTAAATTGTTGTCCATTTCAAAGAAAAGTTAGACACTTTGAGTGGTGCCGGCCACACCGCACCTCGGATTGAGGCGGGGTTGACTCGTACACGTCACAAATGACCCATGGATCGTTGTCCTAAAGTATCAAAAGTATCCGAGTGTGTTTGGTCAGTTTTCCATATGTGGTTTTTTTACTTAAAAGCGCATCCATTTTAAACAAAAGAAAGACACTTTGAGTGGTACCGGACACACCGGACCTCGGATTGAGGCGAGGTTGACTCTTACACGTCACATATGACCCACGGATCGTTGTCCTACAGTTTCAACAGAATCCGAATGCGTTTGGTCGGTTTTCCGTATATTAGTTGTTGTTTTAAATTAAACTGTTGTCCATTTCAAAGAAAAGTTAGACACTTTGAGTGGTTATGGCCACACCGTGCCTCGGATTGAGGCGGGGTTGACTCGTGCACGTCAAAAATTACCCATGGATACATTTCCTAAAGTATCAATAGTATCCGAGTGCGTTTGGTCAGTTTTCTGTATGTGGTTTTTTTTACTTAAAAGCACATCCATTTTAAACAAAAGAAAGACACTTTGAGTGGTTCCAGCCACACCGGCCCTCAGATTGAGGCGGGGTTGACTCGTACATGTCACATATGACCCATGGATACATTTAATAAAGTATCAACAGTATCCGAATGCCTTTGGTCGGTTTTCCGTATGCCAGTTGTTGTTTTCACTTAAAATCCTGTCCATTTCAAATAAAAGTTAGACACTTTGAGTGGTGCCATCCACACCGCGCCTCGGATTGAGGCGGGGTTGACTCCTACATGCCACAAATGACCCATGGATACATGTCCTAAAGTATCAACAGTATCTGAATGCATTTGGTCCGTTTTCCGTATGTGGTTTTTTTACTTAAAAGCGCATCCATTTTAAACATAAAAAAAATACACTTTGAGTGGTACCGGCCACACCGGCCCTCGGATTGAGGCGGGGTTGACTCGTACACATCACATATGACCCATGGATCGTTGTCCTATAGTTTAAACAGAATCCGAATGCGTTTGGTCTGTTTTCCGTATGCCAGTTGTTGTTTTCACATAAAATCATGTCCATTTCAAATAAAAGTTAGACACTTTGAGTGGTGTCGGCCACACCACGCCTCGGATTGAGGCGGGGTTGACTCCTACATGCCAAAAATGACCCATGGATACATGTCCTAAAGTATCAACAATAGTTGAATGCGTTTGATCCGTTTTCCGTATGTGGTTTTTTTACTTAAAAGCGTATCCATTTTAAACAAAAGAAAGACACTTTGAGTGGTACCGGCCACACCGGACCCCGGATTGAGGCAGGGTTGACTCGTACACGTCACATATGACCCATGGATCGTTTTCCTATAGTTTCAATAGAATCCGAATGCGTTTGGTCTGTTTTCCGTATGCCAGTTGTTGTTTTCACTTAAAATCTTGTCCATTTCAAATAAAAGTTAGACAATTTTAGTGGTGCCGGCCACACCGCGCCCTGGATTGAGGCGAGGTTGACTCATACACGTCACATATGACCCATGGATACATGTCCTAAAGTATCAACAGTATCCTAATGCATTTGTTCCATTTTCCGTATGTGGTTTTTTTACTTAAAAGTGCATCCATTTTAAAGAAAAGAAAGACACTTTGAGTGGTACCGGCCACACAGAACCTCGGATTGTGGCAGGGTTGACTCGTACACGTCACATATGACCCCTGGATCGTTTTCCTATAGTTTAAACAGAATCCGAATGTGTTTGGTCTGTTTTCCGCATGCCAGTTGTTGTTTTCACTTAAAATCCTGTCCATTTCAAATAAAAGTTAGACACTTTGAGAGGTGCCAGCCACACCGCGCCTCGGATTGAGGCGGGGTTAACTCGTACACGTCACATATGACCCATGGATACATGTCCTAAAGTATCAACAGTATCTGAATGTGTTTGGTCCTTTTTCGTATGTGGTTTTTTTTACTTAAAAGTGCGTCCATTTTAAACAAAAGAAAGACACTTTGAGTGGTACCGGCCACACCGGCCCTCGGATTGAGGCGGGGTTCACTCGTACACGTCACATATGACCCATGGATTGTTGTCCTATAGTTTAAACAGAATCTGAATGCGTTTGGTCTATTTTCCATATGCCAGTTGTTGTTTTCACTTAAAATCCTTTCCATTTCAAATAAAAGTTAGACACTTTGAGTGGTGTTGGCCACTACTTCAAAGCACATTTTCCATATCATTTTCCACATGCATAAACATGAAATACATGGCTAACTAAGAAATCTAAGTAAAAAAATAGAAAAATGAGTATCACAGTACCAAGGAATACTAAAGGTCTAAGTACTAGACTAATCATACAATAAGAATCAAGTGCAAAAACAGAATCTGAATGCAACGTCCCTATGAAGCAGAGGAAAACCCCAAAGTAGAAAACCATGTTAAAAAATAAAGAGTTATATAGAATTCAAAAATTTAATGGATCAATCTGCCTCTGATCTGTAGGATCCACTAAAAAGGGAAAGTATAATCATATATTCATTATTCAAGGTCGGTTCATTTACCGCAGTTCCATCTTTTTTTCTTCTACTCGAGCAAAACAATTTTTCTCGAGGGATACGTCCTTCAATATTCATTTTGTGCTTCTGTAATGACATTGAAACAATATAAAGTGAAAGTATAATCATATATTCATTATTCAATAAATCAAATAATTTAAGTAGGATCCACTAAAAAGGGAAAGTCCTAAAGATAAATTATAAACAACTATATCGTACCTACTGCTTCTCATGATCTGCCGTAGTTGTGCGCCCCAAAGTGTGGAGGTATTGCTTTGAATCAATTTTTTTTTTGTTTTTTTTCAGAAGATTCCTAAATAATGATTAATAATTAATAAGATTATATTAATGCAAAATATGAAAACACTCATTTAAATAACTCAAATGAGATTAATACCTTAAATTTGGCAGTCGCCCAATGGGTAATCATTTGGCGATATTGCTCTATCGGGCAGTCATCCACGATAGGTAATGTCTCTAACTCTGTGCCCACTCTATCACACCAGCCATCATACAGCTCGTGCTTATAAGATCTCCAAAGCTCTCCTAGCTCTTTTAAACGTGCTGGTCGTGCACCTTCGCCATCAGGGAAGTTAAACCGAAGCTGAAACCAAATTGATTAGTTCATTTAAATACAAAAATATAATAAATTAAATCCAATAGATTTTTTACCCATATTTGTGCCCACACGTTATCCTTGACTTCGGGTGGCAGAAGTCTCCTAGAGAGAGGGCTGACCGGAATGATATCGGGGTATTTGGCTAGCGTCGCCAAAAAACCCCGACATTGCTGCCCAGATTTCTCAATCATTTGTCCATCAACATTGTATTCAACCATCAACTGTGTCTGGCGGTTCCATACTGCATGCAAACGAGTACGCCCCCTCCCCCGCCTCCTATCTGTAGATGAATCTGTTATTAAAGAAAAATAATATCAATACAAGTTATAATAAAAATAAATTTTGGTATAAAAATTTGATAGAGTTATATAAATATACCTGTGGTAGTCGGATCAATGGGTGCAGAAGCTGAAGGAGTATCCTGTACAGGTGGAGTGTCCCTCAGTGTATTCTCCTCAGCCACATACTGTGTCGCAGCAGGAGTCGAAGAAGGTGGAATATAATAGCCCAGAGATAATTAACCAGAAGCAAAAGATGATGGCATAGACGTCTGGCCAGCTGGTAGTGTAAACATCGGAGGTCTAAATATCTCATATGTTTCTAAAGACATGCCAGGATCAAAATTGGGTGTAGAAGATACATCTGTGGTAGTGGGTCGTCTAACTCTCGCCCCACGAGCCCTCGTACCACCGACCTCAGTACCGGGACCACTAGATGATCGTCCATCACTGACACCACCCTCCCTCCTACAACCAACCTCTCTACTGGGAGCAATATCAGGCTCCTCGTCAGATATCTATCGTCTAGGGGGTGGATCCTGAAAAAAAGTTTGACAGAAAAGTAAACAAATGATATTATAAGTTATTGAAATATTTATATTTGAAATAAAATACTCACAACAGGGATGAGTGGAGGAACACCCATCTGTACCATGCGACGATTATTATCTGTCACATGAAATACCCAGTATCACATTACGCATGTCGGCTACAAATTCAGGATATCGAGCATCAAATCTCTTCCATGCAAATCCATCTATAGGGTGAACCAACTCTTCATTATTCTTTTTTCTCTCGGTGTCATGCCATCGCATTTTTACAGATATTTCATCAGACATGAAAAGGTTCTGTAATCTGGGGATCAATGGAAAGTGCCACATTACTTTTTGTGGCACACGATATGGTGTTCCATCATCTTTTGGCTTCCATCGGGAGGTTCCGCATTTTATACAATCATTTCTTTCAGCAGTTTCCTCCCAAAATAAGCTGCAATCATTCGGGCAAGCATGAATTTTTTTTTTAGAATCCAAGTTCATCAACCAACTTCCATGCCATATAGTGGTTTGAGGGAATATCTGCATCATCTGGAAGTAAGTCCTTCAAGAAGGTAAGAATTTAATCAATTGCAGTATTTGAAATCCCATACATTGTTTTCCCATGAAACAATCGGATTAAAAATTCCAACTTTTTCATTTTATCACATTGCCGATATACTGGAGTCGTCGCAGCATCATTCAATTTTTTCACCCTATCAACATCATCATTTTCATTGGACGCATCATGTGTGCTTGTATCAAAATCTTGTTGGCTGGACATCCTTTCCTTCTCATGATGTCGAATAAATGGAAACCAATCATATATCAAACTCTCCAATTCAGTCCTATCATTTGGATCATCAACATTTTGAGATTCCATTTTCTCTCCATTGTGATACCACACATAATAGTTTGTTTGGAAACCATATTTGGTTATATGATAGCTAACTGCTTCACGGCCCAACCAAGGTCTTCCAACACAATTAAAACATGGGCAGTGTATGCGACCACTATCTGAAGCCTTGTCAAATGCAAAATCTAGAATTATTTTCAAATTATTTTGAAAATCGGTTGAAATCCGATCAGTTTCCTACATCCAACTTCTATCCATTCTGTAAAAAAATCGCAATAAGTCATTTCAAAGCAATTCAATAATATTAAAATTTAATCAAAAAAATATTTACGTAAATGAAAATCGTTTACTCTGTATAAAAGCATAACTGACACATTACTCTATATGAGAATCATATTAATAAATACAACAAAATACAGTGTATATAAGAAAATAAGATACAAAATTTCTAATACCTATATTCAAGGATTGACCAGTAAGATATTAGAAGTGGATCAAGGAATACATAATACTTAAGGGTCATGTTGGGAGGTGTCTAGGGGGTGTGCGGGACTGTCCAAGGGGGGTGTGGCGTGTCCAGGGGGTGCGGGGTGTCTAGGGGGTGGTGGGGCCGTCCGGGGGGTCAGAGGTGTCCAGGGGGTGGGGGCTGTCTAGGGGGGTCGGGGTGTCCATGTGGGCGGGCTGTCCATGGGGGTGGTCAGGTTGTCCAAGGGTGTCAGGGTGTATAGGTATATTTATATGAAAAGAATACCCCCACAATAATCATGCAGCCCTGTCATTAGTCTAAACCCCTAGAACACATAAAAGAAGCTAGTATGGACATTTACTAAAATATTTAACACCATACGAATGAAAATACACTGTAAATATAGTTTGAGAGGATATAATGGTGTGTGTGAAAAAAATGATATTAAATCAATTTAAATGAATATGGAACAAATGAGGGTTTATAATACACTAAGAGTACCTCAAACAATCCAAAACCACTATAGCACCACATATTCAACTTCATGAAACAGGACTTGGAAATCTTACCTACGTCTTTACTGATCAACACCTAATTGGAACACTCTATTTATGGTTCTTGAACACAAGGAAAAAACAATGTTTGGTCTCTACCAACTCAATCACCCCCTTGTAGATCATAATCTCGTTTCCCCTTATACTAAAATGGTCTCACTGGAAGCTACTATTAATACCGGTCCTAAACCATTCATTCTCCATAAAAGAATTATCAAAGAACCATCAGAGGTATCTCTCATATAACCACAACCATATTTATCTATGATGTAACGAAATTCACAGTAATAACTTTTATTCAATAACCTTTTGGTATATAATGTGAATCAACAATGGTTCAATTATATGGTTCATCACATTCCAATTTATTAATCACTCATACATGATAAAAATTGAACATTGACTTTCATTTAATTACAGCCATCATATTTTATTTAATTCTTAACAAGCATAGAAGCATGGAAATTGGAATCTAATAACATTAATTAGTCCCCAAAACTTTTTAATAAATTTAACATGAAAAATAAAACACTTTGAAATCTAAATAATCACTATGAAGTAAAATGAGCTTGGAATTCTATTGCAC
This sequence comes from Viscum album, assembly GCA_963277665.1. NCBI lineage: Eukaryota > Viridiplantae > Streptophyta > Magnoliopsida > Santalales > Viscaceae > Viscum > Viscum album. The sequence continues at coordinate 1,634,364,189 of OY728157.1, read as the reverse complement.
AAGTAAAAACACTCAACGATGGAATATATGAAAAGAATATTAATATAAATTATTAAAACAAGATAATAAAGTAATAATGAATGTTAAAACTAAACATGTGATTGAATTTTATAACATATAATAAAAATTTCTTGGTAATGAAACATGAAAGGCACATCAAAAAATTAGACTACTGTCTAATGCAATCTGTATGGGATGGAATAAGCATGGAATGTAAATAAAGAACGGAAACCTAAATTGGGCGGGAACAGAAATTCGGCTGGAATATGAGAATAGAAATTGGTCTCATCCCACATCAAAATAGAAACTAAAAACTAAGAAAATACCTCATCCTTGGATGGGATGGAGGAAGAGAACCCGAAACACCTCCAAAATCGCCTCCAAAATCGCCCAAGCGCTCCCGTTTAGGGCTCTGGATTGCGAATGGGGGAGAGGATCGGCTACTGCCAATTTGGGGGAAAGTTTTCCCAACGGTTTTTAAAAACTGTTGGTATATAACTCCATCCCAAACCTATACCAACGGTTCCATTGAAACCGTTGGTAAATCTCTACTCCAACAGTTCTAAAACAATTTGAACATACACTTTTAGGGTGTACCAACGGTTTACAGCCATTGGTATAGTGTTTTTTACCAACAGTTAAAGAGAACCGTTGGTATATATTGAAGATGGAATACTATACCAACGGTTTGGAACCATTGGTATTGTGTATTTACAGAACCATTGCACAGCACCCCCACCATTGCACCAGCACCCCCACCTGCATAAAAAGCACCAGAACTATTGCACAGTATTAAAACAGCATAAAAACACCTATAATAACACAAAAAAACACATAAAACCATCAAACTCTTCCAACCATGTGGTGTAATACAATTCCCTATTTCAATCTTCATATGAAAAGAATAATCCAGTGGAGTTGAATAACAGTTTCAATAACTCAAAATGGGTTATGGAAACTTACCCATGGTTCCATGGTGGTTATGAAACTAAATTTGAAAATGGGGTTGGGATACTTACCCATGGTTCCTTGGTGCTTACAAAAGGAGTAAAGTATAGAACTCATTATTTGATTTAAAATTCAGGCAGAACTGAAATGATAACATGTTCATCTTGTGATGGTCTAGAAGAATGGAATTGTAAGTTTTTTGAACTTAGTTAGAATAATATTAATGTTTTTAAGGCTGTGAACACTAAATGGTACAAGTATGGTGCGATCTATTGGTCAAAGTAGGATTCCACCACATCGTAACTCGGATTGAGGTGGGGTTGACTCATACACGTCACATATGACCCATGTATCCTTTTTCTAAAGTATAAACACAATCTGAATGCATTTGATCTATTTTCCGTATGTCAGTTGTTGTTTTCATTTAAAATTAAGTCCATTTTAAAAAAAAGAGGGACACTTTGAGTGGTACCAGCCACACCATGCCTCGGATTGAGGCGGGGTCAACTTTTACACGTCACATATGAGACATGGATCATTGTGATAAATTATCAACACAATCAGAATCTGTTTGGTTGGTTTTCCGTATGTACTTAAGATGTTGTCCATTTTAAACATAAGAGAGACACTTTGGGTGGTTCCAGCCACACCGTGACTCGGATTGAGACGCGGTTGAGTTTTACATGTCACATATGACCCATGGATCCTTTTCCTAAAGTTTCAACAGAATATGAATGCGTTTGGTCGGTTTTCCGTATGTCAGTTATTTTTTTTACTTAAAATTAAGTCTATTTTAAACAAAAGAGAGACACTTTTAGTGGTTCTGACCACACTGTGAATCAGATTGAGGCAGGGTTGACTTGTACACATCATATATGACCCATATATCATTGTTCTAAATTTTCAACAGAATCCGAATACATTTGGTCAGTTTTGTGTATGTCAGTTTTTGTTTTCACTTAAAATTAAGTCCATTTTAAACCAAAGAGAGACACTTTGAGTGGTACCAGCCATACTGCGCCTCGGATTGAGGTGGGGTCAAATCTTACACATCACATATTAGCCATGGATCCTTGTGATAAAGTATCAACACAATAAGAATCTATTTGGTTGTCTTTCCGTATGTACTTAAAATGTTGTTCATTTTAAACATAAGAGAGACACTTTAGGTGGTTCCGGCCACACCATGACTCATATTGAGACGCAGTTGACCTGTACACATCACATATGACCCATGTATCCTTGTCCTAAAGTTTCAACAGATTATGAATTCGTTTGGTAGGTTTTCTGTATGCCAGTTGTTATTTTCACTTAAAATTAAGTCTATTTTAAACAAAAGAGAGACACTTTGAGTGGTGTCGGCCACACCGTGCCTTGGAATGAGGCGGGGTTGAATCTTACACGTTAAAAATGACCCATGGATTGTTTTACTAAATTATCAACACAATCCAAATGCGTTTGTTCTGTTTTCCGTATGTCGGTAGTTGTTTTCACATAAAATGTTGAGGCGAGATTAACTCGTACAACCACTAGGACAGCCCCCCCCCCCGGATTGTGGCAGGATTGACTCATACACATTACATATTACCCATTTATCCTTTTTATAAATTATCAACACAATCCGAATTTGTTTGATCAGTTTTCCGTATGTCAGTTGTTGTTTTCACTTAAAATTAAGTCCATTTTAAACAAAAGAGAGATACTTTGAGAGGTACCGGCCACATCACTCCTCGGATTGAGGTGGGGTCAACTCGTACACGTCACATATGACCCATGGATCCTTTTCCTAAAGTTTCAACAAATTATGAATGCGTTTGGTTGGTTTTCCGTAAGTCAGTTGTTGTTTTAACTTAAAATTAATTCTATTTTAAACAAAAGAGAGACACTTTGAGTGATGACGGCCACACCGTGACTCAGATTGAGGTGGGGTTGACTCGTACACGTTATATATGACCCATGGATCATTGTGCTAAATTTGCAACAGAATATGAATGCATTTGGTTAGTTTTCCGTATGATAGTTGTTGTTTTTACTTAAAATAAAATCCATTTTAAACAAAAGAGAGACACCTTGAGTGGTACCAGCCACACTACGCCTCATATTGAGGCAGGGTCAACTCGTACACATCACATACGAGCCAGTAGTTGCTTTCACTTAAAATGTTGTTCATTTCAAATAAAAATTAGACACTTCGAGTGGTTCCAGCCACACCGCGCCTTGAATTGATGTGGGTTTGACTCCTACACGTCACAAATGTCCCATGAATCGTTTTTATAAAGTATCAACACAATCCAAATAAGTTTGGTAGGTTTTCCGTATGTCAGTTATTTTTACTTAAAATAGTTTCCATTTTAAACAAAATAGAGACTCTTTGAGTGATTTAGGCCACACCGTGCCTCGGATTGAGGTGGGGTTGACTCATATAAGTCAAATATTTCCCATGGATCATTTTCCTAATGTATCAACACAATTATAATGCGTTTTGTCGGTTTTCCATATGCCAGTAGTTGTTTTCACTTAAAATTTTGTGCATTTCAAATAAAAGTTACACTGTTTGAGTGGTTCTGGCCACACCACAGCTCGAATTGATGCGGGGTTGACTCTTACATGTCAAAAATGTCTCATGGATCATTGTGTTAAAGTATCAACACAATCTGAATATGTTTGGTTGGTTTTCCGTATGTCAGTTATTTTTACTTAAAACAGTGTTCATTTTAAACAAAAGTGAGACACATAGAGTGCTATCGTCCACACAGTGCCTCAGAATGAGGCAGGGTTGACTCGTACACATCACAAATGACCCATGGATCATTTTACTAAATTATAAACACAATCCAAATGTGTTTGGTCTATTTTCCGTATGCCAGTAGTTGTTTTCACTTAAAATGTTGAGGCGAGATTAACTTGTACAACCACCTGGACAACCCACCACCCCTCGGATAGCTCCCCACTCACCCTGGACAGCCCCCCATCCCTCGGACAGCCCCCACTCACCCCGGACAGCCCCCACCCCTCGGACAACCACCTGGACAACCCCCCCCCCCACCTGGACACCCCATCCCCCAACACCTGGGAATCCCCATGTAGTCATTATTACAACCATTAATAAACAATTATTAAACTACATCATTTGTCAAAGATAATCATACTGAACATAAATCAATAATATTATTGGATATATCAAGGAAAATGAAGGCATACTATCTTACATCCTAAATTACCACCCACATCCATGATTAATTTCAACAGACCTCTCATTTCTACCAAATCAAAAGAGAAAAACAAAAAACATAGTTGCACATCAATAAAACCAAATCTAAAATTGTTATGGATGACTGCACATGCCTCCATGGCTAGTGAAAAGCACCCCACCATCATAAAAGTGAGTATTGTCCAAGAAAGAGACATAATATACAATGTACATTGAGAACCATATTTAATTGACCCTAAATGCTTTATTATTACAATCATCTTAGGAAGCCAATTATCACTCATGACTAACCATGCCACTATAAACAACCTAGAGTGTATGAGTTTTCTCTCTAATCTCAACAACATCATCACACATTCTTACCATGATGTGAATCATGTGTAATATGAATGATATTAACACAAAATTCCTAGAAATACCAAGCCTTCTAAAAACTAAAAATTTAAGGATGATATTGACACACAATTAATTTTGAATCAAATTTAATTCACTTTACTACTTATCCCAATAGAACAAACTCATACTATAATCACTATATGTGTGCCACTATCAAATCTCAATACACACACCCAAATCAAACAGAAAAAACAATTCATAAACACCCAAATATAAAGAGAAAACCAAACCAGTAGATGTAGATAATTAAAATAAAAGTATCACTTACAGCAAAATGTAGAACTAAGAAATTTTGAAGATGGGTCAGAATGAAGGATTTTCGCAGTAGGGTAAACAGAATCCCAATTCACCTCTTCACCCAATTGAAAACATAAAATCAAAATAGAAGATACATAACATTAAAATTAAAGTATAACTTACAGATTACAAATGATAATCTACGAAATTTTGAAGATGGAATGATTTGGACAGTAGGGTAAAGAGAATCCCACTTCTCTACTTCAGTTTAGGGCTCCAGTCGCTTGGAATGGGGGAGCCCAGGTTCTGTCTATTTCTGGGAAATCTTTCCCAACAGTTTTTAAAAACCGTTGGGAATGAAAAATTTTACCAACGGTTTTAAAAAACCTTTGGTAAAACCCTTTAAAAACTCACTTTTACAAACGGTTTTACAAAAACCGTTGGTATATCTTCATCAAAAAAAAATTTTACCAACGGTTTTGCAAAACCGTTGGTATAACATTACCTCTACATACCTTTACCAATGGTTTTTGAAAAATTGTTGGTATATTCTTGGTATAATCATATACACCAACGGTTTAAGAAAAACCGTTGGTATATATCCGTTGGGAAAACCTATATTTCCAGTAGTGTCCCCACACAACTTTCGCTTACGTATGGGGGGAGGGGCAATATATTTTAATGGTGGATGGGATGATATGCTATATCCAAGTGTCACTATGTATTCTGTAAGGGTAAATATCAATCCATACATAGTTTGCAACGTTCCCTACAAATATTTGGTTCATGCATAGGGATATGCAAGGGAATATTTTATGTAGTGGCTGGGCCGAGATGTCAAATTCAGGCATCACTACATATCCTACATGGGAAATAATCTAGTCGTATGTAGTTCTGAATGTTCTCTATACCGATATGGCTCCGACATAGGAGTAGTGACATTTTTTTCATCTTCTACAGGTGATGAATAAACCACATTTCTCTATAAGTTGTTTGCGTAAGAGAATATTTACCATGGATCCTAAACTCAAATGAGTTATACTCGATGTGAGAAACAAGGGGTTTCAAGGGTTTCCCTCATAAATGTGGGGATATAGAGGATCTAATAGAGGAATTTGAGGGGGGGAAAGATCAATAATTGAGGCATCGCTACGTATCCCACAAGGTAAAGAATCAAGCCATATGTAGTTCTATAAGGGATTGTGTAGTTTATCATCATGAGATTAGGATGATTTGTGCTATACATTTTAATGTATTGCTGCTTGGATGTAATGCTATGAAATTTAGCATCATGCAGTGAGGACATGATTCATAGTTTAATTTCATGTTTTAGGGATGAGTTTATTACAGTTTAACATCATGTGGATATGACTATAACTCATAGTTTGGCGTCATAGAGTTTGGAAAATGACATCACAGTACTAAAACTCATAGTTTAGGGTCATAGTGTTTTTAACATGACATGGAAGTACTATAACTCATAGTTTAGGGTCATAGAGTTTGGAACATGACATGGAAGTACTATAACTCATATTTTATGGTCATGAAGTTTGAACCATAAAATCTTGGTACTAGAACTCATAGTTTAGGGACATAGATTTTGGATCATGATATCAGAGTACTACAACTCATAATGTAGGGTCATAGAGATTGTACCATGACATGACAGTAATACAACTCATAGTTTAGTTTCATAGAGTTTGGACCATGAAATGGAGTACTATAACTCATAATTTCGGGTTATAGAGTTTGGACCATGACATGGAAATACTATTACTCATAGTTTAGAGTCATAGTGTTTGGACCATGACATCAGTGTTTCTATTACATGAAATACTTATTCAAAAGTTTTGCATTTGTGGGAGCTGTGATGAGATGTACATCCTTTGATATCAAGGTGTATGCTCCATTACAATAGAACATATGTATGACATATGGTCCCTCCCACTTTGGTTCAAGCTCTGGGTGCTTCATCCCAAGTATCATCGGGGTTCTAAGGTCTAACACCATCTCTCATTTGAGTAAAGATCGAAGGAAAACCTTTTTTAAGGCTCGTGCAATCCGATTTTGGTAGATTTCCAAATGGTGTAATGTGTCTAGCCTTTTCTCATCAAGTTGCTCCAGCTCATCAAACCATCTCTAGGATTTCCATTCCATAGACAATTGATTAAAAACGGCCACATGAAGTGATGTCACTTGAATATTGATAAAAAAACTTCCTCTCCCCCATATACTAGTGAGTAAGGCGTTCCCTAGGTGCCAGTGCGGGTCACGGTCCGGTACACCCACAAAAAATGAAGTAGCTTGTCTGGCCATGATTTATTATCCTTATCTACCATCTTTTGGAATATGTTGGACAGAGTGTTATTGAAACCCTCTATCTGACCATTGGTTTTTGCGTGGTATCATGATGAGTTGCTGGCTTTTATTCCATACTCATGGTATAATTTGTCCAACTCAGCATAGGAGAAGTTGGTGTTGTTGTCCATCAGTATTGTATGAGGGACACTAAATCTAGTAATGATATTGCCCTTCACAAAGATAATGATCTTTTTCACCATATCTTCTTTAATGGGTATGCATTTTGCCCATTTGGAAAAGAATTTGGTTGATGTGGGTATAATATTTAATTATCTTGCTATAGAAGGGGGATATGGTCCCACAGCGTGCACCCCCCAGGTGGAAAATTGCCACGAGTACCTAGCTATATGAAGTAACTTCAGGGTTCGGTGAATAAAATTGGCATGAACTTGGCAGGAATGACACTTCTTGGCGAATATGGAACAATCCTATATCATAGAGGGTCAGTAATACCAGAGCCTTCGGATTTGATGAGATATCTTGGTTGCTGATTGGTGCGCTTCAGAAGATCTGGTGTGCACTTTTTTCATGAAGGCAACAGTCTCTTCTCCATCATTGCACCCGAGAAGGACTCTATCTAGGCCTTGTTTGTAGAGAAATTTTTCTTGGATTACCCCATTGTACATGAAAAATTTGACTACTTGTCTTTGGACTTATTTCCTTCCAGCCATATTTGGTGGGAGTTCCCCCTTTTGAAGGTAATTTGAAATGGGTGTCATCCAACCGGTGGTGTGACCATGAAGCTCTGAAACATGGCTAATTTTTTCAATCTCCTCTGTATTGTTCTAGATAAATAGAAAGACCATTTGAAAATGGAAAATACTAATGACTGTTTCATCCCATTATAGATCAGCCAAGGTTGTGGATACATTTTTCAATGCATAGGCTAGAGAATATTGTGACTGAGGGACGTAGGTCAGCATTGGTTCTGATTGGAATTATGCCATCAGTTCTTCAACATGATTCATCAAGGGGGTAATACTTATTTATTAATTGCATAGTCACCATTGACCCCTTTGATGAATAGATCTAAATCACCTTTTATCCTTAGGTGTTTGGATTGTGCATGAAGTGCCAATTCTAGGCCGGCAATGAGGTCCTAGTAATCTGCTTTATTGTTTGTGCACACTTCTGAAAGCAGGAAAGAGTAAGGCAAGAAGACCTTTTAGGGGATATGAGTATAAACCTCAAACCTACCTTTTTTAACTTGGAATCCTATGTCATTTTCCCTGTTAGGCTTCTTAAAGCACCATCGAAGTACATTTCCCATGTCTGGGGGTCTTCTGGGATGGAGAACACTTCTTCAACCAGATGTTCAGAATTCAACGGTGTTGTTTCGTCTGAGGGGTGATCTTCCAAGAAGTCTACTAATGTCTATCCTTGTATGTCCTTCTGGGGTACGTACCCTATGTCAAACTTTTGTAGGATGACCTCCCATCATGATAGACATCCAGTTAGCATGGAATTATTGAGGATATATTTGAGCAGGTTGCAGTGGGAGACTAGGTGGACCTCATGGTGCAGCAGGTAAAGCGTTAGTGTTGGAACCACAAATATTAGGTCCAATCAATTCTTTTAAATTTTTGAATATTTATTTTCATCATCAATAATTATTCAGAAGAGGTAATAGAGGTTTTTCTCACTGTCGGCATCATTCTGTTGCATGAGGATGGAGCATAATGACTATTCCAAGGTAGTTACATATGAAATGAGTGGTCTCCCCTCAACTGCCAGAATCATCACCTATGGGATTAAGAGATATATTTTTATATTGTCAAATACTTCTTGGAAATCGTTATTCCACTCATACATAACCACTTTATTAATTAAACTGGTGAAAGGTAATCATTTACCCACAGGGTTGGCTATGAAGTGTCGGATATAGGCCAGGTGCCCCTAGAGACCTCTCAAATCAGTGAGGTTGCGAGGTGGGGACATGCCAAGGATATATTTTGTCTTCACAGGGTCGACATTGATTCTACAATGCCATATGATGAAGCTGAGGAATTTCCCAGAGGTAATGCCAAAGGTTCACTGTAGAGGATTCATCTTTAAACTGTGATGTCACAGTTTGTGAAATATAATTTCAAGATCATCCAGGTGATTTGAGAACTATTTGATTTAACCATCGGGTCGTCGACATGAAAATCGATGAATTTTTCTAATAAGGGCATGAAAATGAGATTCATGCCACATTAATATGTGCCATTGTCATTTTTTAGACCAAAGGGAATCAGCTTATAATAGAACACTCCCTGAGGGGCCCTAAAAGTAGTATATTCTTCGTCCCTTTGATCCATCCAGATCTATTTGTATATAGAATATCCATACATGAAATGGATGGCCTCATATTCTGCGGTTACATCGATCAATAATCATGTGATCGGGACTGAGAAATCATGTTTCAGGAAATGATGATTATGGTCCCTAAATTCAATGTAGATTCAAATCTATATGTTCTTATTTTTAATAGGGGTTGTGTTTTCCATCCATATCGGATATTAGACTTCTCTTATGAAGTTGGATCTGATTATAGTTTCAACATTAGCCTCTATTTTGGTAGCATGCATTAGGTGGGTCCTTCTGGATGCCTTCTTGTAGCCACGATGATCTTCTCATAAACCCAGAAGACGAGTGGTGACCTCAGGATTGAGGCTTGGAATTTCTGCGTAGTTCTAGAAAAACACATCATAATTCTTCCTTAGGAAGGATGTATATGCATCCTTCTACTTAATATTAATAGCCACACTGATCAGAGTGGGTCGCGGGTCATCTTCGGTTCCTAGGTTTATCTTCTTAATTTCATTGATTGTGGTGGAGACACCTTCATAGAATGCAGGAGGGGAATATTTGAGGTCTTCCTCTTCTTCTTATTCTTATTACTCTTCTGATGGGTAGAGGATTCTTAAGATGAACTCTCTAATATTGGGATAAAAATCATCTTTTTCCATAGTGAGTAAGGAGAGGGCAGTTTGGGGTCCCGAGGATGGGTCAGGAACATCTTTGGTAGGGCTTTTCCTATCATCATAGGATTCTTCCCATTATTCTATGTCTTTAGACCTGGTGGTTTTAATAGAGATCATGAAGAAAATTGAGTCTGTATTCGAACATGCACTTATTTATTCAAATTGGTTGATGGGTAATACAAAATATTCCCCATGATACTGGAGGCAGTCGGCGAGATCCATTTCCAATCCATTTGGAGTAGTAATCCAATCAATTTCATTGTCTAGAGACTGCTTCTCTTATAGTTCATAGAACCCTACGTTGATGCAATGCATCTAATAGGACTCAAATAGGGATTTATCATCATGAAATTTCCTGTTTGTTCCATTATTGCAATATTTGACGCACTTATGGTATGATGACGGAATTGTAGCATGATGATGTAGGTAGGGCCTCCCAAATAGAATTTTGAAGGCCGTACTTTGTCTTACTACCAGGAACTCAGAATCTGACATGAGGTCTCCAAGCTAAGTTTTAATATTGATTCATCCCAATGGTTTCTATTTTCTTTTTCATATCCCAACAAAGTTGTGGTGAAGGGTGTCAAGTTGTCTTCATCATAGCCCAGCCAATGAGGCATTCGCAGCGGGAGGATGTTGACTACAGAGCCATTGTCAATGAAAATCCTTATCATATCAATTCTATTTATCTTTCTAGACACATATAAGGGTTTTATGTGCCCTTTTATGATGGAATCTTCATCCCTGTCTATGATGGAGATGACAACATGACATTTTTTTGGGATTGGTCTCCATCTGATAGACTTCGGCTGCTACTACTTCAGCTTCGAATTCCTAGGGGCATATTATAGCTTCGATGAGCACCTCCCTAAGATATTCAGGAAGACATAATGCATAGAGGATTGAAAATATAGCTAGAACTGAAGCCAGGTTCTTTAGAATATCATATTTATACTCTAAAGGTCAGTGCTTCCCAAATTGAGGTTTCTATTCCACAGACACTTTGGGAGCTTGAAATTTGGGAATATATGGTTCAACCTTTGTGATAGGGGAATGTATAACTATAGTCCTTTCTGGTTTTGGTCAAACTGGTCCACCCATACACCTTGGATGATTTGATATTTGATCTTCCTTCGACGGATACTCCAAGATAACTGGGCTTGTATTTATTCCAATGGGGTCAGAAGAGCATTCTGGTTCCCGTTATGTCTGTTGGATGGTCCTTCTGTGAGTTTCTGTGATGTCAATAGTTTTATTTATGGTGTGGCATGGAATTTGACTCCTACCACGATCAGGACTTCCAGGAAACCTCCAGCCTCTGCAGACTCTTCCTCTGACTCTCTGTTTGGGTGCGGGGAATTCAGGCCTATGACCATAGTCTCTGTCGGAAAAGGGGCCCATCAAGTGAATTATATTAATGGAGCCGAAAATCAATTCTTGATCCGAAAATATTTCTATATGACTGCCTCCTTTTGATGGGAACATTTGGAGGTGTGGTTCTCATTATACAATTTAGATGGGTGGTGCCCAATGTACCATGTTTGTTGGTATAAAGTTCGAAAGTGTCAACACTAACTTCAGATTTGGTGTCATCCCATTTTCTTGCTTCTTCTTTCTACCCCTCTATCCCTTAGAGGAATTTTAGGCTAAGGATGACGGCAGTGTTGAATCTAGAGATTTTGGGGGCATGTTTGATTGTTTCTAGTACACTTGGAGGATGTCATGAACCCATTTTACAGTTTTTTGAGTCATCCAATTGTCAAATTTTTTCTTCTTCTTACTGGAACTGTTTTTCATTCCTCTTCCTCTCTTGAGTATGAGGTGGAAACATATTCCACTTGTGTTGGTGGAGGATCCAACTTAACATTCCAAGAATCCACCATCTTTTGTAGGAGATCAATGAAGATGAAGAATTCCTAGATGATGTGTCTCTGTATCTGGTGATAGGGTTAATAAGTTGGATGGTCATTAAGACCCACTTAATTGGATCACTTTGTCACTGGTAGCTAGAGAAAGTTTCCATTCATGGAGGCTATAAAATATCCATGAACCTGGTCATCTCTGAATGAGTAGAATTTATTTCATCATTCTTGAAACCAATTTCTGTTAGCACACCATCACTCATCTTGCTGGGGTGGGGGTGGTTGTTGGAATCCAGGGGGTCCAACATGGTTTGGTGGAGGCCTAGAAACTAGAGCTGGTGTTGAGGGTTGATTAAGTGTGACAGAAGTCACTTCATATTTTCCCACTCTTTCCCTAGGGCTAATTAGGCCACTCGGGACTTGAGATTGGTCTATTGTAATGAGTCTTCTATCCTTTGGGCCATGGCAGAGAAATCTTGGAACCCACTTCTATACATTACCATGATGAGTGGTTTTCGTAATTTATCATGAATATTATCAATGAACATATCAATAATTTCATCTTGGGGATGTGTCCGGTTCAGGGAATACATCATACCTTTCCATCTAGAAATGAAGCCAAATACTCTTTCATTATCTCATTTCCTACATTTCATGAGGTCACTAACCACTGTCTTAGGAAGCATTGAATTGAACTCAAAGAGAAACTATTTCCCGATGTCCTCCCAGCCTGTGATTGAGTTAGCTGGCAATCTAGTATACCATATGAAGGTCAAGCCCTACAGGGTTCATAAAAAGTATCTGAGTTTTACTTTTTCTTGCTGCTCTGTAGTTCCCATCATGGGGTCACAATAAGAGGTGTAGTGCATTAAATGTTGTTTTGGGTCTCCCAAGACATTGAATACTGGGAATATGAGGGTTCCAAAGATTGGTGGTGGTGGAAAATTGCTTACCCAATTAGGGTAGGGTTGTTCTCTATTTGTATTAGAGCACACTTCCCCTCCATGGATTTTAGTCGAGCTGTTAGTTTCTCGACAGTGTTCAAGATCCCTTGAGGCATATCATGTTGAGCTTGAGCTTGGTATGGTTTAACAGTGGCCAAATATTGGTGTTCCTATCATGCTAGAATTTTATTGTGACCACTTTTTGTATAAGGTTGTATTCGTTGTCAATAGTTGTCAATGAAGATCAAAATGAAGGAGATTAATAAGTACTCCAATGAAATGGAGGAATGGAAATTCAGATGATTCTTGTACTGATCATAAGTTCAAAGAACTTGTGTCAAAGGTGACACATTGTTTACAACAGTGAATAATGGTGTGGTATAATCCATCTGAGGAAGATTAATGAAGAATGGAGATTTTATAAAGACCATGCAAATATTCATGATTGCATGAGAACCATTCAAGACACTTCTTGAAGAATAGAATCGTATAATTTGCATGAAGTAGAGAATGACGGTTGAAGAAGAACACAAAGTGCAAGGGATTGGAATTCTGATGATGCTAAAACTGATCTATCAAAGGATATATATCACGATAGTGACGTTTGTGATGAATGAAGAAGAGTTGCTGAGGAAGGAAAATCACAGAAAAGTAGTTTTTTTTGAGGTAATTGTTCTTGTTGACAGATAAAACAATGACACACAACTTTGTTGACAAAGGGGATTTCATGGTGGCATGTCGAGTTCAAGGGATGTGGTTAACGATCCATGTTTGAATCAAGAACGCCGACAAAATAATGGATGATCTGGAAGAGGTACAAAAAGAACAGATACAAGGTGTCACCGTTTAAGGGACTTGCACGCCTTGTAATTGAAGGCTTAGAAACTTGCGCGCCATATGTTTTTTAAGATCAGAACATCAAAATATGACAAAGGGATAAGGGTCGCGCAAGTTTTGGGTTAGGTCATGCAAGTGACTAGCTCAGAAAAAGGGACTTATGCACCGTTGACTTGAAAGAGAGGAGACTTGCACACCATATGTTTTTCGAGATCAGAACTTCAAAATATGGCAAAGGAAAGAGAGCCTCCAAAGTATTGAAGTTGGTCACGCAAGTGATTTGAAAAGTGTTTTTGGAAAATGGACTTGCGTTCTGATTACTTGGAGACTTGGGAACTTACGCGCCTGTTGTTTTTCAAGATTAGAACATGAAAATATGGAAAAGGGAGAAGGGCGCACAATTTTGGATATTGGATGCACAAGTGACTTGAAAGGGCAGAGACTTGCATGCTGAAACTTGTGCGCCGAGGGGAGACTTGTGTGTCATCGTGTTTGGTGTCCAAATTCCTATAAATACAGGTCGACCCCTCCTCATTATTCACAAGCTCAACACTTAGAGAAAATCAGATCTCCCGTCGTGCAGGTGTGCAGGTCGTGCAAGTGGTGTGTAGGTCGCGCAAGTGTAAGTTGTGCGATAGTTGTTTGTTGCGCGTCCGAGGAGGTTTGGGAGTAAAAGGTATTGGGTTGTGTAAGTTTAAAGTTGAAGGAGTGAGAGTCACGCAAGTGGCTGAGGTGAACATGCATGCTAGTTTGGACTTGCACACCGAGACTTTCGTGTCGTCAAGAGACTTGCACATTGGGCTTGGGGAAGAGCGCTAGGTTTTGCTGAAGCCCTCCGGTCTTTTTTGGAGCTGCATGAAATATAAAATATTTCCCGATAACTTCAGTGCAAAGTGAGATTAAAGAGGAAATATAAATTATACATTCATGATCTCTTGCATACATGGAGAACTGATTCTGACAATGTCAAGTAAGCTGAGATTCATTTATTGACCAATCACATAAGTGGTTGTGATTAAAGAAAACAAAGACAAGAGGATCTAGTGCGTTCAGTCATTGTGATAAAGAAAAAGGATTGTACTGAAAAGATCATCAACTCAGAAACCTGATGAAAGAAATGTCTCATGTGGAACATGAGACAATGAATTTCATGTATATCAATTGAAGAGACCTTCATGTCTATAAACTGAGTGGGACTTCACCAAAGGAATTGAGCCAGGAGGAGTCAACGGAAGTGACCTGAGGGACGCAGTAAGCTATCCATAAACTTTTGTAAATGTAGTGATCCTAGAACAGAGTGACTATTCCTGAACCGTTGTAATCCCCATCTAGTGAAGATTAGTGGAATTTGGTATGACTAGAAACTTGTCAGCATATGATCCTTGGATGTATCCCTTAGTGGTGAACCAAGTAAAAATTGATGTGTCAGCTCTTTGCATATGAATTTTTTATTAATGATCATATCCATCATACATGTTTAACTATTTCCTACCAACATGGGAACAAGATCCTTTTTTTGAAAGAAAAAGTTGACACCCTGATTCACCCTTCCCCTCTCAGGGTGTCTCGGGGTCCTACAAGTGGTATCATAGGGTGGTTCACGTATTTTGGATACTCTACAGTAATTCTATTCAGAAGAGGATTTGAGTTTCTTTCCTAAATTCAAACAATGAAGTGCAGTCTTGATTAAGATTCAGTCATTTCTAAGAAGAATCCTACATCCAATAAGACCATGACAAATAGTAAAAATAAAGAGAAGAAGCAGTTGAATAAGTCCCTCATATCCAAAGGAGATGCATTGTCTAGTTCTCCATGTCTTTCCAATAGTGAAGAAATATCTGGCTTGGAAAGTATCGAGCAGGTGGATCAGGTTCCTACCATAGGAAAAGAAGACACTTGTATCCTAGGTGATCAGGAGAAATCAATAAGCTATCAGCATGATATTTCTAAAGAAAGAGTTAGTCCTGTTTTTATAATATTTCAATGCATGCAGGCTGAGATCAATCGATTGGAAAGACAAGCTGATAATTTGGAAAAGGGCTTGGAATGAAAAATTCTTGAATGCTTAAAGCTCACCAAACAGATTAAAATATTTGATGAAATAGAGGGAGTCAATAAGACTCTAAAATAAAAGATACATGAATTTGAAGCTAAGCTGAAGAAGTTCACTCAAGTCAAGAGTTTTTATTTGGAAGAAACTTCCAAGAGGTTCAAGGAACTTGACTCTTTGTTACAAAACAAAGATAAGATGCATGATGATGAAGTTGAAAGATTGAATAAGACTTGTGAAGAGAAGATGGTCATGATTGAAGATCAAAAGATCATCCTCAATATTGAAAGTAAAAAATTGGAATCCCAACTGACAAATCTTGAGGAGACACATATTGAGACTTCACAAAAGAATGAAACAGAATCATTTTTTACTGGTACTCAATGCTCATTGGAGGATACTAAAGCTGAAATACCTTCAACATGTGACAATAATATTACGACAACTCTTGATTATCCATATCAAGAAACAATATTCGTTGCTATTCAATGAACACTGGAGGATGCTAAAGCCAAAAGATCTCCAACATGTGATAAGAAGATCATGACTTCCCTCATTGATCTATCAAAATAAACTGAGAAAGTGAAGGTACCATCCAAACTATCTTGTACTCATGTTTCTAAATACATTCCCACAATCAGTGCATGCTGGAAGAAAAATTATAAACAAGTATGGATGATGAAAAGTGAGGAGAAGAAACCTACCACCATGTCTAGGGTGGATATGAAGAAAAAATTGAAAGATGGTTCCCCAGATAGAGAAAAGAACATTATTAAGAAGGCCCAACAACCTAATACAGAATAAACAAAGAAGAAACGATTTTTGGGTCAATGTTGGTGCTGCAACAGATTTGGGAATTGTTCACTAGATTGTTGGTACAATCCCTTTAATGAAAAAGAACAAATAAAGCCTGTATCAAAGGGAAGAAATCCAGATAAGAAGAAGCAAAATCTTCAGGTCCAGAAGAATCTATTTACAACTAACAGATTTGGAACGCTTGATACCATCTGTGATGTATGCAACGACAGTGGTCACAAGGTAAGCACATGTCTATCTCAACATGCTTTCACTGTTGATAAGAAAAGAAGACCTCTGATGTCGTCTAAGTATGAAGCAAGTACCTTGGGAAGAAATCAGACGAATAGTGTGAACACACATTTCCCCAAGAAGATCTCAAGTAGGGAAGATGAGAAGACCTAGGATTTTAGATCCATGAAATTAAAGTGTCATTCATCTAAAAGAAAAACTAAGTGGGATGAAACTCAGATGAACCCATGTGGAAGATCCAAACCAACTACAACAGTTCCAAATGACATATTGGTCATCTGGCCATAAGATTTGAAATGAGTGAGGAAACTTGAATATGAAAAGGCCAAGGCCGGTGAGAAAGGAAAATAAAAACTTTCACATGATGAAGACAAAGTGCAGGAGATATTTCAAACCAAGAGAAACACACGTGTCAAAGAAGTTCTGTGTCAGAGATGTATGAGATCGGGTCACACTTTAAACGGTTGTATAACCTTAATAGTAGAGAAAGAAGCAGTCCTTAATACGAGTAATAATGTATCATATATGATGGCTATTAAGCAGAACAATTATCCACACAAATAAGAAGAGAATGTGAAAATATCCATGCCACATCAACACATATTAGAACATATGTTCAAATGTGCAGGCGTGAAGACTGGAGTGAAAAGAAAAAATTGGTTGAGAAAAGAACCTCAACCATTCACTTCATATTGCTGAAGCAAGGAAGAACCACCTTATTCCCTTAATCATTTGGGTATTGTATTTGTGCTAATAAGGCAGGGAATTGAAGGTGAAGCATGATCTCAGGGGGAGAACCTGAGAAGTAGTGAATGATGTCAACTCTTGATAGCTGAGCTGAATAAGTTTCCATCATTGGAAGATTATTTAATTGATATTCAAACATTAAGATGATGAAGGATCACTCTTGATGAATACAATGAGGAGTGTTTCCCTTGAGGGGGATAAAAATGAAGAATCTTCCAAAATCATTGTTTCAATTGGTATCAACTCCAACTGGTATTAAATGCAATTACTCTGTAAATTTCTTAAAGAACATGTCATTGTTGAAGGTATGTCATTTCTTAATCTCTCACCCTTGGTTACTTAGAACAAAGATCATTCTACAAAGGGGAGTAACTAAATTTATCCGTGACATAAGAAGAATGGAAGTGCCCTAAGGCCACTGATCCTTCCAATTGCACTTGAATGTTTTTGATCTGTTTAATGATGTGAGTTCAGGAGATTCAGGTTGATTATTCCCTATCACATTTGATCTCTTTATCCTGAAATTATAGTGTTAAATCCTTGAATACAAAATACATTAGTCCTCATCTCATATGGTATCATGATTTGTAAATAATGGACAACCTTGTTTTCTAAATCAAATCTTCTTGTTTTCTACATCGAGCATTGCTCAAGTAGACTTAGAGTGAAATGATTAATGAAACATTTCTTAAGTATATATTGATACCCTCCATACCATGAGATTTGTATTTATTGCCAATAAGGGGGAGAGAAAGTGAAATGAACGTTTGAAAAGAAAAGTTGATTGAAGAGAAGATTCTCATTTTGACATTGACGAATTTATTTCAGAAGATATGTAAGGTATTGACAAAAAAATACAAAGGGGGAGATTTTTGGGACCACTTTGTGTATAAGGTTGTATTTTTTGTCAATATTTTTCAATGAAGATCAAAATGAAGGAGATCAAGAAGTACTCCAACGAAATGGAGGAATGGAAATTCAGATAATTGTTGTACTGATCATAAGTTCAAAGAACATGTGTCAAAGGTGACACATTGTTTACAATAGTGAAGAATGGTGAGGTATAATCCATATGAGGAAGATTAAAGAAGAATGGGGATTTGATTAAGACCATGCAATTATTCAGGATTGCATGATAACCATGCAAGAGACTTCTTGAACAATAGAATTGTATGATTTGCATGAAGTAGAGAATGATGGTTTAATAAGAAGACAAAGTGCACGGGATTGGAATTATGATGATGCTAAAACTGATCTATCAAAGGATATATATCACGATAATGAATTTTTTGATGAAATAAGAAGAGTTGTTGATGAAGGAAAATCACAGAAAAGGAGTTTTCGTAGGTGATTGGTCTTTTTGACAGAGAAAACAATGACACAAAAATTTGTTGACAAAGAGAATTTCATGGTGGCATATCGAGTTCAAGGGATGTGGTTAACGATCCATGTCTGATTCAAGAACATAGACAAAGGAATGGATGATCTGGAAGTGGTAAAAAAAGAACAGATATAAGGTGTCTCCGTTTTCCAGTGTTTGCCAAATTTTTGGGCCTTAAAATTGACAAATGAAGAAAAGTGGTTTTTGGAAAAGCGACATGTGTGTCCTGTACTCGAAGGCTTAGAAACTTGTGAGCCATATTTTTTTTAAGATCGGAACATCAAAATATGGAAAAGGGATAAGGGTCGCGCATGTTTTGGGTTTGGTGGTGCAAGTGACTAGTGCGGAAAAAGGTACTTGCACGTCGTTGACTTGAAGGAGAGGAGACTTGCGCGCCATATGTTTTTCAAGATCAGAAATTCAAAATATGGAAAAGGAAAGAGAGTCACGCAAGTATTAAAGTTGGTCACGCAAGTGATTTGAAAAGTGTTTTTGGCAAAAGGACTTCTGCACCGACTACTTGGAGACTTGGGAACTTGCGTGACTATTTTTTTTCAAGATAAGAACCCGAAAATATGGCAAAGGGAGAAGGGCACCCAAGTTTGGAAGTTGGTCATGCAAGTGAATTTCAGGGGCAGAGACTTGTGTGCCAAAATATGTGCACCGAGGGGAGACTTGCGCGCCGTCACGTAGGCTGTCCAAATCCCTATAAATACAGGTCGACCCCTCCTCATTCTACATGAGCTCAACACTTAGAGAAAATCATATCTCCTATTGCGTAGGTGTTCTGGTTGCACAAGTGGTGTGTAGGTCGTGCATGTGTAAGTTTCTTGACAGTCGTTTACTATGCCTCCAAGGAGGTTTGAGAGTAAAAGGGATTAGGTTGCGCAAGTTTGAAGTTGAAGGAGTGAGAGTCACGCAAGTGGTTGAGGTGAATTTTCGTGATGGTTTGGACTTGTGCACTGAGACTTGCACACCATCAAGAGACTTGCATGTTGGCCTTGGGGAAGCGCACCAGGTATTGTTGAAGTCCACTGCTCTTTTTTGGAGCTTCACAAAAGCTGGAAGATTTACCGATACCTTTGGTGAAAAGTGAGATTAAAGAGGAAATATAAATGATACATGAATGATCACATGCATGCATGGAGAAATGATTCTGACAATGTCAAGTAAGTTGATCTTCATTTATTGAGAAATCACAGAAGTGGTTGTGATTCATGAAAATAAAGACAAGAGGATCTAGTGTGTTCAGTCATTGCACTAAAGTAGAAGGATTGTACTGAAAAGAGCATCAACTCAGAACTCTGATGTAAGCAATGTCTCATGCTGAATAGGATACAAAGAACTTCATGTCTATCTTTTGAAGAGACCTTCATATCTATATACTAAGTGGGACTTCACCAAAGATAGTGAGCCAGGTAGAGTCAATGGGAGTGACCCGAGGGACGCAGTGAGAAATCCCTGAACTTTTGTAAAGGCAGTGAGCCTGGGACATAGTGACTGTTCCTGAACTTTTTTAATCCACAACTAGTGAAGATTAGTGAAATTTGGTATGACCAGTAACTTTTCGGCGTATTCTCCTTGGATGTAGCCCTTAGTGGTTAACCAAGTAATTTTTTTTGTGTCACCTCTTTTCATATGAATGTTTCATTACTGATCATATCCATCATACATATTTAACTAGTTCCTACCAACATGGGAACAAGATCCTTGTTTTTGAAAGAAAATGTTGACACCCTGATTCACCTCTCCCCTCTCAGGGTGTCCTGGGGTCCTACAAATTTGGTGTGGATACTCAGCTGGGGTTATCCTTTGTGGGTTTTCCATAATATATTCTGTCTACCTTCCCAGCTGGGGGAAGTCCTGATTTCCTTATAGGGCTGGGTTTATGTAGGTTTCTGGTCGTAGTTCTAGATTGGATGGGCCTATGAGCTTGACTTCTTTAACCAGGATGAGTTCCTATGGAAAGGGAACCTCTTCTGGGAATACCTAATATTGTTTCGTAGAGGGGACACATCTGGAAAGGTATCTCTCTCAGTGCATCTCTTCATTAATTAACTTGAGATATTTCATTTCTTTATCCATTTTGGTGAATCTTTCCTTGAGAGTGAGGGACACATTCTTACGGTGAGGATGTGGTTGTTCATAAACGACCTTGGATTTATTCTTCTACTTGTTGGTGTTTTGTGAGGGAGGTAGTGACGGATTAACTGAGGGGGCACCAATATTTAGGACCTCTCTATGGTTTCTGGTGTGCACACCATCAGGCTCGGTGTGGGATGCCTCTGGGAGGGAACCATCTTCCTATGTGGATTATCCCTTTGTATTATTTTCTATTAGATTCTTGGGGTTGATATTTACCAAGTTCACTGATGCATATCGTATT
The DNA here is from genome assembly GCA_963277665.1 of Viscum album. Taxonomy (NCBI): domain Eukaryota; kingdom Viridiplantae; phylum Streptophyta; class Magnoliopsida; order Santalales; family Viscaceae; genus Viscum; species Viscum album. The sequence continues at coordinate 1,634,342,816 of OY728157.1, read as the reverse complement.
GGGGGTGGTGTACCTGGTTCTTAATGGTAGGAAGGATTTTTGCATCCTTTGTTGGACTTTCTCCGTCCATTATGTCATATACTTCAAGTTTCTTGGTAATGATTGACCCAAAGGGATCCCTGATCTGACCTCATAATCCACCTTTTTCATGGAGGGTATGAACCATGAGATAGGGTGGAATGAGTGACTCTTACACTCCTCGTTCTTCCTAACCGAGAGAAGACACACGTCCACTGTATGAGAATTTAAGGTAAAAATTCCCCCAACCCTATGGGATGGGGATGTTCCCACTCTTCCGTAGATGCATTACATCATGTATTGGTTGGTGTTATGGGGTCATTTTGTTTTAAAATTTCCCCTAGCCCAGTGGGCTGGGGTTGCTCTTGCATCGCGGCAGTAGCCACCGCTACTTCCAATTTTTCGATTTCACATACTTCCGTGTGGGTGTGATCCAGCTATGGAATTGGGCATGCATGGAGTATATGGGATTTTGAAGACATTAGCACTGCATGATGGTTGGATTCCCTTAATTAGGAATCCAGATGGATGTTCTTATTTTCATGAATCAGAATCTTTTCAATGGATTGATCTCTTCTGTCCTGACACTTTTGAGACTTAATCTGGGCCAATTTTTGTTGAGTATCCCATATTTCCTATGTAGGAATTTCATTTTATTGAATACTTTTGGTAATGACATTGCAATATGTCATTTCCAATGAGGTTTTATAGACGGGATGCAGGGTGAAGTGTACATCCACATGTTCTCCCTATCCTTGAATATGAACTCCAGTCAGGTCATCTTCAATGAGGTGACACAACCGGTGCAGTGTATGGAGGAATGCCAGTTAAAGGTTTTTCTTTCACCTTTCTAACTGTGGGTGCTGTGTGGATGGGAGGGCTTCCAGCTCCATTAGATGGAAAATCTTTCATGACATGTTGACATGGTCTGCATACCCTTCGCAGGGTAGAAAATTTTCTTTCAGATGACAAAGATTCATCCATATATTGAGGAGAATGTCATGGATACATTCCCCAGACAACTCCTCTAGTATGTCAAATTGAGAAGTGGTTGTAGGATAATAAATCACTGGTATATTATCCTTAGCCAGTGGTCTTCTCACAAGAAACATATCCTACTATTGTTCTTTTGGGGGATCCTTTACTTGATATTCCCTTTTGACTACTTATTAATAATTTCATTCCAAGAGTCTAGGCTGGTGGGAGCCTAATTGATATGAGAATCGTTTGAGGGTGGCTTAGAAGATGATCGTGGCCCCGGACCATCGTCCGGTGGAGAAAGGATATCACTCGTCATAGAAGGAGTGCCTGATATGTTTGACTCAATCTTTCTATAAACCTCAACATATGAGAGATTTCTCAGATTTATTTCGGAAAGGGGAGAACATTTTTTCTAGTATTAATTTTGATTTTGTAGAGGACCTCTGCAATCGGTGCCGCAATTTCAAGGGATACCATTGCAACTCGATGCCCGACCACAGGGAGGTTCCCTATGGCATATACCCTAGGAAGGACCTTCCGGGTGGGTTGCAGTAAGGGGAGGACCTTCTTGATGCTTGATGTCACTAAAGAGAGGACCTTCTCGATAATTGATATGATGGAGAGGAATACTATCACAGCTTAATACTTCACTACAGGGATAATTTCTACAGCATACATCTTGGGGAGGGCCTTCAGGATGTACTGCAATAGGGGGAGGACATTATCGTTGCTTGATGTTTCTAGGGGGATGACCTTCACAACAACCACCATTGTAGGGAGGGCCTTCACAATTACTATCATCATGATAAGGAATACCATAATGAATCGACGCATGACAGTAGGAAGAAGCATATCTGCAGCGTATACCCTGGGGATGACCATCTAGGTGGACGACAGCAACAGGAGGACATTCTTGTTGTCTGATCTTCATGTCAAGGTGAGGGCTACACTGATGCGCATTAGGAAATAGGATATTGTTATTGATAATTCCTCAATCATAGAGTGTGCCCCCGTGGGTGCTCTAGGGAGGACCTTCAGAGATGCTGGTAGTGACAATGTGGGGAGGGCCTTCGTAACTGCTACTGCTACTTCTATAATTTGGTAACGGACTGACAGGTTCTTGAGCATTTATTGATATATGTTTGAGGGTGTCAAGAACCCCATATTATAACATAGTATGATCTTGTATGATCTCTTCATTTTCTGGTTATCTTCGGTTCATTTCATTTCTGGGCGCTCTCTTGCTGGTAACTAGGGCCAACTACTGTTGGTAATGGCCTTTATCTATGGGTCCTTGTCTTGATGTGTCTTGTGATGCCATTGGGATACACCAATGGGAATCTTGAGTTTTGGCAGGGATAAATGCCTACCCTCGAGCGGACACCACATTAGACTAGAATCCCCCAGTTGGAACGAGTGTTTGTTCCTGATCTGGTTGGCTGTGTATCACAGGATATTTTCATTGACCCTCATGGACTGAAGTAGGGATGAAAAACCGATTTTGAGTGACTGAACCATTTTACGAGTAAGTCATTACATTTGAGAAAACTATGTTGTGGGTCTGGTTTCTCACCTTTTCCTCTGATATAATAATATCTTGGCATGTTTGGATGATATGGTATGGGATCAATGTATGATATTCCATAATTTCCAATATATGTTGAGATACATATTTGGTTGGAACGAGTATAAAGGCCCATTCCAATATCGAAGTAGGAGTTTGTGCCTGCTCTAGTCCTCCACAAGTTTCTATTATATATTGGAAGTTCTCCTATACCAGGACAGACAAATGAGTCTACCTCTGGTTTTCTTCTCTGGTTGCCGCCGTATTTGAGTAATGGGATTTATATTCAGAAACGATAATTTTAATATGCTCTCATGTCGTTGTATTTGTCTCACAGGATTTGTATGAATTCATAATAATTTTACTCTGCTCATATTTTCTTCCAATCCAATTTCAATGACAGGATTGATATGCATCATCAGGTATTTATTCCTGCATATAGCTATTTGTTTCTCTATTTTGTTGGTAGGATTCTTGTGCATTGGAAGATATCTACATCTACCTATAGTTTGTCACTATCTTTACACATCGGGACTATAGAGCACTAGTAGGAACATGAACACGATCGTATTATTCCACACTATTTATGTGGTGGGATTGAGTAGAGGGGGAATAGTTGTATGTCTTACCATTAATTTTCGCCTTGTTTTTACGGCAGAGTTTCTCTTTAGGAACTAGGGTAATAGCATGTTTAGGATTATGTATTTTTCTCCCTTTCTCGGCATCAGAAGGGGCCCGTGTTTCCTGGATATCTGTTGGTTCCCTCGGAATAAGGTCCTCTTCAGTTTGAGGAGGCCTGGTAATCCGGTGTCAGTGGCGACACTCTCTATCAGGGGCCCATGAATGGAAATCATTTGTAGTTGAGATGAATTTTTTGGAATTAACTTCCTATGCCTCCCTAAGATACGGTAGGTACTTGTTATCACGTTCCATGGATAATCTCCCGAAACAGTTTGAGATGACCACTAGGACCACCTTATGATGGGGTGCCAGTTGGGGATGAGGTGGTGTTAGGCAAGCCTTCATAGACTTAAGGGATTGTCTTGCAGCCTCCACCATGGGGAGAGTACCGTTTTATCGTTACTCTCTAATCAGCATGTTTAATATCCAATGTTGAATATTTTAGGTAGCCGAGGGGGTCCTTCTCTTTGTTGGGGCCCCATCTTCCTACAAGATCGATGATGTGTGTGTCTACATTGGTCACTAGGATGTCATTGAGATCAAAGGTTGCTCTGTGGAAACCTGCAATATACATATATGACATACAGATCACAAAACCCCGTCAATGTATCATTATTTTAAACACATGCATATTTGATTATTCATCTTGGCCCCAACATTTTCCTTTTTTTGTAAGGCGAAGGGGCTTGAGTGGGTTAAAACCACCAGCTTGGTTAAGGATTCACATCAGGTTCACCATTTTTGTTTCGACATGATGTGGTTCCCTTGGTGTGTACAGGGGCGAACAAAATTTTGTGATGTGAAATATCTTTTTGTCTATTTATTGGGACAGAGCCCCCATATTGGTTAAGGATTCATGTTGGGTTTACCATTTTTGTTTCCCCACTGAGGTGGCGTATTTTGGGGTGAGGATGAAATGTTCAGATGATAATCATCACTCATCTCTCTTTCTAAAGATGGTTTCACGTCAAATTAACCATTCCATTTGTTTCAACCTATTTTGTATCATTTTCCTTTAAAGGAGGATTATATTAACCCTTCGGGGACTAGGGAGTTTATACCTTATGTATTGCGAAGGAGATTACACAGTCAGATGGTCCCATCAGGAAATTTCTTTGGGTCAAGCACTTAAGAAATTGGTCGTCCTGGGATATCACTTCCATGGATGTTCTCCAACAGGTTTATTCGTGAAGCTAGAAACACCCAAAAACCCTAGTATCCAAGATTCATAGACCTACTATCCAAAGGTAGGCACTCGTTGGAAAATGATTTTTCCATCGAAACATAAGGACTCCTTTGGTCAATAGGATGGGAAGTCATGCTCACCACACCCCTTGGGGGGGGGGGGGGGGGTTATTAACCATTCTGGGACTCTCTTATAGATTTAAGTTGTGTTCATAAATTCGTGAACCCTTGGTTTATTCCCAAAGAGTGATTCCACAGGCTACCCCTAGTTTGCAGAATTGTCGTAGGCATACATGAATTTGATGCTACATAGGTAATGCTGACTTGAGCCACACAATAAGGCACTCTAGAGTTTATCATCATCCAGGGAGGATGGAAGGTGAATTGATGTTGGTATCGAACCTGTAAGATGGGTTTCCTATGTATCCTAGAGGGAGGAATCAAAACCCATGTAGTTCGGATTGTTGGGTCTTTCGCATAAAATATACCCATTTGAGGGGACATGATTGGATGAACCCTTTATAATGTGCACCCTTTTGAGCTCGGGCCTTCAATAAGGCATCCTACGTATCCTCGTTTGATCAGGAATTAGAGTTATCATAGTTTATAATTGTTGGATATTGTAATTTTCAAAAACCTCTAATCCTATGTGTGTCATGATCGGTGTGACAAACAAGAGGACGTGAGAGATCCGACCAGCCAAACTCCTCCTCTCCTGCTGATAGGAGAGGGTGAGCCTATTATTGAAGATGATTGGGTGACAATTCTATAGGGAGTGGAGAAATGAACCTTTTAATGTGAGATTACATTAAAGGTCATGTGGATCAGCCTTTGGATGATTAGGGACTTACCACAGTAGGAGTGCTCCGGAATGCATTCTCAGAAGGAGAGGAGTGTCATCCTCGTCACAAGGGTAAGTGAACAAAAACCCTTTGACTGATCACTATTCCTCATTGAATGGAAAATCATGTGATCACCATTAATCCCTAGAATGGGGAGGTACATGTTGGAATTCCAAGGTTGGACTCTAGGTTACCATGGGAATGTAGACATATAGACATCCCTGGAGTCTGAACTATTATGGGGAGAGCCTTAGTGACTCCACTTACCATGGGTATGTAGACTCAAAGAGGCACACTAATGAACCCGAGTGTCTGATCACATTGTTTTGATAGATTCAGAGGAGGCTTTGGCCTGAGGTTGGGGAACTGGTTCATAGATGGACTATGGGGGATTGTATGCTAATGTAGGGGTGAGATTAGAACCAGAGGAAAGAATACCCGAAAACACCACATTCCACATACTGTTTTCTTATAAGGGATGGTTGAAGCTCTGCATACCGTAGTGGTATGTAGACATAGGGGTCACCCATGTACAAAAGTAATATGCGGGCTAGGGTAGAGACCACCGTGCACCATTTTGGTAAATGGTCCGGAATACGGTCTGTCACGCTGCTTTGGGTACTATCCACATAGTGATGCATTACACGGTACTGAGTTAAATTTACATACCGATACAGTATGTGGAACACCATATTAAAAGATGGTCTAAGGGACTATCATTCGTAGGGAGTTCATCGGTGAGAAATATGTGGTCTTCAATTTCACCAATTAGGTTTGTAGTTCTCTAATTATTACTAAGTTCCTCGTTTTATGGTTCGCGGATGGATGTACCGACAGAAAATGTGATTATAAATTTGGCCTTCAATGATGATTCAAGACTGGAGTTGGAATCTTCTCAAATTCTTTCTTCCAACCTATGGGGTCCCCTTTGAGGTTTCTTCATCCATCCTCTCTCAATTACTTCTGTGCTCTTTTTATAAAGCATTGGGGTAATTGTATCTATGGGCATGCAACACCATTTGCCGAGGCCCATGAAGAGATATCTAGACCTGTGGAAGACTCGGTCAACAGGGGTTTGCAGAGGCTATGGTTCGTGATTCATAGTTCGTAGAACCCTACTGGTTTTCTTCATCTGCGAATTTCTATGTTTTCAAGATGGTATGTGGATGACCTTCACATGCATGATTCCCTCAGTAATGCGGTTCGCAGTCCACTAGGTTTGTTGTCCATCACTCCTCCAGCTAGGGCCTCGTAGGTCATTTTGTATACCTTTGGTTCATATTTCATGCAGTACATGAACCCTTCATGGTGATGGTACACAGGTTACAAAAAATCATTTGAACACTTGGATTCCTTCTGGTTTCTTCCAAAGTTTGTAAATCAATTTGAGTCCATTTTCATTTTTGGTCTTGTAGTAATTCTTTCTTCCTTCTACAAAGTGATTGGGAATTATTTTATTCCCTTGGATAAAATTTCAGGAACCTATAGTTATTTTTTGGGGTTTTAATTGAATTTGATGGCCTTTTATTGTTTTTTTGGGTTTTAGGGGTTTATGGTTTTTTTGATATTTTTAAATTTTCTCTGGGTTTATAAGGATTTTAAAGGTTTTATTGGTTTTTTATGATTTTTATGGGTCTCTAGGATTATTTAAGGTTTTTATGATTTTTATGGGTTTTAGAAATTTTATGGTCTTTTTAGGGGTTTTAGCAGTTTTAGCAGTTTTTAGGTTTTTTAGGGGCTTTTTTATTCATTGGTTTTTATGTTTTTCTTATGTGTATTTAGAATTTTTTTTGTTTTTATGATTTTAGGGTTTTATGTAATTTTTTAGAGTTTTTATATTTTTTTAGGGTTTTTTGGGATTTTGAGGGTTCAGGGTTTTTAGGGATGTGTAGTGTTTTTGGGTTTTATGTGTTTTTAGGTTTTTTTTTGTTTTCTTAGGATTTTCTTGGATTTTTATGGTATTTATTTTTTAGTTAGTTTTATGGATTTTTAGGGTTTTAGGGGTTTTTTAGTTATTTATTATTTTTTGAGTGTTTTAGAGTTTTAAATGTTTTTTTTGATTTTTTAACATTTTATGGGTTTAAAGGGTATTTAGATTTTTTTTGTGATTTTTAGGGTTTGTATAGGTTTTAGGGGTTTTAGGTTTTAGGAGTCTTTATGGTTTTAGGGTTTTATGTTCTTTATAGGGTTTTATAGAGTTATTAGTGTTTTTTAGATTTTTAGCTTGTTTAAGTGTTTTAAGTGTTTTAAGGGTTTTGATGATTTCTTAGAGTTTTTGTGGGTTTTTAGGATTTTTTATGATTTTTGAGGTTTTATAATAATGTAATGATTTTTGGGGGTTTATAAATTTTTAGGGCTTTAGGGTTTTTATGGATTTTATGGGATTTTAGGTGTTTTAGCGTTATAGGTTTTTTAGGGGTTGTAAGTATTTTAGGTTTTTAACGTTTCCCTAGGATTGTTTAGGATTTTTTATGTTTTTTTAAATATTTAGGGATTTTAATGATTTTTTTTATGTTTTTTATTATTTTAAATGATTTTGAGGGTCTAGGGATTTTTTCAAGTTTTTAGGGGGTTTTTTTGGAATTTTTTAGGTTTTTAGGGGTTTTAATTTTTTTTAGGTTCTTAAGGTTTTGTTAGGATTTTTCTTGTTTTTAGGGATTTTTAGGGTTTTTAAAGGTTTTTAAGTTACTTAGGGATTTTATGGGTTTTTAGGGTTTATTGGGTTTTAGGGTTTTATGGATTTTTATTTTTTTGTATTTTAGTTTTTAATTTGTAGTGTTTTAAAAGGGTTTTATTTTATTTAACATTTTTAGTGGTTTAAAGGGTTTTTAGGGTTTTAGAGAATTTTCGGGTTTTATTGTTTTTAGTGGCTTTTTATTTTTTGGGGGTTTTATGATTTTTTTGTTTATTAGGTTTTAAGTGTTATTTTTTTAGGGTTTTTAAGTACTTTAAGGTTTTTATGGGTTTATTTAGTATTTTCATGTCTTTTAAGGTGTTTTACATTTTTAGAAAAAAATAAAAAAAATCAGATTTTTATGGGGTTTTCTGGTTTTTATTGATTTTTAGGGTTTTATGGTTTTAGTGTTTTTATGTTTTTAGTGGATTTAGGGTTTTAAGGGTTTCATTGTTATTTTTAGGGTTTTTAAGGGTTTTACATTTTTGTAGTATTTTGGGGATTTTTTATAATTGTTAGGGTTTTTACAGGGTTTATAGGTATTTAGATTTTTTTAGGGGTTTTAGGGTTTTTATTGTTTTTTGAGGTTTTAGGTTTCTTAGTTTTTTAGTTATTTTTTAGTTTTATAGAGTTTTTTACCATTTTTTAGTGTGTAATGATATTTTATAGTTTTTAGTGGGGTTTTAGGGTTTTTATGATTTTTATGGGTTTTATGGGTTTTATGGTTTTTGGCGTATTAGGATATTTTTAGTGTTTCATGGTTTTGTTTACATTTTTAGGGGTTTAAAGTGTATTAGGTTTTCTTATTTTTTTCGAGTTTTTTTAATTTTTTTAGGGATTTTTTAGTTTTTTTATTGTTTTTTGTGTTTTTATGGATTTTTAGGATTATTAGGATTTTTTTAGGGTTTTAGGGTTTTTAGGGTCCTATCCTATTTAGGTTTTCTAGTGGTTATATGTGTTTTTTGGATTTTGGGGATTTTGTTGTATTTTAGGGTGTGTAGATATTTTTATGTTTTAGGGGTTTTTAAGGATTATTTAGGATTTTATGGGTTTTAGGGTTTTAGGGGATATTAGGGTTTTTATAAAATTTTGGGTTTTGTTTGGTTTTTTGTTTTTAGGGTTTTTTAATAGTTTTCTTGTATTTTATGATTTTTAGAGTTTTTAACATTTTTATGGTATTAAAGGGATTTTGGTGGTTTTATTTGTATTTTAGGGTTTTTATGGTGTTTTAGGGTTTTTTAATTTCTTAGGGGTTGTTGGGTCTTTGGGGTTTTCAGGGGTTTAGGGTCGTTTTTGGGTTTTTAGGTTTTTAGGTTTTTAGGGGTTTTAGGTGTACTTGGGTTTTTATGGGTTTATTAAGGGTTTTCAGGGTTTCAGGGTTTTTTTTATGTTTTTATTGTTTTTTAGGGATTTGTATGATTTTTATTGTTTTTTATGGGTTTTTTAGATTTTGAGGATTTTATGGTTTTTATGGGTTTTATGGTTTTATGGGTTTTAGTGCTTTTTGGTTTTTAGGGGTTTAAAGTGTTTTTTTATATTTTTTTAGGTATTTTTATAGGTTTCATAGTTTTTTTCTTTCTTAGGGATTTGAGGTCTTTTTTAGAATTTTTTGTGCTTTTTTTGGATTTTAAGTGATTTTGAGTGTTTTTATTGATTTTTTGGTTTTTAGGATTTTTATGGGTTTTTGCGGTGTTTTGTGGTTTTTATGGAGTTTTATGGTTTTCAAGGATCTTTTATTTTTTTATCATTTTTAAGGGTTTAAATGGTTTTTAGAATTTCCTTTGATTTTTATGGTCATTTTGGGGTTTTAAGGTTTTTGACGATTTTTAGGTGTTTTATGCTTTTTAGGTATTTTAGGGTTTCTTTGGGTTTTTAGGATTTTATTGTTTTTAGATTTTCTAGGGGTTTTATTGTTTTATATTATTAGGATTTTATTATAGTTTTTCAATTTTTTTAGGTATTTATATGTTTTCAGGGATTTTTATGAATTTTTTAGAATTTTAATTTTTTTATGGTGTCCAAGGATTTTAACGGGTTTTCGAGTTTTTTGAGGTTTCTAAAAATTTTAGGGGATTTTATGTTTTTAGGGTATTTAATTTTTTTATAATTTTTTTATGTCTTCTTAGAGTTTTTCAAGTTCATTAAGGTTTTTTATGTTTTTAGGTATTTTTATGCCTTTTTTTGAATTTTTATGGGTTTTTAGTGTTTCAGGGATATATAGGTGTTTTATTGTTTTTATGGTTTTATAGTTTTTTGGGGTTTAGGTGTTTTTTTAGTTTTTTAGAGTTTTATGGTTTTTTATCATTTTTAAAGAAAATTATGGTTTTAAAAGGTTTTTAGAGTTTTTAGTAGTTTTTTAATGTTTTTATGGGTTTTTAGATTTTTTATGGTTATAAGATGTTTGTGGTTTTTAGGGTTTTTAGGGTTATGGGTTTTTAAATTTTTTAAGTTCTTATAGGGGTTATAAGTTTTTTTAGGTTTTTATGTTTTTCTTAGGGTTTTTTTCATGTTTTTAGGGTGTCTCATATTTTTAAGTATTTTTAGGGATTTTTTAGGATTTCTATGGTTTTTAGTGATTTTGAGGGGGGGTTGGTTTTTTGGGTTGTTTGTAGTTTTAGTTTTTTAAGGTTTTTAGGTGTTTTAATTATTTTTAGTTTCTTATGGTTCCTTTAGGGTTTTTATGGTTTTTAAGGGTTATTTCATTTTTAGGGTTTTTATGGGTTCTTTAAGAGTTTTATGGTTTTTAGGAATATGAGGGTTTTGGGTTTTTATAAAGATTTTGGGTTCTTATATTTTGGGAGTTTTTATGGGATTAGTTTTAATAGGGATTTATATTTTTTTATATTTTTACTAGGTTTTAGGAGTTTTTGGGTTTTTAAGGATTTTTATGGTTTTCTGGGGTTTTACAGGTTTAGGGAGTTTTTGGGTTTTTAGGGTCTTTTAGAAATTTTCATGGTTTTTAAAATTGTTACGATTTTTTGGAGTTAATTGGTTTTTAGGATTTAAGGTTTTATTAGATATTTATAGGGTGATTAGGATTTTTTACATTTTTATGGAATTTTAGGGGTTTTAGGATTTTTATGGTTTTTAGGGTTTTTATATATTTTGAGTGGTTTTTGGAGTTATTTAGGGAATTTAGGTAATTTAGTATTTTTACAATTTAAGGGGATTTAAGTGTGTTTATTTTATTAAGTTTTTATTATTGTGTTTTATGTTTTTTCGGTTTTTTACATTTTTATGAAATTTTTGGGATTTTAGGAATTTTTATGGGTTTTTATATTTTTAGGGATTTTGAAGGTAATTAATGATTTTTAGGGTTTTTATGGTTTTTGGGAGTTTTAGGGATTTTTTAAAAGTTTTTAGGGTTTATGGTTTTAGAGTTTTTAATGTTTTTAGGGCCATAAAATGTTTTTATGGTTTTTTTGGGTTTTTAATATTTTAACGGTTTTATTGGTTTTTATGATTTTTTGGAGTCTTTAGGAATTTGGGAAATTTGTTGGGTTTTTAGGGGTTTTAGCATTTTTTAGGTTTTTAGGGGTTTTTTGATTTTTTTTAGGTTTTTATGGTTTTCATTGAGTGTTTAGGTTTTTTTATGTTTTTAGGGATTTTTATGGTTTTTAGGGTTTTAAGGTATTTTGAGGGATTTTTGGGTATTTTGGGGTTTTAGAATTTTTAATATTTTTAGGGGTTTTAAGAGTTTTTAGAATTTTAAGGATTTCTTAAGGTATTTCTGGGTTTTATAGTTTTTTTAAGTTTCTATTGATTTTTTATGGTTTTTTGTGTTATTAGGGTTTTTAGGGATTTTGATGGGATATAGTGGTTTTACGGTTTTTGAGGTTTTTCTATTTTTTGGGTTTTTTGATTTTTTGTGTTTTTAATGTTTTTATATTTTTTTGATGTTTTAAGGATTTTAAAGAGTTTTTATATATTTTAATTGTTTTTATAGGTTTTATGGGGTTTTAGGGGTTTTAATCATATTTTGAGGGTTTAGAGGTTTTTATGGTTTTTAGAGTTTTTAGGTTCTTTTTATGGTTTTTAGCATTTTCATGTTTTTTGGGTTTTACGTGTTTTTATTTTTTTAAAGTTTCAGTAATAATTTGAAATTTTTATAGGGTTTTTACACTTTTATTTATTTTTAGGTTTTATTTTTTGTTTTTATGGTTTTTTGGGGTCATTTGAGATTTTTTGGGGTTTTAGGATTTTTTGGTTTTTAAGGGTTTATGTGTTACTTAGGTTTTTATTGGTTTTAAGGGTTTTTATGTTATTAATGTTTTCTTAGGGTTTTCTAGGATTTTTTATTTTTATTCATTCTTAGAGATATTTTAGGATTTTTTATGGTTTTTAGGGTTTTTAGAGATTTTGAGGGATTTTTTGGTTTTTGGATTTTTGGGGTTTTTATGGTTTTTGGGGGATTTTTAGTTTTTAGGTTATTAATGGTTTTTTAGACTTTTTAAATGTGTTTATTGGTATAAATTATTTTTATATTTTTTTTAGTGAATTGTTTTGTAATTTTATTGGTTTTTTAGTGTTTTAAGGGTTTTAGTGGTTGTTATGGTGTTAAGGGTTTTAGGGTTTTTAGGGTTTTAGGTTTTTTAGGGGTTTAGCATTTTTTAGGTTTTTATCGGTTTATATATTTTAGTGTTTAAATTTTTTCTTATAGGGTTTTAATATTTTTATGGTTTTTTATGTTTTTAGAAATTTTTAGATAGTTTTTATGATTTTTGTGGGTTTTTAAGGTATAAGGTATTTTTAGGTGTTTTAGGGTTTTTATCATTTTTTACGTTTTTCATGGTTTTAAGTGTTTTTTGTGTCTAAAGGTTATCATAATTTTTTTTAATGTTTTTTTGGGATTCTTTATGGTCTTTTAGGACATAAATTGATTTATATTGTTTTTATGTATTTTAAAGGGTTTTAGGGATTTAGGGTATTTATCATTTTTTTGGGTTTTTAGGTTTTTTAGTTTTTTATGGTTTTAATGGTTTATTGGTTTTATGGGTTTTTAGGTTTTTTTTAGTTTTTTATGGTTTTATTGGTTTTTTGGTTTTTACGGGTTCTTAAGGTTTTATGGTTTTTAGGGGTTTACATATTTTTTCGGTTTTAGGTTTCTTAGGTTATTTAAGGGTCTTTATGGTTTTTAGCGTTTTTCTATTTTTTACGGATTTAACTATTTTTATGTTTTTAAAGTTTTCTTAGGTTTTTTACAGTTTTAGGTATTTTATGTTTCTATGGATTTTATGGATTTTTTGGATTTTTTATGGATTTTTAGGCTTTATACGGATTTTGAGGTGTTTTAGTGTTTTTTAGGTTTTCTATGGTTTTTAGGGGTTTTGGTATTTTTAGGTTATTAGGGGTTTACTTGTTTTTAATTTATTATAGTTTTCTATTTTTTTTTCATTTTTAGGTTTTTTTATGTTTCTAGGGATTTTAAGTTATTTCTTACGATTATTTTGGTTTGGTAGGGTTTTAAGGGAATTTTAGGGTTTTTTGGGTTTTTTGGGTTTTATGGTTTTTTTAGTTTTAATTTTTTTTTATTTTTTTTTTTGGATATTTAAGGTTATTTAGAGTATTTAATATTTTCAGGGGTTTGAGGGGGTTTTATATTTTTTTTATTGTTTTTATGGGTTTTTTTTTTTGTTTTTTCAGGCTTTAGGGTTTTTTATGTTTTTATAGGTTTTTTTGGTCTTTTAAGTTATTTTATAATTTTTAGGTTTTTATAGGTTTTATTTGTTTTTATTTTTTTAATGTTTTCCTAGGTTTTTCAAGGGTTTATAGTTTTTTACATTTTTAGGGAATTTTTAGGATTTTTAGAGATTTTAGGGTTTTAGGCATTTTGAGGGTTTTTTGGGCCTTTTAGGATTTTATAGTTCATAGAATTTCTATATTTTGGGGTTTTAAGTATTTTTAGGTTTTTAAGGATTCCTTATAATTTTTAGGGTTTTTGGTTTTTATTTATTTAATGATTTTTTGGGATCTGTTATGATTTTTATTGTTTTAAAGTTATATTGGATTTTTAGGGGTTTTAGGGTTTTTTTGTTTTTTAGTTTTCAGGAGTTTTTATAGTTTTTTGTGTTTAAAATGGGTTTTATAGATATTAATATTTTTAGGGGTTTAATGGGTTTCTAGAGTTTTTAGTGGTTTTTTGTAGTTTTTAGGGTTTTAAGGGTTTTTAACATTTTTATGGGTTTTATTATTTTTATGGGTTTTACGGTTTTTTGGGTTTTTTTATGGGTTTTTAGGATTTTTATAATTTTTTAGGTTTTTAGTGGATTTAACTATTTTTTGGTTTTTAAGGTTTTCTTATGTTTCTTCATGGTTTTTAGGGGTATTTACGTTTTGATGAGTTATTTTGAGATTTTTAGGATTTCTTTGGTCTTTAAGGTTTTAAGGGATTTTGAGGGTTTTTAAGGTTTTTAAGTCTTTCCTCATGGGGTTTTTTACATTTTTAGGTATTTTTATATCTTTTTATAATTTTTATGGGTTTTTGGGTTTTAGGGATTTCGAGGGATTTTAGGGTTTCTTAGTGTTTTATGGTTTTTTTATGATTTTCAGGGGTTTATGGGTTTTTGGAATTTTTTTAGTTTCATTAGTTTAAAAGGTTTTTATATTTTTTTTGTGGGTTTTTAGGGATTATATTGATTTTTACGGGTTTTATGGGTTTTGGGGGTTTTTATATCTTTAGGGTTTGTTAAGGTTTTTTTGGGTTTTTATCATTTTTTATGTTTTCAGAGGTTTTAAGTGTTTTTAGGGTTTTAATGTTTTATTATGGGGTTTAGGGATTTTTTTACATTTATAGAATTTTTAGGTATTTTAAAAGTTTTTTATAGTTATTAGGGTTTTTAGGCATTTTGTGGGGTTTATGGATTTTAGTATTTTTTTATTTTTTAGGGTGTTTTGTTTTTAAATGATTTCTTAGGGATTCCAGGGTATCGAAGTGTTTTTATGTTTTTATTAAATTTTAGGATGTTTTCATGATTTGTATGTTTTTTGTGGTTGTAGGGATTTTTAGGTTTTTATGGTTTTAAGGGTTTTTTTAGTATTTTAGGGGTTTTAAAGTTATTTTGATTTTTTAAGGGTTTAAAGGGTTTTTATAGTTTTTATTGATTTTAGAGTTTTTATGCATTTTTAGGGTGTTTTTGGTTTTCCATGTTTTTTATGGTTTTTAAGGGTTTTAGGGTCATTTTAGTGTTTATAGTTTTTTTTGTTTTTTAGGTTTTTATGGGGTTTTAATGTTTTTAGGTTTTTTTGTATTTCTTAGTGGTTTCCAGGATTTTTATAGTTTTTAATGTTTTTTTCAATTTTAGGAATTTTTAAAGGATTTTATGGTTTTTAGTGGTTTTAGTGATTTTTAGAGGTTTATTGGTTTTATATGTTTTAAGGGTTTTTAGGGTTTCATAGTTTCTTAGGTTTTATAGGTTTTAAGTTTTTTTAGGTATTTAAGGATTTCTTTGTGTTTTTCAAGGTTTTTAGGATTTTTTACTCATCAAGGGTTTTTAAGGATTTTTAATAGGATTTTAGGTTTCTATGGATTTTGAGGGTTTTTAGGTTTTTATAGGTGTTTCATTTTTTTTAGTTATTTATGATATTTATGTTTTTAGATTTTTTTTAATTTTTTGGACTTTAAATGGATTTTATATTTTTAGTGGATTTTATGATTTTTATTGGTTTTGGTTGTTTTAAAAGTTTCTTAGGTTTTTTATTTTTTTTATGGGTCTTCTGGGGTTTTTAGGGGTTTAATGGTTTTTATGTTTTTTTTCGTTTTTAGCTATTTTTATTTTTAGGGGTTTTATTGTTTTTTTAATTTTTAGCATCATTATGCATTTAAATGATTTTAGAATTTTTAGTGGCTTTTATGGATTTAGGAATTTTTGAAGGTTTTTAAGGGGTTTTATGGGTTTTAGGGTCTTTTTGGAATATTAGGGATTTGAGCATTTTTTTAGGGGTTTTATGTGTTTTTAGGTTTTGAAGGTTTTCTTATGGGTTTTCAAGGTTTTTAGGGTTTTTATATTTTTTGGGATTTTCTTTGGATTTTTTTAGGAATTTTATGGTTTTTAGTGTTTTTAGGGATTTTGAGGGATTTTTGGGATTTTTTTTTATTTTAGAGTTTTTTAGGGTTATAGTGTTTTTAATGTCTTAGGGGTTTTATGTTTTTTATGTTTTTATGGTTTACATAGGGTTTTTCATGTGTTTTAGGGTTTTATTTTTTTTATATTTTTTATAATTTTTACACCTTTTAGGGGTTTTACGTATTTAGGGATTTTTTTGGTTTTAAGGTTTTTAGTGTTTTAAGGGTTTTACGGTTTTTATAATATTTTATGTTTTTTGGGTTTTCAGGTTTTTTAGGATATTTTACATTTTTAGGGATTTTTATGTAATTTTTAGAACTTTTATGGTTTTCATGTTTTTGGATATTTTGACGGTTTCTAGAGTTTTTAAGTGGTTTTGAAGTTTTTAGCATTTTTAGAGTTTTTATGGATTTTAATAGTTTTTATGTTTCGATGTTTTTCTTGGGATTTTTCAATACTTTAATGTTTTTAACATTTTTTGGGATTTTACGGTTTCTTTAGGATTTTTATAGTTTTTAGGGATTTGAGGGTTTCTAAGGGTTTTATGGTCTTTTTTGGTTTTTAGTTTTTTTTAGTTTTTAGGGATTTATAGGGTTTTTATATTTTTTAATGCTTTTATTTATTTAATGGGTTTTAAAAGTTTTTAGTGGTTTTTTGGTGTTTATAGTTATTTTTGAGGTTTTAGGGATTTTTAGGGTTTTAGGGTTTTTTTTCATTTTAGGGCCTTTTTGATTTTTTAAGGTTTTCATAGTTATTTAGAGTTTTTAGGGGTTTATGTACTTTTAGGGCTTTATGGTTTTCTTAGGGTTTTTTATAGTTTTTATAATTTTTATGTTTTTATGAAATTTTAGGTGTCTTTTGTAATTTTTAATGATTTTAGGGTTTTTAGGTATTTTGAGGGGTTTTAGCATATTTAGAGGGTTTAGGGGTTTTAAGTATGTTTATCCTTATTATGAGTCATTATGTTCTTTCATGGGTTTAAGGTTTTTTTTATGTTTTTTGGGTTTTTATGGATTTTTAGTATTTTTATAGATTTTATGTTTTTTAGGGATTTTGAGGGGTATTACTTCTTTTTAGGGTTTTAATGGGTTTTTTGGGTTTTTACGTTTTTTTTGAATTTTTAGGGGTTATGTTTTATTCATTTTCAATATTTTTAATGGATTAAAGGGTTTTAAGATTATTCATTGGTTTTTTGGTTTTTATGTATTTTTAGTGTTTTTAATATTTTTATGGGTATTTAGGAATTTTTAGTGGTTTTAGTGTTTCTAGGGACTTTTGGTGTTTTTTGAAATTTTTATATTTTTTATGGGTTTTAAGCATTTTATGGTTTTTAAGGTTTTCTTTGGGATTTGTTTTTACATTTTTTGGGATTTTAATAGTTTATTGTGTTTTTAGGTATTTTGAGGGTTTTTAGATTATTTAGGATTTTTAGGGGGTTTTAGTGTTTGTTAGGTTTTTAGGGGTTTTATGACTTTTTAGGATCTTAAGGTTTTCCTTGGGTATTTCATGGTTTTTAGGGATTTTTATTTTTTAGGTATTTTTAGGGGGTTTCTAGGATTTTTAAGGTTTTTTTGGGTTTTTATGGATTTTGAGAGGTTTTAGGTGTTTAAGGTTTTTTATGGTTTTTGGGGGTTTTTATTTTGGGGTTTTAGGGATTTCTAGGTTTTTAGTGTTTTTAACATTTTTAGGTGTTTAATGGGTTCTTAAAGTTTTTAGCAAGTTTTTAGAGGTTTTATGGGGTTTATGGTTTTTAATATTTTTAGGGGGTTTATGGTTTTTATGGTTTTTTGGTCTTTTTTGGGGTTTTATCAATTTTTATGTTTTTAGGGATTGTAGGTATTTCTAGTTTTTTAGGTTTTCTTAGTGATCTTCAGGGTTTTTAGGGATTTTTCATTTTTATGGATTTTTTGGTATTTTTTCTAAATTATATTATTTTTAGTGTTTTTTGGTATTTTGATGTTTTTTTTGCGGGATTTAGGTTTTTATCGTGTTTTTTGGTTTTTTGGTTTTTAGGGGTTTTTTTATTTGATTGATTTTATGGTTTCTTAGATTTTTTGATCATTTTTATTGGTATAAATTATTTCTAGTGTTTTTAGCTGTATTTTTTATTTTTATGGTATTTTAGGGGTTTTAGTGGTTTTAGTGGTTGTAATGGATTTATGGATTTTTAGGTTTTTAGGGGTTTTTGGTATTTTTCAGTTTTTCAAGGATTTAGTGTTTTGTAGGTTTTTTACGGGTCTTAATTTTTTTGGGTTTTTAAGGTTTTCTTAAGGGTTTTATGGTTTTTATGTTTTTAGAGATTTTTATGATATTTAGGGTTTTTATATTTTTATGGATTTTTATGGGTTTGAGGGGTCTTTTGTGTTTTTAATGTTATTATATTTTTTTTTGTTTTAATATTTTTGGGTTTTTAATGTTTTCATAGATGTTTTCAGAATTTTTTGGGATTTTTAGGGGTTTTTAAAGATTTTTAGGGATTTTTATGGTTTTTATGGATTTTGATGGTATTCTTTGGTTTTTGGGTTTTTATCATCTTTTGGGTTTTTAGGGGGTGATATTTTATGGTATTATAAGTTTTTTAGAGTTACTTAACATTTTTATAAGTTTAAATGGTTTTTATAAATTTGAAAGGTTTTTGGGGTTTTATGGGTTTCCAGGTTTTTTTTGGGTGTTTATGTTTTGTGGTTTTTAGGTGTTGTTAAGGTTTTTTGGGGTTTTTTCGGGCTTTAGGGGTTTTCGGGTTTGTTTTTATGGGTTTTATGTGTGTTTATGTTTTTATGGATTTTGTAGGGGTTTTCAGGTTTGTTTATGTTTTTATGTATTTTTGGGATTTTTCAGGTTCTTATGGATTTTTAGAGTTTTTAGGGATTTCATGTGTTTTAGAGTTTTTAGGGTTCTCAGGGTTTTTTAAGAATTTTATTTTTTTAGGTGTTTAACCTTTTTTAATATTTATAGATATTTTTAAGAATTTCTTAAAGAATTGTTTTTTTGTGTTTTTATGGATTTTAATCAGTTTTAGTGTTTTTATGGTTTTTTTTATTTTAGTGTTTTTTAAGTTTTTAGGGGTTTAAAGGGATTTAAGAGTTTTTAATATTTTTTGGGATTTTAGGGGGATTTTATAGTTTTTTTGGGTTTTAAATTTTTAATGGATTTTTTGGGGTTTTTATGTTTTAGTGGTTTTTATGTTTTTAGGGGTTTTAGTGTTTTCAGATCTTTTTAGGGTTTTTAGCATTTTTAAGTTTTTTATGGGTTTTAAGTGTTTTTAGGTTTTTAATGTTTTCATAAGGACTATCAAGGTTGTAAGGTTTTTAACATTTTTAGGTATTTTGATGGATTTTTATGGATTGTTATCGGTTCTAGGGTTTTAATCATTTTGAGGGGTTGTGGATTTTTTTACGGTATTAGGTTTTTTAGTATTTTTTTTTGTTTTTAGGGGTTTTAAGTGTTTTATGATTTTATGGTTTCCTTAAGGATTTCAATGTTTTTAGAGTTTTTTTATTATTTTAGGGATTTTTATGAATTTTTTGTGATATTTATGGTTTTCAAGGTTTTATGGATTTTGAGGGGTTTTAGGGTTTTAAGGTTTCTATGGTTTTTTTGGGGTTTTACGGTTTTTAGAGTTTTTTAGGGTTTTAAACTTTTTTAGAATTTTTTTAACAATTTTATGGTTTTAAGGGAGGTTTTTAGTTTTTAGTGGTTATTTATGGTTTTTATGGGTTTTTAACATTTTGACGGGGTTTTATGGTTTTCAAATGTTTTTAGGGTTTTTTGGGTTTTTAGTGTTTTTTTAGGTTTTTTCAAAGTTTTAATTTTTTTATGTTTTTATGTTTTACCAAGGTTTTTTGGGGATTTAGATATTTTTACATTTTTAGTAATTTTTTGTTTATTTTTATAATTTTTAATAGCTTTAATGGATCCTTAGGGTTTTTGAGGTGTTTATTATTTTTCAGGTTTTTAATATTTTAAGTGTTTCATAGGTTTTTAATGGATTTTAATGCTTTTATTGTTTTCTTATGGGTTTTCATCGTTTTTAGGGATTTTTATGATTTAAGGGATTTTTAGTGATTTTTTAGGATTTTTAATGTTTTATGTTTTTATTTGGATTTTAAGTGGTTTTTGGGGTATTTGGTTTTTTCTAGTTTTTTGGTGTTTTAGGGTTTTTTGAATTTTTTATTTTTTAAGGGGTTTTAGAGTTTTCTTAATGTTTTTATGGGATTAAATAGTTTTTAGAGGTTTTAGAGTTTTTAGTGGTTTTAGGGGTTTTATTGGTTTTAGGGCTATTTATGGTTTTTAGTTGTTTTTTTATTTAGGGGGTTTTAGGGTCCTTTTTGGGTTTTTAGGGTTTTAATAATTTTAGGTTTGTTGGGGGATTTAAGTGTTTTTAGGTTTTTAAGGTTTTCTTAGGTGATTTCATTGTTTGTTTGGGTGATTTTTTAGATTTTTATGGTTTTTAGGGACATTAAGGATTTTGGGGAATTTTATGGTTTATAAGTGTTTTAATATTTTTTAGTGTTTTTAGGGTTTTTAGGTTTTTTAAGGTATTTAAATATTATTAGGTTTTTAGGTTTTATTAGTTTTTTTTGGATTTTTATGTTTTTATGGATTTTTAGGTATTTTTTAGGACTTTTATGGTTCTTATGGGTTTTACTGATTTTGAGGTGTTTTAGGATTTTTAGATTTTATGGATTTTTTTGTAGTTCGTGTTTTTAGGGGTTTTCTCTATTTTATAGGGCTTTTAAGGTCTTTCATTTTTTAGTATTTTTTAGGTTTTTTATTTATTTTTAGTGTTTTTAAGGATTTGTTGGGTTTTTTATATTTTTAGGATCTTTTTAGAAATTTTTAGGGTTTCTCGCATTTTATAGGTTTTTAGGAGTCTTAATTATTTTTAGGTTGTTAAGATTTTTATTGGGGATTTCATGGATTTAAAGGTTTATTAAATTTTTTGGTGTTTTTATTCTTTTTTATGATTTTTATGGTTTTTATGGATTTTGATTTTTTTAGGGTTTTCATTTTTTTTAAATTATTTAAGGTTTTTAGGGGTTTTTTGTGGTTTGATATTTTTATGGGTTTCTTAGTGTTTTTCCATGTTTTTTATGTTTATTATTTTTTAGGGATTTTGGGGGATTTTTTTGGGTTTTTAGGGTTTTTAGGGATTTTGTGGGTGTTTGGGGGGGGTTTATATTTTTTTGGTTTTTAATATTTTTGTTTTCTATGATTTATATGGTTTTTAATGTTTTTAACTTTTTAACTTTTTAGTAGTTTGACGTTTTTTAAATTTTTTAGTGTGTTTTTAGAGATTTTATGTGTTTTTAGTGGTTTTTTGGTTTTTATGAATTTTTATGGTTTTGAGGGCTTTTAGGGGCTTTTGGTGTTTTTTAGGGTTTTAACATTTTTTATGTTTTCTAGGGGTTTTAAGTGTTTTTAGGATTCTATGGTTTTCTAAGGGGTTTTTAGGGGCTTGTGTTTTTTATTTTATTAGGGTTTTATAGGTCTTTTTTAGAAATTTTATGGGATTTTAGTGTTTTAGGAATTTTCATGGTTTTAGGAATTTTTAGGGGTTTAGGGGGTTTTAGTATTTTTATAATTTCATAGATTTTTAGGTTTTTCTTAGTGATTTCAAGGGTTTTTATGTTTTCCATATTTTTAATGGATTTTTTGGAGTTTTATGGGTTTTTGGGATTTTGGGATTTTGATTGTTTTTAGGGTTTTACGAGTTTATGGTTTTTTTGGTTTTTATGGATTGTTGGGGTATTCTATTTTTTATGTTTTTTATATAATTTTTAATTTTTTTTAAATGTTTTAAGGGGTTTGAAGTGTTTTTAGTGTTTTTAGTTTTTTATTGGATTTTATGATTTTTATGATTTTTTGTGGTTGTTATGGTTTATAGGGGTTTTATTGTTTTTAGATATTTTACTGTCTTTTTAGAGTTTTTAGGGGATTTGTGTTTTTAGGGGTTTTAATTTTCATTAGTTTTTTTAATGTTTTAATAATATTTTTCTGGGTTTTTAGGGTTTTTTATGTTTTAATGAATTTTTAAGGATTTTATATTTTTATGGTTTTTCTGATTTTTTGGGGGTTTTTGAGGGGTTTAAAGATTTTAGGGTATTTTAGCATTTTAGGGGGTTTAAAGTGTTTTTATATTTGAATAATTTTATTATGGTTTTTCAGGGTTTTTATTGATTTTTGATGTTTTATGGGTTTTTTTGTTATTTTAGTATTTTTATTGTTTTTTTGGGTTTTTATGGATTTTTAAGGTTTTTAGGGTTTTTATTATTTTTTCGGTATTTTTGGGTTTTTATGGATTTTTAAGGTTTTTAGAGTCTTTTTATGTTTCCAGTGGTTTAATGGTTTTTTATTGTTTTTATGGTTTTCAGGTTTTTTGGGTTTTTTGGGGTTTTAATGTTTTCTATGGGTTTTTTATATTTTTAAGGGTTTTAGGGTTTTTAGAGTTGTTTTATCGCTTTTTTGGGTTTTATCATTTTCCAATTTTAAGGGGTATTAAGTGTTTTTTTGGTTTTTAATGTTTTCTTAGGGTATTTAGGGTTTTAGGGATTTTAGATTTTTAGAAATTTTAAGATCTTATGTAGAGTTTTTATGGTTTTGTAGGTTTTTTATGAATTTTTAGGGGTGTTTGGGTTTTTAGGGGTTTTATTGTTTTTATGGTTTTATAGGTTTTAGGTTTTTAGTGGTTTTAATTATTTTTAGGTATTTAAGGTTGTCTTATGGTTTTTCAGGGGTGTTATGGTTTTCTATGTTTATAGGGATTTTTAGGGATTTTTTGGATACATATGTTTCTTTAGGGGGTTTAGTTTTTTTGGTTTTTTGGTTTTTTTTGTTTTTAGGGTTTTACTTTTTTTATGGGTTTTCTGAGTTGTTTAGGGATTTTAATGTTTATTGTGGTTTTTAAACATTTTTAGGGTTTATAGTGTTTTTAAGGTTTTAAGTGGGACTTTGGGGGTTTTATGGGGTTTCAGGATTTTTTAATGTTTTATGGGTTTTTATTGTTTTTTGGATATTTTTAGTGTTTTCTTAATTTTTATTAGTTTTATAGTTTTGATATTTTTATGGTTTTAGGATCGGTTTTCAGGATTTTTTGGATTTTTATGTTTTCGGGTTTTTTAGCTAATTTTTATTATTTTTAGGGTTTTTAGGATTTTTAGGAACATATAGAGTTTTTATGTGTTTTTAGGGTTTTAGTGTTTTGTTTGGTTTTTAGCATTTTTTTTGTTTTTATTGTTTTTAAGTGTTATTATGTTTTTATGATATTTTAGGTTTTTCAAGGGTCTTTACATTTTTAGGGATTTTAATGATGTTTTTTATTTTTAAGAGGTTTTAGAGATTTTTGAGGGTTTTTAGAGATTTATGGTTTCTATAGTTTTTTTTTGTGTAGGGTTTTTTTATTTTTAGGGCTTAATGGTTTTTAGAGTTTTTTACTATTTTTTAGGTTTTTAAGGTTTTTAAATTTTTGAGAAGTCTTTATGGTTTTAGGGGTTTGTGTGGTTTTAGGGGGTTTTAGGGTTATAAGACATTTTATAGTTTTAAGGATTTTTTAGGTTTTTTGGGGGTTATATGTTTTTTATGTTTTATGGTTTGTTAATATTTTTTAGGAGTAATAGGGTTTATTATGTTATTTGGTATTTTTTTATTTTTTTTTTGATTTTTATGGGATTTTATGTTTTTAGTAATTTTGAAGTTTCTTTGGGTTTTTAACATTTTTAGGTTTATTTGGAGTTTTAAGTGTTTTTATGGTTTTATTGTTTTCTTAGGTTTTTTCCGAGTATCTATGGTTTTTTAAATTTTTAGGGTTTTGGAGATTTTTTGAATTTTTATGGGGTGTTAGGGTTTTTAGTGATTTTTAGGGTTTTAGGGTTTTTAGGTTTTTTTGGGGTTTTTTTTGTGTCATTTTAGAATTTTATGGTTTTATGGATCTTTAGAGTTTTTTTTAACTTTTTCTAGGGTTCTTATGGGTTTTCAAGGGTTTTGGGGGATTTTAGGATATTATGGTTTATAAGGTTTTAGGATTATTATGGTTTTTTGGGGTTTTGGGGTTTTTATGGTCTTATTATGGTTTTTAATTTTTTTTTGGTTTTTAGGGGTTTTATGTGTTTTTATAATTTCAAGGTTTTCTGAGGGTTTTATAATGTTTTTAGTGTTTTTAGGTTTTTAGTGGGTTTTAGGTCTTTATTTTTATATTTACGGTGTCTAATTATTTTAGAGATTTTGTGGATTTTTAGTGTTTCTTTGGGGTTTTATCATATTATATATTTTTAGGGGTTTTATGTGTTTTTAGTATTTTATGGATTTCACAGGGTTGTTAGGGTTTTTAAGGATTAGTTTTGTTTTTAGAAATTTTATACCCATTAAAGAATTTTATGGTGTTTTAGAGTTTGAAGGTATTTTGAGGGTTTTTACGCTTTTTAGGGGATTGGGGGTTTTTATTGTTTTTAGGTTTTTTGAGGATTTAAGTGATTTTAGGTTTTTAGGTTTTTCTTAGGGTTTTTCAGGGGTTTTAAGGTTTTTTACATTTTTTGTATTTTAGGGAATTTTCTGATTTTTATGAATTTTACAGTTTTAAGGGATTTTGAGGGGTTTAAAGTTTTTTATGGTTTTTAGAGTTTTTATGGTTTTTTTGAGTTTTTTGGGTTTTTATGTTTTTATGGTTTTTTTTACAATTTTATAGGTTTAAAGGGTGTTTAGACATTTAAGTGGGTTTTAGGGGTTTTAATGGGTTTTTAGTGTTTTTTAAGGTTTTTGCAGTTTTAGGGTTTTTTGGGTTTTTTGGCCTTTTAGGGTTTCTACTATTTTCTATTTTAGGGGGTTTTGGAGTATTTAGGGTTTTTAAGATTTTCATAAGTATTTTACATGTTTTTTATATTTTATGGGTTATTAGGGATTATTTATGATTTTTTATGGGTTTTAGGGTTCTATGGGATTTTGAGGGTTTTTAGGGATTTTTATTTTTTTTAAGGTTCTATGGTTTTTTTGGGGGTTTTAAGGGGGGTTTTTAGTTTTTTGGGGTTTTCATGTTTCTATATTTCTTTAAACACATTTAGGGGTTCATATAGTTTTTATAGGTTTTAGTGGGTTTTAGGGTTTTTTAAGGTTTTTAGGGTTTTTGTATTTTTTTGTATTTTTAATTGTTTTTTGTTTTTTGGGTGATTAAGTGTTCCGATATTTTTAATGTTTTATTAGGGTTTTATGGTTTTCTATGTTTTTATGTTTTTATGGGTTTTTATGATTTTTATGGATTTTAGGGATTTTGAGGGGTTTGGGGTTTTTTAGGGTTTATAGGGGTTTTAGGTTTTTTTATTTTTTGGGTTTTAGGGTTTTTTTAGTTTTTAGTGTTTTTAGAGTTTTTATCATTTCAAGGGGATTAAAGGGTTTTTATAGTTTTTAGTGGGTTTTATAGTTTTTATGGATTTTAGGGTTTTTTATGGTTTTTGGGGGTTTAAGGGTTTTTTACTTTTTTAGATTTTTTTTGGATTTATAGGGGTTTCATGTGTCTTTAGGTTTTTACGGTTTTATTAGGGGTTTTAAATGTTTTTAGGGGTTTTATGTCTTACTTATTTTTCAGGCATTTTAAGGATTATTATGTTGTTTCAGGAATATTGAGGGATTTAAGGGTTTTTAGAATTTTCATGGATTTTTAGTGTGTTTAGCATTTTTTGTGTATTTTGGGGCATTGAGTTTTTTTTAGGTTTTAATGTTTTCAATATGGGTTTTTTGGGTTTTTTGGTTTTTCTATGTTTTTATGTATTTTTAGGTATTTTTAGGATTTTTATAGGTTTTAGTATTTTTAGAGATTTTTAGGGGTTTTTAGGATTTTCATGTTTTTTAGATTTTGTTAAATTTTTATACTTTTAAATGGATTTTGGAGTTTTTAGTGGTTTTTCGGTTTATAATGGTTTTAAGGTTTTTAGGGGTTTTTTAGAGTTTTTATGTTTATAGGGTTTTTAGAATTTTTATGTTTTTATGGGTTTTATGTGTTTTTAGGTTATTAAGGGCTTTTAAGGGATTTTAAGGGATTGTAGTGGTTTTACATTTTTTGTAATTTTCAAGGTTTTTAGGGTCTTTATGGGTTTTAGTATTTTTTTGGTGTTTTAGTTCTTTTTTGAGTTTTTTAGGGGTTTTCAGTTTTTTTGAGTTTTTAACTGTTTTAATGCATTAAAGGGTTTTAGTGTTTTTAGTAGGTTTGTATTGTTTTGTGGGTTTTTTTGATTTTTTTTATGGTTTTAGGGTTTTAATGGTTTTAGGGGGTTTTTAGGTTTTTAGGGGTTTTTAGGTTTTTCGGTGTTTTTTATGTTTTTCGGGTTTTACGTCTTGTTAGGTATTTAATGTTTCTTAGGGTTTTTTAGGGTTTTAGGGTTTTTTATGTTTTTGAAAAAAAATTGGATTCTTAGGATTTTAATGGGTTTTCATGTTTTTAATGATTTTGAGGGTTTTAGGTTTTTTTATTGTATTAAGAGATTTTAGAGATGTTTAGGTTTTATGGGTTTTAATTATTTTAGATTTTTAATGTTTTATTATGGGTTTTTATGTTTTTTTGTATTTTTAGGGATTTTTATGGTTTTTATGGTTTTTATGGTTTTTAGGGTTGTTAGAGACTTTGTCTGTTTTTAAGGTATTTAGGGATTTTAGTTATTTTATATTTGTTTCAGTTTCTAGGGTCTGAAAGGTTTTTATATATATTTTTATCATTTTTAGAGGTTTAATGGGATTTTAGGGTTATTATGGGTTTTTAAGGTTTTATGGTTTTTAGGGATGGGGGTTAGGGTGTTTATCATTATTTTATGCTTTTAATTATTTTAAGTGTTTTTATATTTTTAAGGTTTTCTTAAGGGTTTTCTGGTTTTTTATGTTTTTAGGAATTTTTAGTGCTTTTCTAGGATTTTTATTGGTTTTTAGGTTGTTTAGGTATTTTGAGAGTTTTGAGAGTTTTAAGGGGGTTTTAAGATTTTTTATTATATTTAGAGTTTTTAGGTTATTAAGGGTTTTAAGTGTTTTTAGGTTTTTAAGGTCTTTTTAGGGATTTTCAGGGTTTTCAAAAAATTTAGGGTTTTTTTGGGATTTTTTAGGATTTTATGATTTTTTGGGTTATTAGGGATTTTTAGGGTTTTAGGGGTTTTAATGTTTTTTATGTTTTTTTGAAGATTCTGGTTTTAAGCGGTTTTTTAGTTCATTAGGGTTTTAAGGTTTTTTAGTTTTTTTTATATTTTTAGTGTTTTAAAGGGCATTATGATTTTTTAGTGGGTTTTTGGGTTTTTATGGCTTTTATTGTTTTTATGGTTTTTATGGTTTTTATTGGTTTTAGGAGTTTTTAGAGTTTTAGTTTATTTTAGGGGACATTAAGGTTATTTTTTTAGGTTTTTAGGGTTTTTATGTGTTTTTATGTTTTTAAGGTTTTCTTTGGGTTTTTTGGGGTTTTTTGGTTTTTTATATTTTTAGAGATTTTGTAGGTATTTTGTATGTTTTTAGGGTTTTTAGGAATTTTGAAGTTTTTTTGGGTTTCTTAAGGTTTTTGGGGGTTTTAATGTTTTTAGAATTTTATGTTTTTTAAGGGTTTTATGTGATTATATGTTTTCTAGGTTTAATAAGTATTTAATTATTTTAAGTGTTTTAATGTTTTTTGTGTTTTTCATGGATTTTAAAGGGTTTTTAGTGTTTTTAGTGTTTTTAGTGTTTTTAGGGTTTTTAGGGTTGTTAGGGTTCTTAGGGTTTTTATGATTTTTATGGATTTATGGTTTTTATTCTTTTTGAGTTTTTTATAGTTTTTAATGTTTTTTTAGATTTTATTGAATTTTTAGTGTTTTAAAGAGTTTTTAAAGTTTTCAGTGGGTTTTTAGGGTTTTTAGGAGTTTTATGGTTTTTAAGGGTTTTAGGTTTTTTATTATTTTTCAGGATTTGAATGGTTTTTGGATTTTTTATGGGATTTTAGGGATTTTAAGGGGTTTTAGGGTTTTTAGGGGATTAGGGGTTTTATGGTCTTTAGTGTTTTATGGTTTTTTTTCATTTTTAGGTTTTAGGTGCTTTAAGTATTTTTAGGCTAATAAGGACTTCTTAGGGGGTTTCTGGGTTATTTTTTCAGTTTTTTACATTTTTAGAATTTTTTAGTGATTGTTAAGGGTTTTTATTGTTTATATGGTTTTTAAGGATTTTGATGTTTTTAGCGTTTTTAGGTATTTAAGGGTTTTTATGGTCTTTAAGGTTTTTGGAATTTTTAGTTTTTCGTTGTTTTCTAATGGGTTTTCATGATATTATGGTTTTTTAGGTTTATTGGGAATTTTAGGGGTTTTTTTATTTTTATGTCATTTAGGAATACTGGGGCGGTTTTGGGTTTTTAGGGTATTTATGGATTTGTTTTTTTAGGTTTTTATTATATTTTTTTAGGGTTTTAGTGGTTTTTTGCAATTTTCTGGTTTCTATAGGTTTTAAAGTATTTAGGGGTTTTAGGGTTTTTAGATTTTTTTTGTTTTTTAGGGCTTTTAATTTTTTTTTTTGGTTTTTAAGGTTTTCTTAGGGGTTTTTAGTGTTTTTAGGGTTTTTTATGTTTTTATGGATTTTGAGGACCATTTTATGATTTTTATGTTTTTTATATATTTTAGGGGTTTTTAGGGATTTAGGGATTTTTTGGGGTTTTCAAGTTTTTATAATTTTTTGGGTTTCTAAGGTTTTTTTTAGTTTTTTATGGTTTTATGGTTTTTTAATGTTTTGGATGATTTTTTGGATTTAAAGGGTTTTTTTAGTTTTTGTGAGTTTTAGGGTTATATGGATTTTTTGGGTTTTTAAGGTTCATAAATTTTATGGGTTTTATGGATTTTATGTGTTTTTTGTCTATTAGGTTTTTTGAGGGTTTTGATCCTTTTTAGTGGTTTTAAGTGTTTTTAGGTTTTTAGGGTTTTCATTGGGTTTTACATGTTTTTATGATTTCTTATATTTTTAGGGAATATTAGGTATTTTTATGGTATTTTTTTGGTTTTTTTGGTTTTTTTGGTTTTTTTTGGTTTTTTTTGGTTTTTTTGGATTTTAAGGATTTTTTAAATTTTTAGGGTTAAGTTTTTTTTTGGATTTATTTTTGTATTTAGGTATTTTTTGGTATTTTTCATGATTTCTAGGGGTTTTAAGGTTTTTTAGGGATTTTGGGGGTTGTATGGGTTTGTAGGGTTGATGGGTTTCTAGGTTTTGTTTGAGTATTTTAGGGGTTTTATTATGTTTTAGATTTTTTATCATTTTAAGGGTTTTAAAGGGTTGTTACAGTTTTTAGTGGTTTTTAGTGTTTTATTGGGTTTTAGGGTTTTAGGGTTTTAGGGTTTTAGAGGTTTTACGGTTTATATGGTTTCTTAGGGTTTTTAACATTTTTTTTTCAATTTTCCTAGGTTTTTTAAGATTTTTTCAGTTTTTAGGGTTTTTCTATGGATTGTGGTTGTTAAGGTTTACACATGTATTTTAAGGGTTTTGAGGTTTTTATGTTTATATGTATTTTTGGGAATGTTTTAGGATTTTTATGATTTTTTTGTGGTTTTAGAGATTATGAGAGGTTTTAGGGTTTTTAGTATATTTATGGTTATGGGTTTTCATTATTATTTTTTAAATTTTTTAGGGGTTCTAATGTTTTTTATTTTTTTTATCATTTTTATGGGTTTTAAGGGTTTTTAGAATTTTTAGTGGTTTTTAGGGGGTTTTAGTGGTTTTAATGGGTTTTTATGGGTTTTATCGGTTTTTATGGTTTTAAGGGTTTTTTATAATTTTTTTATTTTAGGGATTTGAAGTGTTTTTATGTTTTAAGGTTTTCTTAGTGGTTTTCTAGGTTTTTATGGTTTTTTTACATTTTTTGGGACTTTTCGGGATTTTTAGGATTTTTATGCTCTTTAGGGTTTTTAGGGATTTTGAGGTGTTTTATGGTTTATATGGGTTTATGGTTTTTTTTGGGTTTTTAGGGGTTTTTTGAGTTACTTCAGGTTTTTAAGGTTTTTAGATTTTTTATAGTTTGTTGGGTTTAAATGGGTTTTAGATTTTTAGGGGGGTTTTCTAGGGTTTTAATGTTTTTTGTGGGTTTGATGTGTTTTCATAGTTATTATGGGGCTTGGGGTTTTTTTGGGTTTTGGGGGTTTTTAATTTTTTAGTTTCTTTATGGATTTTTTGTGTATTAAGTGTCTTTTGGTTATTAATATTTTCTTCTAGTTTTTCAAGATTTTAAAATTTTTTTACTTTTTCGTTACTGTTAGGGATTTTTGTAAAAATTTTATGGTTATTAATGGTTTTTAGGGATTTTAAGAGTTTTTAGAGGTTTTATGATTTTTATAGTTTTTGGGTTTGTTGAAATTTTTTTATGTTCTTAGGGGTTTTAAGGGGTTTTGGTTTTAAAGGGTTTACTATGGGGTTTTTGGGTTTTTTTTTGGTTTTTTATGTTTTTAGGGATTTTTAGGCTTTTAATGGTTTTTTAAGATTTTGATGGATTTTGATGGTTTTCAGGATATTTATGAATTTTAAGTTTTTATGGTTTTTTATGGTTTTTAGGGTTTTTAGGGGTTTAAAGGTGTTTATACTTTTTAGTGGTTTTCGAGTTTTTATTCATTTTTATGGGTTTTAATAGTTTTAGGGGTTTTATGTGTTTTAGGGTTTTTTGGTGTTCTCGGGGTTTTTTGGGTTTTTTATCATTTTTATGTTTTTAGGGGTTTTAAGTGTTTTTAGGTTTGTAAAGTATTGTTAGGGGTTTTTAGGGTTTTTATTTTTATTTTTTATTTTTAGGGTTTTAGTTTTTTTAGGGTTTTATAGTTTTTAGGGTTTTAAGGGTTTCTTTATTTTTAGGGGTTTAATGTTTTTTAGAGTTTCTTTACGATTCTAGGGGTTTTGAAGGGTTTTTAGAGTTTTTAGTGTGTTTTGAATATTGTTATGAGTTTTAGGTGTTTGTAAGATTTTTAGGGGTTCTTTTGGATTTTGGGGGGTTTTAGGAGTTTTATAGTCTTTTAGGGGTTTTTATGGTTTTTAGTGTTTTTAAGTTTTTTGGGTTTTTATGTGTTTATAGGATTTTAATGATATCTTAGGGGTTTTAATTGTTTATAATATTTTTAACGTTTTTAGGGATTTTTATGGATTTTTAGGCATTGTTTAGGATTTCTATGGGTTTTTAGTGTTTTAGGGGTTTTTATGGATTTTAGAGTTTTAGTTTTTTTAGGGTATTAAGAATTTTTTTTAGTTTTCAGGTATTTTAAGTGTTTTTAGGTTTTTAGAGTTTTCTTAGGGTTTTTTACAATTTTTGGATTTTTTAGGTTTTAAGTTATTTAAGGGATTTTTTAGGATTTTTATAGTTTTTAATATTTTAGGATTTTTAGAGATTTTGGGGTTTTTTTAGGTTTTTCATAATTTTTAACCTTTTTAATTTTTAGTGGTTTGATGTATTTTTTTGTTTTAATGTTTTCTTAGGGGTTTTAGGGTTTTTTACATTTTTAGGGATTTAGGTTTTTTTAGGGTTTTTATAGTTTTTTAGGTATTTAATTTTTTTAGGGTTTTTAGGGTTTTCAATGTTTTTATGGATTTTATGGTTTTTGGGGTTTTTTATTTTTTTTGAGTTTTTAGGGTTTTATGTTTTTTATGCTTTTTTAACATTTTTCTGGGAACAATGGGTTTTATATTTTTAGAGTTTTTTATAATTTTCATGGGTTTTATGTTTTTTAGGGTTTTAAGGTTTTTTAGTACTTTTATCATTTTTAGGTTTTTGGGGGTTTTAAATGTTTCTTGGTTTTTATGGATTTCTTAAGTATTTTCAGAGTTTCAGGTGTTTTTATGTTTTTACATATTTTTAAGGATTTTTTATAATTTTTAGGTTTTTAGGGTCTTTAGTGTATTTTTGGTTTTTAGGGTTTTTATGGGGTTTTATGGTTTTTATGTATTTTTTTGAGTTTTTGGGATTTTAAATGTTTTTTAGAGTTTTTAACATTTTTAGGGGTTTAAAGGGGTTTTAGTGTTTTTATTGGGGATTAGGTTCTTTATGGGGTTTTTTCGGTTTTTTATTATTTTTAATGGTTTTAGGGTTTTTATGATTTTTAGGATTTTATAGGATTTATTAGGGTTTTTAGTGTTTTTAAGGTTTTTAAGGTTTTTAAGTGTTTTTAGGTTTTTATGGTTTTTATGCACTCCTGTTGTAGAGTGTAAAAAAAATTTCCCCTAGGGGTGTAATATTATTACTAACCAATAGTTATATCCAAATATCAGTGTTTTAATCAAGTTTTCACTTATGTGAAAGTAAAAAAATCAAAAATATTAAAAAGAAAAGAATGAAAGGGAATTTAGAGTTTTTAAAATTTATATCATAAAGAAGTGATTAGATTTTGGTTAGGTTTTCCCCTTTTGTAATGTTATCAATTTCTTTTAAAAAGAATATTTTTTTTATTTAAATAATTATGTGAATGGAGTAATAATCATTTATCTTAATTAACCTTTGATTTATATTTTTTATTGTGTAAAATTCATGATGATAATTATTTAAATTATTCAGGAAATAAAAAAATATGGTATTCAGATTCACAAAATTTTCAAATCAGACTAATATTCATTCCTCACTTGTTTAGTGATCACTAAATTACTCATCTACTTGATTTTTTGTGATAAAAAATTGGTACAATACAAAAATCAAGTATATGAAGAATAAATTCTTAAATAAATACAATTTAAAATTTTAGAATTAAATAAAATAGAATCATATTTATTTTAAATTTAGAGATTATTAAATTGAAAACCATTCAATTAAAAAGAAAAGAATGTTTTATTTTGATAACATTCAATACTCAAAATCACAAATGGATCCCCTTCCATTCTGCCAACCATAAGGGATTATATCCCTCCATTCAAGGGGGTATCATTGAAGAAGTTGATGAATGGGACATATTGAAGATGAAAAGAAAGGGGTGGAAGTGGTTTGCACTCTACTTCTAGCCTATAAATCCTCAATTGAATTGTAATGAATTTCAAGTGGGGTCCACATCCTTGGATGTCACTTTATTCACTCTTCCTCAAAATAAGACTCTCTTTTAATGGAAATAGGGAGGCATCAATTGTCCTATTTAGTTTAAGATATCCCCATACCTTCGAGGGTCTCTAATTTAAAAATTCCATAATATCTAATGTATTTGAATGTGGAAGCACCTCAGTCATATGGGTGTTTAATTATTTGTTCATGTACTATCGGAAGATGTTGGAATGGTCTGGGACTCTTTGTTCACAGATTTTGAATAGTGTATGGTGACATGGTAGTCTACATGGGTGTTCCAGTGGCAATAGTGGGGCAGTAGGAACTTGGTGGCATGGTGGTGTGATCCTCAAACTCTCCTTCTCCACTAGCCTTTGAAGTGTCTAGAGAAGCCTTTGAAATCTATTTCATGGTGGTTGAATGAGGGTATCAATAGGGGTATATGAATTTGAGATTGATCTTGGGAGGTGGAAACAATGATGATAATGGAGGTGGTGGTATCATCAGAATCATTTGACCTTCACATGGTCAGATGAAGGCTCAACAATGGCCCATGGAGATCATCATATATTCAGGAGGTGATATTGGGTGTTCTTGGTTCTTCAAAGTGGACATAGGCGTGAGGTGGAGCTTGATAAGTGTTCATATATAGAGATATTTGGTGTTGTCATGGTGGTCGTTGAAGCTAGGTGGTGAAGCCATGGTGAAGATGGTGAGGTGGGGTGCATGAATCATTCGAGCGGTGGTGCATGAGAAAGTTTTAAAAAATATGCACAATATCAGGAAAATTTTATACTACATTAAAACTATGGGGTTTTATGTGAACTCTTATAAACCTGATAATGGATACCACACCACAATGAAGTCATGTTGGAGTTAGAGGAATCATTCCCACCACTACGGGCTGCCCCATCCTGACCATTCCCTCCTCCTAGTGCCACATGGGGTTTTCTTATGCATTGCCTCTTAATTTTTGAGGGGGCTATGAACCCATGGGTCCATGAACATGGGTTTGATGCCCCTGTTTACCCCATGGTGCTGATCATGCCTTCCCTTGGGTTGTCTTTGCCAGTCATGCCTCCTTTGTCCTGGCTAAGTGGCTTTTCATCTTGGGGTTGAGGTCCAACTTAGTGAGCTATATTTTTTTATGAAAAAGTCTTATAAAATAATATAAACATGTCTTAAAATTATAGAACAATTATAAAATATCAAAATATATTTATAAATAAAATTTTACATTTATAGCTCATTAATATTTTTTTGAAATAAATATATTTCCATTCCACTTTCACAATTTCCCAAAATTTACTAAAATATTGAAGAATATGGGTAATATTCCTTGAAATTCATTTAAAACCATTGAAATTTAAAAGTATTAAAATAAAATGCTTATCACTTTTAAATCAAAATTTAAATATTCAGATAAAATATCAATTCAATTTCTCAATTTTCAAATAAAATAAATAAAATCATGCATTATAATTTTTCCCTCTAGAAAATGACGGTACTTCTCTTAACAGTCATTCAAGTTCCTCAATTTATTATTATTAAACATTAAAAATCAGTTTATACCTCTCATTTTAATCTTTTCACACATAAAACATGATAAAAATTCAATTATAGTTATTATCATATCATGATAACATTCTATTACTCAATAAACATGTAAACAAACTAAATTGTCCACCTAGTAAAGAAAAAATCACATAAAATCGTGTGGGATTTTAATCAACTTTAAAATGTATTTGAGGCTTAAGGTTGGTAGGAATTATTGTTTAAAAATTAAGTCTCAAAGAGAAGGCATATCTCTAAAATCATAAAGCATGATATCTAAAAAGTAAAAGGGTCATGAAATTATCCCATTCAAATGGTAACAACTCCTAAAATCCTTAAAACTCAAAGTAAAGATCATGATCAAATTAATAATAATTAATGATTCATTCACCCTCTTGAAATTTCGTCTACTTTTATAATTTTTTCTTTTTCAATGAAAATTTTCAATTTTTCAAAATTTATAATTTGAATAAACCTCACAAGAACCACCTAACCACATATCGTAAAAAACATAGGTCTAGTAATGGTTATTTTTGGTTTTCCCAAATCACAGACAATTTTTCTCATTTTCAGTTATTTTTTTCATTTTCCTTTTTCTATTTAAGAGGGGATAAATATTGAAAGTAAAATATATGAATAAAAAACCGTTCTAATAACCTAAATTATCACCCACACACTTTTTCCTTCTAATCCATTTCTTCTCTTCCACCATTATCCCCTTAACCCCCACACTTAAACATTAAAATATCATGAAAATACTAATAGGATGGTAAGAATGGATAAAAATGTCTTGAAACGTGGAAAATTACTAAAAAGGTTTTTCATCATCCTTATGGGTAGGAAAATGATTAATGTAAATATGGTTTTCAAGGAAAATGGATTTCCAAAAGATACCTAAATCATTTTAAATGTTTTTTTCATAGTCATAAAATTGGAATGTTCTTATGTAAGTTTTAGCATGTGGAATGTACCAAGATTAATCTCTAAATATACTCAAGATAAAATAGGAAGTATATGGCCTGGTAATCCTATCAGAAATGGGAAATTTTATATTGTAATATCATTCAATTAATGATTAATTATAACAAAAAAATTCACCTTAATTTCATTAATTCATAGCATGGAAAAATGTTAAGGAAATTTCATTAACAATAATTAACTAATTCTCTCAAATCAATGGTCCTCATTTTAAAATCCATGATTCACTTTAATCATAAATGTCTCTATTTTACTAATTAAATCTCTTAAACATTGAAATATAAAATAGGGAATCATGGTATTCCTAATAAACTCAGGTATCATACAAAATTAATGTAAATCATTATTTTAAGTACGAGATTAAAATTTTTTAGTTTAAAGATCAAAACATTAGAAAATTTAGAGAGTTTAAAAGATAATCAAAAAAGTTAACTCCCTTTTGAAATAAATATTTTTTCCTCTTACTTAACTACTTGGGGATACCATGTCATTTCATCCTATGAAAGTCATGTAAAACAACTTGTACCAGTGTAATAACAATTCCATTAAAGCTTAAAGGGGTGAAGTAAGAGGTGGACAAATATTAATACTAATAAAATAGTAAAACTAGGGCTTCCTCTAATAAGTGACTTTTATTAATTTCATTTTCTCAACCTAACTTAATTATAATAAATCAGTATATGGGTTGGAGAAGTTTGAGATCCTTCATCTAGTTTGGAGGTAAAATTCCATGGAACTTTTTCAACCTTTTACTATTTATAGGGAATGGGTTTCCCTCACCTTGTTTCCTGATTTGAATGGAACCAAAATGATATACATTAGTAATAAGAAAAGGTACTTACCACCTAGAATTAATCTTACATGGTATTAAATCAATTCTAAAATTGTAGAGAATAACTTGGTCTTCATGTTGAAAAGAATTTAGTTTAATTAGTTGTCATGTTCCACTCTAGTTCTTTATTTTTGAAATTAATTTATTTTTAAATGATTCCATTTCTGATTTCTTCTAGTTCCTCTAACTAAAATTTTCTCTCTTTTTCCAATAATCTCTAAATCAAAATTAACCTTTTTAATATCCCAATATTCTTAGTTCTCCAATTTCATCGCTTGATAATAACTTTTTCCATAAATCAATAAGTATAAGATTATACCTATTGGTGTCTTGTAAACTGTCTAATATGCCTATAATGTGTCTCCATGCCTTTTTCTACAATCCTTTTATTTTGGTTTTTCTATTTTCTCCAAAATACCTTTGATCCCCTAGTTGGACACTTTTTATTGTCTATTTGTTTAGGGATATTAAGTTGTATATGTTTTGTGGTGAAGCCCATACTTTTTAAGCATAAAATCTATTCTTATATTGTAAAAATATGTCCCTTGGTCATTGATGATGTAACTTGGAAATCTAAACTGACTAAAGATATTGTCCCTAAAAAATCACACTCAACTTTAGCTTCATCGGTATTGGTGGATTTTTCTTCCACCCATTTAGAGACATAATCAACAATAAGTAAAATATAATATTTTCCAAAAGACATGGGAAAGGGTCCCATAAAATAAATTCCCCAAAATTCAAAAAATTTACAAAAATTGATGGGATTTTTGGAAATATCTTTTCTCTTTGAAATATTTTCAGAAAATTTACACTTTTCACATTTTTTACAATAATCATGAGAATATTTAAATATATTCATCCAATAGATTCCAAATTCAAATACTTTTATATACATTCTTTGAGTCCTAAAGTGGCCTCTAAAAGTAAGTTTATAAGAAAATTGAAAAATATATTTTATTTCACTTGATAGTAATAATCTTCTAATGAATTGGGCGTTGAAATATTCCAGAGAAATGGATCTTCCCAAATTTGGAATCTAGATTCAGTTTCGATTTTATGAACATAATGGGAGTTAAGGTAAAACGGTTCCTGGGATGTGCCCAAATAGTTTACAATGTTCGCATACCAAGTTACATCACCTCATATAAAGTAAATATGATCTCTAGGTATGTGATCATTGAGTGAGATCTATTATAGAATTTCTGTTTTATCCATTTTCGGCAACCTACTGAGGTGATATTACACTTAGTTTTAATCTCCCATTTTTCCTTTAATATTCATATTAAACTCTTTCAAGAGTAAAATCCATATTTCCATCCTTTGTTTGGCATCAAAATTCTTCATCATGTACCTAAGTGAAACATGATTAGAAAATATAACTACTTTAGTTCCAAGAAAATATTACCTAGATTTATCGAATGAAAATACTATAGAAAAAACTCATTTTTAGTGGTTGTAAAATTAATATTAATGTAATCAAGGGTTCTTCGAAAATAGGTTGTGATTTGGGGCTTTCATTAAATTATTTGGGAGAGAGATGATCCTAAAACTTTTTTTAATTCATAATAATGAAAATCAAATATATTTTTCTAATTTAGTGGTTACATTATTGGTGGGGTAATCAACTTTTTCTTTAGCTCATAAAATTCCTCACTGAAATTACCATAAAACATTCATATTATTTTAAGATAAATATTGAAAGGGGAAGAGAAATATCACTAAAGTATTTAAAAAATCTCTTTTAAAATCCCACATGCCCCAAAAATTATATAATTTATCTTAAACAAGTGGGATATGGTATAAAATTGACCACTTAAATTTTACATTTATACACTATAATGCCTTTTTTTGAAATGATACTTCTTAAAACTATTCATTTTTCAACTATAAAGTGACACTTTTCAAAGTTCAAACCCATATTTTTCTCTATGACTATTTTGAAATATTTCTATATATTAACTAATAATTGATCAAAAAGTTTTTAAAAATATTAAAGTCATCAAGAAATACCTCCAATAAGTCTTCTATGTGATTTGAGAGAATTATTAGCATACATAACTAAAATGTAAATGGGGAATTGCACAATCTGAAAGACATACTCTTGTAAGAAAAGGTCTCAAAATGATAGGTGAATTTTGCCTTTTCTTGTTCTCCTGGGAAAATTGGTACCTGAAAAAAAAAATCAAAAAAGTAGTGATGTGTCATACCTTCTAACCTGTATATCATTTGATCAATGATTGGGATTGGAAAGTTATCATTTTAGCTTACTTGGTTCAGCTTCCTATAATAAATGAATACCCTCAAAGTGTTTTGGAATCTCATTGGAATTAATTAATTATTAAAATTTTTTATAATGTTCAAGAATTATTTTCTTAGGAAACCCATAGATGTGGCTGACCCATTAGGTGTCAGAAATGGGGAAATTGATGTCAGTTGAAAATAATTTTTCAATTTATTTTTTCACAACCTCTGTATTGGTGGGGTTAAGTATTATCTAAGGATAACTAAATGATGGAGAGTTCTCTTTTAAAAATATTCTATGGTGGTATACCTTTGGTTTTATTCCAGGTATATCTACTATACTCCATTATATATATTAGAAATTTATTTTTAAAGGATATTTGAAGTTCTATCTTTGGTATCAGAGAGATTATTAGAAATGATCACTA
The DNA here is from genome assembly GCA_963277665.1 of Viscum album. Taxonomy (NCBI): domain Eukaryota; kingdom Viridiplantae; phylum Streptophyta; class Magnoliopsida; order Santalales; family Viscaceae; genus Viscum; species Viscum album. The sequence goes on along the minus strand of OY728157.1, from coordinate 1,634,303,809 downwards.
AAAATTTTTATCCCTAAAAAATATGGACATATTTTAAGTCACATGGGAGAGTTTATAATTCAAGATTCATGGATTTTCATATGGATGATAATGAATTCAAATTACCCAATTAAATATCTTAAATTGATTTGGTAAAGGGTATCATATCGGTTTCTTCTAGAAAATTATTAATGAATTTAGAGGTAGTTGCTTTTTGAGTTTTAAAGGATTAAATTTCATATTTTTGAGTATTTTATCCTTCTCGGGTGTTTTTAATAGAAATTTTATCTTCTAATGCCATTATTTCTCAAAGAATACCTTGTATGGGATCAATATCATCTTATTATAAAACTAAAAAGAGTGAATGATTGTTTGAAGGGTTATATTAGAGTCAAAAACATTTAATTTCAACTTGTTATCTCCCAATTCAATGGTCAGGGTTCCTTTATGAACACTAATGGTAATTTTGAATGTTTTCAGGAATTTTCTTCCCAAAAAAAGTGATAGTTCCCTGGTACACTATCTTTCTCTATATTTAGTACATTAAAGTCCATTTGGAATTTTTTTCCTTCAGCTCCTACTATAAAATACTATGTAACTTTGGCTTGGAAAATAGTGGATCAATTTGCTAGTTTCACTATCAATCTTATGGGATTAAATTAATCAATTTATAAGGATGTGAAAACGTATTTAGACATGATATTAGTGGATTCAATAGGATCAAAAAATGAATCAGAAAACAGTAAATAACCTATAGTGTAGGTAATAGATAATGTCCTTGGATCATTATATTTTTTAGGAAATGGTGGTGTGATCATAGCAGAGACACTCCTTCCAAAACTGATTCTTTCATCCCCATCATGCCTCTTTATCTTAGTGTATATTTATTTTAGAAAATTATCACATTTTGGGATTTTTCAGATTGCATATATAAAAGGAAGGTTGTTTTTAACTTTTGGTAAGGTTTCTTAGATCACTCCTTGAAGTTTCGCTTCTTCAACAGTTTTTGATCGAGTTAAAATAGAATAGAATGGTGCCTTATTGTCATTTTCCTCCCTTTTTTCCTTTTTAATTTTTTTGGAGACTCTTTTGGGTGGATTGGATAATCCTGATGTTTTTTTTAGAATTATCTAACTTATATGGTTTAGGTAGTGGAATCTATTTTCCACTTCGTGTCATAATTTCACTGACATTCTCTTTGAGATTTGAGACTACCTGATAAAGAAGATTTGTTTGATAATTAGTTATAAAATACAAAACACTCTTCAAATAGTGGGATAAAGTTTTGACATTATCTTCTAACCCCTCAACAGCATACTGTATTTGTTCATTCTCAATTGATAGTACACTGGTTGATATATGCTCAAAATTATTTTTTTGGAAACATGGTGAATGAAAGGATTATTGTTATGAGAACGATTGTTTTTAATATTGTTATAATAATACCGAGTTTTGAAATTGTTTTTGGAAAGGTGGTTGATTAGAAAAAAGGGGGTCCAAACTAGCTTTTTATTTACCTCCAAATCCCTGTTAGGATTTCCCTTCTCCCCATTGTTGATTTTGTGGAAAATTCACTTCCCGGAAAGTAGCTGCATAACCATTCATACCCTATATCTTAGCATGTTGATTAGAGTAATGATTTGGTCATAAACATAATCCACATACCGATGGTGGAGATGGATTCTCACTTAATTTCATTACACCCATCTATCTCACCAAGTTTTTTAATTCATAAATTTTAGTTTCAATGAAAGGTGATGAGTCAGAAGTTATTACCTCATGAATACCTCTCATACCAGTACCTCTGGTTTCGAATTTCTATGAATTTTGAGTTATCTTTTCGATGAGATTCCTAGATTTTGTTGGTGATTTTCCAATAATAGATCCCCCAAAGGATGAATCCAAAATTTTCATATCATTTTCAAGAAATATTTGGTAGATGAAGACCAGGAAGTGGTTCTATTCCACTATTTGATGTGGGAATCTTATACAAATTTTCTTGAAATTTTCCAAATACTCAAAAAGAGTCTCACAAATAAATTTTCTAATGATGTATATATCCTTTATAATTTCTGTTCTCTGAGAGTTTTAGAAGATCCTTTGTATGAATCTTGGTTGTAGATCATCCTTGGAAAGGATCTCTATGGGTTATAAGCTATAAAACCACTCATTACCTACTCCCTCAAGTGGAAAGGGGAATTTACTTCACTTTACTTTCTACTCAACTAATTCTATTGGCATGAAACTTGAACAAACAAAGACAAATTCATGAATGTGTTGATTGGGATCTTCTTCTGCAAGGCCATGTAATTTAGATAGCATAGGAATCATGTCAACACATAACTCAAAATAATTTTTTTGTAGGCATAGTTATACTATGTTTTTGGGATAAATTGTGGAAAAAAAGGTTTCTTAAAGTCTATTGTGGATTGATTTCCATGATTGGTTGTTTAAAATGAATACTTGAGTCATAAAAATTAATTTCTTCCAATTTGTTTCTAATAATGAGAAGCTTAATCTTATTTATCATATTTATTTCTATCTCGAGGTTGAAAACAAATAGTTCCTCATTGGATGACCTCTTAATGAATATTTTTAGTGTCATATTAGCATATAATCCCTGATATTGGTGCTTTTTCTGATGCACAACTATTATGGGGTGTGAAAAAGAAATTTATTTTCTCCTAGGGGTATAATATTAGTAATAACCAATAGTCATCTTTAAATAGTAGTTTTCTAATATATATTTCACTTATTATAAAGTGAATAAAATAAAAATATTGAAAAGACTATAATGTAGTGGAATTGGGAGTTTGTAAAATTTGTATGAGAGAGAAGTGAATGGATTTAGGATTGGTTTTTCCCTTTTTTAATGATTTTATGGGTTTTAAATGAATCATTTTGTTTTGATTAAAATAAGAGTTACAATAATTTCAATTTAATCACAATTGATTTAGATTTATCAGTGTGTCAAAGGCATAAAAGGAATTATTTATATTATTTGGGAAATAAAAAATTGACTATTTACATCCCCAAATTTTCAAATTATCCCACCATTATTTTCTCATGTGTTTGGTAATCACTAAATAACTCTAGTTTATTGTTTTGATCATCTAGTCAGTATGATCCAAAAAATCAATTATATGGTGTATAAATTCCTAAATCAGTGAAATTTAAAATTTTAAAATTAAATAAAACAAAATAGTATTTAATTTAAATTCAAATATTATTAAATTGAAAACTATTAAATGAAAAAGAAATTATTTTTTTTATTTTTTTGACATTCGAAACTAAAAAATTCAGAAGGGGTCCCCTTCCATTCACCCAAACACAAGTGATTTTCTCCCTCTATGAAATAGGGTTCATTGACGAATAAGAAGAATGGTAAATAATGAATATTAAAAGAAAGATGATGGGAGATTAGAAGGGTGTGACAATGACCTAAACTCCTCTTCCATCTTGTGCCTCCTACATTAGCATGTGCTGAATTTCAGGGGGGCATCCTACTCCTTGGAACTTTGTCTCTTATCTCTTTCTAGGAAGCATGCTCTCTTTATATAGGCCCAATGATGACTAATCCCTCCTATTAGGTTCAAGGGATCTCCATATCTTCAAGGATATATAATTTTAAACTACCTTAAGATCATCTTTATTTGAGCATGGAAAAACCCAAGTCGTTCTAGTCTATAATTTTTTTCTCGTGGAGCAACAGTAGATGTGATAATGGGATTGTCCTCCTTTTTCATGGATTTATCATGGTGCATGGATATGTAGTGTTTACACATGTAGTTTACAGTGGAAATAGTGGGGTAGAATGAGTTTAGCGGCCCGGGGGAGAGTTCCACAAACCCTCCTCCTGTTCCGGCCATAGATGTGGCTGGAAGAGCCTTTGAAATCTATTGTATAGGGTTCGAATGAGGGTATCCATGGTAGTGAATGGATTTGAGATCAATATTGGGAATTGGGGATAATGGTGAAATTATAGGTGGTGGACACCTTTGAATTATTCGGCCTTCACATGGCTGGATAAAGGCTTGAGATGCAACTATGGAGATCGTTCAACATTCAGGTGGTGATATTCGGTTTTCCAGGTCATTAGTAGTGGACATCACCTCGAGGTGGAGCTCGAGTAGTGGTCAAAGATGGATATATATATATAATGTTGTAGTAGAGGTCATTGATTCTAGGTGGTGGAGCCATGACAAATATGATGAGGCAGGGTGTGTAAATCATTCAAGAAGTGGTGTGCACAAAAGTTAAAAAAAGATAAATAGTACTGAGATAAATTCATCCTATATAGAAATAACGAGGTGGGAGGAACTCACCTATATACCAGAGCGCAACTCCCACACAAAAATTATGTTTTTTGGGAGCTTAAGGACTCTTGTCCACCACCGTAGACTATCCCATCCTGGCAACACCCTCCTCCCAATGCCGCATGAAGTTTCCCTGTGCACTGCCACTTGGTTCTTGAGGTGATTATGCACCCACATTATTTCACCACCCACATTCCCATGCACAAGATATTGATGCCCCCATACACACCCTGCTTCTAAGAATGACATCGCTCATGATGGTTTGGCTGGTTGGGCCTTCATTGGCCTAGCTATGTTTATTTCCATCTTAGGGTTGAGGGTCAGCTTAACTTCTAGTATTATTTTGTGAAAAAGCCTTCTAAAATAATAATAAAAATTTAGAAAAAATTGATAATAATTTTTAAATATCAAAAAACAAAAATATATAAAATATTAAATTTATGGTCCATATAACATTTTTTTTAAAATAAATATATTTCCATTCCATTATTGTAATTTCACACAATTTACAAAGACATTTTAAAACATGGGTAATATTAACTGAAATTCATCTAAACCCATTTAAATTTGATTAAAAATATTCACATAAAATGGGTTTATCATTTTTCTTAGGTGTTTTCCTAGATTTTTGGGTTTTTACATTTTTAGGTATTTTTATGTCATTTTGGGTTTTCAGAAATTTTTATGGGTTTTAGGGTTTTTAGGGGGTCTTCTAGTTTTGTTAGTTTTCTTATTTTTTACTATTTTTAGAGTTATTTAATGTTTTTAGGGGTTTAAAGGGTTTTTAAAGTTTCTAGTGGGTTTGGGGTTGTTATTGGATTTTTAGGGATTTTTATGGTTTTAGGGTTTTTTATGATTTCTTGGGTTTTTTCATTTATAGGGTCTTTTCTGAGTCCTCTCATTTTTTGTTTTTAGGGGTTTTAAGGGATTTTAGGTTTTTATGGTTTTTTCAGTTTTTTCGAGTTTCTAGGGGATTTTAAATTAATTATTTTTAGGGATTTTTTAGTATTTTTATGGTTTTTAGTGGTTTTGAGGGTTTTTATGGTTTTTTGGGTTTTTCAAATTTTTATTATTTTAGGGGTTTCAAGTGTTTTTAGATTTTTAAGATTTTCATATGGTTTTTAGTGTTTTTAAGATTTTTTATTTTTTTATGATTTTTTTAGTATTTTTATTATTTTTTATGTATTTTTGGTATTTTTGGGGATTTTTAGTATTTTTTTGTGTTTTTAGGTTTTCTTGGGGATTTAGGTATTTTTAGGGTTTTATGGGTTTTTAGTGTTTTTCATTTTTTAGTGTTTTTTATATTCTTAGGTGATTTTAGGTATTTTTAGGAGTATTATAGTTTTTAGGTTTTTTTAGATTTTGAGGATTTTTAGGGTTTTTAGGGTTTTTAGGGATTTTAGCATTTTTAGGTTTTTATGGGTACTTAGTATTTTTATTTTTAAGTGACTTTCTTATGGGTTTTATGGTTTTTAGGGATTTTTACATTTTTAGTAAATATTAGGGATTCTTAATATTTTTATGGGTTTTAGGGATTGGGGGGGGGGTTCGGATTTTTAGGGGTTTAAAGGTTTTTATGGGTTTTTAGAGTTTTTTTATCGTTTTTAGGGTTTTAATGGGTTTTAGATATTTTATTAGTTTTTAGGATTTTATGATTGTTTAGGTATTTTTATGGTTTATACGGTTTTTTATCGTTTTAGGATTTTTTAATTATTTTTATTTTTTAGGTTTTTTGGGGGTTTTAAGTTTTTCTATGTTTTAAATGTTTTCCTAGGGGTTTTCATGGTTTTTAGGTTATTTTATAATTGTAGAGATTTTTATGCATTTTTAATGTTTTTACGGTTTTTAGGGAAGTTATGGATTTGAGGTTTTTAAGGTTTTTTGGGTATTTTGGTTATTTATTGTTTTTTTGGGATTTTAGGGTTTTATTGAGTTTTTAGGGGTTATAAAAAATTTTAGATTTGTTTAAAGTTTTTAGGGAATTAAATGATTTTTTAATTTTTAATGGGTTATATGTTTTTATGGTTTTTAAGGTTTTTAGGGGTTTTTAGGGTTTTTAAGGGTTTAAGGGTTTTTAGGGATTTTAGTGTCTTTTAGGGGTTTATGTTTTTTTTAAGTTTTAAGGTTTTCTTAAGGGTTTTCAATATTTTTTCATTTTTTTGCATTTTTATGGATTATTCATTATTTTTTTCTATTTTTATGGGTTTTTGGATTTTAGGGATTTTTTAGGATTTTGGAGGTTTTTGGGTCTTTATGTTTATTTTGGGTTTTTTGAGTTTTTATAGTTTTTATGGGTTTTTAAGGTTTTTTATTATTTTTAAGGGTATTAATATTTTTTAGATTCTTTAGTGGTTTTAGGGGTTTTATTGGTTTTTAGTGTTTTTTAAATGTTTTGTGGTTTTATGGTTTTAGGGGTTTTTAGGGTTTCTAAGGTCCTTTTAGGGTTTTGGGCCTTTATCATTTTTTTGGTTTTTAGGGGTGTTATGTTTTTTTATTTTTTTTATTTTTTCTTAGGGGTTTTGAAGGATTTCATGGTATTTTACATTTTTATTGATTTTTAGGTATTTTTATGAATTTTATAATTTTTTAGGTTTTTTAGAGATTTGACAGGTTTTAGAGTTTTTTAGGATTTTTGTGGGTTTTTTGTGGGGTTTTATGATTTTTTATGTTTTTAGGGGTTCTAAGTGTTTTTGGGTTTTTATGGTGTTCTATGAGGTTTCCCATGATTTTCTTATTTTTAGGGATTTTTATGGATTTTTTAGGATTTTTATGTTTTTAGTGTTTTTAGGAAATTTTAGGGTTTTAATTTTGTAGGGTTTTAGTGTTTTAGTGTTTTTTAGGTTTTTGGGGGGGTTTTGAGATTTTAGGGATTTTCATGGTTTTTAGAGTTTTTATCGTTTTTATGGGATTAAATGATTTTAGTGTTTTTAGTGGGTTTTAGGGTTTATAGGTTTTTAATGATTTTTATGGTTTTTAGGGTTTGTAGGGGTTTTATGTTTTTTTTTCAGGTTTCTACTATTTTTATGTATTTTAATATTTTAGGGGTGTTAAGTGTTTTTAGGTTTCTAAGGTTTTCTTACGGGTTTTCTGGGTTTTTAAGGTTTTTACATTTCTGGGTTTTTTTATTGTTTTTAGGTTTTTTATAGGTTTTTTGTATTTTTGTGGATTTTGAGAGTTTTATGGGTTTTAGGGTTTTATAGTTTTTATGTTTTTTGGGGTTTTAGGGATTTTTTTGAGTTTTTTATGGTTTTATAAGGATTTTAGTGATTTTTACCTTTTTGATGGGTTTAAGTGATTTTTAGAGTTCTTAGTGGGGCTTTAGGGTTTTGTGGATTTTTATGATTTTCAAGGGTTTTATGATTTCAAGTGGATTTTATGGTTTTTAGGGTCTTTATAAGGATTTTAGTGTTTTCAATATTTTTGGGGGGATATTTAGGGGTTTTAAGTGTTTTTAGGTTTTTATGTATTCTTAAGGATTTTAGGGTTTTTAGGGGTTTCTATGTTTCTATGGATTTTTAGGGATTTTTTAGGATATTTATGGTCCTCTTTAGTTTTTATGGATTTTGAGGGTTTTTATAGTTTTTTATGTTTTTTCGTTTTTTATAAGATTTATAAGATTTTTTTGAGTTTTAATTGTTTTTAGTATTTTATTTACTAAGGAGTTTAAGGGTTTTTAGTGGTTTTATGTTTGAAGGTATTGTTAATGATTTTTGGGATTTTTATGGTTTTTATGGTTTTTATGGATTTTGAGGGTTTTAGTGTTTTCATGTTTTTTTGGGGGGGTTTTGAGATTTTTAATGTTTTAAAGGGATTTTAGTGTTTTTCATCATTTTAGGTGTTCAAATAGTTTTTATAGTTTGTAGTGGGTTTTAGGGGTTTTGTCAGTTATTAGGATTTTTATGTTTTTTGGGATATTAATGTTTTCCGGGTTTTAGGGTTTTTTGGGTCATTTTAGGGTATTTAGGGTCATTTTAGGGTTTTTATAATTTTTTAGGATTTTTATGGTATTATGTTTTTTAGGATTTTGTAGTATTTTATGGATTTTTAGTGTGTTTGGGGTTTTATTACGATTTAGGTATAATTAGGCCTTTTGGTTTTTTATGGTTTTAAGGAATTTTAAAGGTTTTACGAGTTTTATTGTTTTTTATGTTTAGGGTTTTTTTTAATGTTTTGAATTTTTAAACATATTTTTAAATTTTTAGGGGTTTGAAGGGTTTTAGGGTTTTTAGAGGTTTTTAGGGTTTGTAGAGGTTTTTAGTATTTTTATAGGTTTATGTTTTTTTAGGTTTTTATGGTGTTTTCTGGTTTTTATGGGCTTTAAAAGGTTTTAAAAACTTTTAGGGTCTTTGTGGTTTTATTGTTTTTTAGGTTTTTAGGGGTTTTACAATTCTTTTTTGGGTTCTAAGGTTTTCTTAGGGGTTTTATAGGTTTTATTTTATTTTATTTTTCCGAATTTTTAAAGATTTTTATGATTTGTATGGGGTTTTAGGGTTTTTAGGGTTTTAGAGTTTTTTGGTCATTTAGATTTTTAGGTCTTTTAGTAGTTTTAATTATTTTTTTTATTTTTACAGTTTTCATAGGGGTTTTCTGGGTTTTTAGGGTATTCTATGTTTTTATGGATTTTTTTTGGATTTTTATAGTTTTTTTTTGTTTTTAAAGTTTTTAGGGATTTTGGGTGTTTTACGGTTTTTTTGAATTTTTTAAAAGTTTTTATCGTATTAAATTATTTTTAGAGTTTTTAGTAGTTTTAATTTTTTATGGGTTTTAGGGTTTTATATAGTTTTTTGTGGATATTTATTTTTTTAGTGTTTCCGGGTTTTAGGATTTTTAGTGGTTTTTGGGTTTTATGGTTTTTAACTGTTTTCAGTTTTTGAGGATTTCTTATGGGTTTTCAGGGTTTTTAGGGTTAGATTTTTAGGTATTTTTTAGTTATTTTCTTGTTTTTTTATTTTTTACGGATTTTGAGGTTTTTAGGGTTTTTTAGAGTTGTTCTGTTTTTTGGGGGGTTTTAGAGATTTTTTGGGTTTATTAGGATTTTAAGGTTTTTTAGAGATTTTAACATTTTTATTGGTTTAAATGGTTTTTATAGTTTTAGTGTTTTTAGGGTTTTTAGGGGGTTTTAGGGGTTTTGTGGTTTTTGGTGTTTTTGTAATGTCTTTAAAATTCTGTTTATTTTTTTTATACGGAATTATTCTAAGACCACACGCTTTGAAAACACGTGATTCCATGGCCTGGTGAGCTCGGGATGGAATTTTGATCTTTTTTTAGTTCACATAAGTAAACATGCAAGCGGGTTTTTCTAAATTTTGAATTGGTGCTCAGATCAAAAATCTAAGGGCACCGTTGAATTCAGAATGTCGTTATTTTCCTATAAAGGACTAACTTTGGCCGATAAGGGCCGAACATAAAAGTTAATTTTTGGACTTTTTGAAAAATAATAAAATAACTTTAAAAAGATACTTTATTTGATTTTAACATCCGTTGAGAGGAGGAGGGCGATGATATGGTGTAATGACAAGGCACATTGATGAGGCTCATTAATATATCATTAACTCAAAGGGTAATGACGCTTTAATGAAGTATAACATTGATGTTGTTTCATAAATGAAATAGTGTAACGATGTGACGTCGCATCATAACAGAAATGTTGTAATGTGTTTTCCTTTTATTTGGTTGACGCATTGGTAGAATAAGGAATTAAACTATGAGGATTCTCTAACAAACCTCTGATGAACTTCGTCTCCAACTACGAATGAAAAACACCGACAAACATCAAACATCATCGATGCACCACGAAGAATGGAGTCGAAAGAGGCAAACAACGCCAATGTCTTGAAACCTAGAGGATGTAATGCTATAACAACGAATGTAAAAGAGGTAGGGTTTATTTCATTTTAAAGTTCTTCCCCATTCCTTTTTCAGAAAATGTCAAACTTGGATCAGCCAATGAATAGTTGGTCCCACCAATTGTGTGTTCTAGCAGCAGGGTAACATTATTTAGGATTTCTCTATCCGAGATTCAAACATCGCTTGTCTTGACTAAACTAAAACCCTCAGACCTTTCCCTTCTTTAAAATAAAATTAAGAAGGAAACGAGCTAATACGAACAAGGCCCAAGAACCTCCTACATGTGCATTCTTTGTAGCTGCACCCTCAAAGTGGCGGCAAAGAGATTCTGGGAGCTTTATGGTGAAGAGGGCTTTCCCTAGAGAGCACAAGCATAGGCAGTATGAAGAACAGAAAACCTAGTATGAGTTGTCTTGTGCTATGTGCATTACTTTTAGGATTCCTATGTAGTCATTCCTTTTTTTTGCGGTCTCTACTAAGTATTGCATTACTCACCCTTGCAATGGATCTTCCCACTTGTGTTGTGTCCCGTTCAGGCGATCAATGTTTCGACGAAGACTTTGGTGGAATGGGACCCCAAGGTGCTCAGGGAGATGGGACCAACAGATGCTACAATTGTGGGATTTTTGGCCTAGGACCATGTGGGGCCTAGTATGATAGGGTAGATATGACATTATACTTCATCTTCCAATAGCTACACTACTCTCCCGATCAGGTGGGTTTTTTTTCTGCAGATGGCCATCAGAGTTTCCATTTTTTACTTTTCTGTTTTTAGTTCTTTTGTTGGGTTTGTATTCTAGACCAATTGTATTAGTTGTACTTATACTCAACTCTGTTTTAATGATACTAGCTGCCTTTTCAGTGTGTGGGACTTTGTTGGGTGTATGTGTTCATTCAAGTACTTAGGAAATGCCTCCCACTTGCAGGTTTATGCCTTCGACGCTAGACGCTAACCCTAGTCCTTCAAGGTGCGGGCTTGGGGTAGTCACGACACGGGACCTGGGAGATGGGTCATGAAAAAGTGGTATCAAAGGGAGGGCAGTCCTACCATAAAGATTTAGAGTCTGTGTTTTGTTTTGGGGAAACTATGTTAAGTATTTAGAGTCTGATGTTCAGATTCAGGGAGTCCAGTGTTGGTGTGGTGGCTGAAGTATCCATAAACCAGGACCATGAATTCTGATTTTAGGCTCTATACATGAAAAAAATGGTTAAATAAGTGTCTCTATATGTTAATTTTAATAAAAGTCATCACACCAGGTGTAACCTTATGACCATGGTACATCTTGATCTATCTTATGATGCCTCTATGTGGATGACCAGTCAGGATCCCAATACAAGGTTGTGAGGACATACCACCTAGTGATGAGGCATACATTCAGGTACCAGTTCTATAGATGGCCCCATCAGGTGGTGAACCTGTGCTACCACCGCTCGATGGTCATAATCTACTGTTGGCGGTTTTAGATGAGGACATGTGCATACTCAGTGCCCTGCACGAGTTTCAGAGATAGAGACCTCCTAGGTTTAGAGGAGTGAGAGATACTCATGTCGTTGAGGACTAGATGGAGGTAGTGATGTGGGTCTTTCACTTAGTGAGGATACTTCCTATACAGATGGTGATCTTAACAGCGATCCTTCTGCATGTCTCAGCATAGAGATATTGGAGCTTGACCACCCAAACTCGCGATGAGGAAACCCTCACTTAGGCAGACTTTGAGAAGATTTTCTAGGAAGAGTTTTTCCCCACGACATTTCGCTCAGTGTGCATTCAAGAGATGTTTCACCTATAGTAGGGAAGAATGAAGGTAGCCAAGTACTCAACAAGGTTCACTGATCTATCTCACTACTTGACAGATATGGTGTGAGACTATTTATTATGGGCTTGGGCCTTTGATAAGAGACTCTGGTTAGAGATTAGGGAATCAGTGTTGTCTCTTAGCATTATTACTCATGTTGGGTGTTGGAGCGATCCATTTTAGTAAAGAGTTTCTTGGTGGAATAGGCACCAGCAGCTAGAGATTCCAGTAGACCCCAGGTGGTGGAGTCTTCGGTAGGCAGCAAACAACAGATGTGAGGGCCCAAGAAGGCCAGGTCTTTCAATGGACGACCCCAGGACTCACGGTTGGCAGTGCAGGGCTTGCAGTCCAGAGGGAGTCAGTATGGATCCAGGTAGTGCTTCATGTGTGGTGGGAAGGGACACAAGGCTCATGAATGCCCGACATGCCATTCAGATGACCAGTAGATGATTGAGGGGTTGCTTAGGAAGAGTTTGCGGTTCGAGAAAGGAGGTCCTTAGTGTAGCGAACATGGTAGGGGAGTAGGAAGAGTAGAATATAGTGGGAAATAGTTTGAGGTGTGACCTCCACCACCCCTAGGTGGTCCACCCCAACCTCATAGAGCAGGCGTACAGGGGCGAGCACAGCTTCATGAAACAAAGTCTTATGACCACAGTGCTCCAGAGATGATCTGAGGTACGATCTATGTCTTCTCCACCCTCTATACAGTTCTTATAGATAAAGGTTTTAGTCACTCCTTAATTTCCACAACTCTTGTTCATAGATTAGAGATTCTGGTGGAGCCGTTTGGTCAATCCTTGCGGCTAAAGATTCCTACTATATGGGATTTGATGATTACACATTGGTGCCAATAGTGTGAACTCACTCTAGGATGCAAGAGCTTCGGCTAGGATCTCTTAGTAGCGGTGTCTAGGACTTACGATGTCATCTTGGGTATGCACTGGTTATCCACAGTCCATGCTCATATAGAAAGTTTTTGGCATACAGTATTGTGTGTCCATGAAGATGGGATTGGATTTTCTTTTACCAGTAATAAAGTAACCCTTGCAGTGTAGGATGAACTTTCCCGAAGAAGGGTGAAGCTGATCACTCACCAGTTGGATAGCCTCACCCTTGGTGCAATGGATGAGAGGAGTCCGAGTTTTCTTATAGTGGTGGATGAGTATGAGGATGTTTTTTCTATGGATGTTCTGATACAACCTCCTCACAGGGAGGTAGACTTATACATTGAACTATACCCCAGGATGACACTGATATCCACACCAGAATATTAGATGGATCTTGCGGAGATCCACGAGCTGAGGGTACAACTCGAGGAATTGCAGGAGAATGGTTTCGTAAGGACCAATGTTTCAATATTGGCAGCCCTAGTGCTGTTTTGCCAAGAAGGTAGATAGAAGTTTGAGGTTGTGCATGGGCTTCCAGAACCTGAACCAGGTGACTGTGAAGAACAAGTATCCACTGCCGAGAATCAATGATCTCTTCGACTAGATGAAGGGGTAAATGTGGATTTCAAAGGTAGACCTTAGATTAGGTTATCCCCATCTTCAGGTATGGGATGATGATGTACTGAAGACAGGATTCAGGTGAAGGTACGTCCACTATGAGTTCCTGTTGATGCCTATTGGCGTGACAAATTCCCCAATAGTGTTTATGGGCCTCATGAATAGGATATTCCAGCCTTACCTCGACCGGTTCATCATTGTCTTCATTGATTAAATCTTGGTGTACTAAGAATCAGAGGAGGAGCATGCTACACACATGTGAATAGTCCTATACAGACTCTGAGAGCAACAACTTTATGGTAATCTCTCGATGGTTTAGTTTTGGATATGGGAGGTCCACTTTCTGGGACACATCATCCTGAAGGATGGAGTTACTGTATATCCAGCAAAGATATAGGTAGTGCTTGCTTGGGAGCTACCCTATAGCATGACTGAGGTGCATATATTCTTGGGTTTGATGGTTACTATCAGAGGTTCATGCCCGGTTTTTCTAGAGTAGAAACACCCTTACTATCTATGAAATGAAAGGGACATCCCTTTGGGAAGAAAGAGAAAAGTCAGTAGAGTTTCCCGGATCTAAGGTGGAGACTGACTAGTGGTCCCATTTTAGACTACCAGAGGAGGGAGTTGGGTATGCAGTTTACTGCAATGCATTAGGGACCAGAATGGGTTGTGTCCTGATGTAGGAACGAGCAGTGATCGCATACATCTCATGATAGTTGAGGCATCATGATAAGAACTACATAACCCATGACCTAGTGTTAGAAGAAATGGTCTTTCCCTTGAAGATGTGGTGGAAATACTTGATGGGTGAATAATTAATGATTTACTTCGATCACAAGAGTCTCAGGTATATCTTCTCTAAGAAGGACCTAAACCTTAGACAACAAAGATGGCTATAGTTCATCTAGGACTATGACTTTGAGATAATCCAACTCCTGGGAAGGGGAACATGGGGGCAGATGTACTCAGTAGGAGGACTGGTTTTCAGCTGCTGAGTGAGATGATGAAGTAGTTAGCCATAATGCAAATATCCTTCTTGGATGATGGTGGATCTAATTACCTCTAGTGTATTACCGTTACTTCCCAACTCTTACAGTGAGTCAGGGATGAACATCTGGTGGATGTTGACTGTGAGGCCCGACATGATCATTTATCCTTAGGATGGGCTCTTAATGGATTTTCAATAGGTTGGGATCACATTATAATTTTCAAAGGGCGTACCATTATGCAAGTGACGTTGCAGGAGGAGGTGTTTAGGGAGTTCCATACATCCCCTTTTGAGGTACATCTTATAGTGACAATGATTTACCAGGACCTTCGACGTCAGCACTGGTGGTCAGGGATGAAGAAAGTGGGGTCTGAGTTCATTTCAAGATGCCTCACTTTTCAGCATGTAAAGGCTAAGAATCAGGTTCCAGCAGGCTTGGCCCAGCCACTCGAGGTACTAGAGTGGAAATAGGATGGTATATCAAGAGAAATTTTTATGCAGTTACTACATACATCCAGGGGCCATGACTATCTGGGTGATTCGTTTACTGACTCACCAAGTTGGCTCACTTCCTACCCATATGGGAGTAGAGAATGGTAGAGGCATTGGGACACCTATAAATCCAGAAGATAGTGTAGTTTCACGGTGTGACTTTTAAGATCATCTCATATCATGACACTTTCTTTACATCCCTAATGTGGAGGGGATTACATGATGAATTCAGGACATAGCTGTGCTTGAACACAACTTTTCATCCCCAAATGTGTTGTAAGATGGAGAAAACCATACAGACATTGGATGGCATGCTACATGCTAGAATCATGGATTTTGGTATCAGTTGGGAGGACAAACTACCACTGGTGGAGTTTTCATACAACAACAGTTATCACTCCACCATTGACATGGAACTGTTTGAGGCCTTATATAGGTAGCCTTGTAGATCGCCACATTACTAGACAGACCTAGGGGAGTTGGCACTAATGGGTCCAGAGTTTGTATGGGCTACCACAAAAAATGTGTAGATCATATAGCAGTGGATGAGTACTCAATAGAGTTAGTATATGTCTTATGAAAATAGGGGACAAAGACCCTTGGATTTTGATGAGGGCGATCATGTATTCATTCGGGTCTCACCCCAATGAGGATTACAGAGATTTGGATGGGGCGACAAGCTATCTCTGATATTCATCAATCATTTTCAGATCCTAATAATAGTTGGAAAGGTGTTGTACTTCTTAGCTCTTTCCCCATAGATGAACCAGGCGAATGATGATTTCCACATGTCATAGCTGAGGATGTACGTGCATGATCCATCGTACGTCATCGACTTGGGAGAGCAGAGATTAATGATGGGGAAATGTTTGTTGGGTTCCCAGTGGAGATAGAGGATTGACAGGAGAGGGTCCTATGTGGACAATTTATTACTATGGTGCGAGTTCAGTGGCATCACAACAATATCTATGAGAGAAAATGGGAGCAGGATACTCATATTCATGCTCCGTACCCCCATCTGTTTGATTAGTTTTTATTTTGGATTTCAGGAACGTAAATCCCTAAGTTGGGGATAATGTAATGTCTTGGAAATTATGTGTAATTTTTTTTATATGGAATTATTCTGAGATGACATGCTTTTATTGAATGTGATTCCGAGGCTCAGTGAGCCTGGAACTGAATTTTGAGCTTTTTTTTAGTTCACTTAAGTAAACATGCAAGAGATTTTTTATAACATTTGAACTATTGATCGTATAAAAAATATGTGGGCATCGTTGAATTCAAAATTATAGGTTTAACCTAGAAAATAATTAACTTTGGATGACAAGGGATGAATGGAAAATTTAATTTTTTGTCTTTTCAAGAAAAAATAAAATCATTTTAAAAATTTATTTTATTTTATTTTCTCATCCGTTGAGCGGTAGATGGCGACGCTGCAGTGAAACAATGAGGCACATTGATAAGGATCATTAATGTCTCATTAACTCCCAGAATAACGATACCTTAATGACACATAAAAGTTACATTGTTTCATAAATGAAACTGCATAATGATGCTACGTCACAACATAACAGAAATGTTGTGACGTGTTTTCCTTTTATTTTGGTTGATTTTTTATTAGAAAAGGGAATTAAAATGTGAGGATTATCTAAAAAACCTCCAATGAAATTCCACTCCAATGAAGACTGACAAACACCGACAAACAACAAACATCTTCAATGGACCTCAAAAAATAGAGTCAGAAGCGACCAATGACGTCGATATTTTTAAACCTAGAGGACTTAACACTTCGGAAACAAACATAAAATAGGTAGGTGTTACTTAATTTTAAAGTTCTTCCCAATTCCATTTTTTTAAAATGAATAACATGGATCAACCCATGAACAGGTTGATCCGCAGATCATGTGTTCTAGTGGGAGGCTAACTTTAGTTGGGATTTATCTATCTGGGATTCAAACATCACTTTTCTTGATTGAACTAAACCCCCCAAACCTTTCCCTGCTTTAAAATTCTAACACGGAGGGTGTGGGATAACACGAACAAGGCCCGAGAACCTCCAACAAGTGCATTAATTGTGACTTCATGTTCAAAGTGGAGTTAAGATGATTCAGGGACATTTGTAGTGTAGGGAACGTTCCACGGAGAGTGTAGGCACAGGTGGTGCGAAGAACGAACCACTAGAGCTCATCCGGTGGTCCGCTAAAAAATATGAAGGCACGCAGGCACCGATGATGGTGGCCTGTGGTGGTAGCCGTAGGCGGAGGGGGTGGTGCACTAAGCGGTAGTGGGGAGGCGCGAAGCCTTCCTGGCGCTACATCGAGGGATGACCTATGTTTGGGCCATCCAGGAGGCAGGAAAGCCACATTCTGTTGATCGTGGAAGGAGGGCCTCGTGTGTCCGTAGGGCAGCTGTGGTCGAACACAGAAGTCGGCTGTGTCTTGGTTGGATGTCATACCACCGGCCGCCCACATGTCTGTTCTTCAGGCTAGCAGGTTGCACCCCTAACCATCGGGACATTCTGGTCCCGTGCCCAGCAGGTCGAACCCGCACTGGAGGGCTGAACCCGTAGCCATATGGGTTGATCCTGTGCCCAGTGGGACGGACCCACAGTGGTGGGCCGAACCCTCAACAAGTGGGTTGGACCCATGTCGGTAGGTCATACCTCCACCCTTTGGGTTGCGCCGGACTAGACCGGGTCACTGAGCGACCAGGTGATCTAGACCCTCACCCAAACTGAACCGGGTCCAGCGAGGCCCATTGGGCATGACCCATTAGCTAGGCTGGACCGGATTTACCCAGACCCAAAATGGGTTAGGTCGATTTGGTTCAATTAAATCAGGGTATGTGGGACCCCCTCACCCGGTTGGTCAGGTCAGTCTGACGGGGTCGGGACGAGAAATATTGGAAATTTAGTCTACTGCCACAATTTAGAACCATGGCTTGTATTGGTGTGGATAAAGGGAAAGTCTTATAGAAACAATTTGAAATTGTAGTTATAGCCCAATAGCCACGGTTTGAACTATGGCTATTGGTCTATAGCCACAGTTCAAACTATTGTTATACACCTAAATCCACCATTTGAAACCATGGTAGCATCTTAAGGCACACATAACTATAGCCACAATTTGGAACTGTGGATATAGGGTTTCCCATTTCATAAAAGAACACCCCCTGCAAAGCCCCCATCCCCCCCCCCATGATGCACCCCTTCCCCCATTCCAATACCCCCTCTACTCCCCCTGGATATACTCCCCTCCTCGATAGCACCTAGGACACCCCCACCCCTAAGAAAAACTCAGAGAGATGCTGGAAAGACCCCTTCCCCCCCTCCCAAGATAGACCCAAGACGCCTCCTCGTACCCTGGGAACCCCCCCCCCCCCACGGACAGACCCTAGACCCCCCCCCCCCAGACAGACCCCCCAAACCCTGGACACCGCACTGGATAGACCCTGGACACCTCCCCAGACCCTGGACACCCCCAAACCCTAGACAAACCCCCCCAAGAACCTGGACAGACCCACCCCATAGGACAGACCCTGGAACCCCCCTAGACCCTATTCACCCCCTTTGAAAGACCTTGGACACCCTCCTCCCAAGACCTTGGACCCCCCCCCCCCCCCCATGGAACAAACATGGACACCCCTAGACAGACCCCCACCCCCAGACCCTAGACACCCCCAGACCCTAGACCCCCCCCCAGACAAACCCTGGACACCCCCCCCCAACACTAGAGACCCTCCACACACAGGACACCCCCAAACACCCCCACATCTGAGACAGACCCCCCCCCCCCAAGGACAACCCCCCCCCCCCCCTCGGAGGAAAGACCCTATACACCCCTCACTAGACCCTACACCCCCCCAAACCAGGACACCTCCTAGACTCTGGACAGACCCCCCCCCCCCCCCCCGCTCATGGACACCACCATCCCACCTAGACACCCCCTCCCTCCTAGACCCCCACCCCCTACAACACCTATTCCCCCATGAACCCCCCCCCCCCCCCACTCCCCCTGGAAACCCCCCCCCCCCCCCTCCTGGACACCCCTCCCCCTGGACCCCACCCTCTAGTACATACCAGTTGTCCCCATCAGCCCCTCATACCATCCCTTAATCCTTAATTAGTGGTATAAAAACTCCATCATGTCCCTATAAGTTAGTATCTTCTCTAAGGTTGAGTTTCTAAAAAAATGCCTATATTGGTGAGAAGACAAGATCCCCTCATAATGTCCCCCAATCCATAATTAATGGTATAAAAACTCCATAAAATACATATAAGTTAATATCTTCTCTCAGGTTGAGTACCAAACCAGTTGGTAACCTAATTTTAGTATAAGTTCATTTTTGGTTTTAGAATAATGGTTCCAAATTAGTGTTATACCAATATTGAGGAGAAGACACCACCACTATTTAAATTCAATACCTATTATAACAAAATCATTTTCTTCTCATCCTTGGTTTTTATGTAGACTGTAGAACATAACCCTTTTCATCTCAAAAGTACTACGGACGTCCCACTCCTAATATCATAAATTAAGTACTACATCTACAGTGGTTACAAACTGAAGGTATATTCCCAAAACAAGATCATTCACCTATGAATTTTAGTGATCCCATCAATAAACCAACCCTTCATCCCATCCTTAGGATAATTACTAACCCATTCCCATTGTGACACTAAAGGATTTTCCTCACTAGTCATGTATTAATAGTTATTTTATCTTTCTCAATTTAGAGCTCATCTATCAGGAATCATATTATTTCAATATGACATTATTTATTCTAGAAAGAGATTCAATTTCATGAAATTAGAGGATAGAAAGTG
Organism: Viscum album; assembly: GCA_963277665.1. Taxonomy (NCBI): domain Eukaryota; kingdom Viridiplantae; phylum Streptophyta; class Magnoliopsida; order Santalales; family Viscaceae; genus Viscum; species Viscum album. Next base: position 1,634,284,058 of record OY728157.1, on the reverse strand, counting down.
AAGAAACACTGTAGTTAATTCTATTTCTCACTCAATTATAAACCCTTTGAACCCTATTAATCTATCACATGAACATTGAACCTTCAATTGAGTGGGGTAATCAAAGAGATCCGATTAAGGTGCTTTAAGAAGTTCAAAGAAAACTAATTACTTAGGTATTAAGCGGTGAATTTTTCCTACCCATGCCCCACTTCACACTCCATTGCACCCATTGCACCCCCTACCCCCTCCCCCTACACCCCCTTCCCACACAGACCTTCCCCCCATCTAAACCCTCCCCATGCCCCTTGAACCCCCAGGCACCCCCCTTTTCACCCCCTGCACACCCCACTACACACCTCCATCCCCACTACAAACCTCCATCCCCCTACCCCTAGCACACCCCCTGCATAAAACACCTCCCAGACCCCCCCCCCCCTCCTGGACACCCCCCTCCTGGATGCCCCCCACCCCTTGCATCACCCCTTACCTCATGAAAATCCCCACCCTCCAATCTCCCCTGGACAACCCCCCCCCCCTCTGGACAGACCCCCCAAATAATCCCCCACTCCTGGACACCCCCTCCATCCAGCTCAAACCATCTACCACCTTCAACCCATCATACCTACCCTTAATCCTTAATTAATGGTATAAAAACTTCATAATATCCCTATATGTTATTATCTTCTCTATGGATGAGTTTTAAAAAAAATGCCTATGTTTGTGAGAAGACAACATCCCCTCATACCAGTCCTTAATCCTAAATTAATGGTATAAAAACTACATATTTTCCCTATAAGTTAATATCTTATCTAAGGTTGAGTACTGAATCAGTTGTGTACCTAATTTTAGTATAAGTTCATTTTTGTTTTTAGAATAATGGTTCCAAATCAGTTGTGTACAAATATAGAGGAGGAGACACCACCACTATTTAAATTCCGTACCTATTATAATAGAATAATTTCCTTATCATTGTTGGTTATTATATATACTATAAAACATACCCCTTTTCATCTCAAAAGTACTACTAACGTCCCACTCTTAATATCATAAATTAAGTACTACTTCTATAGTGTTTACAACCTGAAGGTATATTCCCAAAACAAGATAATTCACCTATGAATTTGAGTGATCCCATAAATAAACCAACCCTTCATCCCACCCATAGGATAATTACTAACCCATTCCCACTGTGACACTAAAGGATTTTCCTCACTAGTCATGCCTTAATGGTCATTGTATCTTTCTCAATTGAGATCTCATCTATCAGGAATCTCATTATTTCAAGATGAAATTATTTATTCTATAAGAAGATTCAATTTCATCAAATTAGAGAATAGATGGAGAGGTAACACCATAGTTCATTCTATTTCTCACTCAATTATAAACCCTTTGAACCATGTCAATTTATCACTTGAATATTTAACCTTTAACAAAGTGGGAAAATCAAAGAGAATCGATGAAGGTGCTTCAAGCAGTTCAATGAAAACTAATTACTTAGGTACTAAGCGGTGAATTTTTTCTACCCCCTACCCTGCTGCACACTCCATGGTCTCCCCTTTCAACGCTACACCTTACACCCCCTACCCTCTCCCCTTTCCCCCTACCCCCCTACAACTTGCACCCATTCATCCTCCCCTTTCCCCTTACACCACACTACACACCCCCTTGCACACCTTGCACACCCCCTCCCCTGCCCCCAGCACATCCCCTGCCCCTACACCCCCCCCATCACACCCCTCTCTCTAAAGTTAATCTATTACCAACCTAGGTGCAGTAAAACTAATAAAAAATGATAGAGGAAGTTAAATTTTCCCTTCTCCACCAATCCTCTAATTACATTTGATTCCTCCTAGAAACCCTCACTCTTTTTAGAAACTAGGTAATATGATAATGATTTATTCAGAATTAAATTAAAAAACATATGAAACACCAGAAGGAAAAAAAATTAAAAAAAAATCAACAACCAAATTCATATAATTCCACGCCACATTTGTAACCTAGCCACTTATAACATTTTGATCAACTATAAAATAATATTGATTTAAAGAACCGGAAATATGATTTTTTTAGTAAAGACGATAAACATACATTTATTGATTATGAAAATTGAAGAAAATTTCCTTCATTATAAAAACACAAACAAAAATAAGAACACAAAACATAAAAAGTGTGTGACTCTTAGAAAATCACGTTAAACATACATAGGCACCTATGAGCCTCGCCACCATATTCTTTCATGATTCTTGATGCTCCCCATAAATCAGAATCTCATCCAATAAATAATCCTTCCAACCATTTTTTTATCAACAAAACATCACAAATTCAAATATAAAAAATCACGTTAAACATACCTTGTGAAAATTGAAGATCAAGTCTAGTTCACACACTTGATAGACAAGAAAACAATGACTCATTTAGATAAACACTATTAACTTTTTTCATGTTTTAGAAAAGAAATATCAAACTGCCAAAATAGCGGTCTAGTATCTCAATATAGTGGTGAATCATTTCAAGGATCTTTAGTTCATTGTCATCCCCTTTAATGCACATGAAAAAATATTGGCCCACATAACTGCAAATCCAAAATAATAATTTATTCTATGTTGCATGAAAAAAAATTACAAATAGTGATTAGAAATTGTAAAATGGAAAATCATATTGTTCCGTTTATAAACGACTTTATAACCCCTCCATTCAACAAAGTTTCAAATCTTGGGACTGTGTGTAGTCGTGCCTGCCTAGCAACCCAAACAACCTTGGTAACAAGAGAATTCATCATGAAGGGGTGATCATGCCATTTAACTGGTTACATATGAATTATTAAATATCCTATAACATGTATACTCTTAATCTCAACTATACCAATTTCTCTAAGTAATCACCGGCATTTATTAAAAAGAGTACAAAGAACACACGAGGTGTAATGAGTTTGAACCATAATACAAAAAAATTGAAAATGAAAGAACAAAGATACAGTATATGAACCATTGTCACACTAAATTTGTCCATTATAATGTAGCTCATGTAGACTTATGTATTAGAAATATGAAGCATCCCGGAGCCCATTTCTGATGATCCAACAACTCTATTACACCATCATGTAGAAACACCACAAAGTAGATTGTCCAGAATTTCTCCAACACTGCAAATATTGATCTCCATAACTTAATTATGTTTAAGGACCACTACACCCATGTAATAGGTACTCCCCACCAACAAAATAATATAAATAGGATAAGGAAATGAGTATTCCCTCCCCAATGAGCTAACCTCATCATATTTCAATTAGCGGTTGAATGAAATATGTCTGCAACTATGGTGTTCCATGTAAATATCAAAGTTGAGGTAAAATAATGGATCCCTCCTATTTGATTTTTTGTTGGAAGGAAATAGATATTCGTGGATAGACTCCCCACATTATTCCAATTAAGTTTTCATACTCATCTCTTAATCTTTCACTCTAATGGTTTTTCATCCACTAGTGGAAATAGCCATGAATATCTTTGATTTCTCACTATGATTCTAGGGAAAATTCCCTCTCCCTCTTAATATTTTTTTAGAAATCTCCCCAACATACATTTAAATATTATGGATACCTTCCGAGTTACCACGAATAAGTCAATAAATCCATGACACAATGAATTTTTAATTCATATATATCCATTCATCTTTAATTGGTTTTCCTTGATATCCTTGAGTTCTTTGAGTATATTAATAGATCATAAATAAATTTTCTAGATGAGGAATCATGGTTTCATTATGCCCACTAGTTATTCCTTTTTTAATAACCTGAATACTATTGACCTTGGTACTTTACTAGTATACCATTATTTAAATTTATTTTCTATTTCAAGTTGAGTTTGGGTGATAATTCTCTCTTGTGTTAAATATGTTTGAATATGATCATTATATTATGATTTTTCTCCCAAAGCTACCCATGTATCTTGCTTCCTCCATTTTATCTTCTAATTATTCATGTGGTTGAATGTAAAAATTAGTGCAATGTAAGAAATTTTAGAAAAACATAAAATAGTATATTAAATTTTTTTTCTTTAGTTACTTGAGAATAAATTATTTTTCTACCATTATATTTTAAAAATCTTTGACATTACATCATCTTTCATTATCACAACATTCACAATATTCCTTAATCAGTTTATTTCCTTTTCTAGATAGTTAACAGCAAACATGTTGTATATTTTTTTGATCTCATCTTATTCTTGACACAATAGTGGTCTCTTACTATAGAATCAAATAATGTCTTCCCCCCTCACATTCATTTATTAATTGAATAATTACAATTGTATATGATTTGATAATTAAGGATGAGGAAAATTTTGGTTTTAATCCATGAATCTATCCATTTCCTAATGAAAATATTCTTGGTCCTTCTCTATAAAATTGTAGACTGTGTTACTAAGGAAAATGGGTCATTCTGTAGGGTAAAATATTCTAAGAAAATAATTGTAGATATACTAAAATGTGATGAAATAATTTTCTTTTTATTATAGAAGTCATGTTCAAGTGTGTCCTTTCAAAAATTAAAGAATCACTTAGTTCTATATTCATCCTCAATTACTGTGTTTACTGGAAAATAGTAAAAAGTAGTAAATAAATCCATAAATAAATATAGATAAACTTATGAAAAAAACATATTAAATGTATTCATATACTAAAGGTAGTGATGTTTTATCTCATAATTCCTTAAATTTGGGGATAATGTGATACAGTACTAGTTTTTAAATACTCATGGAACATTCAAGTACCTCAATATAAGTAAAATGTTATCAATTTTTCATAATTTCATAAAGAATATATTAATCTTCTATAATCTGAGGATTTGTAACATGGTTAAATTTCTCTATATACATTGTGGTTATAGATCTAATTTTTTAGAAGTAATTCTATCTTTTTAATGAGAGGTAATTTATTTTAACTAAAGGACTTAAGATGGATACATACGAATAAATAAGCTTTAACCTCAATTTTGTAATAAAAAATGGGTGCTAAATAATGTAAATAAATATAAACCAAAAGGGAACCTCACACTATGCCACTCATCAATGTAGTGCTAGAAATAGAATGAATATATTTTCTATGAACTAATACAGCCTTATATTCCAATGAATTATATGTTCTTGATGTAACATTGGTAACATTGAGATATTTTATATTTTTAGAATATCAAACACCAAAGTGACATATTATAAGAGAGTCCCAAAAATGACACATATTCTTCTATGAAACTATACTAGTGATAGCAGCACCTCACACATTAACAAAATGTTTCTTCTCATTATAATGTTATCACACACCAAAACCCCACATGTTTCCAATGCCACAACATAGTCAAAACTTTGATCACCAATGAAAATCATCCAATTACCATATTTATAATTATATAGAGAGGAGGTCATGAAATGTTCCTATAAATTATTTTATAGTTGTAAAGAACATATCCCCTCTGTATGGAACACATGAAATCCAAGGGGACCATATTGAAAACCCCTTATTCAAGTTTCCTAACTAAAATTGGAAATTACACAAATAGAGTATCACATGGAAGGATATCCCGAAAAGAGGTAAATAGTAAATATCATAGAAATTGTCATTTTAATCAAGTCTTACTAAGAAGGAATACAGCATCCAATATGGTAGTGATCCATACATCCATTTAAAAATTTCATGATAACAAAAAAAATTGAGAATGAAATTTCAAAAAAAAATACATAAACCAAAAAGAAACAAAAGGGAGAACAACCATTAGAGGATCAATGTAAATACATGTAAGAAGAGAAAGATTGAGTAGAGGCTAGGTAGAGTTATAATAATACGGTAGAGATGGATGGGGAATTTTCACTGCTGATAAGAGGAGTGAATATCTCTTTTCAAGAGTTTTCTAAACCCATTTATTTATATCTTATTTTACTTTCTAACATTTTGGTGTCATAGACTATTTGTAAAATATAAATTTAAAATTTATTTTAGATAATCTAATTTGGGAACTAAACTATTAAATCCTTGGATGATTGAATTTTTATTTTTATATTAATGCCTAATTAGATAAAGTTAGTGGATTACTATGTAAGAGATTCAATAATTAGAGCTAAGATTAACATTATCACTTTTTGCCTAATTGATATCATTAAGTGTGGAACTAGGAGTATAAGAAGAAATTGAAGGTTGAGGAAGAAATTAAGCATTGGGGATAGATGATTTATTATTTTGGAATGCATAGTGTAAGGGGTGACACCGACACATGGTGATTGAAAACCACACTAGTGAGGGATTTACACACCCAAACCAGATATACAAGCTAAGAGAGCTTTTAGAGCACATACATGACAGATTGAGTTCTTAAGGTGTTTAGTTTGAGATATATAGGAAACTTCAATGGTAAATGTATTTATTTTTAAAATGAATATGGTTATTTTAGAGGACTATTTAATGTTATCCAATGGTGATTTTTCACACTAATTATTTGGGAAATTGTATGAATTTTATAGAATAGTAGATTTACATCAAATTATCAGTGTTTTCCACTTCCTATGGATTTAAATCCCTATTTGTTAATATAGCTTAGTTGATCTTCAATATTATTTTTCCAGATATCTCTAAAAAGACATTATCTCCATTTTTCTAATGATTTTCTATTTAATGAAGAGATTTATTGTAGGGTAGTATTATAGTATTCACTTTATTTTAATTTTAATGTCCTTAATTATCAACCACAATATTTCTCTATTTTTTGAATATTTTTTATAGATTACGAACCAACTATTAGGGGGTTTTTTGAGTGGACCTAGGATTTATGTGTTACTAATACACTTGAAATATTTATATCTATCATTATCTTAGAGAAAAAATCTTCCTAAACACTTGAAACTCTTTAAAAAAACTATATTAATTGAGTATAAAAGAGTATAAATTAGGTGAATAGAATAGAACCATAATACCTTTAGATTACCATGCTGAGAAGGTCGATAATCTCAAATGGCCACCGTGAGGGTGAAATCCAGTGTGAATCGATGCAGTGAAGAGGATAGGGTAGAACGATATTGTCGGAACCCTATGGTATAATGTCGGGATCTAGAGAATAGGTTGGCATGAGAGGGATGACATGTATGGAAAATCTGGCTGTGGGCCGGCCGGAGGCGGGGCGGCTAGAGGCGGGGCGGCCAGAGGGGGAGCGGCTGGAGGAGGGGCCGGAGTGGCCGGAGGAGGAGACAGGGCACTCAGAGGAGGAGACAGAGTGACCAGAGGAGAGGAGGGAGAGGGATGATCGACTATGAGAGAAGGTTTTGAGAGAATGATTGCGAGTAGGAAAGTAAAGTCATGAGGGAGAGAGAGAAGCTTCTGAGAGAAGGGATCGGGGGCAGGGGAGTAAAGCCCGAAATTGAGATGTATTACCACAATTTTAATAATAATCATGGCTATATCTATTATTATATACTTGATTTAATTAAACCATGGCTATAGGTTTGAGGCTATAGGTAATTTTTCTATTAGTGGAGCCTAGAAAAAACTGGCACCTGTTTACTAAAACACCTGTATCTTGAAAACCGAGCGTCTGATTGAAGAGAGGTTTGTGGTTTCCGGACCCTCTAAACTAGGAAAGTCTTTTGGAATGACCTAAAGAGGATTTCATGGAAGTTGAGATGTGATGAATGGATTGAGGAGCAGTTCTCCCAAGTGCACTACGTAGGAAACCCTGTAGTTGGATAAGACCTGAAGACTACTAACTATCGAATCTGTGTGACTCGATGACGACCCAATGGGAAGTGGCCATGTGTGACCCGAAAGAACCATGGTGGGGAGCAGCTCTGTGTGACCTGGTAGACCCATGATACTCGATAGGGGGAGTATCTCAATATTTCCAGGGTGGGAAGCGGCTCTCTGTGACTAGGCAGACACACAGTGGGGAGCAGATCTGTGCGACCCAACATACCCATGGTACTAATTAGGTATGAGTACCAAAACATTCCATGGATAGTGGGAAGTGGCTTTTGTGTGACCCAAAAGGCCCACTATTTTCGATAGAGGAGAAGTTCTCAAAAAACTAAGGAGTTCGATAATATGACTGATTTTTCTTCTATCACTACCCTAAATGTATAAATGGTGTGAGATTTCTGGTAATTCATGATTTAATTTGAGGATTTTTGTATGGTATTTCCTTTTTTTAGGGTCCTTACTGAGTATCACATTACATATCCCTACACGGGCTCCACCCACTCGTATCGTGCCTTGTGAATGCGATCATCGTTTCGACCGAGACTTTGATGGACCGGGACCCATATGTGCTCTGGGATATAGGACTGACGAATGCTACGAAGGTGGACTTAGAGGCCTAAGACCATGTGGTCCCTAGGAGGATTGGGTGGATAGGCCCTTCTACTTTGGATTCAAGTAGCTACACTACTCTTTGGATCAGGTAGAGTTTTTTTTTCTGCAGATAGCCATCAGAGTTTCCTTTTTGTACTTTTCTATTTTTAGTTCTTTTTTTCGGTTTGTATTCTGGCCCACTTTTATTAGTTTTACTTGTAATCAGCACTATTTAAATGATACTTGTTTCCTTTTCAGTGTGTCGGACTTGGTTGGGAGTATTTGTGTGTACATGTACTCAGGAAAATGTCTCTCACTTGCAGGTTGATTCCTTAGACGCTAGTCACAATCCCCTACCCTTCGAGAGGCGGGCTTGGGGTAATCACGACATGTACCCTAAGAAATGGGTTGTGAAATTTTTTATGGGTTTTTAGGTTTTTATGGTTTCTAGGGTATTTTTAGGTTTTTTAGTGTCTTTAAGTTTTAAATATTTTCTTAGGTTTTTTCATGATTTTTAGGGTTTTATATGTTTTAGGGATTTTTAGGGAATTTTAGGATTTTTCTGGTTTTTTAGGGGCTTAAGGGATTTTTAGGGGTGCTATGGTTTTTAAGGGTTTAGGGTAAGTAGGTTTTTAGAGGTTTTACGTGTTTTTTGGTTTTAAATATTTTCATAAGGGTTTTCGTAGTACTTAGGTTTTTTACTTTTTAACTATTTTTAATGCCCTTTTATGATATTTAAGGGTTTTTAGGGATTTTTGAGATTTTGAGGGTTTTTAAGGTTTTTTAGTGTGGATGGGTTTTTATGGTTTTTTTAGATTTAGGGTTTTTGGAGAATTTTAGGATTTTCATGGTTTTTTAGAGTTTTTAATGTTTTTAGGTGTTTGAAGGGTTTTTAGAGTTTTAGTAGGTTTTTAGGTTTTATGGTTTTAGGGGGTTTGTGGTTTTTAAGGTTTTTTAGGGTTTTTAGCATTTTACGTTTTTTAGGGTTTTATGTGTTTTGGGTTTTTAAATAATTCTTAGGGTTTTTAATGTTCCTATACTTTTCTATATTTTTAGATATATTTAGGTATTTTTTATTATTCGTATGTTTTTTAGGGTTTTTAGGGATTCTGACAGTTTTTTGTACTTTTATGATTTTTTTTGGGTTTTTAGGGTTTTTTGAGTTTTTATGGATTTTAATGATATAAGTGTTTTTTTAACAATTTTAGAGGTTTAAAGAGATTTTATTGTTTACAGTAGTTTCAGTACTTTTGGGGGGGGGGGTTTAGGTGATTTTAATAGTTTTTAGTGTTTTTTATGGGTTTTATGATTTTTAGGGTCTTTTAGAGTTTTTAGGGTTTTTATAATTTCTAGGTTTTTAGAGGTCTGAAGTGTATTTTGGGTTTTAAGGCTTTATTATGGGTTTTCTAATTTTCTATTTTTTTATTTATGTTTTTATGGATTTTTAGGATTTTTTATGATTTTTATGTTTTTTTGGTGTTTTTAGAGATTTTTAGTTTTTTATAGGGTTTTAGGGTTTTTATTTTTTTTTATTTTTAGTGGTTTTATGTATTTTTAGGGTTATATGGTTTTCTTAGGTTTTTGGGGTTTTTATGGTGTTTATCGTATTAGGGATTTAATGATTTTTAGGACTATTTTTTTTATTATTTTTTGGGATTTTCAGTGTTTTAGGGTTTTTATGTTTTTTATGTCCTTATGGTTTTTTGAATTTTTAGGGGATTTATGTTTTTTAGTGTTTTATTATGTTTTTATGTTTTTAAAGGGTTTTTTAGATTTTTATTTTTTTTAGTGTAATTAATTTTTTAGAGGTTTTTATGGTTTTTAGGGATTTTATGGTTTTTAGGATATTTAGCATTTTTTGGGTTTATATTTTCTTACACAGCTTTTTTATTTTTAGTTGTTTTTAGGGTTATAATTGGTTTTTAGAGGTTTTTATGGTTTTTTGGGGTTTTATGGTTTTTATGGTTTTTAGGGGTTTTATGGTTTTTATGGTTTTTAGCATTTTTTTGGTTTTTATTGTCTTTACATATTTTATGTGTTTTTTGGATTTTATGGTTTTCTTAGGTGTTTTTATCATTTTTATTTTTTTTGTCTCATTTTATAGATATTTTTGGGTTTTTATGAAATTTATGTTTTGTTTTTATTTTGAGGGTTTTTAGGGTTTTTAGGGTTTTTATGTTTTTTTGGGGGGTTTAGCAATTTTTTGATATTTTAGGGGGTTTGAGGTTTTTATTGGTTATAGTGGTTTTTTGGGTTTTAACAATTTTAATATTTTTTAATAATTTTAAGTATTTTTAGGTTATTAAAGACTTCTTATGTTTTCCCATATGTTATATGTTTTTTTATGTTTTTAAAGATTATTGTAGATTTTTTAGGATTTTAAGGGATTTTAGGGATTTTGATTTTTTTTTAGGTTTTTACAGTTTTAATTGATTTCTTGGGTTTTCATGAATTTTATATGTTTTAACAGTTTTTTAATGTTTTTGGAGATTTAAAAGTTTTTAGGGTTTTTAGTTTTTTTAGGGTTTTTATGGATTTTTAGGGTTTTTAAGTGTTTTAGGGATTTTTAATTTTTTAGGGTTTTATCTTTTTTTATGTTTTTTAGCGGTGTTAGGAGTCTTTAAATTTTTAAGGTTTTATTAGGGGTTTTCATGGATTTTAGTATTTTTAGTATTTTTTGGGTTTTAAAGTCTTTTTTGGATTTTATGGATTTCATAGGGGTTTTTAAAGATTCTATGTGTTTTTTATGTTTTTAGAAATTTTATGGGCGTTTTAGGATATATATGGTTTTTAGGGGTTTTAGGGATTTTGAGTGTTTTTTGGGTTTTTGGGGGTTTTAGAATTTGTTTTCAATTTTTAGGGTTTTCAATGTTTTTTATAGTTTTCAATGATTTTATTGGTTTAAAAGTGTTTTTAAATTTTTTATTGATTTTTTGGTTTTTTTAAGGGTTTTTAGAAATTTAAGTATTTTTAGGGTTTTATGGTTTTTCAATGTTTTGGTGGTTTTTAGAGTTTTATGTGTTTTAATGTTTTTAAGGTTTTCTGAGGAGTTTTTTTTGGGAATTTAGGGTTTTTAGGGATTTTTTAGGATTTTGTGGTTTTAAGGTCTTTAGGGATTTTGATGGGTTTTATGGGAGTTTATTGTTTTTAGGGTTTTTATTTCTTTGGGGTTTAAAGGTTTTTTATAGTCTGTTTATGTTTTTATGGGTTTAAATTTTTTTATAGTTTTTAGCTGGTTTTTAAGGGGTTATAAAATTTTATGTTTTTTATAGTTTTTCGTGGTATTTAGGGTCTTTTTAGGTGTTTTACGGTTTTAATAAATTATTAGGTTTTTTAAGGGTGTAAATATTTTTATTTTTTTATGGTTTTACTAAGGTATTTCGAATTTTTTAGGGATTAAAATATTTTAGTTATTTTTAGGGATTTTTTAGAATTTTTATTAATATTTTATAGTTTTTTTATTTTTAAGGGTGTTTGGGGTTTTATCATGTTTTAGGTTTTAGGTTTTTTTAGTTTTTTTAGTTTTTTATTGTTTTTTAGGGTTATATAGGTTTTTTAAAGGCTTTTACATTTTAAGATATTTTTTGGGATTTTTTAGGATTTTTATGGTTTTTTGGTTTTTTGGGATTTTGATAGTTTTTAGGTTTTTTAATTTTTAAGGGGTTTTCTAGGTTTTTTTAGGGGGGTTTTTTTAAAAAAAATTGGATTTTATAGGGTTTTTATAGTTTTAATGTTTTTAGGGGTTTAAATGGGTTTTATAGTTTTTAGTGTTTTTTGTGGTTTTTGTGGTGGTTTGATGTGTTTTATGTTTTTAGGGGTTTCTATGGTTTTTAGGGATTTGGGGGGGTGTGGTTTGGGTTTTTAAATTTTTTTAGGTTTTTTTTGGATTTTACGTGTTTTTAGGTTTTACATTTTTCTTAGGTTTTTTTGGGTTTTTAGGGGTTTCAAGGATTTTCAGGATTTTTATGGATTTTTTTTGGATTTTTAGGGATTTTAGGGTTTTTATGGATTTTTACTGTTTTAGGGTTTTTAGGGAATTTAGGTATCTATTATTTTTTGGGTTTTTATGTTCTTTTTTATTTTATTAGGGTTTTATGATTTTTAGAGTTTTTAAACCTTTTCATGGGTTTAATGTTTTTTTTAGTTTTTAGAGTTTTCTAGGATTTTTACGTGTTTTTATAATTTTTTTTTTCGGTTTTTTGGGTTTCTTTTGGTAGTTAGGGTTCTTTGGGGTTTTTTATGTTTTTAGGGGTTTTAATGGTTTTTACGTTTTTAAGTATTTCTTATGGTTTTTCTGGGGATTTAGGGTTTCTTATGTTTTTAGGGATTTTTAGGATTTTTATGGTTTTAAAATTATTTATGAGTTTTAGAATTTTTTAGGTTTTTTATGGTTTTAGGGGTTTTTTATGCTTTCTTGGGTTTTTATGGTTTTTTTTAGAAATTTTAAGCATTTAAACTGTTTTTGGAGTTTTTAGTAGGTTTTTTGGGTTTTTATGGGATTTTAAGGATTTTTAAGGTTTTTAGTGATTTATATGGTTTTAGTTGGATTTGTAGTTTTTAGGTCCCTTTTACAGGTTTTTAGGATTTTTAGCTTTTTTATAGGTGTTAAGTGTTTTTTGGTTTATAAAGTCTTCTTTGGGTTTTTTTATATTTTTATGGATTTTTAGGATTTTTGTTATTATCTAGGAGTTTTAGGTATTTTAATTACTTTTAGGGTTTTAAGGCTTTTTAGGGGTTTTTGGGATTTTTCAAGTTTTTTTTTATTTTTTGGGGTTTTAAGTGTTTTTAGGTTTTTATGTTTTTTTGGGGGTTTCAGGGTTTCTATGGGTTTTTAATTTTTTCAATATTTTTAAGGATTTTTTAGTATTTTTAGGTTTTTTATGAATTATAGGTATTTTAAGTGTATTTAAAGTTTTTTAGGTTTTTTAGAGTTTTAATGATTTTCTTGGAATTTAGGGGTTTTAATTATTTTTTTAAGGGTTGTTATTGTTATTTAACAATTATTGGGGTTTAAAGGGTTTTAGTTTTTTGTGCGGTTTTGTGGTTTTTATTGTGTTTTAGGGTTTTTATGGGTTTTAGGGTTTTAGGGTTTTTAGGGTTTTTGTCATTTTTAGCATTTTTAGGTTCTTTAGTGGATTTAAGTGTTTTAGCATTTAATGTTTGTAAGTGGTTTTTATGATTTTATGGTTTTTTTATATTTTTTTGGATTTTTAGGGGATTTTTATGATTTTTATGGGTTTTTAGGGATTATAGGGATTTTGATTGTTTATAGGATTTTTTTGGGTTTTTTTGAGATTTTTGGGGTTTAATGGTTTTTAGAGTTTTTAAGTTTTTTTGTTGTTTTTAAGGGTTTTTAGAGTTTTATTGGTTGTTTTGGGATTTTTATGGTTTCTTAGGGTTTTGATAGTTTTTAGAGGTTTTATTATTTTTTAATGTTTTTTGAGTTTTATGGTATTTTCATGGTTTGTTAGGGTTTTAGTATTTTTTAGGTTGTTTAGGGGTTTTAAGGGTTTTCAGGTTTTTGAGGTTATATAATGGGGTTTTTGGGTTTTTTATGTTTTTAGGAATTATAAGGGTTTTTTAGGATTTCTATGGGGTTTTAGGGTTTGTAGTGATTAATAGGGGTTAAGCGATTTTAAGAGTTCATAGGGTTTTTTGTGGGGTTTTAGAATTTTTTATATTTTTTGAGGGTTTTAAGTGGTGTTAGGTATTTAAGGTTTTCTTATGGGTTTTCAGGGTTTTTAGGGTTTTTTATGTTTTTATGGATTTTTAAGGCTTTTACGGACTTTTATGGTTTTGGGGGTTTTCTAGATTTTGAGTATTTTTATGGTTTTAGGGTTTTGATAGTATTTCTAGTTTTTTCGATTTTTTATTTTTTAGGGATTTTATAGTTCTATAGATTTTATTTAAATTTTTAGGGGTTTAATGGTTTTATAGTTTTTAGTGTTTTTAATGGGTTTTATGGGGTATTGGATTTTTAATGTTTTTAGGGGTTTTGGGTTTTTAACTTTCTTATATTTTTTAGGTTTTTAAGCGTTTTAAGGGTTTAAGTGTTTTCTTAGGGGTTTTCTGTGTTTTTAGGTTTTTTTAAGGATTTTAATGGGATTTACGGATTTTTATGGTTTCATAGGGTTTTAGGTATTTTGTTCATTTTTAGGGTTTTTATGGTCTTATGGGTTTTGGGGTTTTTAGGGATTTTTTTATATTTTAAGGGGTTTTAATGGATTTTATAATTTTTTAACATTTTTATGTTTTTGAAAGGTTTTTAGATTTTTAGTGGTTTATTTAGAGGTTTTAGAGTTTTTTAAGGTTTTAAGGGGTTTTATGGGTTTTAGAGTTTTAGTTACTTTTTAAGGTTTTAGCATTTTTTGGATTATAGGAGTTTTAATCATTTTTTAATGGTTTTCATAGGTTTTTTCATGGTTTCTAGGATTTTATACATTTTTATGGATTTTAGGCCTTCTTTGTATTTATATGGGTATTTTGGGTTTTTAGTGATTTTGAAGGGTTCTTTAATTTTTTGGGGTTTTTAGAGTTATTTAACATTTTTAATGTTTTAAAGGATTTTCAGGGTATTTAGAGGTTTTTTGGGATTTTATGATTTTTAGGGTTTTTTATGTTTTTAGGGGTTTTATGGGTTTTAAAGTCTTTAGTGTATTTTTATGGTTTTTAGTGCCTTTAGATTTGTTAGGGGTTTTATGTTTTTTTAGGTTTTTTATGGGTTTCTTAGGGTTTTCTAGGGTTTTAGGGTTATTTGATTTTTTTGGGCTTTTTTGGGCTTTTTTAGGATTTATATCGTTTTTAGTGTTTTTATAGATTTTGATCGAATTAGGGTTTTTTTGTTTTGTTTTTGTTTGTAGGGTTTTTAAAAAAATTTATGGTTTTAAACTCTTTTTATATTTTTTACATTTTAGGGGTTTCAATGTTTTTAGAGTTCTTAGTGGTTTTTTAGGGTTTTTATAGGTTTTAGGTTTTTTAACATTTTTGGATATTTGTGGGTTTTCTGATTTTTTGGGATTTTAATGGTCTTTTGGGGTTTTCTTCATTTTTTGGGGTTTTATATGTTTTTAGGTTTTTTATGTTTTTTATGATATTTATATTCTTTTCTGTTTTTTATTTTTTCAAGGATTTTTTTTATTTTTAGTATTTTTATGGGATTTAGGGTTTTTAGGAATATTGTGGGTTTTTGGATTTTTGGATTTTTCAGGGTTTTTTGGGTTTCTAGGGTTTTCTGAGTTTTTTATTGGTTTTATGGTTTATTTGAGTTTTAAAAAGTTTTTAGGGGTTTAAAAGGTTTTTAGAATTTTTTTATGGTTTTTGGGTTTTTGGGGTTTTTGGGTTTTTTAAGGATATAATGGTTTTTAGGGGTTTCAGGGGGTTTATTATTTTTAGTGTCTTTTTATGTTTATTGATGATTTTCTTGTGTTTATTATTTTTTCTAGGGGTTTAAAGTGTTTTTAGGATTTTTTGGTTTCCTTTGGGTTTTCAGGGTTTTTAGGGTTTTTATGTTTTTAGTGATTTTTATGGTTCTTTTTTGGTTTTTTTTTCAGTTTTTAATTTATTTTAGGGTTTTTAGGGGTTTATCATTTTATAGGGGTTTTATGGTTTTTAGGGATTTTAATTCTTATTCGAGTTTTATGGTTTTTTAGGGGTTTTAGGGTTTTAGTTTTTTACATTTTTAGGATTTGTTTTGGGATTTTTTTGGATTTTTATTGGTTTTTTGGGGTTTTGAGGGGTTTTTTGGGTTTTTTAGGTGTTGAGGGGATTTTTGTTTTTTTAACTTTTTATGCATTTTTTGAGTTAATAGAGGTTTTGAGGGTTTTTATATTTTTTTATCAAATTTGAGTGTTTAAAAGTTTTTTATATTTTTTTAGTTTTTTTTAGAGTTTCTATGGGGTTTTTACGATTTTTAGGGGTTTTTACGAATTTTATCACTTTTAGAATTTTTTAAGGGGTTCAGAATCATTTAGGTTTCTAGGGGTTTAAAGTGTTTTATAGGTTTCTAATGTTTTCATAGGTATTTTTAGGGTTTTTATTTTTTAAGGGACATTTACTGATTATTTATGATTTTTAGGGGTTTTAGGGGTTTTAGGGGTTTTATAGAGCTTGAGGGTTTGTTTGGGTTTTAGTGGTTTTTCGGGTTTTAGCGTTTTTTAGGATTTTTGGGTTTTTACATGTTTTTAGGATTTAAATTTTTTCTTAAAATTTTCATGTTTTTAGGGGTTTTTAAATTATAGGGAATTTATGGGTTTTTTATTTTACAGTATTTTTATGGGTTTTTATGGGTTTTTAGGGTTTTTTATAGTTTTTTGGTATTTTCAAGGTTTTTTATATTTTTTAATGTTTTTCGGGTCTTAAAGGGATTTTAGTGTTTTTGGATGGTTTTTAGGGTTTTAGGGTTTTAGGGTCTTTTTAGAGGTTTTTTGTTTTTTTAGTGTTTTTAGGGGTTTTAAGTGTCTTTTGGGTTTAAAGGTTTTCTTAGGGGTTTTTAGTGTTTTAAGGATTTTTTTACATATATAAATATTTTTAGCTATTTTTTATGATTTTTATGGGTTTTAGTGCTTTTGGTTATTTTGAGGTCTTTTAGGGATTTTTTTCGGTTTTTAATGTTTCTTAGTTTTTCGGTGCTTTAAGAGTCTTTCTGTTTTCATGGTTTTTAAAGCGGTTTTAAATGTATTTATATTTTTTTACAATTTTAGGGATTTTTTGGGTTTTTTAATATTTTTTTTGATTTTTAGTGGTTTTAGTAATTTGAGGGGTTTTTTTGGGGGGGGGTTAGGGTTTTGTAGTTTTTTTGGGTTTCTATGGTTTTTTTGAGTTTTATTGGATTTTAAATGTTTGTAGAGTTTTAAATAGTTTTTTGGGGGTTCAATTTATTTTTAGAGTTTTAGTTTTTTTATGGTTTTATTTGGGCTTTTGGGTTTTTAAGGTTTTTTGTAGTTTTATGGTTTTGGGGTATTTAGGGGTTTTGGGGTCTTTTTAGGGTTTTACCACTTTTTAATTTATTAAGGGCCTTAATTTTTTTTTAGGTTTTTAAGGTTCTTTTAGGGTTTTTAGGGTTTTTTTTGTTTTTTACATTTTTAGGGATTTTAGGTCTCTTGGGGTTTTTTGGGGGTTTTTGGTTTTTTAGTGAATTTGATAGTTTTTAGGGTTTTTAGGACTTTTAGTATTTTTATATTTGGGGGGTGGGTTTTTTGATTTTTTTAGGGGGTTTTATATATTATGAGATTTTTTAATTTTTTAAGATATTTAAAGGATATTTAATGTTTTAGTTGCTTTTAGAGGTTTTAGGGTTTTTTGAGGTTTTTTGGGGTTATATTGTATTTTGGGTATTAATGGTCTTTTTAGGGAATTTATGGTTTTTAGTATTTTTATGTTTTTTATGGGTTTCATGTGTTTTTAGGTTTTTAATTATTTCTTTTTTGTTTTTTGGGTTATTTTTAATTTTTACAATTTTAGATAGTTTTAAGGATTTTTAAGTATTTTTAGGGATTTTTTTGGATTTTTATAGATTTTGACTGATTTTAGTGTTTTTTGGGATTTTATGGCATTTTAAGGTTTTAGGTGTTTTTAGGTTTTTTATGGGTTTTAATTGTTTTATATTTTTGAGGTTTTCATAAAAAATTTCATGGTTTTTTATGTTTTTAGTGATTTTATGCTACTTTTAGGATTTTTATGGGGTTTCAGGGTTTTAGGGATTTAATGAGTTTGTAGGGTTTTTAGGGGTTTTAGGGTCTTTTTGTTTTTTGGGTTTTTAGGGGTTTTTTTGATTTTTTAGGGTTATTATGTTTTTGTATATTTTTATTAATTGTTCAAGAGTTTAAAATATTTTAAGATTATTTAGTAATTTTTGGGGATTTATGGGTTTTTGTGGGTTTCTATGTTTTGGGGGATGTTATGGTTCTAAGGTTGTAGGGTTTTTTGTGTTTTTAGGCTTTTAAAGGTTTTACATGTTTTAGTATTTTTAATGCGTTCTTTGGGTTTCCATGGTGTTTTAGAGGTTTTTCTATTTTTAGGGATTTGTATGTATTTGAAAGATTTTTATTGTTTTATTGGGGTTTTAGGGATTTTTGAGAGTTTTAGTGTTTTTTGGTTCTTTAGGGTTTTTAAGTGTTTTATGGTTTTTATGTTTTTATTATAGGTTTTCAAGGTTTTAGGTCTTTTATGCTTTAGGGATTTTTAGAATTTGTAGGGGTTTTAGGCAAGGAAGATGTGAGGGTCAGGCTATTCCCGACCCCCCCCCCCAATTTATTAAAGAAAAAAGATGCAGCAGTCAAGGGAGGGGAGGGGTCAAACGAACCGCACCCAAAAACCCTTTACAACCCTAGACCCAAAGACCCCAAAAAAAGAGAAACCAAAATGCACCCAAAACCAAACAAAGGAGAGAAAATCTAAAATTCCCTAAACATTATCTCCCAACCATTCAGCAACCAGCATCCCGCAGCATCAAAACCATCAGTAGCATATTCAACAACCCAGCTTCAGCTCCCAGCTAAGAAGAAACCAGTATCCAACAACACAATTTCCAGCATCCATTGACATCAGTATCAGCATCTCCTTCAACACTTTTAGGGCCAGAGTTTTGCTCCCAACCAAGTAGAAAATTGCATCCAGTAGCTCAAATTCTAATCCAGAACCACCTAGACAAACACCCCCTAGCGTACCACTTCTCATTTTACAGCAACAATCAGAACCATCATGAATTAACCAAGAATCAAGTGCCTCCTGAACAAACATCTCGAGCAGACCAGTCACCACCAATAACCAGTACCACCACCAATCCACAACTGATTCATCCACACACCCCAACCAGCACTCGGACCATGCAGCGACATCACGTCTTACACCACCTCTGTAAGTAACAAACAAAAACAAGAATCCCAATAACCAGAAACCATTCCCTTCAAACCAATAAAGACCCAACATTCAATAATTTTCATCCAGCATTTCACATCTAGCTGCACTACTAGCATTACAGGACTAGTAGCCCTCTCACCAAGGACCAATCCGCAACACCCAAAATTCCTTGTAATGACCCACAACTAATATACTCCTCTAGATACCCTGATATCACACACCAAGAGCAGACATCATGCAGCACCTCGTGCCATGAC
Organism: Viscum album; assembly: GCA_963277665.1. NCBI lineage: Eukaryota > Viridiplantae > Streptophyta > Magnoliopsida > Santalales > Viscaceae > Viscum > Viscum album. The sequence goes on along the minus strand of OY728157.1, from coordinate 1,634,264,640 downwards.
CATCAACCAGCACCGAACCAATCCCACAACACTCTGTGGACCAGCCACCACAACACAACAAGAAACCCAGAACACAACTCTGATCCAGACTAGCATCAACATCAAGAAATAAAAAAGAGTCCCAGAAACAGATCTGGCATTGATCTGAAGTCCACAAATTAGCCCTAGTGTGTGATGACCTAAGAAGAACCAAGTCAACGACTCCCCGCATAGATTCTAGGAACACCAATGCCGAGACTTCCCACCATGGCCCAAGCATCCTTGAAGGGACCTTGGATCTGAAGAATGTTTCCAGCTCTCACCCCACAACTTTTAGAAACATTGAGGCCAAGACTTTCCACATCACTGCCTGTAGAATGAAAAACTGCTAAATAATATATAATTCACCAACCATTATGACACCAGAAGTTTTTGCCGAGATCCATCGAATCTCAAGGGATAGAGATCTTCAAAGCATCAACCCAAAGAAACCAGATCTGACTCACTTCTTCACAGACCACCGGCTAATGAAAAAACTAGATCTGAATAGCTCTTCCAGGGAAAAGCATATCCATGCCAGGGAAGGACCAGATCCGACCCAATCCTCCATGAACCTAAATCATCGCAAGTCGGGGAGCCCATATCTGACCCGATAGACAAATGATGCAGCCATCAATTGAAGCCGATACCCAAGAAATCCAGATTGCAAGCACGTCGCCGATCTAGATGAGCTGCACCACCAAGGGAAGCAGTAATGCTGTGAGAGATAATGAAATAGACTCCAAAGTAGTCAAGAATGCAACTCCATACTAGAGGATGCACACCGCGAAGAGAATCGTATGGATGACCAAGATGAAGAGTATCCTGGAGCGACAAACTCTGTATTTTTTAAGCATCTTTATTTAGTGTTTTTAGGGATTTTAAAGGTTTTTAGGGTTTCTATGGTTTTATGATAATTTGAGTTTTTGGGGTTTTGAATGTTTTTAGGGTTTTTAAAGTTTTTAGGGGTTTGAAAGTTTTTTAGAGTTTTTAGTAGTTTTACGAGTTATTAGGTTTTTCAATGTTTTTTGGGGTTTTTATGGTTTTTATGGTTTTTAAGAATTTTAGGAATTTTTATAGTTTTTAGAGATTTTTTTGGTTTTTAGGGGTTTCAATTATTTTAAGTTTTTAAGATTTTATTTGGGGTTTTAGATTTGTTTGGGTGTTTTTTATGTTGTTTGGAAGTTTTGGGATTTCTGGGATTTCTTTGATTTTTTTTTTGTTTTTTTGGGATTTTGAGGGGTTTGAGCATTTTTAACATTTTTATGTTTTTAGGGGTTTTACTTTTTACTTTTTTATGTCTTTATTACTGGTTTTTACGGATTTTTTGGGTGCTTACATTTTAGGTATTTTTATGCTTTTTAATGTTTTTTTAATTTTTTAGGGATTTTAGTGATTTTAGGGATTTTTAGTTTTTATATGGTTTTCTGTGTTTTTTTAGAATTATTAATGTTTTTATATTTTTACGGGTTATAATTGTTTTTATTTTCTTAAGGTTTTCTTATGGATTTTCAAGGTTTTCAAGGTGTTTTACATTTTTAAGGATTTTGTTGGTTTTTTGGATTTTTATGGTTTTTAGCGTTTTTAGAGATTTTGAGGGGTTTTAGTATATTTTAAATGTTTTTTAGGGATTTATGGTTTTTTATTTTTTTATTGGTTTTGGGGTTTTTATATTTTTTTAACATTTTTAGGAGTTTAAATGTTATTATTATTTTTAATATATTTAATGGGGTTTAAGGGTTTTAAGTCTTAATGGGTTTTTATGGAATCTAGGATTTTTTTATAATTTTGTTTTTTTTTCATTTTTAGGTGTTTTATTTGTTTTTAGGTTTTTAATGTTTACTTTGGTTTTGAGTGGTTTTATGATTTTTTATATTTTTAGGGATTTTTAGGATTTTTTAAAGGATCTATATGGTTTTTTAGTATTTTTAGGGATTTTGTGGGTTTTAAAGGTATTTAGGGTTTCATGGTTTTCCGGGGATTTTATAATTTTTATATTTTTTATGGTTTTTATGTCTTTTTAGTGTTTTTATAATTTTGTATGGGTTTTAAAGGGTTTCAATATTTTTTTTTGTTTTTTATGGGTTGTATGGGTTTTTAGGGATTTTAGGGGTTTTATAGTGTTTATGATTTTTTATTGTTTTTAGCATTTTTTATGTTTTTAGATATTTTAATTTGTTTTATGTTTTTATGTTTTTCTTAATGGTTTTCATGGTTTTTAGGCTTTTTTACAATTTTGAGGATTTTGATGGGGGTTTTTGGTTTTTAGGGTTTTTAGGGTTTTTAGGGCTTTTAAGGTCATTTTTTTTCAATGGGTTTTAGCATTGATAGCTCTTTTAGGGATATTAGTTGTTTTTAGGTTTTTAAGGTTTTCTTAGGGGTTTTAGGGGATTTTAGGGTTTTTTGTGTTTTAATGGTTTTTAGGGATTATATAGGGTTTTTAGGGATTTATGTTTTTTATGTATGTTGATGTTTTTTGGGATTTTTTGGGGTTTTATATTGTTTAGTCTTTTTAGTGTTTTTAGGTTATTTACAGTGTTTAATTGTTTTTTTTTGTTTTTAATTTTTTATTATGGGTTCTTAGGGGTTTCTTTATTTTTTGGGATTTAAAGGATTTTTTTTTGGTTTTTTATGGTTTTAAATGTTTTTATATACTTTGAGGTTTGTTAAGTTTTGAAGGGTTTTTAGGTTGTGGTTTTTGGGTTATTTTGAGTTTTTTTAAGGTTTTTACTACTTTTTATAGTTTTGTTTGTTTTTATAGTTCTAATGGGGTTTTTGAGTTTTATGGGTTTTGGGTTTTAATGGGTATTTTTGAATTTTTATGTTTTTTAAGGTTTTATGTTTTTTATGTTTTTAAGGGTTTTTAGGGGATATAGAATTTTTAGATTTTTTAGGGGTTTTAATCATTTTTAGGTTTCTAACATTTTTTAAGGATTTTAGGGTTTTCATTTTTTAGTATTTTTAGTTTCTCTGTGTTTTATATATATTTGTTTGTATTTTAGGGATTTAAAGATTTTATGGTTTTTTTTGAATTTTCATGTTTTTTAGTTTTACAGGTTTTAAGGATTTTAGAGTTTTTTTTATGTTTTTAGGGTTTCAAAGAGTTTTTATATGTTTTAGTGGGTTTTTAGGTTTTTATAGGGTTTTAGGTTTTTTACTGTTTTTAGGTGTTTTATGGTTTTTAGGGGTTTTAGTGTCTTTTAGTTTTTTTATTGTTTTTAAGGTTTTTAGGTATTTATGATTTTAACTATTTATAGGTTTTAAAGTTTCCTTAGTGTTTTCATGAATTTTATGTTTTATTTTCTTTAGGGGGTCTATATTTTTAATGGGTTTTTATGATTTTTATGGATTTTGAGTCTTATGGGTTTTTTATGGTTATTAGGGTTTTATGGCCTTTTTGGATTTTTAGTGTTTTTTGAATTTTTAGGGGTTTAAATGTTTTTTAGTGTTTTTTAATGTTTTTATAGGTTTAAAATATTTTATGATTTTTATTGATTTTTTAGTGGTTTTAAGGTTTTTAATGTTTTCCTGGGGTTTTATGGTGTTTAGGGTTTTAGGGTTTTATAGCCTTTTTGGATTTTAGGGTATTTAGATTTTTTTAGATTTTTAGGGATTTGAATATTTTTTATGTATTTAAGGTTTTATTAGGGTTTTCAAGGATTTTACAGTTTTTAATTTTTTTAAGTGTTTTTACGGATTTTAGGGGTTTTAGGATTTTAGCATTTTAGTGTTTGGGGGTTTTTGTGTTTTTTGGGTTTTAGGGCTTTCTTTGGGGTTTTCTAAGTTTTTATGATTTATACGTATTTAGGTATTTTTATGTATTTTTAATTTTTTTATGGTTTTTATCATTTTTAGGGATCTTGAGGGGTTTTATGGTTTTTATGGTTTTGTTTGATTTTTGAGTTTTTTTGGGTTTCTATACATTTTTAGTGTTTTTTAATAATTTGAGGGGTTTTAAGGGTTTCTGATTTTTTAGTGACTTTTAGGAATTATATTGATTTTTAAAGTTTTTAAAGTTTTTAGTGGTTATTATTGATTTAGGCTTTTTGGGGGGTTTTACGGTTTTTAAGGTCTTTAGTGTCTTTTAGGGTTTTAGTGTTTTTAAGCGTTTAAAGGTTTTTAAGGCTTTCTTGTAGTTTTTCTGGGTTTTTAGTGTTGTTTACATTTTTAAGGAGTTTTAGGATTTTTATAATTTTTATGTTTTCTAGGGATTTTATGGATTTTGAGGATTTTAAGGGTTTTTTTGGTTTTTTTTTGGTTTTTTGGGGTTTTTATGGTATTTTAATTTTTTGTGTTTTTATGGGGTTTTAGAGTTCATAAGGATTTTAGGAGACTAAAGGGTTTTTATAATTTAATTCATTTTAAAGGTTTTTATTGGTTTTTAGGGTTTTTATGGGTTTTTTTTATTTTAGTTGTTTTAGGGATTTTTAAGTTTTTTTGAGGTTTTTTAGATTTTAGGGGTTTTATGTTTTTTTATATTTTTCTGGATTTCTTTAGAGTTTTCAAAGTTTTTATGTTTTTAGGATTTTTTTAGACTTTATTAGGATGTTATCGTTTTTAGGCATTTTTATGGATTTTGAAGGGGGTTATGGTTTTTAGGTTTTTTAGGCATTTTTTGTGGGTTTATGGTTTTTAGGGGTTTAAAGGTATTTTAAAGTTTTTTTCAACATTTTTGGGGGTCTAAAAGGTTTTTATAGTTTCATGTGGGATTTTAGAGTTTTTAGTGGGTTTTATGGTTATTAAGTTTTTTATGGTTTTATTATTTTTAGGTTTTTAGGGGTTTTACTGTATTTAGCATATTTAGGTATTTTAGGGGTATTAAATATTTTTAGGGTTTTATTAAGGTTTTTAGTGTTTTTTCATTTTTAGTGATTTTGAGGAATTTTCTTGGATTTTTATGCATTTAAGGTATTTTGAGGGGGTTTGGGGTTTTAATGTTTTTTGGTGGTTTTAGGGGTTTTTATGTTTTTTAGGTTTTAAATGTATTTAGATATTTTACATGTTTATAAAGGATTAAAAGGTTTTTAGAGTTATTAGTGGTTTTTGGGTTACTGTTGGGTTTTAGGGTTTTTAATCTTTTTATAAATTTTTATGGCTCATAAGGGTTTTGTGGGGTTTTAGAGTATTTTTAGGGGTTTTTGGAATTTTTATAGATTTTATGTTTTTTGGGTGTTTAAGTATTTCTAGTTTTTAATGGTTTTCATAATGGAATTTAGGGTTTTTTTATTTTAAGGATTATTAGGGAATTTTTAATATTTTATGGTTTTTATAATTTTTTGGGATTTTGAGGGTTTTTAACGGTTTTTATGTTTTTTTGGGTTTTATGGTTTTTTGGGGGGTTTTATGTTTTATTTGAGATATTTAGGGTTTAAATATTTTTTTAGAGTTTTTTAATTTTTTATGGGTTTAACGGTTTTTTATATTTTTAGTGTGTTTTTAGGGTTTTAGTGGTTTCATAGATTTTTTATGTTTTTAGGGGATTTATGTTTATCTGGTCTTTTTGGGTTTTAGGGTTTTTTTACTTTTTCTATTTTTAGCGAGTTTAAGCATTTTTAGGTTTTTATGGGTTTCTTAGGGTTTTATTCTAATTTTTAGAATTTTGTATGCATAAGTTGAGTTTAGGTCTATTATAGTTTTTTAATGGTTTTTATGGGTTTTAGGGATTGTTTAGGATTTTAGGGACTTTATGTTTTTAGGGTATTTTTTGTTTTTTGGGTTTTTATAGTTTTATAGATTTTTTTAACATTTTTAGGGGTTTAAAGGTGTTTTAGAATTTTTAGTGGGTTTTAGAGTTTTTATGTGTTTTTTGTGTTTTTGTAGATTTAGGGGGATTTATGGTTTTTATGTGGTTTTATGGTTTTTATTATCTTTTTAGGTTTTTATGATTATTATCATTTCTTGGGGTTTTAGGGGTTTCATGTGTTTTTAGGTTTTTAAGGTCTTCCTAGGGATTTTTAGGGTTTGTGTTCCTATATATGTTTTTGGGATTTTGTAGTAATTTTATGGTTTTTCTTGTATTTTTAGTGGTTTAGAGGGTCTTTATGGTTTTAGGGGTTTTTTTTGTTTTTTTATGTTTTTAGGGTTTTTAAGTGTTTTTTGGATTTATGGTATTCTTAAGGGATTTTAGGTATTTTAGAGTTTTTATGTTTTTTATGATTTTTAAGGATTTTTCGTAATTTTATAGGATTTTATGGTTTTTAAGGATTTTAATAATTTTTATGATTTTTATTGGTTTTGGGTTTTTTCTCATTTTTTGGGTTTTATGGGTTTTTTATGGTTTTAAGGTCTTATATATTTTTTAAAATTGACAGCGGTTTAAAGTGTTTTTATTTTTTTTAGTGGGTTTTAGGGTTTTTATGTGTTTATTGGGTTTTTTATATTTATTTTGTAATTTTTATGGGTTTTAGGAATTATTTTTGTTTTTAGGGTCTTTAGGGTTTTTTGTGTTTTTTAGGTTTCTTGGTGTTTTATGTGTTTTGAGGTTTATATTCTTTTCCTAGTGGTTTTCTGGGATTTTATGGTTTTTATGTTTTTTGTGATTTTTAGGTATTTTTTATAATTTTTATGGTTTTTAGATTTTTTATGGATTTTGAGGGATTTTAGGGACTATATAGTTTTGTTTGTGTTATTAGTTTTTTTAGATATTAAGTTATTTTGAGGTTTTTGATAGTGTTTTAACATTTTTATGTGTTTAAAGGGGTTTTCATGTTCTTAGTTTTTTAGGGGTTTATGGGATTTTATAGTTTTTATGGTTTAAAGGGATTTTATGGTTTTTAGTTTTTTAGTATTTTTACTATTTTTAAGGTTTTTTAGCATTTTTTGGTTTTTAGTGATTTCATGTTTTTAGGTTATTTAGAGTTTTTAAACATTTTTATGGGTTTAATGGTTTTTTAAATTTTAGTGGGTTTTATGGTTTTTATTGGGTTTTAGGGTTTTTTAAGGTTTTAGGGGTGTTATGGTTTTAAAGGGTTTTATGTTTTTTATGGGTTTTTAGGGGTTCTTGCATTTTTAGATTTTTAGGGGTTTTAAAAGTTTTCTAGTTTTTAATGTTTTCTTAGGAGGGTATTAGGGATTTTTGGGTTTTTAACATTTTTAGTGATTTTGCGAGATTTTATATGATTTTTATGGTTTTTAGGGATTTTAAGGGTTTTAGGGTTCTTTTGGTTTATTTTGGGTTTTATGTTTTTTATTTGTTAATAATTTTTTATATTTTTTGATGTTTTTTAAAAAATTTAGGGTTCTAAATTGTTTTTATATTTCTAGTGTGTTTTAGGGGCTTTATGTTTTTTTAGTTTTTTATTGGTTTTGTAGTTTTTAGGGGTTTTAGAGTTTTAGATTCTTTTACTATTTTTAGATTTTTTTTGTTTTTAGGGGTTTTTAAATTTTTTTATGTTTTTAGGGTTTTACTAGTGATTTAGAGATTTTTTATGTTTTTAAATATATTTAGTGTTTCTTATAATTCTATGGTTTTTAGGATTTTAAGGTATTTTGAAGGGTTTTAGGGTTATTTAGGGTTTTAGGGTTTTTATCCTTTTTATGTTTTTATGGGTTTTAAGTATTTTTTAGGTTTTTTTGATTTATTGGGGTTTATATGGTTTTTTATGTCTTTTACATGTTTAATGATTTTTACATATTTTTTAGGATTTTTTGGTTTTTTGGGGTTTTTGAGATTTTGGGGGTTTTGGTGTTTTTAGAATTTTTTTGTGGTTTTTTAGATTTTTAGATTTTTTTTATTTTTTTCAGGTAATTAATTTTTTTAGATTTTTTTAATGTTTTTAGGGGTTTAAATTATTTTTTTTTTATGGGTTTTTAGGCTTTTATGCGTTCTATGTTTCTAATGGTTTTAGGGGTTTTACTTTTTTTAGGTTTTTATATTTTTTAGGTGTTTTAGCATTTCTAAGGGTTTTAAGTGTTTTTACGGGTTTTAGTTTTTCATAAGGGTTTTCAGGTTTTTTATTGGTTTTATGGTTTTTAGTATATTTGGAGTTTTTATAGGATTTTAATGGTTTTTAGAGTTTTAATGGGTTTTAGGGTTTTTAGTGTTTTTAGTGTTTTTAGTGTTTTTAGCGATTTATGGTTTTTCTAGTTTTTTAGGGTTTTACAGATTTTTTATCTTTGTATATTTTTTAATGTTTATATATTTTTGTTATAATTTTTAAGAGATTAAAGTGTTTTTAGAGTTTTTGGTGGTTTATGCATCTTTAGAGCTTTTTAGGGTCTTTTATTTTTTTACCCGGTTTAATAGTTTTAGGGGTTTTAGGAAATTTTTGGGTTTTTAGGGTTTTTTGTGTTTTATGGATTTTATGAGTTTTAAATGTTATTAGTTTTTTAAGGTTTTATTAGGGGGTTTTCAAGATTTTTACATTTTTTTGTATTTTTTAGGCTTTTTTAGGTTTTTTATTTTTTAGGGTTATTCAAGATTTATATAGGTTTTTTGGTTTTTAGGGTTTTAGGGTTATAAGGATTTATATAGATTTTTTAGGTTCACATTTTTTTTATTTTAGTTTTTATAGGTTTAAAGGTTTTATAGTTATTAAGAATTTTTAAGGGATTAAAGGTTTTTTAGAGTTTTTAGTGGTTTTTATGGTTTTTATGGCAAAGAAGATGTGAGGATCGGGCTATTCCCGACCCCCCTCCCCAAATTTTATTAAGAAAAAAGACGCAGCAGACAAGGGAGGGGAGGGGTCAAATGACCCGCACCCAAAAACCCTTTACAAACCCCCCAAAAAATAAAAATCAAGAAAGAAAAAACACACAACGCCAAGCAAGAAAGATCCCAGCAGCAATTCCAACCAAGCGGCAACCAGCATCCAGCATCAGCAAGACCATATTCCACAACTTCCTCACCTACCAGCTAAGCAGCAACCCACATCCCGCATCACAATTTTTATCATCCATCACCTCAGCATCACCATCTCTTCCATCACCCATCCCAATAGCATCACCCAGCCAAATAGCAACCAACATTCCACATCACCCTTTTCATTACTCATCACCTCCTTGATAGTCAAAACCATGGCCAGCATCGCAGAACTAGTTGCACATCCAGAAACACAGCCACAACACCCAAAGTAGCCATCATCACTCAGCAGAACCAACACCCAACACCCACATCAAAACAAAATGATACCATCACCACAAACCTAAACCTCCACATCATCTCGCCTCAAATCCAGCACCAGAAACGACTCACAGCCATACCAGCCATAGCTCAGAAGACCATAGACCAGGATAGAAACCAACAAGAAACCAAACTTTACTAGAACTTCATTAGAGACATAAATCAAATAGGAAACAGAGGAACCAGAATCACAAACCTGCATCCTTCGGAACCCATCAAGAATCCATGAGAGCTATAAAACCCCTCCCAGACTCAGATTTGGAGAAACAGATCCAAGCGTGGGGGAAAGATCACCGTTTCTAGGATGTTGCAGATCCCGCAACCCCTACCTTTTATCGCCGCTGATCCGGAGAGGCCCGCACAACCCTCCCAAGCCAAGAGCCAGCCGCTTCGCCGGCAACCAAGAAGGTCCCATGGAACGTTTCCAGACCAAAAAAATGCACCGTCTAAAATAAATGCCATGTCCAACACCGAGGGAGATGAAATGCATCAACCGCTAGGCCGTCGTCTGGAGAAACCGCTGAAGAATCTGGTAAAACCCTGCCGCCATGAAACCGAAAGCCACCACCGAAGCCTGTCGTCGCCAAGAATTACTCACATAGGGAAAGGGGAATAGATCCACAAATCCAAAACCTGAAGCACCCAGATCTATCTCGCACCTCCCATGAACTGAAGCGATGCATGATGAAAGTCCCAGATCTGAGCAGATCCCCCACAGACCTGAAACGCCGTGCTGAGGAGAAACCAGAACCCGACCACACCTACGAGAAAAAGCACAGTCACAAGATGGGAAGACCATATCCGACCCAGTCAACCGAGCATAAATCCTTCGTCCGAAGCCAGCCAACATACCACCAGAAGAAGCGACAGAGCTGTGAGGAAGACCGACGCCTAAGAGACCATCATCGTAAGGAGGGAACCACCACACTGGTGGAGCTGTACAACGAGAGGAGACCTTGAAGGGGAACCCACACATGATAATAACCTGGAGATTCTGCTTCTATCCTCTCCTCCTGTGGTTTTTGTGGGGTTTTATGGTTTTTGGGGGTTTTATGGTTTTTAGGGGTTTTAGTGTCTTTTGGGGGTTTTACAATTTTTTAGGGGTTTTATGTTTTTTTATGTTTTTAAGGTTTTACTAGGATTTTTCAGGATTTTTCAGGGTTTTATAGTTTTTATGTTTTTATATATTTTAGGGATTCTTTACAATTTTTTTGGTTATTAGGGATTTTAGATAATTTTTGGGTTTTTTGGTGTATTTATTATTATTTTGGTTTTTAAGGGTTTTTTAGTTTTATCTCTTTTAATGGGTTTTAATGTATTTTAACGTTTTTAGTCATTTTATAGTCTTTATTGGTTTTAGGGTTTTTATGTTTTTTAAAGGTTTTATAGTTTTTAGATTTTTAGGGTTTTTAGGGTGTTGTTTGGGTTTTTAGAGTTTTTATATTTTTTGGTGTTTTAATTTTTTTTAGGTTTTTTACAGTTTCTAAACAATTTTAGGGGATAAATGGGTTTTTTTGTGTTTTTATTATTTTTAGGGAATATATGTGATTTAATGTTTTTATTGTTTTTTTTGGCTTTTTTTGGGTTTCTTAGGTTTTTTACATTTTTTATGGATTTTTATTGTTTTTAGGTTTCTATGATTTTATTAGTGGGTTTCCGGTTTTTTAGGTTTTTTTATGTTTTTAGTGATATTTTTTTTAGTATTTAATGGGTTTTATGGGTTTTAGAGATTTGGAGGGCTTTTAGGGTTCATTATGGGTTTTTTGCTTTTTTTTTTGTTTTATGTTTCTTTTATTTTTTTGGGGTTTTATGTTTTTTTTTTGAGTTTTAACGTTTTAAGAGTTTGGATGGGTGTTTTTAGTTTTAGTTCTTTTTTGGGTTTTATGGGTTTTTATGGATTTTATGTTTTTTAGGAATTTTTATGGTTTTAGGGGTTTTATGGTCTTATAGTTTTTTATTTTTTTAAATTATTAGGGGTTATAAGAGTTTTAATTTTTTAAGGTTTTCTTAGGTGTTATAAGGGGTTTAGGTAATTTTATGTTTTTAGATATTTTTTGGTATTTTAATTAATTTTATTTTTTTAGGGTTTTTAGGGACTTTGAGAGGTTTTAGAGTTTTTATGTTTTTTATGGTTTTTAGCATTTTTTAGGATATGTATGGGTATTAAAGTGTTTTTAGGGTTTTTAGGTTTTCTTAGGTCTTTTTAGGGTTTTATGATATTTGATGTTTTTAGTTATTTTAGGGATTTTGTAGGATTTTTATGGTTTTTAGGGTTTTTTTGGATTTTGAGGGTTGTTTAGGTTTTTATGGTATTTAGGGTATTCAGATTATTTTGGAGTTTTTTATGTTTTAAAATATTTATAGAGTTTTTTAACATTATTAAGTGTTTAAAGTGATTTGATAGTTGTTAGTGGTTTTTGGGAGTTTGCTTATTTTTATTATTTTAGGGGTTTTTTATGGTTTGTGGGGGTTTTTTGGGTTTTTGGTGTGTTTTTAGGGTCTTTAGAATTTTTACATTTTTATTGGTTTTTAGGGTTTTATGGGATTTTAGGGATTATTTGTTTAGAGTTTTGGGGTTTTTATGCATTTAAGGGGTTTTTATATTTTTAGTGGTTCTTAGGGATTTTATGGGGTTTTAGGGTTTAGAACGTTTTTTTTGGGTTTCGTGGTTTTTGGGTCTCTACAATTTTTTTATTTTTTATGGGTGTTATGTGTTTTTATTTTTTTATGGGTTTCATAGGTTTTTTAGGGATTTTAGTGTTTTTAGATTTTTATAATTTTTATGGTTTTTTAGTAATTTTATTGTTTTTTAGGGTTTTGAGAGATTTTGAGGGGTTCTAGGGTTTTTTTCATTTTCTAGTGTATTTAGTATTTTATTAGTTTTTTATGTTTTTAAGTATTTTTTAATTTTTAATTTTTTATAATTTTTTTCTGGTTTTATATGGTTTTTTACACTTTTAGGGATTTTTATATCTTTTTAGCATTTTTATGAATTTTAGGTTTTTTATTTTTTGGGATTTTTAGGGTTTTTAAAGTTTTATTATTTTTGGGTATTTAGGGTTATTTAGTATAATAAAGTATTTTTAGAGTTTTTTAATGTTTTTAGGAGTTTAAAGGGGTTTTAGTGGGATTTTAGAGTTTTTAGGGATTTTATGTGTTTTTATGGTTTTCATGTGTTTATAGTATTTTTTGTGTTTTTTAAGGGTTTTTGGTCTTTAGGGTTTTACTATTCTTTAAGTTTTTTAATATTTTTTGGTTTTTAGGTTTTCAGTTTTTTTAGTTTTTTAAGGTTTTCATATGGGTTTTCATGGTTTTGACAGTTTTTTATATTTTTAGAGATTTTTAGTGCTTTTTATGGATTTTATGGTTTTAGGTTTTTTATGTATTTTGATGGATTTATAGGTTTTTTTGGATTTATGGGTTTTTATAGTTTTTAGCATTTTTCCATTTTAGGCATTTTAAGTGCTTTTAGGTTTTTATGGATTTCTTAGGTTTTTAGAGGAGTTTATGTTTTTAGGGTTTTTTTTTATGTTTTTGTATTTTTACAGTCTTCACGATTTTGTGAGGGTTTTTAGGTTTTAAGGTATTTATGGTTGTTTTGGGTTTTAGGGGTTTTTTTAGTTTTTTACAGTTTTTATGGTTTTTTAGAGTATTTTAACTTTTTAGGGGTTTAATTTTTTTTAGATTTTTTTGTGATTTTTTTTGTTATTATGGGGTTTTAGTATTTTTAAAGGTTTTTATGGGTGTTTATGGTTATTAGAGATTTTTTTGGTTTTTAGGGTCTTTATTGTTTTTAGTGTTTTTGTCATTTTTAGGGATTTTAATTTTTTTAGTTTTTCACAATATTCTTAGCATTTTTAGGCTTTTGGGGTTTTTTGTGTTTTGAGGGATTTCAGGGATTTTATTATTTTAGTGTTTTTATTTTTTTTTTGTTTTTATTGTATTTTTGAGATTTTTATGTTTTGTAATAGTTTTTATATATTTTTAACTTTTTTGGGGTTTAAAGGGGGTTTAGAGTTTTTAGTGGGTTTTGGGGGGTTTTATGTATATTTCATGATTTTAGGTGCTCTATGGTTTTTAAGGGTTTTGTGGTCTTTTAGTATTTTTATAAATATTATGTTTTTTTAGGTGTAATTTATTTTATTTTTTTTTGTTTGATTATTGTTTTTCTATTGATTTAGGTTTTTAATGTTTTTAGGGTTTTTTAGGGATTTGTAGTTTTTATGGTTTTCGGGGTTTTAGGGATTTTGTGGGTGTTTACAGTTTGTTAGTGGTTTTAAGGTTTTTTTTACGTTTTCATCATTTTTATGATTTTTAAGAGTTTTATGTGAATTTAAGTTTTCCGGTTTTTCTTGTTGTTTTTAGGGGTTTTTATGTTTTTATTGATATTAGGTCCCTTCAACATTTTTATGAGTTTTTAGACTTCTTAGAGATTTTGAGGGTTTTTAGGGTTTTTAGGGTTTTTGAAACGTTTTCTGGGGTTTAATGCGTTTAAAGGGTTTTTAGTGGTTTTATATTTTTATAGGGTTTTAGGGTTTTTTAGGTTTCTTAGGTCTTTATGGTTTTAGGGATTTTAGGCTTTTTTCGATTTTTTAGTGTTTTTAGGTTTTTAGGGATTTTAAGAGTCTTTAAGTTTTTAAATATTTTTACATTTTTGGGTTTTAAATGATTTATAGAGTTTTAAATGTCTTTTTTTTCGAGTTTATCGGATAATAGGGATTTTTAATATTTTTAGGGGTTTTTTTGGTTTTTAGGATTTCAGGGATTTTTTTGTTTTTTAGGTTTTTTAGAATTTTGGTTTTTTTTTGTGTTTTAAGAGTTTTTTGGTTTTTAGGGTTTTCTTAGGGGTTATTATGGTTTTTAGGGTTTTTTACATTTTTTTAAATATTCATACATTTTTATGATTTTTATGTTTTTTTATGTTTTTTAGGTATTTTGAGGGGTTTTAGGGTTTTGGGGTATTTATGGTTTTTTAGCGGCATTTGTTTTTTTTATGATTTTAGGGTTTTAAGATTTTTTAGAGGTTTCTAACATTTTCAATGGTTTATATGGTACTCAGATATTCAGTTTTTTTATCAGATTTTATGTTTTTTACGGTTTTGAGGGGCTTTATGGCTTTTTTGATTATAGGTTTTCTAGGATCTTTAGTGCTTTAAGCATTTTTTAAGGATTGATTTGGTTTTAAAGGGATACTTAGTTGTTTTCATTTTTTTATGGGTTTTTATGGTTTTGTGTTTTTCAGGTATTTTTTAGGATTTTACTGTTGTTTAGGGTTTTAGGGATTTTTAGTGTGTTTAGGGGGGTTTTGGTTTTTTTTACATTTTTAGGTTTTTAGGGGTTTTAAGTGTTATTAGGTTTTAATGTTTTATTATGGGTTTTCTGGGTTTTTTAGGTTTTTTTATGTTTTATGGATTCTTAAGGAATTTTTCAGGATTTTTATTGTTTTTTTTTGGGTTTTTAGAGATTTTGAGTGTTTTTAATGTTTTTAGGGTTCTATGGGTTTTTTCGGTTTTAAGGGGTTTTATGAGTTTTTAGTGGTTTTATGGTTTTTATACTTTTTTAATGTTTTTAAGGGTTTAAATGATATTTATATCTTTTAGTTGGTTTTATGGTTTTTATGGGTTTTGAGGTTATTTATGGATTTATGGGTTTTTACGGTTTTGGGATTTTGGGGTTTTGTGGTTTTATAAGTCTTATAGGGTTTTATGGTAATTAGAGTTTTATAGGGGATTTAAGTGCTTTTTGGTTTTTGAGGTTTTCTTATAGGCTTTTAGGGTTTTTAGGAATTTTTTATTTTTAAGGGTTTTTAGCGATTTTTTATGATTTTATGGCTTTTAGGACTTTTAGGATTTTTATTATTTTTATAGTTTTTTGGTTTTTTGGGATTTTTTTAGGGTTTCTATGGTTTTCATGGTTTTTTTATCTTTTTTGGGGGTTTAAAGGGTTTTTATAGTTTTTAGTTTTTTTATGAGTTTTATAGGTTTTTATAGTTTTTTATGATTTTTAGGGGTTTTATGGGTTTTTAATGTTTTTAGGGTGTTTAAAGCATTTTTAGTTTTTTTAGGTTTTTAAGGGGTTTATGTGTTTTTATTTTTTTATAGTTTTCTTATTGTTTTTTAGGGTTTCTAGTGTTTTATATGTTTTTATGGATTTTAGAGTTTTATTTACAATTTTTATGGTTGTTTAGAGTTTTTAGGGATTTTGAGGGTTTTAGGGTTGTTATCATTTTTTAGGTTTTCTAGGGTTTTTATGTATTTAAAGTATTTTATAATTTTCCTATGGTTTTTAGGATTTTTTAGGTGTTTAGGAATTTTTAGTGTTATTTTTGATTTTTATGGGTTTTTTGGCTTTTTAGAGTTTTTTATGGGATTTTATTGTTTTAGAGTTTTCAAAAAACATTTAGGGGTTTAATGTGTTTTAGAGTTTTTAGTGGGGTTTTAAGGTTATATGGATTTTTAGGGTCTTTAAATGTTCTTAGGTTTTTAAGGTTTTATTAAGAATTTTCTTGGATTTTTGGGTTTTTAAAATTTTAGGGATTTTAGGTCTTTTTAGTATTTTATAATTTTTTGTGTTTTAGGTATTTTGAGGGTTTTATATGGTTTTTAGGGTTTTATGTGTTTTTAGAGGTTTATAATTTTTTTATTTTTAGGGAGTTTTGATTATTATTAGGTTTTTAAAGTTTTATTAGGGTTTATTCTGTGTTTTTAGGTTTTTTTCATTGTTAGGGGTCTTAGGGATTTTTTAGATTTTTATGGGTTTTTAGGGGTTTTATTGTTTTTTAGGGTTTTTGGGGTTTTTGGGGTTTTATGCTTGTTTTTAGTTTTTAGTTTTGTTTTGATTTTTTTACAGTTTTTATTTATTTTTAGTGTTTTTTACATGTTTAGTTGTTTAAAATGTTTTCGGAGTTTTTGTGGTTTTTTTATTTTTAGGGATTTTTATGGTTTTAAGGTTTTTTGGGTTTTCATTATTTAATTGTGTTTTTGTTTCTAGGTTTTTTAGGGTATCTAAGTTTATTGAGGGGTTTTAGTTGTTTTATGTTTTAATAAGGTTTTTAAGGTTTTCTTATAATTTTCATGGTTTTAGGGTTTCTTACATTTAAAGGGATTTTAGGGATTTTTATATTTTTTATGTTTTTAAGGTTTTTTCAGATTTTAGGGGTTTTACGGTTATTAGGTTATTAGGTTATATTTGGTTTTTTTGAGTTTTTAGGGTTTTTAAGGGTTATTATAGTGTTTTAGCATATTTAGTTGTTTAACGGGTTTTTTTTGTTTTTTTTGTTTTTATCAGTTTTTAGGGTTTTTATATATTTTATGTGTTTTTATTATTTTAGGGTATTTTAGTGTTAATATTGAATTTATGTTTTTATGGTTTTAGAGGGTTTTTATATTTTTAGGTTTATGTAGGGGTTTTCATAGGTTTAGGGTTTTAAATTTTTTTTATATATTTTTAGTGATTTTTTTTCAGGTTTTTATGGTTTTTAGGGTATTTAAGGGTTTTGACTGTCTTTAGAGTTTTTAAGGTTTTTTGGGTTTTTTGATTTTTTAGAACTTTTATATTTTTAGTGTTTTTAACTCATTTTACGCTTCTTATGGTTTTTTGGGATTTTTATGTTTTTAAGAATTTTTAGTGATTTAATAGGGTTTTATGGGTTTTATATTTTTTAGGGATTTTGAGGGGTTTTAGGGGGTTTTAGATTTTTTAGAGTTTTTAAACACTTTATGAGGTTTAACTTTTTTTAGGGTTTTTAGGGATTTTAGCAGTTTTAGGGATTTTTATTTTTTAGTGTGTTTTATGGATTTAGGTTTTTTAGTGTTTTTTAGGTTTTATAGTGTTTTTAGGTAGTTTTATGTATTTAGAGTTTTTAAAAATTTTATGGGTTTAAATGGTTTTTAATTTTTTTAGTGGATTTGTTAGTTTTTATGGGTTTATAGGTATTTTTATGGTTTTTAGTAAATTTTATGGTTTTTAGGATTTCCAATGTTTTTAGGTTCGTTTAGGGTGTTCACAATATTTTTGGTTTTTAGGTGTTTTTAGTGTTTTTGGGTATTTGTGTTTTTGTTAGGGGTTTTCAAGGTTCTTTGGGATTTTTTTTAATTTTTTGGTGAAATTTTAGGGCTCTCTATTATTTTTATGTTTTTAGGGTTTTATGGATTTTGAGGTTTTTTTAGGGCTTCTAGGGTTTTTTTTGTTTTTTTAGGGTTTTATGGTTTTCAATTTTTTATTATTTTTAAGGATTTTTAGATATTTTTAACATTTTAGGGTTCTACATGGTATTTATAGATTTCCTGTTTTTTTATTTTTATGGTTTTTTATGGTTTTTATGGATTTGTAGAGTTTGATTGTTTTTAGGTGTTTCTATGGTTTTCCAGATCTTTTTGTGTTTTACCATTTTTTAGTGACTTTTATTGCTTTTTTATTTTTATAGTTTTAAAGGGGTTTTTAGGGATTTTAAAGATTATTATGTTTTTTGTGATTTTGAGGTGTTTTTTTGGATTTTATGTTTGTTTATGGTTTTCAGTGATTTGAGGGTGTTTATGGAATTTTAGGGATTATGGATTTTTGAGGTTTTTAGAGGTTTTAAGTTTATTTAGGTTTTACGGTTTTCTTAGGGTTTTAAGGTTTTTTATGTTTTTTATGTTTCACTTGATTTTTAGGGTTTTTTAGGGCAATGAAGGTGCGAGGCTAGACTAGTCCTAACCCCCTGAAATATATAGAAAAAAATCAAGCAAGAAAGGGAGGGTGGGGTCAAGTGACCCACACCAAAGTCCAAAACCCCACACACCCAAGTCCAAAAGACCCAAAAGACAAAAGGAAAGATAGATAAAGACCAAATTCACCACCCCCTAAGGATCTCCATCAGTAAAATAGCGAGAGGAAGAATCTGAATCCACCGACTCCTATTTAGAATATTCATATTGCTGGAGGAAGGCTGCATAATACTTCCTAAGTTCCATATCCGGATTCTCATTTCCAGCCCGATCTTCCCTACCATGCGAATTTCCTTCTCCTTTAATAGCCTTGGAGGAGGATCTGGTAGCCATTGGCCTAGGAAGGGAGGATTAATCCATCCTTGCCCTCTATTTCTCTGGAGGTGCATTCTTCTCCACCTTCTTTATTTGAACCAAATCATCAGCACTCATCGCCTTGGCATTTCTATGAGCTATATTAGCAGGCACAACCATGTCTCCCTGCTTGCCAAATTTACGAACAGACCGTGTCTTTCTCTTCTGATTACAGCCAAAATAACCAGGAAGACCCTTCATCACCTCCTCCCTCCTGATCCTAGCCAATCTATCGTACATAAGGTCATCGCCATCCTGAAACATTTCTCCTAACCTTATGTGTTCATCATTCTCATCCCCAAGAAAGACCACCGGTTGTAGGTCTGGCTTTTAGAAGATCTCTTTTAGATGCTGATCAAGAGGGATTTCTAAACATTCCAACATTATATGTTCAGATATCTCAATATAGGGGGCATCTACTTGAACAAAACAAGATCAGAGCTCGGATCAGGCTTCTCAATACCCCTCCTATCAGCATGAAGGATATCAGACTACTACTCGGGCTGAGGGGAATCACTCATACAAACTCCAGGTAAAATAGTATTAGTCAGCACTTTCTCTGGTGAATGAAAAGTTGGAAGGCGGTTTTCTGCATCCTGGAGTTAATCAGTATCAATCTTTGCCTCCACATCCTGCAGTTCCTGACCCACCAGACCCCCTTCCTCAATTCCTACAGAGTCCAAAGGATCCAAGATTCTGAAACAATAAGAGGATAAAACCAACTCATTTCCACGAAGTTTTCCATGAACCAATACTATAGGTCTTGACGAAGTCTCCCTCTACACCCCATGGAAAGTTGGTCTTGATATCATACTCTCATCCCTGACAGGATCATCCTGTAGGACCACGAACCCTACTTCACTAGGGAGTTCTGATTATTATTAGGTTTTTAAAGTTTTATTAGGGTTTATTCTGTGTTTTTAGGTTTTTTTCATTGTTATGGGTTTTAGGGGTTTTTTAGATTTTTATGGGTTTTTAGGGGTTTTATTGTTTTTTAGGGTTTTTGGGGTTTTTGGGGTTTTTGGGGTTTTATGCTTGTTTTTAATTTTTAGTTTTGTTTTGATTTTTTTATAGTTTTTATTTATTTTTAGTGTTTTTTACATGTTTAGTTGTTTAAAATGTTTTCGGAGTTTTTGTGGTTTTTTTATTTTTAGGGATTTTTATGGTTTTACGGTTTTTTGGGTTTTCATTATTTAATTGTGTTTTTGTTTCTAGGTTTTTTAGGGTATCTAAGGTTATTGAGGGGTTTTAGTTGTTTTATGTTTTTTTAAGGTTTTTAAGGTTTTCTTATAATTTTTATGGTTTTAGGGTTTCTTACATTTAAAGGGATTTTAGGGATTTTTATGTTTTTTATGTTTTTAAGGTTTTTTCAGATTTTAGGGGTTTTATGGTTTTACGGTTATTAGGTTATATTTGGTTTTTTTGAGTTTTTAGGGTTTTTAAGGGTTATTATAGTTTTTTAGCATATTTAGTTGTTTAACGGGTTTTTTGTGTTTTTTTTGTTTTTATCAGTTTTTAGGGTTTTTATATATTTTATGTGTTTTTATTATTTTAGGGTATTTTAGTGTTAATAGTGAATTTATGTTTTTATGGGTTTAGAGGGTTTTTATATTTTTAGGTTTATGTTGGGGTTTTCATAGGTTTAGGGTTTTAAATTTTTTTTATATATTTTTAGTGATTTTTTTTCGGGTTTTTATGGTTTTTAGGGTATTTAAGGGTTTTGACTATCTTTAGAGTTTTTAAGGTTTTTTGGGTTTTTTGATTTTTTAGAACTTTTATATTTTTAGTGTTTTTAACTCATTTTACGCTTCTTATGGTTTTTTGGGATTTTTATGTTTTTAAGAATTTTTAGTGATTTAATAGGGTTTTATGGGTTTTATATTTTTTAGGGATTTTGAGGGGTTTTAGGGGGTTTTAGATTTTTTAGAGTTTTTAAACACTTTATGAGGTTTAACGTTTTTTAGGGTTTTTAGGGATTTTAGCAGTTTTAGGGATTTTTATGTTTTAGTGTGTTTTATGGATTTAGGATTTTTAGTGTTTTTTAGGTTTTATAGTGTTTTTAGGTAGTTTTATGTATTTAGAGTTTTTAAAATTTTTATGGGTTTAAATGGTTTTTAATTTTTTTTAGTGGATTTGTTAGTTTTTATGGGTTTATAGGTATTTTTATGGTTTTTAGTGGATTTTATGGTTTTTAGGATTTCCAATGTTTTTAGGTTCGTTTAGGGTGTTCACAATATTTTTGGTTTTTAGGTGTTTTTAGTGTTTTTGGGTATTTGTGTTTTTGTTAGGGGTTTTCAAGGTTCTTTGGGATTTTTTTTTATTTTTTGGTGAAATTTTAGGGCTCTCTATTATTTTTATGTTTTTAGGGTTTTTATGGATTTTGAGGTTTTTTTAGGGCTTCTAGGGTTTTTTTTGTTTTTTTAGGGTTTTATAGTTTTCAATTTTTTATTATTTTTAAGGATTTTTAGATATTTTTAACATTTTAGGGTTCTACATGGTATTTATAGATTTCCTGTTTTTTTATTTTTATGGGTTTTTATGGTTTTTATGGATTTGTATAGTTTGATAGTTTTTAGGTGTTTCTAGGGTTTTCCAGATCTTTTTGTGTTTTACCATTTTTTAGTGACTTTTATTGCTTTTTTATTTTTATAGTTTTAAAGGGGTTTTCAGGGATTTTAAAGATTATTATGTTTTTTGTGATTTTTAGGTGTTTTTTTGGATTTTATGTTTGTTTATGGTTTTCAGTGATTTGAGGGTGTTTATGGAATTTTAGGGATTTTGGATTTTTGAGGTTTTTAGAGGTTTTAAGTTTATTTAGGTTTTACGGTTTTCTTAGGGTTTTAAGGTTTTTTATGTTTTTTATGTTTCACTTGGTTTTTAGGGTTTTTTAGGGCAATGAAGGTGCGAGGATAGACTAGTCCTAACCCCCTGAAATATATAGAAAAAAAATCAAGCAAGAAAGGGAGGGTGGGGTCAAGTGACCCACACCAAAGTCCAAAACCCCACACACCCAAGTCCAAAAGACCCAAAAGACAAAAGGAAAGACAGATAAAGACCAAATTCACCACCCCCTAAGGATCTCCATCAGTAAAATAGCGAGAGGTAGAATCTAAATCCACCGACTCCTATTTAGAATATTCATATTTCTGGAGGAAGGCTGCATAATACTTCCTAAGTTCCATATCCGGATTCTCATTTCCAGCCCGATCTTCCCTACCATGCGAATTTCCTTCTCCAAGTCACCCTTCAGTTACTTGAAAATGTCCTTAACCAAGGTTTTTCCCTCATCACCCTTTCATGGGGTAATCCCCCTTCCTCCACCCTGGCATCCCACCCAACATCCAGCAGAGAGTCCCAAAGATCATCTTTCCTCCCCTCCAACTCCACTATTGAGCCCAACTTTGGAGATATGACCTCATGGACACGCCCAACCACTACACTGTCACTACATCTACAGTCCCTTTCCACATGTCCATGTGTAATGTAGGAGACACAATAACTTTCCCATGATTCAAACACCAACGACTACTTACCCTGGGGTTTTTCACCAATTTCAATCCAAACAATGTTGGTTGGATCCTTCAAGACATCAATTTCAACATAGACCCTTAGAGAAACTGGATGAAAAATGGACCTAGTTCTACTATCCATGCATAGAAACCTTCCAACCAAATTTCCCAGCATAGTAGTAATGGAAAAGTTTTGAAAGGATAGGGGAGCTCAGAAAACCTTACCCAAATTTCCATCAGTGGGGAGTCATGATTCAGATGAAAATCAAAGTTACACTGGAAGAGGGAAAATTGAGTAGCATCACACCTACGAGGAGCTGTTGACTAGGCCCAAATATGATTCTCCACCAATGAGAACCGAATCATAATGTGACCGGAGTCGACCAATACAACAGTGGAACGGTCTTGGAGATCACAATGCTCAAAGACAAATCTATCAAAAACATCAACCAGGGGGTTCAAGTTCAAAAAATTGGCTACCAGGGTCAGATTATGGAGGACATAGGCCTTGTTGAACTCCACAATCGACAGTGGAATCTTTGGCATACCTTTGTGAAAAACCGACACCTTAGGGAAAAGTTCACCCCACGGGAAAGCTGGAAGTGAGTTAGGATCCAAGAAAGGTAAGAATCTATCTTTAACGGGGGCAGAGATGGACCTTCCCCCATAAAGGGGGGAGGCCAGGGTGTAGCCATCAGTGGTGTCTTCAAGCAGTTAATGAAGCAGTAGGGATGCCATCGCGAGATAAGATCAGAGCATCCATCATTAGGGTTTTTCATTAGGGGTTTTAGAGATTTTGATGTTTTTTAAGGTTTTTTAGTGTCTTTAAGTCTTTATGATTTTTTTGGGTTGTTAAGGGTTTTTTCATAGGGTTTTTAATATTTTATTTTTTTACCATTTAATGGTTTCAAAGGGTTTTTATAGTTTTTGTGATTTTTTAGGGGTTTTATTTGATTTTAAGGTTTTTAATGTTTTTTGTGGATTTTATGATTTTACAGTTTTTAGTGTCTTAGGTTTTTCTAATGGTTTTAATTTTTTTTGTTTTTAGGGGTTTAATTTTTTTTTTGTTTTTCGGGTTTTTTAGGGTTTTCAAGGTTTTTAGGGATTTTTTACATTTTTTCATATTTTTAGGGGGGTTTAGGATGTGTATTATTTTTAGGGTTTTTAGGGATTTTTATGGATATTTAGGACTTTAGGGTTTTTTTGGTTTTTTTGGTTTTTTTTGGTTTCACAGTTTTTTTAGGGTTTTTAATGTTTTTAAAAAATTTAACATTTTTAGGGGTTTATATTGTTTTTAGAGTTTTTATGGGTTTTTAGGGGTTTTTATGGGTTTTATAGGTTGTTAATGTTTTTAGGGGTTTCATGGTTTTTAAGGTTCTATGGGTTTTTATGTTTTTAGGGGTTTTAGGGTTTTTAGGGTTTTTAGGGTTTTTAGCGTTTTTATGGTTTTTTGTAGTTCTAAGTGTTTTAATATTTTTAATGTTTTCTGACCATTTTTTGTGTATTTTTGGGTTTTTTATGTTTTTAGGAATTTTTAAGGAGGATTTTATGGTTTTTTGGGTTTTTAGGTAATTTTAGGGGGTTTATGGTTTTTAGAGTTTTTTTCATTTTTGTGGTTTTTGTGGTTTTTTAGGTTTTTAGTGGTTATTCTGCGTTTTTTAGTTTTTTAATGTTTTTAATGTTTTTTTAACATTTTTAGGGGTTTAAAGGTTCTTTTTATTTTTTTCTCTTTTATGGTTTTTATGGGGTTTTATTGTTTTTAAATATTCTTAGGGATTTTTATGCTTTCGGGGTTTAAAAGGGTTTTATGGTTTTTATGGTATTTTTCATTTTTTTTGGGGTTTTAAGGGGATTAATTATTTTTACGATTTTATGGATTTTGTATGGTTTTCCTATGTTTTTTAGGTTTTTATTAACTTTTAATTATTTTTAGTATTTTTATGGTTCTTTCATTTTTGACGGATTTAGAGAGTTTTTATGGTTTTTACGGTATTTATGGTTTTAATTTTTTTGGGGTTTTTTAGAGTTTTTAGGGTTTTCATTGTTTTTTAGATTTTTTAATATTTTTAGGGTTTTAATGGTTTTTCATAATTTTTAGTGGGTATTTATGGTTTTATGGGTTTCTTGGTTTTCTTGGATTTTCAAGGTTTTTTATGTTTTTTATGGGTTTTCGGTTTATTTTGTTTTTTATGGTTTTTAAGGGTTTTAGCGCTTTATAGATTTTTAGGGATTTAAAGTGTTTTTATTTTTTTATGGATTTCTAACAGTTTTTCACAGTTTTAGTGGTTTTTTTATTTTTAGTGATTTTTTATGATTTTATAGTTATAGGGATATTTAGGGGTTTTAGGGTTTTGTTGGATTCTTAATGGTTTTGAGGGTTTTGAGTTTTTTAGAGTTTTTATGGTATTTAGAGTTTTTTAATATTTTTATGGATTTAAATTGTTTTTATAGTTTTTTGTTCTTTTTTGGGTTTTTATGGGTTCTTATGGTTTTTAGGGTATTTTGTGTTTTTATGGTTTTTTAGGATTTTTATCATTTTATGGGTTTTAAGTGTTTTAGGTTTATAATTTTTTCTTAAGGTTTTCAGGGTTTTTAGAGATTTCAGTTTTAGGGACATTTAGGGATTTTCATAATTTTTATGGTTTTTAGGTTTTTTTAGGGATTTTGATGGTTTTTAGTTGTTTTAGTGTTTTTATAAATTTTAATGGTTTTTAGGGGATTTATGTTTATTTAGGTTTTTAGGGGTTTCTTAGGATTTTTCAAGGTATTTAGGGTTTTTACATTTTTAGGTATTTTTAGGGTTTTTTGGACTTTTATGGTTTTTATGGTTTTTAAGGTTTTTAGTGATCTTGAGGGTTTTTAGGTTTTTTTTCGGGGGAGGGGGGGGGGTTATGGTTTTTATGTTTTTTAGGGGTTTTTTTAGTTTTTTAGGGTTTTAGAGTTTTAAATATTTTTAGGGCAAGGAAGGCTCGGGTCTAGGCTATTCTTGGAACCCCCCAAAATTTATTAACAAAAGACACAAACACATTGTAGACAAGGGAGGGGAGGGATCAACTGGTCCACACCAAAAACCCCTTACGACCTCAGCCCGAAGGACCCAAAAATAGAGGAAGAAAAAACAAAAAGAAAGAACAAAACGTCAAAAAAGTTCAAAAGGAAAGGCACACAAGGGGAGGATCAGTCAACGTCGCCACCAAAATCATCCAGCTCTGCACCACGATACCCCAAGCCCACACCAAAGCTGTCACCCACATCAGCAAAACTGAAATCTGGCTCAGCACCCATATCCGTTGAATCCCATCAAGACTCAAAATAATCTTGAATTCCAAGACTAGATAGCAGATTCATCCTAGCCTTCTCTTGCTCAGTGGAAAATGAAAGTCCCTCTCACTTATTAACTTTTATATTAAGTATGACAGCTCTTGAAGAGGATCTAGTTTCCATGGGACGTGGGAGGGCAGAATAATCCCTCCTCCAACTTCGCCTCGGAGGTGTGGAAGTGGATCCGGATTCAACACCTGAATTTTCACAAGTAACACCAACACTAACAGCCGATGGTTCCTTCCCTTTCTTACCTTCTGACCCAGGAGTTTCGGCGCCTCCTCTGGTTCTTTCCTCCTTTGACCTGACCATAGCAGCGTTTATCTGGCAATCAGCCTCAGAAAACCTCTCCCCAAGCCTCTTAGCTTCATCATCAAGTGGGAACCTTTCCCGTTCAACCCACACCATCTCATGAAACTGCACACAATGATCTTCAGCAGAGGGAACACCATGGAGGACCATAGCCCTCTGCAGGTTCATGGACGGGTCACCAGCGTCGCCAACATTCCCTGGAAGAGGGCTCAAAAACTGAGCACTAGGAAGATCCTCAGCACCACTAGTGCTGTCTATGGGAGGAGATAACCCAGGCTCTATGTCAGGTCCCCCCACGCTGGGACACCCAGACAGAACCAGAGGGGCATCACGGCAATTAGTGTATTACACCCTGGGCATCCAGGTCTCCTCTTCCGACATAGGCCTTTCCTCAACTGAAGACATGATCCACTCATCCCCAAACCTCGGGCCCTGAGCAACCACTGCCTCCTTCACGACATCTACCACCAGCATATCCACCACTACGGGCTCAGCCAGGGCTGCAACCCAGAAATTGTTTGGAGCAGTCGCAGCAACCTTAACAGATGAAAAGGATCCATCGGTGCTCTCATTATCCTTCAAGCCAGCTATATCATCACGTCCCATTTCTAGAGCACATGGATCCTTCATCTGATCATTCCCTTTCCAGACGCCCATCACAACAACCTTCTCTCAATCTGGCTTCCTCCTAGGGGATTCACCACACCCGTGAACGCCTTCAGCAAAAACCAGATCATCCCTCTCAGCCAGTAGCACTACCTCCTCATCAACATCTCCTGAAACACAATAACCTCCATCCAAACTTACAATTAAGCCACCCGAATCCATCAGGGAAACCTCTAAATCACTTTTAGCCAGCAAAGCAGACGAGCAGGGAACATCAGCATCCAAAGCCTGGGAGGATAATGGCTCATCCACCCCCGTTGTCCCCTTCACCTCCACCAGAGGGAGGATGCTCTCACCAGAAGACATGTGAGCTAGAAAACCACCACCCCTGATAGGTCCAGAACATCCTCCAGATTGGTCGTTGTGCCCAAAGCTCCAACAAGAAGAGCAGAACACCGACCATTGCTCAAAGATAACAGGCTATCTCTACCTGAGTTCTTCCCCCACTTCAATCCAGACAACATCCACAGGAGTCTTCAAAGCATCAACTTCAACAAAGGCCCTTGGCGCAACTGAATGAAAAAGGGCCCTATTCCTACTATCCATACAAAGGAACCTCACCACTAAATTCCCAATCATCGAAATAATAGTGAGATTTTGAAAGGGAAGGGGAAGTTCAAGAAATCTCACCCAGGTAGCGACAATCAAGGAACTCCGTTTCAGATGAAAGTCAATGCTCCACCGAAAAAGGGAGAAACGAGCTACATTGCATGACCGAGGAGCTACCGACCAGGAAAGGACCAGGTCTTCCTCCAAGGCAAAGAGAATCATGAGGTGGGAGCTATCGATCAGGGCTACAGTCACCCGATCTCTATGATTCCAGAAAGCCGATACGAACTTGTCGAAAGTGACCATCGGGGGTCGCCGCAACAGGAACCTTGCAACCAGAGTCAGGCGGTGCAGGTCTGAGGCCTCAGTGAACTCTCAAATCGAGAGGGGAAGCTACGGACGACCTTCAAAGAACTCCAGAACCTTTGTTCAAAGCACCATTTTAGGGTCTTTTGTATTATACATGGTTTTTATGGGTTTTTAGGGTTCTTTAGGGTTTTATATTTTTTTAAGTGCTTTAATTTTTTTAGGTTTTTAAGGTTTTATTTGGTTTTTTAGGGTTTTTCTTTGGATTATTTAGGGAATTTTTTGGATTTTATGGTTTTTACAATTCTTGGGATTTTGAGGGTTTTAGGGTTTTTTGGGATTTAGTATTTTTATGGTTTTTAATTTTTTCTAGGTTTCTTAGGGGTTTTATGTGTTTTTAGGTTTTTATGATTTTCTTAGTGTTTTTTAGGGTTTTTAGGTTTTTTATGATTTTATGTGTTTTTTGTATATTTAAAGAGTTTTAAGGAATTTTATGGATTTTATGGTTAATAGTAATATTGATGATTTTTAGGGTTTTTTATGATTTTTAGGGGTTTTATGTTTTTTTTTTGTTTTTTAGGGTTTTTTGAGTTTGTTTGGATTTTTAGATTTTTTATTCCTTTTTGGGGTTTAAAGGTTTTTAGAGTTATTTGTGGGTTTTATGGTTTTCATGGATTTTTAGGGTATTAAAGGTTCTTAGGTGTTTTGTGGTTTTTAAGGGTTTTTAGGGACTTTTGATGGTTTTTGTGTTTTTTATGTTTTTATGGGTTTTAAGTGATTTTAGGTTTTTAAGTCTTTCTTAGGGTTTTTCAGGGGTTTAAGGATTTTTACATTTTTTGGGATTTTTAGTTGTTTTTTTATTTTTTTTTTGGTTTTATGGTTTTTATGAATTTGAATTTATTTTGGTTTTTTATGGTTACTAGTGTTTTTTATTGTTTTTTTGTTTTTATGTTTATTTTAGTTTTTAGTGGTTTTAAGGTATTTTAGAGTTTTTAAATGTTTTTAGTGGTTTAAAGGGTTTTAATGGTTTTTTGCGTTCTTATGTTTTTTTAGGTTTATTAAGGTTTTTAGGGGTTTTCATGGGTTTTAGTTTTTTTAGGGTTTTTAGGGTTATAGGTTTTTTGTGTGTTTAGTAGTTTTATGTGTTTTTGTGATTTTAAGGTTACATAGTGTTTTTCAGGGATTTTATTTCATTCCATTTTTAGGAATTTTTAAGGATTTTAGGATTTCTATGGTTTTATTGGTTTAGGTGTTTTTAGGGATTTTATGGGTTTTTAGAGTTTTTGGGATTTTTAGGGTTTTTAGCGTTTTTATGTTTTTCATAGGTTTAAGTGTTTTTAGGTTCTTTAAGTTCTCTTAAGGGTTTTTATGGTTTTATGTCATCTTAAAATTTTAGGTTTTTAGGTATTTTATGGTATTTTATGGGTTTTATGGGTTTTTATGTTTTTAGGGTTTTTTTGGTTTTTTTGGTTTTTTGGGTTTTTTTTGTTTTCTTGAGTTTTAAAGGATTTTTAAAAAAATGAGAGGTTTTTAATGTTTTTAGGTATTTAATGAGTTTTAGAGTTTTTAGAGGGTTTTAATGGTTTTCTGTTGTTTTAGGGTTTTAGGGGTTTTAGGGGGTTTTATGGTTTTTAGGGTGTAATGTCTCGACTAAGGAGTCGTTGAATAGTGCCCTAAGCCTGTGGGTCACATGGCCTCAGGAGAACCTCCCCGTACTCCAGACGAAGTTGGATAGTGACGTGGTCTATAGTAGAATAATATGGATACTATATCATCATGCTCAAATTGTAGCATAATGGTATAACAACAACAATAAATATAGAAAGAAATAATATCAAGTGGTAATAGTATAGGAAAACATCTAGACAGTATAAATAAAAAAGGTCAAAATCTGTGACATATACATTATGATAAACATGTCAGGCCTCTATAAAAAATAGATGTAAATACATGGAAAAATTAATCCAATACAATACAAGTACCAAATATAAAAAATACCAAAAATAACTATCTCTAGATATAATATGATTGTAGATTGGTTATTTTCTCCCTTGCTCCTAAGAAATGAAAAAATTAAGCATCATAATGTGGGGGATATCCCCATTCCTTACCTGCATCCAGGGAGACTTTCTTTGTTCGCAAAAGCCGCCAAAATAGGGTGTGAGATAATACTTAGCTGGCCACCACCAACAGAGTCTATAACAAGTCCAGTTTGTGTATATAAGCTAAAACAATGTTCAATATATTATAGATATAAAGTGATAAATTCATAAGTGAAACTCTCTAGCCTTCCAGCAATAATCAGACACCCAAAATAAGGTTCAACTGTATTCAATCATCTATAAACTTGTGCTAGCTATAATAATTTAAAAAACCATCCATAATGGAATTTTCTGGGTAACCTAGTGTCATACCCCATGGGCTAGATCCAAGGAGTTTAAATTTCTAATGCATCCCTTTTGGCCTATGTTGAGTAATCTTGTATCAGAAATACATGGGACAAATCCAAGGTCCATGACCAGGTAATACCCTCAAGTCCATGTCTCACATCCATAGTAGATTTATTAAAGACTCGGGTGGATCCCAAGTAGCATAAATGTCCAATCCAGTCTAGGAAAGTCGGATCATGTGAGTAGTAATGTTCTAGGCATCAAGGTAATCTAGATCCATGCACTAGAAATTTCCATGGAATCTAATTCATTGGAATCCAATGAGTAGAAATTTCTATGGAATTCAAATCATAAAACAAATCTTTAATCATTTCCTAAAAAAATTTACGTTTCTATTCAACCCATTTATGAATTTTAACAACATGTAATCACATGGAAATGGAGAAATAAACCCCCTCCTAATATCTCATTTAATTCAAGAAGGCTCTTTCTAGCAATGGTGATCTCCCCCACACCCAATAGGGTTGTATATCCTAGAGTGTATACTCAAACACACCTCACAGGTGGTCAAGGTTGAGGTGAATGACCTCCAACCATATAATACTGCTAAGTGGGAATCATAATCAGGTTCCAACAATTTAATCATGAAATTTACTAAATTTTATAGTAAAACTCATAAATTCTGACGCGCGACAGAAATACAATTAGATATAAAACACAAAAAAGAATAGGTATATAAAATCTACCATATACCCATATTAGAACACTCATATAATATTGGCTCCTAACTCATCCTTGACCGAAGGAAAATTGATGAATGGACGAATGCCCTGAAAATAGGGCGTATGTGCTCACACAAAAATAACATCATTGATAGAAAGGAAAACGATGAAAATATCCTAATGAGTGAACTACTTACCAATATCTATCCAATGATGTGATCAGATGTCAAATTAGATTTCAGATGATGAAACAAAATCAAATCTTGGTTTTAGGTCTCAAAAGAGCTTCTCTCGGAGATCCTATATGAGAGAGGGGAGGGATTTTTTCAAAAAATGAGGTCCTGCCTCTAATTTTAAAAACAAACTCAAGGAATTTAAAAAATGTGTAAATTATTTACATGTCATTTCATGATTTGGATTTTCATCCTAGAGAATTCTTGTCACAAACCATGTGTTCCAAGTACACACCATGTACTTGGATAACAGGCCACCTTAACCTCCCCCCTCCCCTGTCACAAACCTATGTATGTTAACCCCAAACTGGTCCCCCAATTTGGTTAGCGACAAGGCCTAATAATCCTTCTCAATCATCCAAGGATAGATTCAAGTGCCTAACATAAAAAATACTTAGTTGGGAATGATTTAGACCATGAAGAATAGATAAATAAATAAATAAATAATGAATAAGTTATGATAAACAGTCAGTGGAAAATAAATAACACCAAACATAACTCTATGTGACCTCAAAAGTCACCATCAACAATTAAACCAACTTTTATCCATGGTGAATGAGTCTGAGGTTGAAGTAACACTCAAAGATAAAAACCAAGATGTACCAATAGTCGTGATTATTAAAACTCAATAGGTGTGCCTGAATAAACTTTTTCATATGCCCTACCTTTAAAAATAAATCCATTTCATGATATTTTGAGAATATAAATAAATAGAAAGAGGTTTTTTATACATTTAAAAACAAGTATAAAGCTATATCTTATGAAAATAATTTGTTTCTATTTCACATTGAAAACCTTTTTATGATGGGGATTCATTTTTTCAAAATCCCATTTAAATAATTGAGTATATAGTAAAGGAATCATTTCCTTAGGTTCTAGACAATATTGGAAAGTAAAACATATTTTTCATAATTTCTGAAATGAATGGAAAAATGATCATAAATTGTTTAGTAAATTAGTGTCATAGACAAATAAAGGTAAAAAATAGAAATAACCAAGGTAAATTTGTATAAAACTAGCTTAGTTGATGTCCTAGGATCCCCATATTCATAGTGATCAACCATGGACACGAAAGTTAGTTCTCCTCCAAAATATAATCAATCCACACCACTATTGTTTAGTTAGTGTTGTAAAATAATCCTACTTGGGAGACTAGGCCTCATCCCAACTATCTCACCTATCATACTAAACCTAGTCTTTAAAACCTTGATACCTAGGACTCCGATGTTCCATGCCCAAATAGAGGTGGGTATTTATCAATCATTAATATATATAAATTTCACATACCTTTACATAAAACCACCACCCACTATCTCACCTATAAACTCCATTTTTACGCACATCCCCTTTTACCATTCTAAAATTCACAACAAATCAGAAGCTCTATTACCAGCATACCTTATATGTCACACATTTAACAGAAGTCACATTTAAAATACGAGGATCATGTCTTAAAAAAAATTTCATTTCCATAAAACAATTTATGTCTCTAATCGATCCTTATCACATTAAAATTGAGTAACAATTTTCATTTGGTAAACCAATTAAACATTTAAATTTCAATACTCCTCAAATAAGATAAAAAAATTCATAAACAGAAGGGAATCTCTATTATAAGCTTATGTAAAACATAGGTATGAGAGGATATTAATTTCCAAGAATTAAAAGTGACTTTTTATAGAATATAAATTTCATATAATGGTAAGGAAACATTTTAAAAATAATCAATAAAGAATGGTATTCAAATTTATGTTATGGGAATAAGGAACCTACCTCAATACATATTGTTTTTTATGATGCCAATATAAAACTACCCTCAAAGTGACACAAAATCAAGATGACCCACCTTTTATGCTTACACACATATGAACATATACATATATATACCCCTAGATTTAATTTAGATATTACCTTTTCCATAAGGAATATATACAGAGAAGGTATATATATGCCTTACCGATGAATATAGAATATATATAAAGAATATACATATATATATATATATATATTAACCATGAATATGGATGTAAGTTTCTTGTATGAATGGTGGTCCAAGATGAACTATAAAAATACTAGAAACAAAAAAAAATACAAAATACCAAATTAAAAATTGTGAGAAATTAAATAATAGAGAAAAACCTACCTGAAACCCATGGTGAATCAACTGACTTCAAGGGATGTGGCTTGAATCAATCCCCATGGTACTCAGGACCCTAGATATCAAAGATCAATAAGATAAATACCCAAAAAGTGGGGATGGGGTTTGGAATAAATCACACGTGCCACCTGATAGAAAAGGAAACTAGGAAATTGAGAAAAATAAGGGAGGACAAGGATATAAGCTATGCATCAGAGTTGATCACACCGAAAATTAGATGCAAAATTAGTAACCAAAGGGTGTGGTAGGGAGATGTTGTGTGTGTGAGGTAGCCCTCCTAGGTGGATGGCTAAGTGAGAGTATGAGGGGGGTCACGCATTGAGAGAGGTGTGGGGGAGACCTAATTGTGTGTTTAGTAATTACAATAATAATAATAATATTATTATTATAATTAAAAAAATTAAAAGGTTTGAAAATGTGTATGGTTTGTCCACAAGGTTGGCCAAACCATGTGTCAACCGTGCACCCCTCATCGGGCCCCTAGAGCACCATACAGAGAAATTCCACATATTTTGGAAAACTATGTTCCAATTTTCTGATTTTGTTCTTTCAAGGACTACATAAAGCTCCCACAGGTTGCGTATGGTTTCTACTAACTGTTCTCAAACCATACACCTATACTAAAAACCTAAAATTTTAAAATTTAAACCTAGAGTGACCTGAAACTTAAAATATAGGCTAAAAACATTAAAAAATTAAAAAAATTAAAATATTAGTGTTAAGGTGTGACAATTCTACCCACCATGAAACATTCTTCCCCTAGAAAGTCCCAAATTACATAACTAACCAAGATTCCAACCAGAAAAAACCCAATATAAAGCTCCAGCAAATGGAGGACCAGGAACTGAAATCTTACATTACACCCCAAACCTGAAACATTGACATAAAAAATAATCTATTTATGCCATCTGTAAGGAACTAGTTCATCCTCCAAAGAAACAAATAAAGTGGTGAAAGGACATGAACAGGATAATGAAGGGATAAAGGATGGGTGACTCATATATCTAAACATAACCTCTAAAGAAAGAACACCCAAACCCCTAACTAAATTATAACAAAGAGAATACCATCATGTTTTGTTAGGGATTTACATGATTTTTTGGGTTTTTAGTAATTTTTGGGGTTTAGGGTTTTTTCATGTTTTTTGTTGTTTTTTAGTTTATTAGGTGTTTTAAAGGTTGTTAGAGTTATTTTTAACATTTTTAGGGGAATAAAACGTTTTTATAGTTTTTAGTGGTTTTTTAGATTTTTATGGGTTTCTAGAATATTTAATGTTTTTAGGGGTTTTATGGTTTTTAGGGGTTTAAAGTATTTTTTATTTTTTATTTTATCATTATGGTTTTTAGGGGTTTTAGGTTTTTTATGTTTTTGTGGATTTTTAAGGCTCTGATGTTTTTTATGGTATTTAGGAATTTTACGGATTTTGAGGGTCTTTAGAGTTTATTTATGGTTTTTTGGGTTTTTTTGGTTTTCATCATATTTAGGTTTTTAGGGGTTTTAAGTGATTTTATTTTTTTAATTTTTTAATTGTGTTTTCAGTGTTTTTTATGTTTTTAAAACATTTAATGGCTTTTTAAGTAATTTTATGGGTTTTTATGATATTTACGAATATTGAGGGCGGGGGGTTAAGGGTTTTTTTAGGTTTTTTACATTTTTAAACATTTTCAAGGGTTTAAAGTGTTTTTAGGGTTTTTAGTGGTTTTATGGTTGTTATAGGTTTTTATTATTTTTTAGGTTTTAAGTGGATTATATTATTTTTGAGTTTTTTCATGGTTTTAGTGGTTTTTTTGGTTTTTAGGGGTTTTAAGTGGTTTAAAGTATTTAGAGTTTTTATCATTTTTAGGGGTTTAAATGGGTTTTAGAGTTTTTATTGTATTTTATGGTTTTTATAGGTTTATATGGATTTTAACAGTTTTAGGGTTTTTATGGTTTTTAGGAATTTTAGTGTTTTATGTCTTTAGAGTGTTTAGTGATTTTTGGGTTTTTAGGGATTTTACGTATTTTTGGATTATTATGGTTTTATTAGGTGTTTTCATGGTTATTAGTTTTTTTTTATGTTTTTTAGATTTTTAGAGATTTTCTATGATTTTTTTTGTTTCTATGGTTCTTAGATATTTCAAATGTTTTTTAGGGTTTTTAGGGTTTTTATAGTTCTTTAGGGGTTTTATGTTTTATGTTTTTTAGAGGTTTTAGTCTTTTTACAGGTTTTTAACATTTTTAGGGGATTATAGGGTAATTATATATTTAGTGTTTTTTGGTTTTTAAGGGTTTTTAAGGTTTTGAGGGTAACATGAGTTTTAGGGGTTTTTGGGGTTTTCAGGATCTTTTAGCGTTTTAACATTTTAATGTTTTTAGGGATTTTTTGTTTTTTTAGTTTTTAAGTTTTTCTTAGGGACATTCAGGGTTTTTTACATTTTTTTTGTATTTTTAGGTATTTTTACGATTTTACATTTGTTTAGGGGTTTTTGTATTTTGAGGGTTTTTAGAGGGGTTTAGGGTTTTTAGTGTTTTTTTTTTGAGTTTTAAGGGATTATAGTTTTTTTTTGGTTTTTAGGTTTTCTTAGGGTTTTTAGGTTTTTAATATTTTTTTGGGATTTTTGAGGAGTTTTCAGTAATTTTATGTGTTTTTTAGGGTTTTTAGGGATTTTTAGTGTTTTAGGGTTCTTAATATTTTAAGGGTTTTTATGTTTTTTTGGGTTTTTAGTGGTTTTATGAGTTTAAAGGGTTTAATGGTTTAAGGTTTTTTAAATTTCTTTAGGGGTTTAAATGGTTTTTAGAGTATTTATTTATTTTTAGGGGTTTATGGGTTTTATGGTTTTGTATGTGGGGGGGGGGGTTAGGTTTATTAAGGTTTTAGTGTTTTTAGGTTTTAGGGTATTTAGCATTTTTAGGACAAGGAAGATGCGAGGGTCAGGCTACTTTTGACCCCCGCCCCCACCCCCCCCCCCCCCCCGAAAAAAAATTATTAGGAAAAACGGAGTAAACAAGGTAGGGGCGGGGTCAATCGACCCACACCCAAAAACCATAGACACCCCCACAAGACCCAAAAGACTCAAAAAACTCAAAAAACACATAAAACCATAAAAAGTAGAAAGACATAATCATCTCCAGCATCTCCCATCCAAGTAAAAACCAGTAGAAATGCAATAACATCACCTTCAGCACCTCCCATCCAAGAAGCAACCAGTATCCCACATCACTATCTCCAACCTCCATCACCTCCTCACCAGTTAGAACAACTTCCAGTAACACAGAGTCTCCAGCACAAAAAACATAGACATTAGCTACACCATTTTCTAGCCAAGCATCATTGAAAATCTGACACCTCAATTTCCAACATCTATTACTTTTGTCAACCATACCCATCCAAGTAGTATCCATCCACTAGCATCTCAGATACCAGCATCGGGGACCTCTTATCCTAACAACGTCTAGCATGACACACCTTGAGATACAATCAACAGCACCGAACCACCATCGCACATGCCTAGAACCTACAACTTCATCACTGTAAGAACTGAGGTTTTGAGCCTGTAAGACTTTGAAATTTTCTTAATGTTGTTCGAGAGCAGGGAGTTCAGACGACATGTGATTCCGAGCCCCGGTGCGGCCGAAATTAAATTTTAAGTGTGTTTACACTAAACACGCCAAATAAACTAAAAAACTACAAAACGGTTTCTCGGAAGGGAAAAACCGAGGGCACTGTTGAGTTCGGAGCGTGCCGTTTACCCTAGGAGGGATGTAATTTTCGTGGGCGCGACCATTCTGTGGAAAACGCCACCAGGGGAATTTTCATAATTTAGCAGCCCTGGGCGTGAACTTTAAAACTTCCTAATGGGGTATTGGATTAAAATTCAGAGACCTCCATTATGCTTAGAAAGTGTTTTTTACCTTAGAGGCGGCTTAACCTTGACTCTGTCGAGAGTCCGAGTACGGGCCTACTAGTGGGTGTTTTAAAATATAATTAAATTTTAATTAAGTTTTCAATTTAAACACACCAACCCCACCCTCTTCTACCCCTTGTTTTTCTCCTTGGTGCATGTTCTTCCCAAAAAGGGAGAACCCCCTTCCAGCTTCTCTCTCTATCTCCAAGGCGGGTGGTAGCTCCAACGGATCATTGGTGAAGCGTTGGGCTATGCCCATCGAGGTAGGATCGTGTGTTTTCATTTTTTTAATTCCATCATCATTTTGAATTCAAATTTTTACATAGAAACTCCATTTAATTGTTTAGCGAATTCCATAGATGCTTAGGATTCGATCTAAGCTTTCCAATGCTCTTTTCGGATTGAAATTTCGAGTCCCGGGGTGTCCAGGGTGGCCCAGGGTGTTTTTCTGGCCATTTCCCTTGGTTTTTGGTGGTTCTAGGGAGGTCTGGCGGGTGACAGCTGTGGCACAGGGTGTTCCCGGTAGCGGCGTTCCCAGCGGCGGTGGTGGTCCTCAGGCGGCAGCGGCACGGTGCGGCTCACAGGAGGCAGCAGCGGGATCTCAAGTGGGCTACCAGGCAGCGCGGCGGGCGTCTACAGCGGAGGTAGCTGGTGCGGGATGCGACTGAGGTCACGGCGCGTGACCCTGTGTGGAGACAGAGACCCACCTTTTGTGGGTCTCTATGCGACACAGTGACGGGCCATGAGGGTTGGTCAGCACAATGGACCGTGTGCCATGCGACAGGGCTGCGGGCTGGCGTTGCAGGTTGGGTCGGTCCAACCCAAAAGGGGTTTTCCCCCCTGACTTTAGACACCCGTATCTTCCACTACAGATGTTCATTTTGCGTTCCGTCTATGGTAGTGCACTCCTCGGCTTGAGTCAAAGATTTTGAGATGGTATCAGAGATTTTTAATTCCCCATATGGGGGTTGGGTGGCACGACAAGCTTGTTAATTACCACGTCGGGATTCTTCCTTCGGATGGCGTGAACACATCTAGAGTCCATTTAAGGTGCTTTCAGTGGAGTTTTGACCACGTTGTTGAGATGAAGTGGTCCAGGGTGGTTTCAGGCATTGAAGCTGGAGTTGATTTGTGGGCCCCACAGGTCGTGTTTTAAGCTGTGAGCAGCGTTTTGTGACTTTTTCATCTGACGTCTGTTCGAGGAGAATGAGTAGTCGTTTTGGCATGTTTTTCTGAGAGCATCATGATAGAGTAGTTTTTTCGACCTATTTTGGGACTATGGTGTGGGTCCGACGAGATGTCGTATGGGCCTAAAGTGTTTTTGATTGAATTGTTTGTCCGGATTCCATTTCTAGTGATTAAGTAGTCTATCTCATGTGTTTTTCTGCGATGATTAATACTGTGTAATCTGTTTGGGCGTGCAGAGCCTCTTTCGATATCACATTAAATGTGGAAACATGAAAGGGGTGTTGGTCGGAGGTTCCTTTGATGTACTCCGACCAAATTCATGGTCGCGATGTTAGCGACACCCAGTGATGGCATGGGCAGAGTGAAGTTATCGGACCAGTTCCGAGTTTACCCTCCAGCGGGGCTGGGTAGTGGGTTACCCGTTGACCTTAGGTTTTACCCACCATTGGGGTTGGGAAGTGGGTTTCCCTTTGACTTTAGGGTTTACCCTCCAGCAAGGCTGGACAATGGGTTACCCGACGACCTTTTAGAGTTTACACTCTAGCAGGCCTGGGCATTGGGTCACCTGATGACTTTTTGGGGTTTACCCTCCAGTTTGGATGGGCAGTGGGTTACCCGATGATTTCTTTCAGACTCATCCCCTTTTGAAGAGGCTAGTCAGTGGCTTTTCTCCGGGATTACCGGATCGGGATCCTAGGATTCACGGTTTAGTGATGAGACAGCTTTGATGTGCGGGACACTAGGGCATCAATGCTGGATATCCTTAGAACTGTTGGCGACTTTTCCTGAGATGAGCTTGGAGATGGAGACCCCCTTAAACAATCATTCGGATTTCTTATTGAGCATATATATATACACCCTACCTTTGTTCCCACTCCTTGGGTTTGGTTAATATCCTTCTAGGAGGGGCAAAGACACGCGAGGTATGCCACGTGCTTTCCGTGTCTAGTTCCTCTTGGTTGGAAGAGTCTACTCCCTTCCTTCTGTTGGGATGAGCTATATTCTATTTACTATACTCTTTCACTGTTCTTCGTTCTTTCTACTTCTCACCATTTTGGTACCTCTTTTGTTCCTCCCTTGAGCTTTCAAGGCATCCTACTGAGTATCGTTATACTCACCCCTGTCTGGGCTTTTCCCGTACTTGGTGTGCCCTTGCAGATGACAGACAGGTCAATCGAGACTACAGAGGAGCGTAGAGGACGCAGGAGCTTGGGAGGCATTTAGTGGTCATAGTAGGACATTCAAGTGTGAGACTCACCAGCTGTTTACTTTTTTTACCTGTTGCCGGTTTGTGGCACCTTTCGGGTTGGGCACATGTTTTGTCCCTTTTTATGTTCAGTATCTGTCAGTACTTTTCAGCACTTTAATTTTTCTTATTTAGAGGTTGATGCATGATTGTTGTTGTGTTATAATTGTTTTTCCTTTGGTTTCCTTTTTTACTCTGCACTTATGCATTGAGTGAGTTGTGTGTGTGTGTTGGTACTTAGGTTAAGGCCTCCCCGACATTATTACACCTTCGGTGCTTGTCATCAACCCCTGGCCTATGGATGCGGGCTTGGGGTAGTTTCAGCTTGAGACTGGTAGATTCGGGTCGTGAAAAAGTGGTATTAGATGTGGTTCATTCCTTGGGGCATTTTCGTACGTCCCTAAAAATGAATTGGTTGGTATTTAGGGAAATAATGTCGACGTGTATCAAGGGCAGCTCTTAGTCTAGGGAGTCTAGTGATGGTATGGGAGGTCGACGTAACCATTCACAAAGACCCTGATAACCCGCTTGTCAACTCGGCACGCTGAGACACTTGTTATAGGGAACTTTGGAACATGAATCCCATAGGATTGAGTCTTTGACTGTCATTTTTTGAGTTAGATCCCCTTTGTTATTACTGATATATATATATATATATATGCTCATCTGATCACGGTAATCCTTGATAATTCTCAGGATGCCCCCATGACAGCAGCTAGCCAGGTTACCCTCCCCAGTTCATGAGGAAGAGTTGACGAGCGATGAGGCGTCAGTTCCGGGACCCTCACATGATCCCCTTCCACCCAGTGCTTCAGTAGTAGCCCCTCCACCTGGAGAGTGGCAGTTTGCACCGGTAGCACAGGCCGAGGTTGAGGGAAGGCTGATTGTACTTCGAGAAATTTAGCATCAGTGACTGTAGAAGTTCTACGGGGACTCGGATCCCCAAGCATTGGAAGACTGGCTAGAGTCCGTGGACTGACTTTTCAAGTCGGTATGGACACCAGAGGACTAGATGGTAGCTCTATCATCCATCCTTATCCTCGGTATGGTCGGGTGTTGGTGGGGGTTGGTCACACAGACCCACGACGAGTCGTCTCTCACGTGGGATAGCTTCCAGCAGCTCTTTTGGGAGGAGTACTCCCCCACTTGTTTACGCTTCGTTCGAATTCAGGAGATTCTAGAGATAAAGAGATAAAGCATGGGGGGGGATGACCGTGGTGTAGTACTCAGCCCAGTTTACTGATCTGACATGCTACTCGCAGGATAGGATCCACGACAGTTACTTCCGGGCGCGAAAGTTTGAGAAGGTACCTCATAGGGAGATCCGTGCTAGTGTAGTACCCCTGTGCATACCTAATTATGTCGGGGTTCTAGAGAGGTCTCTCGTGATGGAGAGCTTCTTGGAAGAGGGATGCCAACTGACAGGGCCTAGCGGTGGATACTTCAGAGCAGAGTCTTTGGTAGTAGGAAGGCGTCAGAGAGAAGATCCCCCGTCGAGGAGACCCTTTTGTGAGCAGACTCAGGGGCAGGGTCGTACACCGTAGTGGCGTCGTAGAGCACCGGGGTAGTCAGGAGAGAGAACGTGCTATGCTTGTGGTAGACGGGGTCATCTAGCATGGGACTTCCTGACCAGGTGTACTAAGCAGTCATGGCAGGCAGTGGGTGCACCGTAGCGGCAGAAGCAGCACCGTGACTAGGGATATCCCAGGCGAGGATAGGGTGGTCCTCAGGGTGGAAACACAAGAAGAGCGGCAGGACCTGGAGCTCCGGGATGGTGTTTCAAGTTCCTTCCACTGCCACCACCGAGTGGCCCACTCCAGGCTTAGGGAGCTGCCGGTAGGGGTCGCGGGCAGCTTCAGGCTATGTGTGTTTGTGACCCCCATCACATGTGATGGCCCGAAGTATGCTTTGTGTTTAATATACTCTTTCTTCCGTACTAGAATACATAGGCACCATTCATTCCTTTATATCACTGCTTTTGGTACGGGAGTTGGAGCTTCTGGTAGTGGTGCTGACATTTGCACTTAGCCTTGAGGTTCCTACAGGAAGTGCCTCGTTGGTGACCTTTATCTGCAGATAGTGAGAACTGTCATTCGGAGGAGGGATTTTCATGTGGGACCTACTCATCATCACGATGAAACCTTACAATGTCATCATGGGCACGGATTGGATTTCTATGGTTCACGCCTAGATCAAATGTCGTCACTGACGAGTCAAAGGTGTGTTTTCTGATGGGATGAGGTTCACCATCCTTGGGGAATGAGACCTTGTGGCAGAGTAGACTGGTACTCTAAGTAGTAGACCACGACCTTTTTCTCACTATTTTGCGAGCATGTCTCTCGGATCAGAAGACTCTACCAACACCTGGATCCCTACCATTGTAGGGGACTACATGGACGTCTTTCCCGAGGATGTCTCGGGACAACCTCTAAGGCAAGAGATGGAGTTCTGCATTGACTTGCAACTGGGGACTGACCTGGTATTATGTACAGCTTATCGTATTTTACCCATAGAGATTCAAGAGTTGCGACTTTAGCTGGGCGAACTTCGTGAGAAGAGATTCATCAGGCCCAGTGTGTCCCCCTGGGCAGCTCCAGTTTTGATTTTGAAAAAGGTAGATGGGATTTTGTGTCTTTGTGTGGGTTATCGTCGCCTAAATCAGGCCATGATAAAGAACAAGTACCCTTTGCCGAGTATTGATGACCTCTTCGACCAGTTGAGAGGTGCGAAGTGGTTCTCCAAGATTTATCTTCGATTCGGATACCACCAGTTGTGGGTCCATGAGGCTAACATCCTGAAGTTGGATTTCTATTGTCGATATGGTCATTACAAGTTTCTGGTGATGCCCTTTGGCATGACGAATTCTCCCACCATTTTCATGGATTAGATGAACCAGATCTTCCAGTCATACATGGACATGTTTGTGGTTGTCTTCGTTGATGACATACTCATCTACTATGTGACAGAAAAGGAGCACGTATAGAATTTGAGGATGGTCCTAGACTTACTCTAAGAGCACCATATTTATAGGAAGCTCTAAAAGTGTCATTTCTAGATTC
The DNA here is from genome assembly GCA_963277665.1 of Viscum album. Taxonomy (NCBI): domain Eukaryota; kingdom Viridiplantae; phylum Streptophyta; class Magnoliopsida; order Santalales; family Viscaceae; genus Viscum; species Viscum album. The sequence goes on along the minus strand of OY728157.1, from coordinate 1,634,222,896 downwards.
ATGAGGTTCACTTTTGGGGGCATGTCATTACAGAGCAGGTATTGGCCATAGATCCCACAAAGATAGAGGCAGTGCTTGCATGGGATCCACCCAAGAATGCGTCAGGGGTGTGGATCTTCCTTGGTTCTGTAGATTACTACATGAGGTTTGTGGAAGATTTCTCTAGGATTGCTGCCCCTTTGACCACATTGATGTGGAATGGATGACAGTTCACCTGGACTGATCAGTTCCAGAAGGCCTTTGATGAGTTGATACAGAGGCTGACTAGTGCTCCATTGTTAAGGCTACCAGAGGAGGGAGTTGAGTTTGTAGTGTACTGCAACACTTCAAGAGCTAGGATCGGGTGCGTAAAGATGTAGCAGTGAGTAGTGATGGCATATTGGTTGAGGCGGTTGAAGCCCCATGAGCATAATTATGCGACACACAATTTGGAGATGGCAGCAATGGTCTTCACCTTGAGGTCATGGACACACTACCTTATAGGTTAGAATTTTTTGGTCTACTCAGACCACCAGAGCCTCAAGTAAATCTTCACTCATAGGGATTTGAATCTGAGGAAGAGGCACTGGCTGGAGTTTCTACAGGACTATGATTTTGTGATAGTCTACACTACAGGGAAGGAAAATGTAGTAGCAGATTCCCTTAGTAGGAAGTACCAGGCTTGTTTAGTGTGGGAAGCTTTAGAGCAGTTGGATTCTCTATGGTTGAACTTGGTGGAGCAGGAGGGTACGACTTTTCTACAGTCGATGGTGTTGACTCCTTCACTCCTTAAGCATGTGAGAGAGTCACGGCTGGGGGATGTCGACAGCGAGGTACCGTGTGATCAGATATCAATGGGCGACGCACCTAATGAGTATTTTGAAGAAGAGAATCACAAGATCATATTCCAGGGGAGAACTTTAGTACCAGTGGAGATGTGGGAGGAGGTGATTCGGGAGTTCAACACTTCCCCCTTGTCTATACATCCAGGTGTGGGGAAAATGTAGAAAGACCTTCAGTAGCAGTTTTTGTGGTCTGGCATGAAGAAAAGCGTAGCTGAGTTCGTTTCTCAGTGTCTTAACTATCAGCAGGTAAAGGCATAGCATCGGGTTCTGGCAGGGTTGTTATATCCCCTTTTTATCCTAGAGTAGAAGTGGGATGGAATATCTATGGACTTAATCACAGGGCTCCTGCACATAGTGAAATTCCACGATTCCATTTGGGTGATAGTAGACCGACTCACGAAGTCGGTGCACTTCCATTCCATTAGGGAGCAGAGGTCAGTGGAGATTCTATGGTAGCTGTACATTCAAGAGTTTTTCCACCTTCATGGAGTACCCTCGATGATCGTCTCTGACCGTGACGCGTGGTTTATGTCATGATTTCTGTGAGGCCTGCAGGAGGCATTCAGGACTCAACTGCGGGTGAGTACAACTTTTCACCCCCAGACCGACGGGCAGACAGAGTTCACTATCCTGGTGTTGGAGGATATGCTCAGGGCATGCGTGTTAGACTTTTTCCCAAGATGGGAGGATCACCTACCCTTGGTGGATTTCGCGTACAAAAATAGTTACCACTCCACTATCGGCATGTCACATTTTTAGGCCCTCTACGGGAGACCCTGCAGGTCACTGTTGTGATGGAAAAAGGTTGGGGAGACCTCCCTCGCAGGCCCAGAGTTGGTTCAGGCGATGACAGAGAAGGTGCAGGTCATTCGTGAGCAGATGAGGACAGCTCATAGCAGATATAAGTCCTAAAAAGATCGTCGTCCTAGGCCTTTGGAGTTCGAGCAGGGGGACCATGTCTTTTTGAGAGTCTCTTCGTGGCATGGGACGCAGAGGTTCGGCCGGGGAGGCAACCTGCCGCTGAGGTTCATCGGGATCTTTAAGATTGTGCGCAGGGTTGGTGAAGTGGCCTACGTCTTGCTTTACCCCCACAGTTGGAGATAGTGAATAACGTCTTCCACGTGTCGTAGTTGAGGAAATTCATTCACAACCCCTTGCACATTATCAACTGTGGAGAGCTGGACATGGAGGTTGAAGCCACCTTTACAGAGCACCTGGTGACGCTTGAGGACCGGTGGGGGTGGACACTGCGTGAATAGACCATTCTTTTGGTTCTTGTGTTGTGGCAGCACAGGAGAGTACATGAGAGAACCTGGGAATGGGAGAGCCAGATGCGAGCTCAGTATCCCGAGTTTTTTTTTGTAGTTTTGTTTTTCGGGGAAGAAAAAAATGAAGGAGGTGATAATGTAAGAACTTGGGTTTTGAGCTTATAAGACTTTGAAATTTTCTTGACGTCATTCCAGAGTAGGGAGTTCAGATGGTATGTGCTTCCGAGCCCCAGTGCGGTCGGAATTAAAATTTTAAGTGTGTTCACACTGGAAACACAAAATAATCCGAATAACTCCAAAAGGGTTGCTCGTATGGGAAATCTGAGGGAACCATTGAGTTAGGAGTGTTCTGTTTACCCTAGGAGGGGTGTAACATTCACAGGCGCATCCCTTCTGGGGAAAACGCCACTAGGGATGTTTTCTTAATTTGGCTGCCCTGGGTGTGAACTTTACAACTTCTGAACGAAGGCTCGAATTAAAATTATGAGACATCCATTGCACTCGGAACGTGGTTCTTACCTTATAGGCGGCTTAACCTTAATCTAGCCGAGAGTCCGGGTACGGGCCTATAGGTGGGTGTTTTAAAACATAATTAAGTTTTAATTATGTTTTCTATTTAAACACACCACCCCCACCCTCTTCTCCCCCTTTTGTTTCTCCATGGTGAATGTTCTTCCCAACAAGGGAGAACCTCCTTCAAGCTTCTCTCTCCCTCTCCAAGGTGGGTGGCGGCTCCGGCGGATCATTGGTGAAGCATCGGGCTACACCTAATGAGGTAGGCTCATTCGTTTTCTTTTTTTGTATTACCACATCTTCTTGTTTTCAAATTTTAGTATCAAAATTCTCTTTAATGTTAAAGAGAATGCCATAGATGCATAGGATTCGATCCAAGATTTCCAATGCTCTTTTAGGATCAAAATTTCGAGTCCCGAGGCATCTGGGGTGGCCCCGAGAAGTTTTCCTGCCATTTCCCTTGGTTTCTGGCGGTTCCAGGGAGGTTCGGCGGGCGACGACGACGGTGCGTGGAGTACCAGGCGGTGGCTCCCCCAATGGCTGTGGCGGTCCTCGGGCAACGGCGGTGACGCGTGGCTCCCAGGCGGCAGTGGCGGGCTCCTAGGCAATGCAGCGGGCGTCTACGGGTGTCCGTTTCTTATTCCATATACGTAAGTGCAATCCTCGGCCCTAAGAGAATATTTTTAGATGGTCTCGGGGATTTTCAATTCTCGACATGGGGGTTCGGTGGCGCAGCACGCTCGTTAAGTACCACGTTGGGATTCTTCTGTCGGATGGCGCGAACACATCCAGAGTCCGTTTAAGGTGTCGTCAGTGGAATTGTGACCCTGATGTCAAGAAAAAGTGGTCAAGGGTTGTTTCAGGCATTGAAGCTAGAGTTGAGGAGAGGGCCCCATTGGCTGTCTTTTAAACTGTGAGTGGTGTTTTGCGACATTTTCATCAGATGTCTATTCGGGATGAATGAGTGGTCATTTTGGCATGTTTTTACGAGAGCATCACGATGGCGCAGTTCATCTGACCTCTTTCGGGACTGAGGTGTGGGCCCCACGTGATTTCTTATGGGCATAAAGCGGTGTTGATTGACTTTTTATTGGGAGTCTGTTTCCAGCGAGTAAGTAGTCTATCTCACGTGTTTTTTCGCAAGGATTACAACGGTGTAATCTGTTTGGGAGTGTGGTTCTTATTTAGAGATCTCGTTAAATGTGGAGAATGAAAGGGGAATTGGTCGGAGGTTCCTTTGATGCACTCTGACCCAACGCACAACCATGATGTTAGCGACACCAAGTGATGGCGTGGGTAGCTGAGAGTTATCGGATCAGTTCTAGGTTTACCCTCCAATGGGGCTAAGAGTCGGTTACCTGTTGACCTTAAGGTCTACCCTCCAGTGGGGTTGGGCAGTGGGTAACCCATTGAATTTAGGGTTTACCCTCCAACAGGGATGGGCAGTGGGTTACCTGATGACCTTTTTGGGTTTACCCTCTAGAAGAGCTGGGTAGTGGGTCACCCGACGACCTTTTGGGGTTTACCCTCCAGTTTGGCTAGGAAATGGGTTATCTGAAGACTTATTTTAGACTCAGCCCCTTTCGATGAGGCATGTCAGTGGATTTTATCCGTGATTACTGGAGCAGGATCCTAGGTTGTACGGTTCAGCGATGAGACAACTTTGACGTGTGGGATGCTTGGGCATTAGTGCTTGATTTCCTTAGAACTGTTGGTGACTTTTCCTGGGTTGAGCTTGAAGATGGAGATCCCCTTACCCACTCGTTTGGGTTTCTTATTGATCATATATATATATATACCCTAATTTGGTTCCCACTCCTTGGGTTTAGTAACTATCCTTCTAGGAGGGGAAAATACACACGGGGTATGCCACATGCTTTCCATGTCTAGTTCCTCTTCGTTGGACAAGTCTACTCCCTTCCTTTTGTTGGGTTGAGCTGCAGTCTATTTGTTGTACTCTTTCATCATTCCTCATTTTTTTCTACTTCTCACCATTTTGCTACCTCCTTTTTTGCTCTTTCTAGATTTCGAGGAATCCTACTGAGTATCCTTATACTCACCCCTGCTTGGGCTTTTCCCGCACTTGGTGCGCCCTCACAGACGACGGACAGGTCGATTGAGACTACATAGGAGCGTAGAGGACCCAGGAGCTTGGGCTGCATTCCGTGGTCATAGTAAGACTTTCAGGTGTGGGACTCACTAGTTGTTTACTTTTGTTTACCTTTTGCCGGGTTGTGGAACCTTTCGGGTTGGGTGCTTTTTTCCCCTTTTTCTATTCAGTATCTGTCAATACTTTTCAGCACTTTACTTTTTTTTTATTTAGTGGTTGATGCATGACTTTGGGTGGGTTATAATTGTTTTTCCTTTGGTTTCCTTTTTACTCTGCACTTTTTCATTGAGTGAGTTGTGTGTGTGTGTACATGTACTTAGGCTAAGGACTCCCAGAGATTGTTATGCCTTCAGCGCTTTTCGCCAGCACCTGGCCACTGGAGGTGGGCTTGGGGTAGTTGCGGCTCGAGACCCGTAGGGTTGGGTCAGGACAATCATGTCCCAACCCAGCAACAAACAAAAACCAGCACCATAGATCCCAACAACCAGCAAATCCTTTCACACATTATAAGAAAGTAGCAGCACACAACCAATCAATTGGATTGATACACTACCACCTACTCTTAGGGATAAACCATAGCACCTAGAATTCCTTGCTCAAACCTATAACCATATAGCCCAGCAACATCTCACATCCAAATTCTCCATGACTCAGGAAATCACAGTCCATCGAAGTATCCACAAAATGCAAATTGGCCAGCCTTTCATTAACAACATAGTGTTTTTTATGTTTTTAGGTGTTTTATGTGTTTTATGTTTTTATGTTTTTCTTGGAGTTTTTCAGTTGTTTTAGTGTTTCATATGTTTTTTTGGATTTTTTAACATTTTTATGTTTTTTATGGGTTTGAGATTTTTTTCGGGATTTTGAGGGTTTTTGGGTTTTTTAGGATTTTTTAGGTTTTTTAGCATTTTTTAGGTTTTCTTTGGTTTTTAAGTGTTTTTAGGTTTTTAATGTTTTCTTAGATTTTTAGGGGGTTTAAAGGTTTTTTTCATTTGTAGGGATTTTTTTAGGATTTTTAGGGGTTCTAATGTTTTCTAGGGACTTTGAGGATTTTAAGTTTTCTATGGTTTTTAATGTTTTTAGTGTTTTAAACATTTTTAGGTGTTAAATGGTTTAATAGTTTTTAGTGGGTTTAAGTGATTTTATAGATTTTTAAGGTTTTAATGGATTTTAAGGATTTTCTGGTTTTTAGTATTTTGTAGGATTTTAGTGTTTTTAGGTTTCTTATGAGTTTTAAATATTTTTAAGTTTCTCATAGTTTTTAATGTTTTAGGTAAAGGTAGGTGTAGGGACTGGCTATTATTGACCCCCCAAAATTTATTATAAAAAGAGACGCAACAGAAAAGGGAGGGGTAGAGTCAAATGACCCATACCCAAAGACATTCCCAAAAAAGAAAAAAAATAAATAAAAAGACATAACAAACCAAACAGAGAAACCGATTCAACACCACGAAGCCATAAACACCAACATCTAGTATCCCTAAATTCAATCACCATCACAGAAATCATCAGCAAGCATCATCATCACCTTCTAGAAATTAGTGACTGACAAACAACAGCACAAAACACCAAAATCACCAACCACAAAAAATCACCAACATCATCATTCATTATCCCAAGAAACCAGCAGCAGCCGACAACACCGTTATCACCACCAAAAAACCAACCAAATTCACATCCAAATGACAAAGACCCCAGCAAATCCAACACCAAACCTGGAATCTTCCTACATAAGAAACAAAATGTTGGGCCTCTCCCCTCTGAGCCACTGGAGCCAACCCTAAGCAGACAAGAGCACACCAAAACCAACATCGAGCCGAGATAAAGGCGAGCAGGGATCCCTGAGCTGTAAGGCACAAAACCATCATTGAGAATGATGGGATCGACACCAAGAACACCGTAACCGCGATTGGATCCCAAAGTAGATGACCATGAGAAACCATTGCAGCCGGCAACAAGCAACCTAGAGATGACGATGAGCACATGGGTTTTTCGGTGTTTTTAGGTTTTTTTATAGATTTTTTTTGGTTTTTTATCTTTTTTATTGGTTTTATTTATTTTGAGGGTTTCACTTCTTTTTAGGGTTCTATCATTTTTAGCATTTTTCAGGTTTTTCAAGGGTTTTAAGTGTTTCTATTTTTTTAAGGTTTTATTATTAATTTTCACTATTTTGAGGGATTTATAATGTTTTTAGTGTTTTTAGGTTTTTTTATCTTTATGGTTTTAGGTTTTTTAAGGATTTGAGGGATTTAAGGTTTTTTAGCATTTTAGGTTTGTTATGATTTTTTTTTCTTTTTAGGTTTTTTTTAATTTTTTGGGCATTAATGTTTTTAGAGTTTATTAACCTTTTTAGTAATTTCTATGTTTTTTAGAGTTTTTAGTGGGTTTTAGGGTTTATATTTTTTTAGGTATTTTTAATATTTTTAGGTGTTTTTTATTTTATGGTTTTTTGGGTTTTATATGTTTTTCAAGGGGTTTATGTGCTTTAAGGGTTTAAGGTTTTCTTATGGATATTATGGTATTTTACATTTTTAGAAATTTTAGGGATTTTTTAGGATTTAAATGGTTTTTATGGGTTTGGTATTTTGATGGGTTTCATGGTTTTTAGGGGTTTTAGGGTTTATTTACTTTTATTATGATTCTAGTGGTTTAAATTGTTTTTAGGTTTTTAATGTTTTCTTAGGGGTTTTAAGGGTTTTATAATTTTTTATGTTTTTAGTTGTTTTTAGGGATTTTTTAGGATTTTTTGATTATTATGGATTTTAGGGGTTTAAGGGATTTTATCTTTTTTTAGGGTCTTAGTGTTTTTAGGGTTTTATGGGTTTTATGGTTTTTTTGGGGGATTTAGGGTTTTTTGTATATTTTTTTTTCTTTTTTAAGGTTTTTAATGTTTTATTAATTTTTTTAGGTGTTTAAAGGGATTTTATATCCTTAGTGGGTTTTTAGGGGTTTTAAGGATTTCATATGGTTTTAGGGGTTTTTATGGTTTTTAGGGATTTTAGTGGTTTTTAAGATTTTTTATGTTTTTAGGGGTTTTACGTGTTACTATGTTTTTAATATTTTCTTATGGTTTTTAGTTTTTTTAATGATTTTGGGATTTTTAGGGTTTTTATGATTTTAATGGTTTTTATGTGTTTTAGAGATTTTTGGGGTTTTTAGCGGTTTAGGGTTTTTATGGTTTTTATTTCATATTTTGATTTTTTGAGTTTTTTTAAGGTTTCTAGAAGTTTTTAAAATTTTTATTGGTTTAAATGGATTTCAGATTTTTCACTATCTTTTTAGTGTTTTAGGGTTTTACTATTTTTAGTGGTTTAATGGTATTTAAGGGTTTTAGAATTTTTAGGCTTTCTAGGGGATTTAGTTATTTTAAGGTTTTTAAGTATTTATTATGGTTTTTTATGGTTTTAAGAATTTTATACATTTTTAGGGATTTAAATCGCCTTTTGGGATTTTTATGGTTTTAATTATTTTGAGAGATTTTGTTGGGTTTGAGGGGTATTTAGGGTTTTTGGTTTTCATGGTTCTTTTAGTTTTTTATGTTTTTAAGGGTTTTATTGTATTTTAAAATTTTTAGGGGTTTAAATGGTTTTTAGTGTTTTTATTTGTTTTTCGAGGTTTTATGGGGTTAAAGGGTTTTTTATGGTTTTTAGGGGTTTAATTTTTTTTTATGTTTTTAATGTTTTATTAGGGTTTTTAGTATTTTTAGGGTTTTGAATATTTTATGGATTTTTAGGGAAAAGAAGGTGTAGGACCAGGCTATTCCTTTCCATCCAAAATTTATTAGAAAAAAGAAAAGAAACAAGGTATGGATGGAGTCAATCAACCCACACCCGAAACCCTGGACACCCCCAAGAAACCCAAAAAACCTCCAAAAACCCCAAAAGAATACAAATCTAGAAACATTAGTAATGAAAGAAAAACACCTTCACCACCTCGCATCCAAGAATCAACCAGCATCCAGCCACACAGTTTCTAGCATCCATCCCCTCCTTTTCAAGTAGATCTAATACCAGCAGTACAGATCCACCAGTTCCAAAATCATATACATCACCTTCATCACATCCCATCCAAGCAGTAACTAGCATCCAACTCCTCAGTTTCCAACAACCAGTACCTCCTTTAATCACCAGACATCTCCAAACACCTTGCATCAATTCCAGCAACCAGCACTAATAGTGACTCACAACCAATCCAGCCACACCCCCAACCAGCACTCGAGCAGTGCAACAATAACACCTCCAGCACCTCCTATACAAGTAGCAACCAACAACCAACATCTAATCATCCAAAATCCATCACCTCTAATCAAGTCAAGACCCAGTATCCATCAACTCGCACCCAGCAACTCCCATCCACAATAGAGAAAAACACGACAAATGACACAATTTTCATTTTATAATAGTTCCAACTTTGGAAAAACTACAAATCTGAAATCAACATTTCAACAATGGAAGCCATCACAATTGATATAATCCAGAACTAAATCAAACCATGAAATCAGAACCAAAAATTAAATAAATACATCAAATTGTACCGCATGATTAAACTAGATAGTAGCAGTCAATCAGAACCATTCGCAAAAAAAAACTAAACCCAAAGTTGTAAGAATGCACCTAAATGGTGTATGAACGTTGATACCTGATGATCCCAAGCCACAATGTGAGTCATCGTAGCTGAGAAGAACAAACGTAAAATGGAAAAAAGTAGAATAGGCAACTACTAACTGCACAATGCCATGAAAGATCAAGGAACGTAAGAAGCAACACCATTGCTACGGAAGCCGACAAAGAAGGTAACATCGTGCAAAGATGAAGTGAGCCCTCAACACTACAAATGAAGACAAATGCCTCATCTAAATGGCAATACCCACATCGAGAGAGATCTAGAGAGGAGACAGAAGATGAAAGAAATAAGAAGATGAGTGGAAAATTCAAGCTACTGAGGAGGAAACAATGAGGAAGCTATAGAAATCTCGGTGCCGAGGGAGAGACCCCAAGAGAGAGAAGTTCCATATTCTTATATATTTTTAGGGATTTTTATATTTTTTATAGTTTTTATGTATTTTGAGTATTTTTAGGGTTTTTGGGGGTTTGGGTTTTTTTTGGGTTTTTAGTGTTTTTTGAGTTTCTATGGGAAAATAAGGTGTAGTACTAGGCTATTCCTGGACGCCCACAATTTATTAAAAAAGGGAAAAAGAAAAAAATGGAGTGGTGGAGTCAATAGACCCACACCCAAAAAACCTTAGACAGCCTCAAGAAACCCAAAAAACCCAAACAAACCCCAAAGCACACAAAACCAAACATATTAATAACGAAAGACCAACACCTTCACCACCTCCCAACTAAGAAACATTCAGCATCCATCAACCCAGTTTCTAGCATCCAACACCAACGCCCCCTTTCCAAGTATATCCACCCCCAGAATCACAGAACCAACAACACCGAAATCATATACAAAACCTTAATGACATCCCAGCCAAGCAGCAACCAGCATCCATCACCTCAGTTTCCAATAACCATCACCTCATTCAATAAAGATTTTTAGCACATATTTTTATAATATATTTTATGACTTTTTTGGTTTTTAATTTTTTATTAGGGTTTTGGGGGGTTTTTAATTTTTAAGGATTCTTATGGTTTTTAGGATTTTTGAGGATTTTGAGGTTTTTTATGTTTTTTGGGTTTTATGGTTTTTATCATTTTTAGGGTTTAAGGGGTTTATAGTGTTTTATAAATGTTTTCTTATGTGTTTTCAGGGTTTTTAGGGTTTTTACATTTTTACATATTTGTATGGATTTGTATGGATTTTAATATTTTTTTGGGGATTTGAGGGGTTTAGTGTTTTTTAGGGTTTAAGAGGTTTTACAATTTTAACGGTTTTTTTGTGGTTTTATGGTTTCTAGTGGGTTTAAGAGATTATAGGTTATTAAGTTTTTCATAGGATTTTTGAGGGTATTAAGGGGTTTTTTACATTTTTAGGTATTTTTAAACCCTTTTAGGATTTTTACAATTTGTATGGTTTTGGTGGGTTTTGTGTTTTTAGGGGTATTAATGTATTTTAGTGTTTTACAGTTTTTAGGGGTCTAAATTGTTTTTAGAGTTTTTCTCATGTTTCAAGGGTGCTAATGTGGGTTTAGGATTTTATAGATTTTTGGGGGTTTTTGGGTTTTTGGGATTTTTATTTGTTTGGTTTTCCAAGGGTTTTAAGTGTTTTTATGTTTTAAATGTTTTCATAGGGGGTTCATGGTTTTTAGGTTTTTTACATTTTTAGGTATTTTTTTGGATTTGTCAAATTTTTAGGGTTTTTAGGGTTTATACTTATTTTCGGGTTTTAGGCCTTTTTATACTTTTATGGATTTTTTTTTCTTTCAATTGTTAGGGTTCTTTTAATCTTTCAAGGTTTTTTTAGTTTTTTAACATTTTAGGGGTTTAATGGATTTTTATAGTGGGTTTTACAGTTTTTTATGTTTTTATGGATTTTAATATTTTAGTGGTTTTATGGTTTTTATCATTTTAGGTTTTTAAGGTTATTTTAGAGGATTTAACATTTTTTATGTTTGTAGGGGAATTAAGTGTTTATATTATTTTAAGGTTTTATTAGGGTTTTTCAATATTTTCTAGGTTTTTTACATTATTAATGATATTTGGAAATATTTTAGATTTTTTAGGGGTATTTGGGTTTTTAGGGGTACTAGGGTTTTTAAAGCAATTTTAGATTTTTAAGGTTTATTTATGGTTTTCTGGGTTTTCTAGTTTTTTACGTTTTTAGGATTTTTAATGATTTTTAGGAATATTATGGTTTTTTGGGTTTCAGGTATTTTGAGAGTTATTAGGATTTTTATGATTTTTATGATTTTTTCTTGTTTTTATGGATTTTATAGTTTTTATAATCTTTATGGTTTTTAGATTTTTTTTTACATTTTTAGGTGTTTAAAGGTTTTTTATAATTTTTAGTGGGTTTAGGGTATTTATGGGGTTTTATGTTTTTTTGGTTTTTTTGGTTTTTTTGGGTTTTTAAGGTCTATTAGATATTGTAAACATTTTTTTTGTTTTTTAGGTGTTTATACCGTTTTGGGTTTCCAATTTTTTCTGATGGTTTTTAGGGTTCTTTTCATTTTTTACATGTTAAGTGATTTTTAAGGTTTTTTTATTTTTATGTTTATTTAGGGTTTTAGGGATTTTGATAGTTTTTTAGTTTTTATAGGTTTTTAGGTTTGTTAGGGTTTTTAGGTGTTTTAGGTGTTTTTAGGGTTTTATGGTTTTCAAAGGGGTTTTCAGGTTTTTTATGATTCTTTACGTTTTTAGATATTTGAAGGATTTTTAAGGTTTTTTAGGTTTTTAGGAGTTTTATGGATTTCGAGAGTTTTTAGGGTTTTTGGTTTCAAGGGTTTTTAGAGTGTGTTTAACCTTTATAGAGGTTTAAAGGGTTTTTCTGTTTTTATTAGTTTTAAGTATTTTATGGGTTTTTAATGTTTTTAAAGGTTTTTAGAGGTTTTCATGGTTTTTAGAGTTTTTAGGGACATTATAGTATTTAGGGTTTTATTGTTTCTAGGTTTTTTTGGTGTTTTAAGTATTTTTATGTTTTTTTACATTTTTTAATGATTTTAGGGGTTTAAAAAAGTTTTATACTTTTATTGGGTTTTTAGGTTATTTTGGGGTTTTTGAGTCTTATAAGGTTTTTAATGATTTTTATGGGTTTTTTGGGTTTTGGGTTTTTTATGGGTTTTAGGGTTTTTAGTGTTTTTAGATTATGGGGGTTTTTAATAGTTTTTAAGGATTATGGTTTTTTTGGTATTTTAGGTTTATTTAGGTTTTTAATGCATTTTTAGATGATTTTTATGGTTTTTTTAGAGTTTTTAGATATTTTTATGGTTTTGTTGTTTTTTAGGGTTTCATTGGCTTCTAGAGTTTTTTGGCATTTAAGGGTTTTAATTTTTTTTACGGTTTAAAGGTTTTATTTGGGTTTTTTAGGGGGTTTAGGTATTTTTATTATTTTTAGATGTTTTTTGATTATTTAATTAATTTTATGTTTTTAAGGTTTTTTATGGTTTTTAGGGTTTTCGTTAATTTTTAGGTTTTTAGTGTATTTTTTTAGTTTTATGGGTTTTAAGGTTTGTTATTTTTTTTATTTTTTTGGGATTAAAGGGTTTTAACTGTGTTAGTTTTTTTTAGAATTTTTATGTATTTTTAGGATTTTTAAGGTTTCTAGGGTTTTTTGTGGTTTTAATGTTTTTAGCATTTTTTTGGTTTCAAGGTGTTTTAAGTGTTTTTTTGGTATTTATGGTTTTCGTGGGGTTTTTTAAGGTTTTTATGGGTTTATATATTTTTAGTGATTTTTAGGGATTTTTAGGGATTTTTTATTATTTTATGGTTTTTGGGGTTCTGGGGATTTTATGGATTTTTAGAGTTTTATGTTTTTAGGGTCTTTAGGGTCTTTATCATTTTTTAGATTTTTAGGGATTTTAAGTGTTTATAGCCTTTTGAGGTTTTATTTATGTTTTTAGTGTTTTTTGGGATCTGAAGTGTCTTATAAAGGTACAGGGTTTTTTGTTTTTTTGGGTTTTTTGAATTTTTAGTGTTTTTAATGTTTTAGGGTTTTTAACATTTTCACGTGTTTAAGGGGGTTTTAGAATTTTTAGAGGTTTTTTTGGGTTTCTATAGTTTTTTATATTTTTTTTGTTTTTAGCGCCTTTTAGTTTTTTTAATGGTTTTAAGTGTGTTTAGATTTATAAGGTGTTCATATATTTTTATGGTTTTTAGTGTTTTTTATGTTTTTATGTATTTTTTTTGTATTTTTTAGGTTTTTTTCGGTTAGGTTTTTTCCGTATTTTGCTGGTTTCTAGGGTTTTTAGTTTTCTTATTGATTTTTTTTTGTTTTTATGGTTTTTTGGTATTTTTTAGGGTTTTTATGGTTTTTTAATTTTTTTCATTTTTAAGGGTATAAAATGATTTTAGAGTTTCTACGATTTTAGGTGGTTTTTTGGTTTTCGGGTCTTTTTTTGTTTTTAGCATTATTTAGGTTTTTTAGGTTTTAATTAGTTTTAGGTTTTTATTTTTTTTTTATGGGTTTTCAAGAAATTTAGGTATTTTTTTACAATTTTAGGTATTTTAAGGATTTTTAGGATTTTTAAATATTTTTATGATTTTTAGGGATTTTGATGATTTTTTTAGTTTTTTGGGGTTTTTGGATTTTTTATGGTTTTTAGAATTTTGAGGTTTTAGGAGTTTAAATGGTTTTTAAGTTTTTAAGTTTTTCTAATGGTTTTTAGGGTGTTTTACCTTTTTCTATATTTTTAGTACTTTTTAAGGTTTTTTAGGTTTTTTAATGTTTTAGGGTTTTTTTATTTTTTATTTTTAGGATTTTTTGGAGTTTTTTAACGATTATATGGATTTAAACAGTTTTTAGAGTTTTTAGTGGTTTTAGGGTTTTATTTATTTTTAATTATTTTAACAATTTTAGGGTGTTTTATACTTTTCAGGGTTTTAGGGCGTTTAAGGTTTTCTTAAGGTTTTTTAGGGTTTTAGGGTTTTTTTCATTTTTAGTCCTTTTAGGGGTTTAATGTTTTTCGATTTTTAATGATTTATTTTTGTTTTTCAATTATTTTAGGGTATTATATGATTTTTGTATTTTCATGGCGTTTTAATTATTTTTATGGGTTTTTAGGGGTTTTAGGTATTTTCTGGGTGATTTAAGGTTTTTATGGTTTTTTTTTGGGGTTTTAGGATTTTTTCTTGATTTTTTATGATATTTAAGGATTTTTCTAATTTTTTTAATGTTTTTAGTGGTTGAAAGAGTTTTTATAGTTTTTAGTAGCATTTTAGGATTTTTATGTGTTTTTAAGGTTTTTTATGGTTTCTAGGGGTTTTAAGGGTTTTATGGTGTTTTAGTATTTTTAGCATTTTCTATGTTTTTTAGGGTTTTAAGTGTTTTTTGGTTTTTAAGGTTTTATAAGGGGTTTTCAAGGTTGTTATTGGTTTTTATGTTTTAAATATTTTTATGGATTTTTTAGTATTTTATGGTTTTTGGGGGGTTTTTGGGATTTTGATGGTTTTTTAGGGATTTTTAGGATTTCTTGGGTTTTTCATGGTTATTGGGTTTTTAGGTTTTTATGGGTTTTAAATGTTTTATTAAGGGTTTTTAGGTTTTTTGGGTGTTTCGTGATTTTTAGGGCTTCTATAGGGTTTTTAGGATTTTTATGTGTTTTTGGGAGTTTTAAGGATTTTGAGGATTTATGGGTTTAAAAGGTTTTTATTTTTTCCGGGGTTTTGAGGTTTTTTGAGTTTTTTTGGGTTTTTATGGTTTTAAATTTTTCTATCTTTTTTAGTGTTTTTTATTTTTTCTGGGTTTTAAATGGGTTTTAGAGTTTTTAGTGGTCTTCTGGGATTTTATGGGATTTAGGGTTATTTAATATTTTTAGGGGTTTATGGTATTTATGGTTTTTAGGGTTTTGCAGTTTTTTTTTGTTTTATATATTTTTTATGGGTTTTATGTTTTTTTAGGTTTTTTAGATTTTCCTAGGTATTTTTAGGATTTTTTGGGTTGTTGTCATTTTTAGAAATTTTTAGCGGTTTTCAAGATATTTTTCGGTTTTTAGGGGATTTAGGTTTTTTAAAAGATTTATGGGTTTTGAGGTGTTTTATGGTTTTAGATTTTTTTTTGTATTTCCTGGGTTTTAAGTGTATTTAGAATTATAATATTTTCTTATATTTTTTTAGGGTTTTGGAATTTTTAGTATTTAAGGCATTTTTAGGGGTTTTTTAGGATTTTAACATTTTCTTAGGGGTTTCAAGGGTCTGGAGTTTTTAGTGTTTTGGGGGATTTTTATGATTTTTTGGGATTTTGGGGTTTTTTGAGTTTTTTACGGTGTTATGGTTTTTTAGAGTTTTTTAACAATTTTAGGGTTTTAATGAGTTTTTAGAGTTTTGAGTGGGGGTGTTTATGGGTTTTTAGTTTTTTTAAGGTTTTGGGGATTTGTACGGTTTTTAGGGTTTTAGGGGTTTTAAGTTATTTTAGGTTTTTAAGGTTTTCTTATGGTTTTTAGGGTTTTCAGTGCTATTAAGTTTTATGGGTTATTTATTTATTTATTGTATTTTAGGGGTTTTTTGAATTTTTTCATGTTTTAAGGGGTTTTCAAGTTTCTTTTTGATTTTTAGGGGTTCAATATATTTTTTGAGTTTTTATAGATTTTTAGGGTTTTTGTGGGTTTTTAGGTGTTTTTAAGGGTTTTAGGGATTTTTTGGGTCTTAGGTGTATTTCGTGTTTTTATGGACTTTTAGGGATTTTCGTGTTTTTAGGCTTTTAGTCTGTTTATGTTTTTTTATGATTTTAAGGTTTTCTTATGGTTTCTCAAGGTTTTTATGTTTTCAGTGATTTTTTGGGATTTTAATTTTTTTGGGGTTTAGATATTTTTGGTATTTTTGGGTTTTTCAGTTGTTTGAGGCGTTTTTACGGTTTTTTACATTTTGTTATTTTATTTTGGGGTTTTAAATTTTTTTTTATTTTTTTAATCTTTTCATTAGGGTTTTATTGCATTTTAGGTTCTTTTATGTTTTTAGGTATTTTTAGGATTTTTATGGAGTTTTTTTGGTTTTTAGGGATGGGGGGTTAGTGTTTTATGGTTTTTATAATTTTTATGCTTTTTGGGGTTTTATGTTTTTTTGAGTTTTTTTAGTTTTTTTTAGGTTTTTAAAGCTTTTTAGGTTTTAGAGTTTTTTAATGTTTTTAGATTTTTAAATGTGTTTAGAGTTTTTATTTATTTTTATGGGGTTTTATGGGTTTTTAGAGTTTTTAATGTCTTTATGGGTTATTATGGATTTTAGAGTTTTTATGGTTTTTAGGGTTTTTAGGGTTTTTTAGTTTTTTAGATGTTTAAGTGTTTTTAGGTTTTTATATTTTCCTTATGGGTTTTCAGGGTTTTTGGTTTTTTTATGTTTTTAGTGATGTTTATGGAATTTGTATGATTTTTATATCATAAAAGGTTTTTAAGAGATTTTGTGGGTTTTTAGGATTTTAGGGCTTTAAGGTTTTTGTTTTTTTGGATTTTATGGTTTCTTCTGTTTTTATGGTTTTTAAGGTTGTTTATATTTTTTAAAACTTTTTTGGGGATATAATTATTTTTATAGTTTTTTGTCTGTTTTAGAGTTTTTATTGGTTTTTAGGGTTTTTAATGTTTTAGGGGTTTTCTAGTTTTTAGGGTTTTAGTGTTTTAGGGTTATTTAATATTTTTATAATTTTTTAGATTTTTATGGGTTTTAATTTTTTTTAATTTTTAAAAGTTTTCTTACGGTTTTTTTTGTTTACATTTTTATGGATATTTATAGATTTTTTAATATTTAGGGTTTACAGGTTTTTAGAGATTTTTAGTGATTTTATGGCTTGTAGGGTTTTAGGGTTTTTAGCATATTTTAGGGTTTTTAGGGGCTATTTTGTTAGATTTTTAAGAATTTTTATGGGTCTTCACAATTTTCACTGATTTTTACTTTTTTAAAGATATTTAGCTATTTTGAGTATTTTTATACATTTTATGGTTTTTAGGGACTTTGAGGGATTTATGGTTTTTTTGGATTTTTACGGTTTTAAGGTTTTTTTATTCTTATGGTGTTTTTGAGTTTTTTATGGTTTTAAAGGTCTTTAGTGTTTTTTGAGATTTTACAGTGTTTAAAAGGTTTTTAGAGTTGTTAGTGGTTTTGGGGGGTTTTATGAGTTTTAGGGTTTTTAGTAGTTTTTTGGGTTTAGTGTTTTTAGGTTTTTTTATGTATTTTAATTGTTTTTTGGGTTTTTATGGTTTTCTGAGGGTTTTTAGAGTTTTTTATGTTTTTAGCGATTTCAGGGCCTTTTTTGTATTTTTATGTTTTTTTTGGATTTTTAGGGATTCTGAGGGGTGTTAGGGTTTTTTAGCGATTTTAGGGGGGTTTAAGTTCTTAGTGGTTTTTTGAGTTTTTACATTTTTTATAGTTTTTAGAGTTTTTAAACATTTTTAGGTGGTTAAAGGTTTCTTAGGGGCTTCTAGGGTTCTTAGGGTATTTCTAGGTTTTTAGCATTTGTTATCATTTTTAGGGGTTTTTAATTGTTTATTTTGCAGCTTTTTATGGATTTTATGGGCTTTTAGGGGTTTGGGGATTTTTAGGGTCTTTTACGGTTTTAGGGTCTTTTAGGGTTTTTATAGTTTTTTAGGTTTTTAGGGGTATTATGTTTTTTTATATTTTAAACATTTTCTTAGAGGTTTTCAAGTTTTTCTAGGTTATTTGAAAATTTTAGGGCTTTTTAATATATTATGGTTTTAATGATTTTTAGGGTATTTATGGTTTTTATAGTTTTTTTGGTTTTATAGTTTTTGGAGTTTTTTATGGATTTTATGGTTTTGAAGATTTTTTTACAAATTTAGGGTTTTAAATGTATTTTATATTTTTTAGTGGTTTATAGGGTTTTTATGGGTTTACGGTTTTATATTTTTTTGGATTTTTATTTTCATAAGTGGTTTTTTAGGGTTTTTAGGGATTTTTGTGTTTAAGATTTTTAGGGGACTTAAGAGTGATTATGTTTTTAAGTTTGTTTTAGGAATTTTCATGGGTTTTTGGTTTTTTTATGTTTTAGGGTTTTTTTGGATTTTTTAGTTTTTTATTTTGTTAGTGTTTTTGGGATTTTTGAGGGATTTTAGGGTTTTTGGGTTTTTAGGGTTTTTATCATTTTTATGTTTATATGGGTTTTAAGTGAATGTGGATTTTATTGTTTTTTAGGGTTTTCAGGTATTTTAGGTTTTTACGTTCTTAGGTATTTTGGGGTTTTTTTATGGTTTTTAGGGTTTTTTTGCTTTTTAATGGTTTTTAGAGTTTTCAAAACAAAATTAAAGGTTTAAAAGGTTTTTAGTTGGTTTTTATGACATTTATGGGTTTTTAGTTTTTTTTGTTTTTAGGGGGCTTCATAATTTTTTTTTGGTTTTTATGGTTTTTATGGTTTTTAAGGGTTGTTTAGGGTTTTTAGGTTTTTAAGGTCTTTGGGTGTTTTTATGTTTTTATGGTTTCTTTTGGGTTTTCAATATTTTTTGGTTTTTTATGTTTTTATGGATTTTTGGGGGTTTTCCCATTTTTATGGATTTTTAGGGGTTTTATTGATTTTGATGGTTTTTAAGGGTTTTTGGGGTTTTTGGGATTTTTAGCACATCTAGGTTTTTAGAGTATTAATGATTTTTTAGGTTTTTAAGGTTGTCTTAGTTATTTAAAATGTTGTTAGTGTTTTTTTAGGTTTTACATATTTATAGGGATTTTTATGATAATTATAGCTTGTTAGGGATTTTAGGGTTTAAATGTTTTTATTATTTTTATGGTTTTTTTGGTTTTTAAGGGTTTCTTGAGTTTTTTAGGGTTTTAATATATTTATAGTTTTTTAATTGATTCAAAGGGTTTCTTTACCTTTTTAGTGGTTTTTTGGATATTTAATAGGTTTAGGGGTTTTATTTTTTTATGGGTTTTTTGGGTTTTAATATTTTTTAGTATTTTTTGGGTTTTAAGTGTTTTTTTGGGATTTACAAGGGATTTATGTATTTTTAAATTTTTAAATATTTCTTTGGTGTTTCTAGTTTTTTAAGTGTTTTTATGAATTTAGAGGTTTTTAGGGATTTTTTAGGATTTTATGGTTTTAAGGGTTTTTGAAGATTTTGAGGGTTTTAGGGTTTTTTGGGGTTTTATTTTTCAAAGGGTGTTTAAGAGGTTTTAGGTATTTAATGTTTTATTATATTTTTAGTGTTTGTAGGGTTTTTATGTTTGTATGTATTATTATGGATTTTTTAGGATTTTTATGAGTTTTAAGGTTTTTTGGGTATTTTGAGGGTTTCTAAGTATTTTTTTGGGTTTTTTTTGTTTTTAAAGTTTTATTGGTTTTTAGGGTTTTTTGAGTTTTTATGTTTGTTAGATTTGTTTTTTAAAAAAAATTATGCGTTAAAATTTTTTTTAGAGTTTTTACGGGTTTTATGGTTTTATGGGTTTTTAGGGGTTTTTTATGGTTTTTATTGATTTTATGGTTATTAGGTGTTTAAGGTTTTTATGGTCTTTTAAGGTTTTTATCATTTTTATGTTTTTTACAAATTTTAAGCATTTTTAGGTTTTTAAGGTTCTCTTAGGTTTTTTAGGGTATTTAGCATTTTTTGGTTTTTAGGGATATTTTTTCTCTTCAAATGATTTTTATTAGTTCATAGGGATTTCGCGGGTTTTTAGGATTTCTAGGGTTTTTAGGTTTTTTTATAATTTTTGGTTTTTAGGGGTTTTAAGTGTTTTTTATATTTTTAGGGTATTCTTACTTTTTTTAGGGTTTTTTGGGGTTTTTAATATTTTTAGGATGTTTTGGGCTATTTTAGATTTTCATGGATTTAGGGATTTTGATGGATTTTTGGGTTTTTGGTTTTTTTGGGTTTTTGTGTTGTTAGGGTTTTCATAATTTTTGGGTGGTTTAAAGTTTATTTATATTTGTTTAATTTTTTTAGGGCTTAAAAGGTTTTTTATGTTTTTTATTGGTTTTTAGGGGTTTTATGGGGTTTTATGATTTTTTATGGTTTTTATGGGGTTTTATTAGTTTATGGTTACTAGGGTTTCTAGGGTTTTTAGATTTTTTTAGGGTTTTCAGGATATTTAAATTTTTTTAGGTTTTCAGGTTTTTTTGGGATTTTATGGATTTTTAGTGTTTTTTACATTTTAATGGGTTTTTGGGGGTTTAGTTTTATATTTTTATTTTGAGATTTTGAGGGGTTTAGGGGTTTAAATAGTCTTTTAATTTTTAAGTTTTTCTTCAAGTTTTTTATGGTTTTAATGATTTTTTTGTTTTTTGGTTTTTTTAATTTTCATAGGATTTTTAATGATTTATAAGGATTTTGGAGATTTTTGAAGTTTTCTGGGTGTTTTAGGGTTTTTTTGTATTTTTTAGTTTTTTTTTTGGATTTTTACTAATTTTTTGAGTTTTTTAATGTTTTTAAGTATTTTTATAGGTTTAAACATTTTTAGGGGTTTATGGGGATTTTAGTGAGTTTTTGGGGTTTTGTGGGTTTTTATATTATTTTAAGTTATTTTGGTTTTTTAGAGGATTTCAGGGGTTTTTTATGGTTTTTTATTTTTTAGTTTTTAGTGGTTTTAAGTGTTTTTAGGTTTTTAAGGTTTTCATATGTTTTTCCAGGGTTTTTAGTGCTTTTTAAATTTTGGGGGATTTTTATCGATTTTTTAATTTTGTTAGGATTTTTCAATTTTTAGTGATTTGTTTGTTTGTAGGATTTTAGGGTTATTTTGGGTTGTTCTTAATTTTTAGGGTTTTTTATGTTTTTAGTGCTTCTTAGGTTTTTTAGAGTTTTTAACATTTTTAGGTGTTTAAAGGGATTTTATAGATTTTTGTGGTTTTTAGGATTTTATGGGTTTTTAGGATTTTTTATGGTTTTAAATGGTTTTTAGGGTCTTCGGGGTTTTTGAGTTTTTTAAGGTTTTACCATTTTTATATTTTTTAGTGGTTTTAAGAGATTTTATGGGTTTCTTATGGTTTTTCAATGGTTTAATGGGATTTTATAATTTTAAAGTTTCTATGGATTTTTTAGGCTTTTTATGGATTTTTAGGGGTTTCTGGGATTTTTAGGGGTTTTAGGGATTTTAGTGTTTTTAGGTATTTTAGGAGTTTTTAGTATTTTTTTAAGGTTTTCTTTGGTTTTATACGTTTTTAGGTATTTTTAAGTATTTTTCATCATTTAGATGGATTTTTATGGTGTTTATGGTTTAGGGGGTTTATGGTTTTTGTAGTTTTTTAGAAATTTTTAGGGTTTTATGGTTTTTTAGTGTTCTTCAATGTTTTTAGTGTTTAAAAGGGTTCTTAGATTTTTTAGTGGGTTTTGGGGTTTTTATATTTTTTTAGGGGTTAAAATGTTTTTTGGGGTTTTTAAGTTTTTTAGTATATTTATGGATTTTATGGTTTTTAATGCTTTCAAGGCTTCAATGGATTTTAAGTGTTTTTATGTTTTTATGTTTTTATGTTTTTCTTATTGTTATTCATGGTTTTTAGGATTTTTTAATTTTTTAGGATTCTTAGGGGTTTAACTATTTTTATATATTTTTATGTTTTTAGGGATTTTGAGGTGTTTAAGGGTTTTTAGGGATTTTATGATTTTTTTTAAATTATTTTTTTTGTTTTTAGTGTTTTTATGGGTTTTTAGAGTTTTTTATGGTTTTTACGAGTTCAAAGGGTTTTTAGAGTTTTTTATGGTTTTTAGCATTTTTTATGTTTCTATGGGGTTTTATGTGTTAATAGGTATTTAAGTTTTTTATGGTTGTTCTTGGATTTAAGGGTTTTTTTATGTTTTTAAATATTTTTTGGGATTTTTTAATATTTTTATAGGTTTTTAGTTTTTTATGGTTATTGAGGGTTTTCGGGTTTTTAAGGGTTTTGGGGTATTTTAGAGATTTTTGTGTTTTTTTTTTGTTTTTTATGAGTTTTATGTGTTTTTAGGTTTTTAATGATTTCTTTAGGTTTTTAATGGTTTTAGGGCTTTTTATGTTAATAGGGATTTTTAGGGTTATTATGGGATTAGTTTTTTTAAGGATTTTGAGGGATATTATTGATTTTTAGGGGTTTAAGGTTTTTATGGTTTTTTTAGAGTTTTTTGGGGTTTTTAGTTTTTAGGGGGTTTAAAGGTTTTTAGCATTTTTATGTTTTTTGTGGTTTTAACTGTTTTTAGTTTTTTATGGTTTTCATTGGATTTTTCAGGGTTTAAAGGTTTTTTTTGAATTTTTTCAGTTTTTAGTGATTTTTAAGGATTTTGTGGTTTTTAGGGTTTTAGTAATTTAGATGGTTTTTAGAGTTTTAGGGGTTTTGATTGGTTTTAGTGTTTTTTAGGTTTAGAGGGGTTTTTTATTTTTTTAGGTTTATAATGTTCTATTAGGTTTTTTACCGATTTTTTGTTTTTTTTATGTTTTTATGTATTTTTAGGGATTCGTTAGCATTTTTATGGGTTTTTAAGGTTTTTAGGTATTTTGAGGTTTTTAGGGTTTTTAGGGTTTTTAGGGTTTTGATTGTTTTTTTTTTTGTGGTTTTTATGGCAAGGAAGGCTCAAGACCAGGAAAGCCTGGTCCCCCAAAATTTATTCCAAAAGGAAAGAACAAACAGTGTGCTGTAGGAGGGGTTACAAAACCGGGTGTGCAACTCACCCTTCAAGTCAGAGTCCACAAGTGAAGAGAAGGAGGGTGTGGTGACAAAGGACGACAATGAGAAGCTCTCCACAATGGACTGTTTGGAGAGAGAATCCGCAACTGCATTCGCCTCCCGATAGGTGTGTGTCACACTGAGATTCAGCCATTGACACATGGTGAAGAATTCCATTCATTGGGTGAGGATCCTCCAGGGAATGCACCTAGATCCGTTTTTAAGGGCATTCAAAGAAATTATGGATTCAGACTCAATCCATAGGAAGTTTCACCCAAAGCTGATAGCATACTCAGTTACCTTTATCATGGACCACAATTTAGCTTCAAGGGTGCACCCCTCACTAATGAAGTGCTGGAAACATCCTTTGACGAAGCCCCGATAGGTGCAGAAAACTCCACCACATCCAGTAGGACCCGGTGCACCTAGGGCCGAACCATCCACGTTAACCTTAATCCAGAAAGGGAG
Source organism: Viscum album (assembly GCA_963277665.1). NCBI lineage: Eukaryota > Viridiplantae > Streptophyta > Magnoliopsida > Santalales > Viscaceae > Viscum > Viscum album. Next base: position 1,634,199,551 of record OY728157.1, on the reverse strand, counting down.
TGGAGGGATCCATCGAATAAACATGGTAATCATTGGTTTTTTTCCCTTCCAAAGACTCCATGCAGCCAAAGGATGATGAGCTCGCAAACATCGTTCCTCATATGGCCTGTCTGAATACGGGAAGCCGCATAGATAGCCATGTGGATGATCAACACACCACCATGAATGGAAATTTGTTTCTTATTAAAGGCAACTGCATTCCGAGTGGTCGAGATATAAGAGATAGTGGCTACAATAGTGACTAGTAAGAGGTTGCAGACCTATTTACTGTATTCCCAGTTGGACAGATCGGCTAGGAGCTCGAAGAGAGGCCTATACATGCCAACTGGGAACCCAAAAATCTGATGTAAGTAGCCCCAAAGTTTTGCACTAAATCTTCATTTGAGGAAGGTGTGCTGAGTATTTTCTTCCGCACTTAGGCAGAGGAGACATACAGAGGTAAGACTATTCCCAGATTTCTGCAACTGGTTCTACTTTGGCAGTGGATTCTTCCAGATTTTTCAGAGAAGAAGATGGTTGGCTGCAGGGATGAAATTCCTCTTAAATTTGGAGAGCCAGACCGGGGGAGGGGATCTCCTGGCATAGTTTTACCAGTAATAATCCATAGAAGTTATTTTCCCAACAAGTTTGGGTTTCTAGATCATGATGTCAGAGTCGACGAAAGCATAACGCTGGATCTGAAGAAAGGCTTCAGTTTGGAGAAGGGCATCAATTTGTTCCAGCCGTGGAATAAAGTCCACAATGGGTAGGATCTTAAGTCCAAGAGGGTGAGTAAATAATTCATACAGGGGTCTATCAATCCAAGGTGTGAACCAAGTATTTAGTTTTGAGTGCTATGAGGCGATCCATTTGAAGTGAAAAATAATGGCCTTGTACGAATCACGAATTGCTGACCAGATAGAACAGGGAAAGTAACCTGCATATTTATCACAAAGTTTAAGCATGAATATTTCCCGAGTGAAACCCAAGACCCCACCCCTAAGATTAATCATCCCCGAAGTGAATTTAGCAAGAATAGTATCATTGTATCGTCTGAGTTCTTTGATACCAAGCCCTCCCAGCTCAATTGGTTTGGTGGTGTCCTTCTAGGCCACTATAACCAATTTCCTTTGGCTAATACACCCCATCTAGGAAAAATTCCCGATACTTGCTTATAGATCCTTAATAAGATTAACTGGCCATCTATAAATGGATAAATAATAAGTGAACATATAAGTGATCACAGAGTTTATAAGATAGACCCTTCCGGCTTTCGAGAGGGATTCCCCTTTCCATTTCGCTAACTGTTGGGTAATTTTGGAGGCAATGCTCTCAAGGTGACAGTGTTTGACACGTCCCAAAAAAAATAGGACAACATAGGTAGTCAAAAGGACTTTACCCTCTCTTGACTCCAAGGGACCTTGTAATTTAAATCTGATGGGACCATGGGACCCCCTCCACAAAGATGATAAAATACTTGCTCTAACTGATGGATTGCCCCGCCACGTTTTCATAATGATAGAAGATCATCCGGATGGATTCCAAGGTCCATTTGTTAGCATGCCCAATCATAATAATATCATCATCATACAACAGATGGGATGGCACGTGAAGATCCCTCCCTACCCTAATTGGACTGAAGAGACCAGCCAGGAAAAGGTCAATGAGGCACATGCTCAATTAATCTTCTGCAATCTCAAATAGGATTCCTGAAAGAGGGTCACCCTGTCTGACCCCATGGGAACAGGGGAAGAACCCCTTTGGAGATCCATTTAAGAGAACAGAGATGTAGGAACTGCTTAGTATGAACATAATTATCCTGATAAATCTCTTCGAGAGGCCAAACATGGAAAGGAATCGGGAGATAAGGCTTCAATTGATAGTTTCTAAAGACTTACAGATGTCGATCTTAAGTGCAAAGTTTCCCTATTTAGACTTCTTCCGCATAATGTGGATTCTCTCTGAGGCCGTGAAAAGGCATTCTTGGATGTTCCTCCCCAAGACAAACCTGAACTGATTGGGGGTTAGAATTTCCCCCACAAATTTCTCTATTCGCATGACCAGAATATTACTGATGATTTTGGGGACAATGTTGTCAATAGGTCCAAAGTCACTGAGGACAATGGCATTCTCCATTTTGGGAATTAGGGAAATGAAATTAGAATTGACTCTATGTGGGAACACACAAGATAGAAAAAATTCCCTAATAGTGCTGGTGATTCCCTCATGCATGATATCCTAGTAAGTCATGAAGAAATTATTAGTGAATCCATATGTTCCCATTGTACTATCGATGTTCATAGAGAACAAGGTATCCCTTACTTTCTCTGTGAGGGGGGGGGGGAAGCGTTAGAGCCTTATACTTTTTATCATCAACGTATGGAAGGATAGAGTCCATCAAAGGGAAGGTGTAATCCCCACCATCATCCGAGTAAATCCCTTGGAAGTGATTTTTAAAATAATCGGAAATATCATCCTCTGAGGTGAAGGTAGAGACCGAGAAACGAGCAGATTTTTGACACTTTTTTTTTCATTTTTCCTTCTGTGCAACCGATGGAAAAATTTCGAGTTGCGATCTCCATATTTGAGCCATATAACATTGAAATGGTTCTTGGCTATATTTTTCTTAAGATCCAGAAGATCATCAAGCTTGGAGTAGAGTGGTAACTCCTCTCGAGAGGGTAGGGGAAGGTGTTGGTTAGATTCTTGATAGAAGACAAGTAGTTCCTCAGTAGCCCGAATGTCATCATCCAGACTAGAGAAGAACCTCTTACTCCATTTTTTTAGCAAGTCTTTGATTTTTTTAAGCCTCGAGACAAACCTATGGTAGTGACTACCCCGGAGGTCTTCATTCCAGCCACTGATGACAATTTACCTACATCATGGGATCGTGAGCCAGGCATTATTGAACTTGAAGGGCAAGGGTGATGACCTTGAAAAGACTATGTAAAAATCAGCAATCAAGGGATTGTGATCCGAATAAAATTTGGGGAGTGTAAATCTAGAGACATCAAGGGGAGGAATCCTATAATTGATCCTGTAAAATCACCTGTCTAGTTTGCTGCCCTTCCTTCCATTAATAGTGAAGCACCCCCAAGTGAAAGAGGCTCTAGAGACAGGGACTTCTGTGAGATCACAAGTATCAAGGTAGAAGTAGAAGTCCTCAGCAGCCGAGCGAGAGAAGTTGTAGCCACTGTTCTCATCTAGGCGCACCAAAGTGATGAGATCCCTGATCACAATCTAGCTATTCTCGATGAGACCACAAAGGGAAATCAGTTTTTCCCATAGATCCCTTCTCCTTGTGTAGGAGAAAGATGCATACACAAAAGACAAGGAGAGAGGGGCAGCATTGTAAACGGAAGACAAGGTGATGACCTGGGAACTCACATCCATAGATGTCAACTAAATTTCATCATGCTTTAGCACCCATAGGATGTCCAGACCATTCTCATTAGCAGTCTTGGCAACATAGGAGTAACCATGGTTGCCCAGTTGAAACCTGTCCAGTTCTCGCACGAGATCATCGGCTCAGTAATACCAATAATCATAGGCCTCTGGGGTGTGAGGAAATGCCTAAGGTCTGAGGAAGTGGGAGGACTCCCAATCCCCTGGCAGTTTTTGAAGAGGATCCGCATCAAATTAAGAAGAAGTTTCCCCTTTAATAGGGCTAGTGTTAGCATTCATAGGCGCTTCCTTCGCTTGTGGTTTTAATTATTTTTTATATTTTTAGGGATTTTTTAATTTTTTTAGTTTTTTAGGGGTTTTGAGATTTTGAGGGGTTTTAAGGCTATTATAGTTTTTAGGGGAATTAAATGTTTTCATCTTTTTTGGGTTTTTAGGTGTTTAATTATTTTTTAGTTTTTGAATGTTTTCTTAAGGGTTCTCAATAATTTTAGGTTTTTTTACAATTTTTGGAAATTTTAGGTATTATTTATTATTTTTATTGTTTTTATGGGTTTTAGGTATTTTAAGGGTTTTAGTTTTTTTAGGGTCTTAATATTTTTTATTTTTTTATTTATTTTTTGGGTTGGGGATAGAGTTTTTTAGGGTTTTATTTTTTTATAGTTTTTAAAGATTTTAGGGGTTTAAAGGGTTTTTAGAGTTTTTAGTGGGGGTTTGGATTTTTTTTTGGATTTTAAGGGTTTTAAGTGTTTTAATGGTTTTAATGTTACCTAAGGTTTTTAAGGTCCCTCTTTGTTTTTAGTTTTTTTTTAATTTTTTAGGAATTTTATAGTCTTTTTGGGTTTTTTGGGATTTTGAGGGGTTTTGGGTTTTTATTGTCTTTTGTATTTTTAGGGGTTTATAGGGGTTTTAGAGGATTTAGTGGTTTTTGGTGTTTTATTGGGATTTAGGTATTTTATAGTTTTTAAGGTTTTTTGGGTTTTTAGAGTTTTTATGGTTTTTGGGTTTTTAGGTTTTTAGGCTTCTTAGAGTTTTTTAGGTTTTATGTGTTTTTAGGTTTTCATGGATTTATTAGCATTTTCATGGTTTTTAGGGTATTTTATGTTTTCCGTGTTTCATATAGATTTTTATGATTTTAGTTGTTTTTAGGGATTTTATTATTTTTTATGGTTTTTTTGTATTTTTTAGGTTTTTTAGGATTTTATAGTTTCATGATTTTTATTTATTTTAGCATTTTTAGGGTTTATATGGGATTAAAGTGTTTTGAGGTTTTTATGGTTTTCTTTGGGATTTTTCATGGTTTTTATATCATTTTATGTTCTCGTATTTTTTTAGGGGTTTTTTATTAAAAATATGGTTTTTAGGGTTTTTTATAGTTTTTAAAATTTTTATTGTTTTAAATGGTTTTTAGTGTTTTTATTGGATTTTAAGGTTTTTTATGGATTTTTAAGGATTTTAAGGTTTTTAGGGGTTATTATGGTTTTAGGGTTTTGTAATTTTTATGTTTTTTAGTGGTTTCATTTTATTTTGATTTTTTATGTTTTTAGGGCTTTGTAGGGATTTCATGTTTTTATAATTTTTCAGGATTTTTAAAATTTTTATTTTTTATTGGTTTTTAAGGATTTTGAGCATTTCTTGGAATTTTATGGTTTTTATGGTTTTAGGGTTTTCTTTGAATTTTTTTGGGATTTTAGGGGTTTTATGGTTTTTTAAGTTTTTAATGTTTATAAGTATTTAAAGTTTTTTTATAATTTTTAGTTGTTTTATAGTTTTATGTATTTTTATAGTTATTTAAGGTTTTAGGGGGTTATGTATTTTAGGTGTTTAGGGCTTTAGTGTTTTTTCTGTTTTTAGGTTTTCTAGGGGTTTAAGTGTTTTTAGGTTTTTAAAGTTTTTTATTAGGTTTTATTGAGTTTTTAGAGTTTTTATATATTTAGGGATTTTTATAAAACTTTTTAGGGTTTTTATGGTTTTTAGAGGTTCTAGGGACTTAGAGTGTTTTTTAGAGTTTTTACAGTTTTAGGGTATTTGGGGTTTTTTATCATTTTTAGGTTTTTTGGTGTTTAAAGTCTTTCTATATTTTTATGTTTTTCTAATTGGTATTCATGGTTTTTAGAATTTTTTAAAATTTTTAGGGATTAGGGACATTTTTGGACTTTTATTTTTTCTGGGTTATTGAGGGTTTTTTGAGATTTTGAAGGTATTAAGGGTTTTTATGGTTTTTTGAAGTTTTTCTAATATTTTTTGCGATTTTTTATGGTATTAAGGTTTTTTAGATTTTTTGAGCATTTTTATATTTTAAAATTATTTTTAGAGTTTTAAGTGGTTTCTTGGGTTTTTATGGGAGTTTCAAATTTTTTAATGTTTTTAGGGGTTATATGGTTTTTTGGGTCTTATGTGTTTTTTGATTTTTTAGTGTTTCTAGGGATTTTTAGAGCTTTGTAGTATTTTTATGGTTCTTAGGTTTTTTATGGATTTTAGGGGTTTTAGTGTTTTAGGGGTTTTTTTAGTTTTTTTATATATTTTTGGGGTTTTAAGTGTTGTTATATTTTAATGGTTTTCTTAGGGGTTTTCATGTTTTGTACAGTTTTTTATTTTTTAGGGTTTTTTGGGTTTTTTAGGAATGTTAATTTTTAGAGTTTTAGGGGTTTTAGGGGTATTATGGTTTTTAAGGTTTTAGGTGGTTTTTAGCGTATTTATGTTTTTTGTGGTGTTAAGTGTTTTTAGGATTTTAAGGTTTTCTGTGGACTCTTTATGATTTTTAGGGTTTTTAAGTTTTTAGGGATTTTTTTGGTTTTCTATGGTTTTTTTGTATTTAGTGTTTTTAGAGATTTTCAGGGATTTTAGGGTTTTTAGATATTTTGAGGGTTTTTTTGGGTTTTTAGATATCTTTAGGGTTTTTAGAGTTTTAATGGTTTAAAAGGTTTATAGTGTTTTTATGGATTTTATGGTTTTTTTTTTAAAACAAATTAGGGTTTTTAATGTTTTTTTGATTTTCTAACATTTTTGGGGGTTTAATGTTTTTTAGTGGGTTTTTAGGATTTTTATTGTTTTTTATTGATATGTATGGTTTTTGAGGGTTTTAGGTTTTTAAGGCCTTTTAGGGTTTTTTGAATTTTTAGGGGTTTTATGGGTTTTAAGTTTTTTTAGGTTTTATGGATTTCTAAGGGTTTTTATGGGTTTTAGGGGTTTAATGTTTTTAGGAATTTTAGATATTTTTTGGATTTTTATGGTTTTAATGATTTTTGAGGATTTTTAGGGTTGTATAAGATTTTTATGGGTTTTTAGGGTTTTTATATTTTTCCGGTTTTTAGGGGTTGTAAGTGTTTTTATATTTTTAACTTCTTATTAGAATTTTCTCTAGGTTTTAGGGGTTTTTGTACTTATAGAGAGTTTTTTGGATTTTATTGTATTTTTTTTAGTGTTTTTAAATATTTTGATGGTTTTTAGGGGGTTTTAGGGTTTTTTGGGTTTTTTAGTTTTTTGTGTTTTAGGGGTTTTTTTAGTTTTCTAGGGTTTTAATGTTATTTTAGAGATTTTAACATTTTAGGGGTTTAAAGGGGTTGTAGATTTTTTAGTGGGGTTTAATAGTTTTTATGGGTTTTTTGGATTTTTATGGATTTTTGTGTTTTTTATAGTTTTTTGGGATTTTATAGTTTTTAGGCATTTTAGTATTTTTAGGTTTTTTGGGGTTTTATGTGTTTTTACTTTTTTATGTTTTTCTTTGGGTTGTTCATAGTTTTTATGGGGTTTTACATTTTTACTATTTTTTTGTCTTTTTATATATTTTTATAGTTTTTTGGGTTTTGGGGATTCTGAGGTTTTTCGGGTTTTAGGGTTTTAGGGTATTTAACATTTTTTATGTTTTAGGGAACAAAAGGTGTGGGGTCAGACAAAGCTGATCCCATGATTTATTAAAGAACATAAATTTAAAGTACAATGCATTACAAAGGAGGCTTATATATCCTAGTGTGGGTCGTCCCCTTCATGTCTGAGTCAACTGAAGACAAACAGAAGCCTGGAGTCCTGAAATACCATACTGAAGTTCCTTCATCAATCGATCTCTTGGAAAGAGCATTTGCAACCCAGATTGCCTCCCTATATGCATGTGAAATGCTCAAAGTAAGCGTCTTGGCAGCATCGAGGCACTCGATCCAGTGATGGAGATTTTATGTTTTAGGAGTTTAATGTTTTTTTGTTTTTATGGTTCTATTTGGGGATTTAGGGTTTTTATGGGTTTTTACTTTTTTAGGGATTTATAGGGACTTGTTCGGATTTTTAATGTTTTTTTGATTTTTTAGGGATTCTGACCATTTTTAGGGGTTTTTGAGTTTTTAGGGATTTTAAGGTTTTTTAGTGATTTTATGTTTTTAGGGGTTTAAATTATATTTAGTGTTTTAAGGGATTTTTTGGGTTGTTAGGTATTTTGAGGTTTTTTGGGGCTTTTGTGATTTCTAGGGGTTTTAGTGTCTTTTACGATTTTTTGGGTCTTTTAATGTCTTTTGAGATTTTTATGGATTATTTTGATTTTTTTTAGGATTTTTAAGAATTTTGGAGTCTTTAGAATTTTTAGAGTATTGAGGGATTTTAAGGGTTTTGTCATTTTTTAGTTTTTTAGGGGTTATATGTATTTTTAGGTTTTTAATTTTTTCTTAGGGGTTTTCAGGGATTTTAGAGTTTCTTAAATATTATGAATTTTTTGGGGATTTTTTTCGGATTATTATTGTTTTTAGGTTTTTAGAGATTTTTAGGGGTTTAAATATTTTTATGGTTTTTATTATTTTTTGTTTTTTTAGTGGGTATTTTAGTTTTTTGGGTTATTAATATTTTTTAGTGTTTTTAACATCTTTAGGTGTTTAATTAGAAATTATATTTTTTAGATGTTTTATGGTTTTTATGGGTTCTTTCAGGGTTTTAAAGGTTTTAAGGGTTTTTTGGGTTTTTTGGGTTTTTAGGGGTTTAAATTGTTTTTAGGTTTTTATGTATTTATTAAGGTTTTTTAGGGGTTTAAAGGTTTTTTTTATGTTTTTAGGTGTTTTATGGATTTTTTATGATCTTTACATTTTTAGGGTTTTATGGGATCTTGATGTTTTAGGGTTTTTAAATGTATTTCTCTTTGTAAGGGTTTCTTAGTGATTTCTGGTTGTATACTTTATTTTTATTGTATTTTTAGGGATTTTTTAGGATTTTATAAAAAAATTTTGTTTTTACTGGTTTTGATGGCTTTTAGGGTTATTTGGGGTTCTATTGGGTTTTAGTGTTTTTTTTAGTTTTTTTTGGGTTTTTTTAGTTTTTAGTTGTTTTTTATGATTTTTATGGGTCTTTAAGAATTTTGAAGGTTTGGGGGTTTTATGGTTATTAGGGATTTTAGGGTTTTAGGGATTTATTATTTTTAAGGTGTTTGGGGGTTTAAAGTATTGTTTGGATTTAAATGCTTTAGGGGTTTTCAGGGGTTATATAATTTCTTATATTTCTTGTGGATTCTAGATATTTTTATGATTTTTATGTTATTAGGGTTTTTATGGATTTTGAGGCCTTTAGGGTTTTTTGGGGGGATTTACAATTTTTAATTTTTTTGGTTTTTTAATGGTTTTCAATGTTGTCATACTTTTATGGTCTCCTTAGTTTTTTGACACGTTTTAAGAGTTTTTATATTTTTAAGGAATTTGGAAAAAATTTATGTTATTAAATTTTTTTAGAGTTTTTAGTGTTTTGGGTTTTTTGTTTTTATGGTTTTTTTGGTTTTAGTGGGTTTTTGAGTTTTCGGGTTTTTAATGTTTTTATTGTAATTATTATTTTAAAGGGTTTTTTTATATTTTTAGTGGTTTTAGGGTTTTTATGGGTCTTAATGGGTATTTAATTTTTCTTGGGGGGTTTACAGGTTTTTAGGTTTTTAGGGGTTTTAGGGTTTTTTGTGTTTTTAGTGTTTTTAGGTTTTCTGGGTTTCTAAGTGTTTTTAGGTTTTCATTATTTTCTTACGGGTTTTCATGATTTTTTACTTTTTTAGGGATTTTATGTCTTTTTTTGGAATTTTGTGGTATATTAGGGTTTTTAGTGATTTTAGGGTTTTTGAGCTGTTTTAGGTTTTTAGGGTTTTTTAGGATTTAATCTTTTTTACTTTTTAGGGGGTTTTAAGTTTTTAGGGGCTTTTATGGTTTTTGGGTTTTTTATGTTTTAAGGATATTTATGGCTTTCAATATTTTTTATATTTTTAGTCTATTTAGGGTTTTTGATGGTTTTGGGTGTTTATTTGGTTTTTAAGGGCTATAAATTTCTTTTGTTATTTAAATTTTTTTGGGTTTAAATAGTTTTATAGTTTTAGTGGGTTTTTAGGATTTTTATGGGTATTATGGTTTTTATGTTTTCTAGGGGTTTTTATTTTTTTAGGGTTTTTAGAGTTTTTAGGGTTTTAGTTGTTTTAGGTTGTTACAACATAATGTATTATTATGGTTTTAAGGGTTTCTTAGTTTTCTTAGTGGTTTTGGGTATTTTTAAGTTTTCAAGGATTTTTAGAGCTTTTTTAGAAGTTTAATATGTTTTAGGTATTAAGAGTGTGTTATATGTTTTTTAGGTTTTTATGTATTTCTATGTTCTCAGGGTTTTTAGGGGTTTTAATGGTTTTTAAGTTTCTTTAGGTATTTTATGATTCTTTTTGTTCTTAACATTTTTTTGAGATTTTTTAGGGTTTTTAGGGTTTTAATTTGTTTTAATGTTTTTAGGGGTTTAAATGGTTTTTAGAGTCTTTAGTTTTTTTAGGGTTTTTATGGGTTTTTAAGATTTATAGGGTTTCCAAGGTCTTATAAGTGTTTTTAGGGTATTTTGTGTCTTTTTTGGTTTTTTAGGGATTTTAAGTGCATGTAGGTTGTTACTATTTTTCAATATTTTTAGGGTTTTTTACATATTTAGGGATTTTAAAGAATTTTTCATGCTTTTTAAGAGTTTTAAGTGTTTTTAAGGATTTGGGTGTTAGTATTTTTTAGTGTTTTGAGTTTTTATTGTTTCCTTAGTTTTTAGGGGTTTTAAGTGTTTCAGGTTTTTAATTTTTTATTAAGGTTTTTAGAGTTTTTAGGTTCTTTTATGTTTTCTGATATTTTTAGGGATTTCTTATTATTTTTTAGGTTTTTCAAGGATTTTAGGGATTTTGATGTTTTTAGTGTTTTTAAGGTTTTTTGGGGTTTTATGGGTTTTTTGAGTTTTATAGGTTTTAATTTTTTTTATATATTTTTAATGTTTCTAGGGGTTTAAAGTGTTTTTTTGAGGTTTTAGTGTTTTTATGGGATTTTAGAGTTTTTATAGCTTTGTGTGTTTTTTTATTTTTTTTATTTTTCATTTTTTAGGTTTTTAGGGGTTTTAATGTTTTTTTTATTTTTATAGTTTTCTTTGGGGTTTTCATGGTTTTAGGGATTTTTACATTTTTAGAAATTTTTATGGGTTTTTTGGGTCTTAAGGGATTTTCAGGTTTTTGAGGGTTTTAAAGGTTTTTTAGGGTAAGTAAGGTGTAGGGTCAGACTATTCCCAACCCCCCCCCCCCCAATTTGTTAGAAAAAAGATGCGGTAGACAAGGGAGGAGAGGGGTAAAAGGACCCACAACCAAAAACACTAAACAAACCCAAACCCAAAAAATCCCAAAAAATCAAAAAGCACACAAAAGCCAAACAAAGAAAAAAATATGAGTTGTCCCCATTAGCACGTCCCAGCCAGTCATCAACCAACATTCATAAGAACCATAACCATAAGTAGAAACTTCATCACCATTCATTAGCACGAAATCAGAAGCACCACATTAAAACCCACCCTCTACAACACCTTATTTCAGCACCATACCAAGATCGGAAAACATCAGCCTATACTCAAATCTAAGCTTATCGAACCTACACCACTTAGGGATTTTAGGGGTTTTAAGGGTTTTTAGAATATTTTATGATTTTAGGGGTTTTAAGGGTTTTTAGGGATTTTGGGTGATTTTAGGTGTTTTAGTATTTTACAGTTTTTATGGGTTTTATGATTTTTTTTGGATTTTTGGGTTTTTTAAATTTTTAGGATTTTGAGGTTTTTAGAGTTTTTAATGTTTTTAAGGGTTCAAATGGTTTTTACAGTTTTTATCAGTTTTTAGTATTTTATGGTGTTTTATTATTTTTAAGGGTTTTAGGTTTTTTATGGTTTCTAGGCTCTTTTTAGGGGTTTTCAGGGATTTTGGAATTATTTAGGATTTTATATGATTTACGTGTTCTTAGTTTTTTAAGGGTTTCTTTGCATTTTTTAGGGTTTTTAGTGTTATTTAGGTTTTTTTGGGATTTTTAGGGATTATTTTGGATTTTATGGACTTAAATGTTTTCAGGGATTTTGAGGGTTTGTGTGTTTTTAATCGTTTTTATGATTTTTATTAGTTTTAATGTTTTTTGGTTTTTAGGTTATACAAGTGTTTCAAGGGTTTAAAGGTTTTCTTAGGGGTTTTTTTAGGGTTTTTAGGGTTTTTTTACATTTTATGGGTTTTTATGTATTTTTTAGGATTTTTATAGTTTTAAGGTTTTTATGGATTTTGAGGGTTTTGGGGGTATTTAGAGTTTTATGGTATTTTGGGTTTTTGTGTTTTTTCGGTTTTTATGGATTTTTGAGTTTTTAGGTTTTTATGGGTTTTAGGGTTTTTTAAGGTTTTTTGGGGGAGTTTTAGTTTTTTGGGTCTTTAGGGTATTTATAATTTTTTAGGGTTTTTATATTTTTTAAGACTTTTAGGGGATTTAAGTATTTTTAGGTTTTTAAGGTTTTATTAGGGTTTTCATGGTTTTTGGGTCTTAATTTTTTTACATATTTATAGGGATTTTTTATAATTTTTATTATTTTTAGGGTATTTAGGGGGTTTTAGGATTTTTATTGTTTTTTTGATTTTAGGGGTTTTATTATTTTTAAGGGTTATATGGTTTTTATATTTTTTAACAATTTTATGGTATTAAATGTTTATCATAGTTTTTAGGGGCTTTTATGGTTTTCATGGGTTTTAGGGTTTTTAGGGGTATTACTGGGTAGACAGTTTTGATGGGGATTTAGGAGTTTTAGGGTTTTTAGGTTTTTAAATGTTTTTATGTATTTTATGTTTTTAGTTTTTTATGGATCTTTAGTTTTTTTAGGTTTTTAATGTTTTCCTATGATTTTTCAATGTTTTAAGGGTTTTATAAATTTATTAGGATTTTTAGGGATTTTGAGTGGTTTTAGAGTTTTTTGGGTTTTAGGGTTTTATTTTATTTTTTAATATTTTTTAGCTTTTTATGGGATTTATGTTTTTTTAGTTTTTTAGGAATTTCTTAGGGGTTTTCAGATTTTTTATGGTTTTTTTAATTTTTAGGGTGTTTTAGGATTTTTTGGGATTTTTTGGGGTTTTATAAATTTTGATGTTTTTTGGAGTTTTTAGGGTTCTTAGGTTTTTATGGGTTTTTGGGGATTTTAGGGATTTTAGACGGTTTTTTTAATTTTTTAGTATTTTAATGTTTTTATAGTTTTTTAATGTTTTAGAGATTTAAATAGTTTTTATAAATTTTAGTGGGTTTCTTGGGTTCTTATGTATTTTTAATGTTTTTATGGTTCTTAGGGGTTTTATGGTATTTCGTGATTTTGGGGTTTTTTAAGAATTTTAAGTGTTTTTAGCATTTTTTTTATTTTTAAGGTTTTTTAGTGTGATTTGGTTTTTAAGGAATTACTAGGGTTTTAGTGTTTTTACAGTTTTTAATATTTTTTAGTATTTTTAAGTTTTTTAAAATTTTATGGTTTTTAGGGGTTTTAGGGGTTTTGAGGGTTTGTATGTTTTTTATAGTTTTAGGGTTTATTGGGGTTTTAGAATTTTAAGTGTTTTAGTTTTTTTAATTTTTTTGGGGGTTCAAAGGGGTTTTATATTTTTTTAGTGGTTTTTAGATTTTTTATATAGTTTTTAGGGGTGTTTGTGGATTTTTGTGCTTTTTGATTTTTTTGGTTTTTTGGGGTTTAAGTTCTTTTATTTGTTTATTGTTTTCTATGGGGTTTTCAAGTTATTTGTGGTATTTTGTATTTTTAGGGATTTTTTATGATATTTTTTTTATGGTTTTAGGGATATGACGTATTATAGCATTTTTAAGGTTTTCAACGTTTTAATGTTTTTTTGGTTTTGTAGGTTTTTTAAGTGTTTTTAAGGTTTTTAAGGTTTCTTTGGGATTTTATATGTTTTTATGGTTTTTTATGTTTTTAGAGTTTTTAAGGCCATTTTAGAATTTTTTTATTTTATGGTTTTTAGGGATTTTGAGGGGTTTTTTGGGTTTTTGGTGGTTATTAAGATTTTTAGACATTTTTAGTTTTTTATTGTTTTTAAGTGTTTTAAGTCTTTAAGGTCCAATTATGGTTTTTCTGGGTTTTTATTGTTTTCTTCATATTTAGGAATTTTTAGGGATATTTGTGGATTTTTATGTATTTATAGGGTTTATAGGTATTTTGATTGTTTTCAGGGGGTCTATAGTTTTTTAGTTTTTTAGGGTTTTTATGGTTCTTAGAGTTTTTTAATAGTTTTCAGTGTTTAAAGGGTTTTTATAGTTTTTAGTGGATTTTATGGTTTTTATGGGTTGAAGGGTTTTTTATGGTTTTCATGGGTTTTTATGGTTTCTAGTGTTTCTTTTTTTAGGGTTTTTTTCTTTTTTTGGACTTATAGGGGTTTTAAGTGTTTTTAGTTTTTAAGGTTTTCTTAGGGGTTTTTAGAAGATTGAAAGGTTTTAAACTTTTTAATTATTACTAGGGCCATTTTAGTATTTTTATGGTTTTTTGTTTTTTAGATATTTTGAGGGGTTTAGAGGGTTTTTTAGGATTTTATGATTTTTTTGGTTTTTTAGGTTTTAGCATTTTTTTTGGTTTATTATGGTATTTTTAAATTTTTTGGTTTTTTTTAAAAAGGAAGCAGAGAGGCTTGATATTATTAAAAAAAAGTTACCAGAGTCGGAGGGACGAAAATTTACATCAATCACATTTAAAGATATTCATCAACTCACTAGGTATGATGGAGTAGTGTTTTCAGTTCCTTTCGAAGCTTCCTTTGTTAGCTATATAGTCTGCAAGTTGGTTTACATCACGATGGATGTGTTTAATGATATAGTTCACTGAAGCTAGGGAACTCAGGCAGCTATTTCTTTTTGTAGTGAGATTCCAAGAAAGGTGCACTTGTCCCAACCTTACAACTTGAACAATTGTGGTCGAGTCACTCTCAAACCATACAAAGTTCTAGTTTCTTTGCAGAGAAATATACACTTCTATAATTAGACACTGCATTTCAGCATTCAGAGCTGTAGTATGGCCACATGTACCATATTCCCCTTCTAAAAAATCACCATTGTGACATCAATAATCAACTCCATAACCAGCAGGTCTGGGTTTTCCTCACGAGGCACCATCCGTATTGCATTTGATCCAGCCTACAAATCGAGGCAACCAGAAAACCTCAATGGTTCCAAGAGGCTTCGGGTAGTTACCTTGAATTCGGAGGTTACGAATGATAGCAAGGTCCCTAATGAAGTTATTAAAGCACTCATTATAAAGTGTTTTGGCTTGTTGTGCCACAAACAAGATAGCATAGAGAGCAGCTCTGTAGTTGATGATAGGTTCACCATGCAGGCATTTTTAGGGGGTTTCTTAGTTTTTTTGGGGTTTTCTGAGTTTTTAAAGTTTTTAGGGGTTTTATGGTTTTTAGGGTTTTTACCTTTTTTGGTTTTTACTATTTTTTTATTTATTTTTATGTTTTTGAGGTTTTGTTGGGATTTTTAGGGTATTTTTGGTTATTTTCATATTTTTTGATTTTTGGGGTTTTTAGTATTTTTACGTTTTTTACAGTTTTAGGTATTTTGAGGTGTTTTAGTGTTTATAGGTATTTATGGGTTTTATAGTTTTTATGTTTTTAAGAGTTTTAAGTTAATTAAGGTTTTTATGGTTTTCTTAGTGTTTTTTAGTTTTTTATGTTTTATTTTGTTTTTAGAAATTTCAAGTGATTTTTTAGAATTTTTATGGATTTTTAGGGTTTTAGTGATTTTGAGGGATTTTAGGGGTGTTTCTGGTTTTTTGGGTTTTATGGTTTTTTTGGGATTTTAATTATATTTTAGGTTTTTTAATGTTTTCAACATTTTGAGGGATTTAAAGGGGTTTTATAGTTTTTTGTTTTATTTAATTTTTTATTAGGTTTAAAGGTTTTTAGGGTTTTTAGGTGTTTTATGGTTTTTAGGGTTTCTAAAGTTTTTAGGGTTTTATGGGTTTTAATTGTTTTTATGTTTTTATGTTTTTATTTATTTCATTATGTTTTAAGTGTTTTAGGGTTTTTTATATTCTTGGGATTTTAGGGATTTTTAGGGTTTTAATTTTTTTTATTGTCTTTATGGATTTTGATGGTTTTTGGGAGTTTAGTGTTTTTTAGGTTTCTATAGTTTTTTGGGATTGTAGTTTTTTTAATTATTTATTGTTCTATGTTTTTTAGATTTTGTTAATGTTTTTATGTGTTTAAATTTTTATAAAAAATTTAGTAGTATTTTAGGGTTTTTGATTTTAGAAGGTTTCTAGGGTGTTTTATGGTTTTAGGGGTTTTTAGAGTTTTTAGGGTCTATTTAGGAGGTTTTATAGTTTTTTATATATTTTTTTTGTTTTTACGGGTTTTTATTGTTTTTATGTTTTTATGGTTTTCTTAGGGTATTTAGGGTTTTTATAGTTGTTTATATTTTTTAGGATTTTTTAGGGAAATTTTATGATATTTATGGTTTTTAGGGGTTTTAGGGTTATTTGTTTTTTTGGGGGGGGGGGTTTGAAGAATTTTAAGTTTTTCTAGGGTTTATAGAATTTTTTGGTTATTTAGAGGTTTAAGTTTTTTTTTAGGTTTTTATGTTTTCCATTGAAATTTTTTTGGGTTTTTAGTTTTTTTTATTTTTGAGGGATTTGGTAATGTTTTTCTTGTTTTTCTTGTTTTTCTAGTGTTTTTAAGGTCTTTTAGATTTTTTACTGCTTTAGGGTTTAAACGTGTTTTAAGATTTTTTATTGGGTTTTTGTGGTTTTAATGGTGTTTTGGGTTGTTTATGGTTTTTATGGAATTTTATGTTTTTTAAAATTTTGGGAATTTTTGGGTTTATATTTTTTGGTTTTTTTGGGGTTTTATGTGTTTTTAGGTTTTTAAGGTCTTCTTATGAATTTTCAAGGTACTTAGGGTTTTTTACATTTTTATGGATTTTAGGGATTTTTTACATTTTTTATGGTTTTTAGGGGTTTTAAGGATTTAGAAGGATTTTATGGTTTTTTGTATTCTTAGGGTTTTTTTATGTTTATTTTGGGGTTTTAAGGGGTTTATTAAGTTTCTAGGAATTTTATTATTTTTTAGAGTTTTTTAACTACTTTAGAATTTTAAATCATTTGTAGAATTTTTTGGGGTTTTTTAAAATTTTTATGGGTTTTAGGGGTTTTAAAGGTTTTTGGTGGTTATACTATTTTTTGGGGTTTAGGAATTTTATGGAATTTTATAGGTTCTTAGGGTTTTCATGGGATTTTATGTTTTTATGGGTTTCAATAGTTTTTAGGGTTTAAAGCTTTCCTAAGAGTTTATCAATGTTTTTATTTTTTTATGTTCTTAGGGTTTTTAGGTCTTTATTGATTTTTATGGATTTTAGGGTTTTTAGGGATTTCAGGGGGGTTAAGTTTATAGTGTTTTTTAGGGGTTTTTTGTTTTTATGGTTTTAATGTTTTCTTACATTTTTTCAGTATTTTTAAGATGTTTTTATTTTTTTTAAGGATATTGAGGGGTTTTATGGTTTTTATGGGTTTTTAGGGTTTTTTATGGATTTTATGGTTTTTTTAGAATTTTGTAGAATTTTTAGGGTTTATATGGTTTTCTGGATTTTAGGCGTTTTCTTTGAGTTTTTACGGTTTTTATGG
Organism: Viscum album; assembly: GCA_963277665.1. NCBI lineage: Eukaryota > Viridiplantae > Streptophyta > Magnoliopsida > Santalales > Viscaceae > Viscum > Viscum album. The sequence goes on along the minus strand of OY728157.1, from coordinate 1,634,182,262 downwards.
TTTTAGAGTTTTTTTGTTTTTAATTGTTTAATGATGTTTTAAGGTTTTTATTGGTTTTTATTATTTCTATGGGTTTTAATATTTTTTTATGGTTTTAGCGGTTTTTATTATTTTTAGGGTTTTTTCTTTTTTGGTGTTTATTGTTTTTAGGGTTCTTTTTGTTTTTTTTTTTGTTTTAGGGGTTTCAAGTGCTTTTAGGCTGTTTAGGTTTTTGTAGGGTTTTTTTTGCAGATTTTAGGGGTATTTATGTTTTTAAGGTTGTTGATTTTTTTAGGGTTTTTAGGGGTTTTTAGTATTTTTATGTGTTTTACATATTTTAAGGGGTTTGGGGGTTTTTTAGGGTTTTTATGATTTTTAGTTTTTTTAGGATTTTTGGAGTTTTATTTTATTTTTATGTTCTCTAATGGGTTTTCTGGGTTTTAAGGGGTTTTATGTATTTAGGTATTTTTAGGGATTCATCAGAATTTTCTGGGTTTTTATGGGTTTGGTGGATTTTTATGGTTCATTATAGTTAATAGGGTTTTTAGTGTTTTAGGTGTTTTAGTTTTTAGTGTTTATAATGTTTTTAGGCATTTGAAGGGTTTTTAGAGTTTTTAGTAGGTTTTTTTGTATTTTTTGGGTTTTTAATGTTTTTTTCATTTTTATGGTCTTTAGGGGGTTTTAGGGTTTATTTGGATATTTTTTGGGGTTTTAAAGTTTTTTAATGTGTTTAGAGTTTTTAGGAATTCAAAGTGTTTTTAGGTTTTTATAGTTTTCATAGGTTTTTTTTGTGTTTTAAGGGGGGGTTATGTTTTTTGTGTTAATTATTTCTTTAATTTTTTTATGGCCTTTTGGGTTTTTATGGATTTTGAGGGTTTTGGGGTTTTAGCATTTTAGGGTTTTTAGCATTTTTGGGGGTTTTGGGGTTTTATGTGTTTTTTGATTTTAATGGTTTTATTAGGATTTTTTAGTTTTTTAGGGTTTTTAGGTTATTTGGGATTTAATCGAATTTTAGTATTTTTGTGTTTTTTAGCGTTTTTTGGGATTTTGTGATTTTTTAAAGTTTTATGGTTTTTATGCTTTTTGGAGTTTTTAGGAGTTTTTTGAGTTTTTTAGGGATTTTATGGGTTTTAGTATTTTTAACATTTAGTGGTTTAAATGGTTTTTATAGGTTTTGTGGTTTTTAGTTGTTTTAGGTTTTTTAGTGGTTTTTAGAGATTTTAGTGGTTTTAATTGTTTTTAGGATTTAAAGGTTTTTTGGGGTTTTAGGGGTTTTTACATTTTAAAGGATTGTTTTGTACTTTTCTAGGATTTTTAAAGTTTTTAATGGGTTTTATGGATTTTGATGGTTTTAGGGTTTTTATGGTTTTTAGGCTTTTTGGTTTTTTTGGGTTTTTAGGGGTTTTTTGATATTTTTTGGGATTTTATGTTCTTTAAGTGTTTTTAACATTTCTAATGATTTAAAGGGTTATAAGTGTTTCTAGTGGTTTGTAGTGGGTTCTAGTGTTTTTTAAGGTTTTTAGTGCATTTTTTATGGGTTTTAGAGATTTTAAGGTTCTTTTAGGGTTCTTAGGGTTTTTATCATTTATTGTTTTTATTAGCATTTTAAGTGTATTTATGTTATTAAGGTTTTTTAGGTTTTCTCAGGGTTTTTAGTATTTTTTTTGTTTTTGGTATTTTTTGGGATTTTTTGGGATTTTTTTATGGTTTTTATGGTTTTTAGGGTTTCTAAGGGTTTTTTGGGTTTTTGGATTATAATTTTTCGTAGTGTTTTAAACATTTTTTAGGTTTTTTAGGGTTTAAGTGATTTTATGTTTTTAAGGTTTTATTATTATTTTTCAGGGTTTTTACAATTTTTTATATTTTTTTGGGGTTTTCAGGTTTTTTAGAATTTTTATTGTTTTTTCGGGATTTTAGATATTTGGAAGGATTTTTCGGGTTTTTAGGGTTCTTATGGGTTTTAGGGGGTTCAGTTTTTTAGGGTTTTAAGGGATTATAGAATTTTTGAACGCTTTAGGGTTAAATGGTTTTTTATATTTTTAAGTGGTTTGGGGGGTTTTATGGGTTTTTTAGAGTTTAAAGATTTTTATTTTTTTATAGTTTTATTTTTTAGAGATTTTAGCAGTCTTAGGATTTTTAGCATATTTTAGGTTTTTACGGTTTAAAATGTTTTCATGTTTTTATGATTTTCTTCATATTTTATAGGGATTTTTTATTTTTTAAATTTTTTCATATTTTTTAATTTTTTTATAGTTTTTTTTGTGTTTTAGGGTTTTTTTGAGTTTTTAGAGGTTTTAAGATTTTTTTAGAGTCTTTAACATTTTTAGTGGTTTAATGTGATTTTAGAGTTTTTAGTGGGGTTTTTATATTTTTATGCCTTTTAGGTATTTCAAAAGTTATTAGGGGTTTTTATGGTTATATGGGTTTTCAGTGGTTTTATGGTTTTTAGTGTTTTTAGTGTTTTTTATGTTTTATGGGGGGTTTAAGTGTTTTTATGGTTTAGGGTTTTCTTAGGGGTTTTCTAGGGTTTTATGGTTTTTTATGTTTTTAGTTAATTTTAGATATTTATTAGGATTTTTATTGTTTTTAGGGATTTTAGGGTTTTTGAGGAATTTAAGGGTTTTTTAAGGGATTTTAGGTTTTTAGGGGTTTTAACATTTTTAGGTTTTCTAGTGGTTTTAAGTGTTTTAAGTTTTTTTCTATTTTCTTATGTTTTTTCAGGGTTTTATGGTTTTTTACATTTTTAGGGATCTTTTTGGGATTTTATGGGATATACATGGTTTTTTGGGATTTTAGTGATTTTGAGTGTTTTTAGGGTTTTGAGTTTTTTGGGGTTTTTTTTGAATTATTTCATGTTTTAATTTTTTTAGGTTTTTTAATGTTTTTAGGGAAAAGAAGGCGCGTGCCAAGCAGAAAGCTTGGCACCTCAATTAATAAAAAGAAAAGGTACCAAACATTACAGGGGGGCTTGTACATTCGTGTGCGGGTAGCACCCATCATGTCAGCGGCTACATGAGACGTGCAAAAGGAAGGAGCAATGAATGACCACCGTGAGCAGCATTCTTCGATAGCCATCTTGGAGAGAGCATCATCCACCATATTGACTTCCCTGTATGCATGAGAAATCCTGAAGGTCAAGTTCTTGGATAGGCTAAGGCATTCAATCCACTGGGGAAGAAGCCGCCATGGAACCTTCCTTGAGTTTTGGCGAAGCGCCTCCACTGCATGCATTGAGTCTGATTCGATCCATAGATGCAACCAACCAAATTGAATTGCAAAACGAACAGCCTTGATAATAGCCCAATGCTCTGCCTCATAAGCACATCCATTCCCAATGTAGTGATAGAAAATACCCTTGACAAATCCTCGACAAGTACGGAAGACCCCACCACAACCTGAAGGGCCTGGTGAGCCTGCCGCCGCACCATCAACATTAATTTTGATCCATGACGGGATTGGTGGAATCCATCTAATGTACTTCATCAACATTGGTTTTTTTCACCTGCTAGGGACACCAAGGGTGCGGAGTGTAACAAGATCATTGAAGCAGTTGTTCATTGTACCTGATTGGAGACTCCCAGCCAGCCGAACAGCACTATGCATGGAAATAATACCCTCATGCATGGAGCATGATTTGTTCCAAAACATAGAATAATTTCTTGCAGCCCATAGGAAAGAGACAATGGCTGCCGAAGCTGCAAGAAGGAGGTTGTGAAGCTTCTCACTACAGCTAAAATCATTGATAAAAAGCATCCATTGAGAAAAGGTTCCAGGAGGCAAGCGGAGACCAAAAACATCCTGCATGTAGCTCCATAATCTGTGTTCAAGGTTGCAATCAATAAAGAGGTGTTGTATGCTTCCAGCACCTCGCAAACAGATGCTACAGACCGAGGCAATCTGCAACCCAGTTTTTTGAAGCTGACCATGCATAGGTAACCTGCACCTCCAAATTTTCCAAAGAAGAAGAAAGTGTCTAGGGGGAATGAAATGACACTTGTATTTCAGAAGCCATGAGGGGGGGTCAGAACCTTGCCGAAATTCATGCTCGTAGAAACCTCTTGCAGTGAGCTGGCCAATCAGAACTGGCTTCCATATGAGAGTGTCTGAATCAACGTAGTTGTAACAGCGGATCTAGGAGATGATGTGTGATGGCAGAATTTCATCTAGCTCCATCAGCCTGGCGTTGAGCTCACTGATAGTCATGTGTTGCAGACCTTGTGGAACTTGCATAAGTTCATGCAGAGGACAATCAAGCCAAGGGGTGAGCCAGCAGTTCAGATTGGATTGTCTTGAAACAGTCCAAATAGATTGCGAGATAATATTCTGAAATGAGGATTTAATTGTGGTCCATACCGAGGAGAGCATATACCCAGTGTAGCCATTACACAAGTGGCCAGTGAATCGTTCTTTAAGAAAATCTAGCTCACCTTCCTTGTGCACGAAGAGATTCCAGGTGAAATTAGCCAACAATGCCTCATTGAAAGCCCTGAGATCTTTAATTCCAAGACCACCCATGCTAATGGGTTTGATGCAGTCTTTCCATGCAACAGTTACCAATTTCTTTTCACTGATGCATCCTGTCCATGGAAAGTTTCGAATCTTGGCTTGAAGGGATTTGATCAGACTTACCGGCCATCTATATAAAGAGAAGGCATGAACATACTTTGATGTGATAACGGAATTGATAAGGCAAACTATGCCTGCTTGAGACAGAGACTTTCCCTTCCATTTAGCTAGCTGCTGGGTGATATCAACAGAAATGCTTTCCAAGTGGTAGTGCTTTGCCCTCCCCCAGAAGAGGGGAACCCCAAGGTAATTAAAAGGCAGAGATCCTTTTTTAACTCCAAGACATCTAATGATTCTGTTTTGCCTCACTGAGGAGCACCCTTTCCCAAAAACAATAGAAGATTTACACCAATTGATTGCCTACCCGGCAACATCTTCATAGTGATTAAATATTTTCCGGATAGCTGAGATAGTTTGCATATTAGCCTGCCCAAATAGATGGATATCATCAGCATAAAAAAGGAGTGAGGGTACATAGGAGTCCTTGCTGGCTTTGAAAGGGCAATATAATCCATCCATCATTGCATGTGTAACAATATGACTCTGGTAATCTTCTGCAAGTGCAAAGAGAATTCCAGAGAGAGGGTCTCCCTGTCTGACCCCTCGTGAACACTGAAAGAAACCTTTTGGCGCCCCATTAATCAGAACAGAAATTCTATCACTCTACAAAATAGAAGAGATCATGCTGATAAATTTGGATGAGAAACCATACATACCCAACACCCTGAACAGAAAATGCCACTTAATGGTATCAAAAGCTTTGGATATATCCAGTTTAAGAGCAAAGGTCCCATATTTGACTTTCTTTCTCATGATATTCACTCCTTCAGAGGCCATATATAAACAACTTTGAATGTTTCGCCCAGGAACAAAGCCAAATTGATTAGGGGTGATAATGGAACCAACAAACTTCCCCAACCTGGTGATGATGATTTTGCTAATAATCTTTGGAATGGTGTTTCCAATGGAAATGGGACGAAAGTCACCGATGTCAATAGAAACTTCTTTTTTGGGAAGCAGAGCAATGAAGTTGGAGTTGGCTCCAAATGGCAATGATCCTGAGATGAAGAACTCCCTGACTGCATTGGTAATTTCTGCATGAAAGATATCCCAATAAAATATGAAGAATTTGTTAGTGAATCCATCCGGTCCTGGGGCACTTTCAGAATTGAGAGAGAAGAGACAAGATTTGACTTCATCTTCAAGAGGAGGAGAGGTCAGATCATTGTTCTGTGATTCATTCACACACTGCTCAATACAGTCGGCAACCAAGGCCGAGGGAGGGGTACCATAATCAATTTAAAGATCTTTAAAATGGTCAACAACAGCATCAGAGAGCTCTTTCTCCTCAACCAAGGTTGCCCCATTGATTCGGATATGATTAGGTCCTTTATAGACCCTTTTCTCTCGTTGTAAGCGATGAAAGAACTTTGAGTTTCTGTCACCATCCTTGAGCCATCGAGCACTGAATTGGTGCTTTTCCAGATTCTCTTTGAGAGCAAGAATATCATCAAGCTTTTTGTGAAATGAAAGTTCCTCATGAGTAGGAACAGCCCCCTGCTGATTGTTTTCTTGAAAAAAATCTAGCTGAAATTGCGCATCCTTGATCTCCTCATCAATTCTGGAGAAAGAGAGCTTACTCCAAGCTTTAAGAAGGCTTTTGATTCTCCTAAGCTTAGAGGCAACCACAAAGTAAGGAGAGCCATGGAAAGTGGAGTTCCATCCATCAAGAACAACTTCCCTGCATCCTAGGATTGAGAGCCAGGCATTATTGAATTTGAAGGGTAATGGAGAAAGTCTCCTAATATCCTCCCAAATGGAGACAACAATGGGATTATGATCAGAGTTAAATTTAGGGAGAGTAAACCCTGAGATGTCCAATGGAGCAGCAGCATCATTTACGTGGATGAAGCACCTATCAATTTTGCTGGCTTGCCTCTCATTTACAGTGAACCTTCCCCAGGTAAATTTGGAGCCTGCCGTAGGAACTTCAATGAGATTACATTGATCCACACAGTACTGAAAATCTTGAGTAGCAGAGCGGAGAAAATAAGAGCCAGTTTTTTCATCAGGACTCAAAACAGCATTGAAGTCACCAGTGATGACCCAATTGTGATTCATATTCTCACTGAGGGTAGCTAAATCTGCCCAGAGTTCTCTTCTTCTGATGTAAGAGCAAGAGGCATAGACAAAAGAGAAGGTGAGGGGAATGTCCTGCATCCGGATGTGAACTGAAATAACCTGGTGACAAATCTCAAAAGACTCAAGCATCAAGTCATTGTGTCGAAGCACCCATAGTGATTCAGTATTACCAGCACCTCTATTATGAGAAATAAATGAGTACCCGAGTGATGCCCAGTTGAAGCCCTTCCAGTGATCAAAGCTAATAAGAGGCTCAGAAATGGCCAAAAGATAGGGTTTGTTGACAACAATGAAATGTCGAAGGTCTACTGAAGTGGGAGAGTTCCCAATCCCCTAACAATTCCAAAAAAGCAGCTTCATTGATTGGAGTTTGAGTCGCCTCTTTGGCGAGGTAGGCCTTTTGTATTCTTGGAAGGGGCACCTTTACTTTTCCCTCCCTCCTTTGGAGGTCTGCCAGGAGGTTTATTAATGACTTGCTTAATGTTTGGCAACTCATGAGTAGAAGCCATAGGAGCATTCTCAAGGATAACAGCTGCATCTAGGCTGTCATCAACTTGATCAGCCCAGAATTTCCCAGATAGGGGAGAGAAAGAATTAGTAACACAGATCTCGTCATTATGAGGAATTCCAGTGAGTTTGGCCTTACTGGAAATACCTGAAGGAACAGGAGAAAAGACCTCAGCCGTATCAGCAAGATCAGCTGCATCCGACGGAGCAGCTGCATCATGTACTCTGCAGGGTGAGAGAATTCCAGGAGCAGAAGAATCTGATAATGCACCAATCCTCGGAGGGGCCCCAAACGGAGGAGCACCATCCGTAATCTTAAATTGCTCAGCAAAAGCATCTGCTATATGCACATCATGCACGCTGCTGACTGAAGGAGTGAGTTGGGGAGACTGAGCAGGTGCACCATATGCACTGCTGAAATCAGAGTTAGCCACAGTAAAGGGAGCACCTATAGTCACAACCTGCTCAACTGGAGCCACTGCTTTGCAAGAGGTGAGAGACAAGATAACTCTATCATGGACACTGGAAGCAACTATTTGGTCAGCATGAGCCACTGCTATGCAGGAATCAGGAGGCTGATAAGGTACAACATGGACACTGCTGGAAGATGCAAGACCAGGTGCAACAGGCTAGGCAAGTGAATCTTGCACAATAGGAAGCACAACAGAGGCTCCAGGAGAGGTAGAAACTGCATGAGCAGTATTCCCAGCAATGGGAGCATTAGAATCCCCGACCAGAGTCGAGGAAATGGGATCACAAACCCTCTCAGGAACAACAGATTGGTCTGGGACCCCACTTGATCCTGCATTGTTGCTTCCAACTTGTAGGGGGGAGTATCAGAAGTCACTGCATCCTTCCGGGTTTCATTTTTGTTCAAAGCTTTACATGACCCATCCTCATTCCCTAGCACCTTACAAATGCTACAAATCTTCAATCTCCTGCATTCATCGATAGTGTGGCCAAGAAAGAGACAATTGCTGCAGAACTTGGGTCTTCTTTCATACTGTATTTCCAGCACGATGCTGTCATCCAGAGTGTTCAACACCACTTCTTCAACCAAATTATTGGCCATGTCAACTTCAACAAGAACTCTAGCATAGTGACCAAATCTTGGATTATCAGTTTCCCTATCAAGCCGAATAGGAAAACCAACCGAGGAGGCAATGTCCCACAAGATTCGAGGGTTCCAATAAAGCCAATTCAATTTGCAAATACGAATCCAGACCTGGGAAAAAGTATTTTTGACACTTGTCGGATCGAAATTACGGTCCCAGTCCGGAATCCGCAGCAGGCCAGGCTTAAGCGCAAGTGATCCAAAACTCCAAGCCCGTCTTTTGTGCTCATCAGAGGGAAAAATGATGTGATAAAAGCCACGGCCCATGGCTGTCATTTTCCAGTCCGAAAAACCCCAGAGATCTGCAACCCTCTTGACAAGCTCAGCAAATCTCCATAATTCCCCACCCATAGGCATGACCACCCGAGAAATGATCGAAAATTTGCAGAGGTTAATTCTTTCTTCAACTGCTTCCCGATTGGAAGAAACATGATCTCTTTTCCCTTTCTTGATAACACACCCTGGGGAGGGGATGCCGAAATCAGAGAAAGACGAGGAGGTCGCAGACTTAATGACCTCAGAAAAGTTCTTCTTCGGCGCATCCAGAGGTGAAGCCAAAGATTGACCAGGTTTTGCAACACGAGGGTTACAAAGCTGAAAGAGTACATTGTTCCCAATGGGCTCAGAATCAGGGCTCTTCGCTATATCAGCTACCTCCCGATTCAGAAGAGACGGAAGAAGCCATGGATCCACAGAATCGCCCGAGCCCCCTGCTGGCTTAGCCATCTCCTCTAATGTTTTTAGGGGTTTAAAGGGTGTTTAGGGTATTTAGTGGTTTTAGGGTTTTTATGGATTTTTATATTTTTTTAATGTTTGTAGGGTTTTTATGGTTTTTATGGGTTTATGGTTTTTTGAGTATTTTTAGTTTTTTAGTTATTTTTAGGTTTTAGGGGTTTTAAGTGTTTTTATATTTTTATGATTTTCTTATTACGTTTTAGGTTTTTTATATTTTTTACATTTTTTGGGATTTTTATGATTTTTTAGGGTTTTTGTATTTTTTTTTATTGGTTTATGGTTTCTGAGGGTTTTATGGTTATTAAGGATTTAGTGTTTTTATTTATTTTATAAATTTTTAGGTTTTTGGGATGTTTAAGTGCTTTTAGGGTTTAAAGGTTTTCCTTGGTGTTTTTAGGACTTTTATGGTTTTTTAGGTTTTTATGGTTTTTTAGGGATTTTTTTTTAAAAAATGTCTTTTATGGTTTTTACGAATTTTGAGAAGTTTTTTGGGTTTTCACGGTTTTTCTAGGTTTTTCGACGTTTTGTTTTTGAGTTTTTAATATTTTAAAGGGTTTTACAAGTATTTAACATTTCTAGTGGATTAAAGGGTTTTTATATTTTTAGGGGTTTTTTATGGTTTTAGAATTTTTTTAGTTTTTTGTGGATTTTATGGTTTTGTGGGTTTTTAGGGGTTTTTAGGATTTTTACCGTTATTTTTGGTTTTTCGGGGTTTTAAGTGTTTTTTGGTTTTTTAGGTTTTTAGTTTTTTAGGTATTTTTCAGGGTTTTAGGGTTTTAAGAGTTTTTGAATTTTTTGAGATTTTTTGGTTTTTACAGGTTTTTTAGTTTTTTCTATCTTTTAATGTATTTTTCATTTTTTGAAAATTTTTAGGGGATTAAAGGGTTTTAGATTTTTTAGTGGGTTTTAAGGTTTTTATGTATCTTTAGGGTTTTAAAATGAATTTAAGGGATTTTATGGTTTTTAGGGCATCTTATGGTTTTCATGGTCTTATTAGGGTTTTAAGGGTTTCTAGTATGTTTTGGTTCTTTAAAAGATTTAAGTGTTTTTAGGATTTTATGGTTCTCTTAGGGGTTTCCAATGTTTTTAAGGTATTTTATATTTTATGATTTTTTAGGATTTTCTTAGGATTATTATGTTTTTTTATTCTTTATGTATTTCTAGAGTTTTTAGGGTTTTTTGGATTTTATGGTTTTGTAGGGTTTTTATAATTTATAGATTTTTAGGGGTTTAATTTTTTTATCCTTTTAAGGATTAATAAGAATTTAAAAAAAAATTCTTACCTTTTAAGGTATTTCTAGAAAAAAATTCGATTTTTTTGGTTCTTGGGGTTTTTTGGGATTTTTAGGGGTTTTGGGGTCTTAGGGTTTTTATTGATTTTGATAACTTTTAATGGTTTTATGTGTTTTTATTTTTTTAGGATTTTTAGGGTTTCATGGATTTTTTGAATTTTTTTATATTTTTAGGAATTTAAAGTGTTTTTAAGTTTCTATGGTTTTTAGGGTTTTTATGTGTTTCTAGGGGTTTTTAGGGTTTTATGTATTTTTTAGGATTCGTATGGAGTTTTAGGGTTTTAAATTTTTTTAGGGTTTTTAGGGAATTTAGTTTTTTTATAGATTTTAGTGTTTTAGGTTTTTTGTATTTTCAGATTTTTTTAGGTTTTTAAGGTTTTATTATGGTTTTTATGGTTTTCTCGGGTTTTTATGTTTTTTGGGATTTTTAGGGTCTTAATAATTTTTATAGTTTTTAGGGTGTTAGGTATTTTGAGGGTTTTTAGGGTTTTTATTTCTTTTTTCTATGTTTTTAGGGTTTCTAATATTTTTTATAGTTTTTAATGTTTTATAGAATTTAAGGGTTTTTTGAATTTCATAGTGGTTTTACAGGTTTTAGGGTTTTTAATGGTTTTTATGGATGTTTATTTTTTTTTATGGGTTTTTATGGTTTTTAGGGTCTTTTGGGGGACTTTTCCTGTTTTTAAATTTTTTGGTTTTTAAGGGACTAATGTTTCTTTAGAGTTTTTACTATTTTTTAGATTTTTAGTGGGTTCAACTATTTTTGGGTTTTTTAAGTTTTATTACATTATTTCAGGGTTCTTCGTGTTTTTTAAGATTTTTGGGATTTCTTAGGATTTATGTTTTTTAGTATTTTTAGTGATTTTGGGGAGTTTTATAGGGTTTTTTGTTTTTTAATTATTTTTTTTGTGTTTTAGCGGGTTTTTAGTGTTTTAGGGTTTTTTTAGAGTTTATCAACATTTTTAGAGGTCTTAAGGGTTTATTGAATTTTTAATGGTTTTTATGGGTTTTATGGTTTTTATAGGTTTTAGGGGGGTTTAGTGGCTTTTAAGGGTTTTATGGTATTTTTTAACGGTTTTAGGATTTTTTAACATTTTTATTATTTTATTAGTTTTTAATTTTTTTGGTCAGTAAGGTTTTCTTAAGGATTTTTGTTGTTTTTAAGGTTTTATAATATTTTAGGTATTTTTATGGATTTTTAAGGATTTTTATGTGTTTTATGGTTTTTAGGGATTTTTTGGGATTTTAGGATTTTTATGGATTTTAGGCTTTTTAGGTAATTTTATTGGCTTTTTTTTATTTTTAAGGTTTTTGAAATTTTTCTAGCATTTTTAGGGGTTTAAATGGTTTCTGAAGTGTTAAGTGGTTTTAGGGTATTTATGGGGTTTTAGGGTTTTTAAGGTTTTGGGGGTTTTTTAGTTTTTTAGGGATTTAGGGTCTTTTAGGGTTTTTATGGTTTTTAGTGTTTTTGTGTTTTTTGGGGGTTTTGAGTGTTTTTAGGATTTTTGATATTTTCATAGGTTTTTTCATGGTTTATATGTTTTGTTTACATTTTTAATGATTTTTAATAGTTCTTTAATGTTTTTTGGGGTTTAAAGGGTTTTCTGATTTTTAGTGGATTTAATGGGTTTTTGGGGTTTTTGGTTTTTTAATTTTTTTAGAGGTTTTTATTATTTTTAGAGTTTTTATGGTCTTTTAGGTGTTTTAACATTTTTAATGTATTTTAGTGGTTTTAAGTGTTTTTCGTTTTTAAGATTATATTAGGGGTTTTCAAGGATTTTAGGGTTTTTTATGTTTTACTTTTTCTATGAATTTATTATTTTTATTCATTCTTAGGGGTTTTGGAGATTTTTTTGGTTTTTAATGTTTTATGATTTTTGGGGGCTTTCAGGGTTTTGTGTTTTTTTAATTTTTAAGGCTATTGGATTATTTTATCTTTTTTAGACTTTTAATGGATTTTTAGATTATTTAGTATTTTTTAATGGGTTTTAAAAGGTTTGGGGTTTTTTATAGTTTTTTTGGGTTTTTTGGGTTTTTGGGTTTTTTTTTTGGTTTTTGGGACTTTTAGTGTTTTTATGGTTTTTAGTGTTTTTTATGTTTTTAAGAAGTAAATGTTTTCTTTATGTTTTTAAAGTTTTCATAGGGGTTTTTTAAAATTTTTTGGATTTTGCATGTTTTTATTTATTTTTAGGGATTTTTAGGATTTTTAGGGTTTTTGATGGTTTTTAGGGTTTTATTTGCAGTTTGAGGGATTCTTGGGTTTTTTAGGGTTTTCAAGGTTTTTAGGGGTTTCTTGGTTTTTAGGTTTTTTATTGGTTTTATTTTTTTAGGTTTTTAGGGTTTTATTAGGGCTTTTCAAGGGATTTTATGTTTTTAGTGATTTTAGGTATTTTCAACTTTTCTTATGGTTTTTTCGAGTCCTTAAAATTTTTGAGGGCTTTCAGGGGCTTTTAGGGGTTTTATGTTGTATTTGTGTTTTTAGGGGTTTAAATTTTTTTCATGTTTTTAAACATTTTTAGGGGTTTAAAGATTTTTTTTGAATTTTTTGTCTTCTTTTAGGTTTTTAATGATTTTTAGGGGATTTCATATTTTTATATTTTTTATGATTTTGAAGTGTTTATTGGATTTTACAGTTTTCCTTTTTTTATGGTTTTTCTGTTTTTTATGTTTTTATAACTTTTTTGTGATTTTTTTCTTTTTTTTATGTTTTTAAGAGTTTTAGAGATTTTGAGGGTGTTAAGGATTTTTATGGTTTTATGGTTTTTATTTTTTTAGGATTTTTTGATGTTTTTATGAGTTTAATGGTTTTTATAATTTTTTATGTTTTTAGGGTTTTAAAGGGTTTTTAGATTTTTATTGTTTTTTAGGGATTTGTGGGTGTTTAGTGTATTTTAATGTTAATTATGGGGAATTGTTTTTTTAGGTGTTTTTAGTTTTTTTAAGGTCTTTTAGGGTTTGTTATGGTTTTAGAGTTTTTATATTTTTAAGTGTTTCATGTGTTTTTCTGATTTTACATATTTCTTACGGTTTTTTACGGTTTTATGGTTTTTTACATTTTATGGATTTTTATCATTTTTTAGGATTTTTATGTTTTTTATGTTTTTTGGATTTTTTAGGGTTTTGTGATATCTAATGATTTTAAAAAATTTTATGGTTTTATGGGTTTAAAGTTTCTTTAGGTTTTTATGTTTTTCTTATGGTTTTTAGGGCTTTTACTATTTTTTAAGAATTTAGAAAATTCTAAGGATTTTTTAGGGTTTTTAAGGTTTTTAAGTATTTTTGGGAAATTTAAAATTTTAATGTGTTTTTAAGGTTTTTTTATAATTTTTTGACACTTTTAGTGGTTTAAAGGGTTCTTAGGGTTTTTATTGGGTTTATAGGCTTTTATTGGGTTTTAAGGGTTTTTTTGGTTTTTAGATATTTTTATGGTTTTTAGGATGTTTAGGATTTTTAGGGGTTTTACCGTTATTTAAATTTTTAGGGGATTTATGTGCTTCTTGGATTTTTATGTTTTTTAAAAGGTTTTCATGTTTTAGGGTTTTTTATGTTAGTAGGTAATTTTTGGATTTTTTATGATTTTTTTTGTATTTTAGCGTTTTTAGGGATTTTGATGGTTTTTAGTGTTTCTAAGGTTTTTGACTGGTTTCATGGTTTTTTGGGTTTTTTTAGGTTTAATTGAATTGTTAAATGATTTTGGGTTTTTATATTTTTTTAATTTTTTTAGGGGTTTAAATTCTGTTTTTATTTTTTAGTGTTTTTTAGGATTTTTATGGGTTTTAGGGTTTTAATGGTTTTTAAAGAGTTTTTATGGTTTTTAGGGATATTTAGTGTTTTTTATTTTTGTAGGGGTTTAAGTGTTTGTATCATTTTAAGATTTTATAAGGGTTTTAGGGTCTTTCTACATTTTTTTGGGAATTACTGAATTTTATAGGATATATATGATTTTATGGGTTTTCGGGTTTTCTGGAATTTTGTGTGTTTTTTGGGTTTTTTAGATTTTCTGAGTTTTAAGGGGTTTTAGGGGTTCGATGGTATTTTATATTTTTATGTTTTTTAAGTGTTTTTAGGATTTTAGGGTTTTCCTATTTTTTGGTAATTTAATTATTTTATGTATTTTTAGGGATTTTTTTAGGATTTTTATGGGTTTTAGGGTTTTTAGAGATTTTGAGGTTTTTTGGGATTTTGATGGTTTTAGGTTTTTTGGGTTTTGTGGTTTTTTTGATTTTTTTTTGGGTTTTTCAGTTTTTAAGGGGTTTTATAGTTTTTTAGAATTCTCTAAAAATTTAGGGATTTAAAGAGTATTTAGAGTTTTTAGATGTATTTATGATTTTTATGGGGTTTTAAGGGTTTTATCGTTTTTAAAGATTTTATGGATTTTATGGTTTTCTAGGGTTTTTAGATTTTTTATGTTTTTAAGGGGTTTTGTATATGTTTAGGCAGTTAATGTTTTATTAGGGGTTTTAGGGTTTTTATGGTTTTTTATATTTTTAGGTATTTGTTGAGTTTTTTATGGGTATTTAGGGTTTTTATGTGTCTTGAGTGTTTTAGGAGTTTTTAGGCTCTTTGGGGTATTTTAGTTTTTCAAAAAAATTAGGTTTTTTGGGGTTTTAAGTGTATTTATATTTTTAAGGTTTTCTTAGTGGTTTTCATGTTTTTAGGATTTTTTTTATTTTTTTATGGTTTTTATAGATTTTTTTTGTATTTTTTAATTTTTAGGGATTCAGGATTTTTTAGGGTTTTTAGAGTTTTTATGGTTTTTTGGTTTTTTGGGGATTTAGGGTTTTTTCAGTTTTTTGGGGATTTAAGGTTTTTGGATTTTTTGGTCGTTTTAAGGAGTTTTAAGTGTTTTTAGATATTTTATTTGTTTTTAGGATTTTTATTTCTTTTTAGGGTTTGATAACGTTTGTAGGGGATTTATGGTTTTTAGTGGATTTTTTGGTTTTTTGGGTATTTTTAGGCGTTTTAATATTTTTATCATTTTTTAGGGGTTTCGGGGTTTCAATTATTTTTTTTTAAAGTTTTCTTAAATTTTTTAAGGGGTTTTAGGATTTTTTATGTTTTTAGGGATTTTTAGAATTTTTATTGTTTTTAAGGTGTTTAGATATTTTTAGGGTTTTCAAATTTTTTAGATATTTAAGGAATTTATAATTTTTTATGTTTTATAGGGGTTTAAAGTGTTTTTAGGGTTTTTAGGTATTATTATGTGTTTTTAGAGTTTTATGGTTTTTTAGGCATATTCAGGGATTTTTTATAACTTTTAAGTATTTTGAGGGGTTTTAGTGAATTTTAAGACTTTTAGGACATGCATTTTTTGGGGTTTTTTTGGTTTCTTTGGTTTTTTAGGGTTTTAATGGGTTTTTATTTTTTTTAATGATTTTAGGTGTTTAAAGGGTTTTTAGAGGATTTTCATTTTTAGGGTTTTTATTATTGTATGGTTTTTACATATTTTTAGGGGTTTTTTGGTTTTGGCGGTTAAATGGGTTTTTAGGGTGTTTAAACATTTTTTAAGGTTTTTAGGGGTTTTAATTGTTTTTAGGTATTTATGGTTTTAATTGTTTTTAGGTATTTATGGTTTTTTGGTTTTTAGGGTTATTAGTGGTTTCTGCGTTTTTAGGGATTTTTGTGCAAGATTAATATAATTATCGTGTTTTAGGGTTTGAGGTATTTCGAGGGACTTATGTGTTTTTTAGGTTTCACGGTATTTTTGGGTTTTTATGGTTTTTGAGTTTTTTATGGTTTTGAAGTTTTTTAGAGTTTTTAAGACATATTTAGGGGTTTAAGGGGTTTTTATAGTTTTTAGTGATTTTTAGAGGTTTTATGGTTTTTAGATATATTCAAGGATTTTAGGGGTATTTATTTGTTTTAGAATATTTTACTGTTTTCGGGACTTTTGGGGGGTTTTAGGGTTTTTAGCATTTTTTAGGTTTTTAGGGTTTTAACTTATTTTAGGTTTTTATGGTTTTTTATAACATTTCAGTATTTTTATGTATTTTTATGTATTTTTATGTATTTTTATGTATTTTTATGTATTTTTATGTTTTTTGGTATTTTTTGGCCATTTCTATGATTTCTATGATTTTTATGTTTTTAGTGTTTTATGGGTTTTATGGTTTTTAGGTGTTTTATGGTTTATAAGGTTTTATGGATTTTTAGGGTCTTGTTGTTTTTTATGTTTTTAGGGGTTTAAAGTGTTTTTAGGTTTTTATATTTTCCTTGTGAATATTCCTTGTTTCTTGGGTTGTTTTTACAATTTTAGAGTTTTTTCATTAATATGGATTTTTATTGTTTTTTAGGAATTTTATGGTTTTGGGGGTTTTTAGGGATTTTGTGGGTTTTAATATTTTATTGTGTTTTAGGGGTTTTTAGGGTTTTATCATTTTTTATGTTTTTATGGGTTTCAAGTATCTTTATTTTTTAAATACTTTCATAGGGTTTTCAAATTTTTTACGATTTTCTATGTTTTTAAGGATTTTTAGGGCTTTATTGTGATTTTTATGGTTTTTAGGATTTTTCGAGATTTTGATGGTTTTTAGGGGTTTATAGTTTTTTAGTTTTTAGGTTTTTTAATGGGTTTCATATATTTTTAATTTTTTTAGGGGTTAAATGGTTTTTATTGATTTTGGTCATTTTTTAGGGTTTTTATGTGTTTTTCTGGTTTTTGGGTTATTTTATGGTTTTTAGTGGTTTTTTGTATTTTTATCATTTTTTATGTTTTTTGGGGTTTGAAATGTTTTTATGTTATTAAGGGTTATTAGTGTTTTTAAGGGTTTCTAATTTTTAAGGATTATTATGGATTTTTTAGGACCTTTGTAGGATTTAGGTTTTCTAGGGATTTTAAAGGTTTTATGGGATTTTTTTGTATTTTGGGATTTTAAAATATTATACATTCTTAGGCGTTTCAAATGTTTTTAGGATTTAAAGTTTTCTTACGGTTTTTAGGGTTTATTTTTTTTAGGGATTACAGTGATTTTTTCCAATTTTTTTGGTTTTTAGGGATTTTGAGAGTTTTTTTGTCTTTAAAGGTTTTTTGGGGTTTTGGGTTTTTTTGGGTTATTTAGGGATATTAAGGGTTTTTAGTGTTTTCTAAAGTTTTTAGGGTTTTAAAAAGTTTTTGGAGTTTTTGTTGTCTTTGGTGGTTTTATGGGTTTCTAAGATATTTAGGCATTTTTTGGGTTTTTAGGTTTTTTAGGGGTTTTAGGGGTTTTAGGGGTTTTAGGGTTATTAGTATTTTTAACATTTTTTATTTTTTTTTAGGGTTTTAAGTGTTTTTTTAAGGTTCTCTTAGGGATTTGTAGGGATTTTAATGTTTTTTACGTTTTAGTTATTCATAGGGATTTTTTGGACTTTTATTGGGTTTTTAATATTTTAAGGGATTTTGTGGGATTTTACGGGTTTAAGGGTCTTTTGAATTTTTTATTTTATAGGTTTTTAATAGATTTTAGGTTTTCTTTGGGTTTTTAGATATTTTAATTCTTTTTATGGATTTAAGGTTTTTCAGGATTCTATGGTTTTTTTGTTTTTATGAGTTTTTTGTGTTTTTTAGGGTTTTAATGTTTTTTATAGTTTTTTAACAATTATAGGGAAAGGAAGATGCGAGGGTCAGACTATTTTTAACCCCCCCCCCCCCCCCAAGTTTATTAAAGAAAAGTCACAACAGACAAGGGAGGGGAGGGGTCAATCGACCCACACCCTAAAACCCTTTACAACCCCAAACCCACACCACCCCAAAAAGAAAGAACAAAAAACACACCAAGAAAAACAAAGAAGAAAAACAAAGAAGTCCCCAACATCACCTCTCCACCAATCTGCAACAAGCATCCATCGACACCAAATCCAGCAATCATCAACTATAATCTGGCGACACCAAAACAATCTTCAGCAATTTCACAAACCCAACTTCAGCACCGAATAAAATTTATAGGGGTTATAGAGTTTTTAGAATTCTTAGAAATTTTAGGTTTTTATGGGCTTTATGGTTTTTAATGTTTTTAAGTGTTTTTATCGATCTTAGGGTTTTTTATGTTTTTTATGGTTTTTAGCATTTTTTTATTGATAAGGGGTTTAAAGTGTTTTTATATTTTTAGTGTTTTCTATGGGATTTTGAGGGGTTTTAGGAATTTTTATGGATTTTTAGGATTCTTATCATTTTTAAGGTTTTAGAGATTCTGAGGTTTTTTAGTATTTTTAATCTTTTTAGGGTTTTATGTATTTTTTTGGGTTTTTCGTGTTTTTTTAGTTTTTTTGGGTTTTAGTTTTTTTAAATTGTTTTAATTTCTTAGTGGTTTTAGAGTATTTAGAGGGTGTCAATAGATTTTATTGTTTTTTAGTGTTTTTAAGGTTTTGTGAGTTTTTATGGTTTCTTGGCTTTTTATGTTTTTTATGGATTTATTCAGGTATTTAACATTATTTAGTTTTTAGGGGTTTTAAGTGTTTTTTGGTTTTTGATGTTTTCTTATGGGTTTTTAGAGTTTTTAAGGGATTTTATTTTTTAAGTAAATTTATGGATATTTTTGGATTTTTATAGTATTTTAGGGATTTTAAGGATTTTGATGGTTTTCAGGGTTTTTTAAGGGTTTGTAGTGTTTTTAGGGTTTTTATGGTTTTGGTGTTTTCTTAGGTTTTTTGTAGTATTTATGATTTTTATAGTTTTTTACGATTTTTATATGTATAAACGGTTTTTAGAGGAATTTGTGGTTTTAGGGTTATTATGGGATTTATGGTTTTTAGGGGGTTTTATGGTTTTTAGGGTTTTCAGTGTTTTAAGAGTCTTTGTCAGGTTTTTTAGCGTTTTTCACATTTTTTGGTTTTTAAGGGGTTTTAAGAGTTTTAGTATTTTCATGGTTTTGTATGGGTTTTCATGTTTTTTAGGTATTTTTACGATTTTAGGTATTTTTAGTGATTTTTTAGGATTTTTTTCGTTTTTTTGGGTTTTACGGATTTTGAGGGTTTTATAAATTTTGAGGGATGTTAGTGATTTTAGGGTTTCTTGTGGTTTTTAGGGTTTTATCTGTTTTAGGTTTTTTTTAATGTTTTTTGGATTTAAATGGTTTTATGGGGTTTTAGGGGTTTTTATGTTTTTTAGCATTTTTAGGTTTTTTGGAGATTTTTATTTTTATTAGATTTTTATGTTTTTCTCAGAAGATTTTTAGGTATGTTTAAATATTTAAAAAAATTTAGAACCTTTTATGATTTTGCTGGGTTATATGGTTTTTAGGTATTTTGAGGGGTTTTAGGATTTTTAATGTTTTTTATTTTTCTAGGATTTAGGGTTTTTTTAGTTTTTTAAGGTCGTTATGGTTTTTAGGGTTTTCTAACATTTTTAGGGATTTAAAGGGTTTTTAGTGGTTTAGTGTTTTTATGGGTTTCAGGGTTGTTGATATTTTAGGGGTTTTATGTTTTTTTTTTGGATTTTTAGGGGTTCTCGGATCTTTTAGTGGTGTCTAGCAATTTTAGAGTTTTTTAGGTTTTCAAGGGGTTTAAAGTGATTTTAGATTTTTAAAGTTTTCTTGTGGTTTTTATAGGTTTTTTGAGTTTTTAGTGTTTTTATAGAATTTTAAGGTTTTCTAGGATTTTATAGGTTTTTAATGTTTTTTGGGATTTAAAGGGTTTTAGGGTTTTAGGGTTTTAAGTGTATTTTATGTTTTTAGGGTTTAAGGTTTTTTAGGTGTTTAAGGTTCTCCTAGAAGTTTTTTTTAGAGTTATAGGGTTTTAAAAGTTTTATATATTTTAGTTCATTTTTAATATTTGTATAGGTTTTACGGATTTTGGGATTTTGATGGTTTTTAGGGGTTTTTAGTTTTTTTAGTGTTCTTTTTGACTATTTTTGGGTTTTACTGTCTTTCGTGGTTTTTAGGGTTTTTATGGATTTTTTTAGTTTCTTTGATATTTTTATAGGATTATGGTTTTTAGGATTTTTAGGGTTTTAGTATTTTTTATGTTTTTAGGGGTTTTATATGTTTTTATATTTTTATAGTTTTCATAGGATTTTTCAAGGTTTTATGGTTTTTTATGTTTTTAGGGATTTTTAGGGATTTTCAGTAATTTTTTATGGAATTTTGGTTTATTTCGGTTTTTTATGATTTTTAGGGTTTTTATTTTTTTGTGTTTTTACTGTTTTTTGGGTTTTTTAGGGTTTTTAATGTTTTTTAGACTTTTTTAATGTTTTTAGGGATTTAAAGGGGGTTTAGAGTTTTTAGTTATTCTTAGAGTTTTATTGGGATTTTAGGGGTTTTTATGGTTATTTTGGGTTTTTATAATTTTTAGATATTTTAGTGTTTTTTGGTATTTTTATTGGTTTTTAGGGTTTTTAGCATTTTTTAGGTTTTCTTGGGTTTAAGTTTTTTTAAGATTTTAATGTTTTATTTGGGGTTTTCCATGGTTTTTGGGGTTTTGTACAGTTTTAAGTATTCTAAGTTATTTTCTAGGATTTCAATGGATTTAGGTTTTTTTAGATATTTTTAGGGTTTTTAGGGATTTTTAGGGATTATAGTTTTTTAGAATTTTTATATTTTTTATGCATTTAGAGTGTTTTTATGTTTTTAAGAATTTCTTAGGCTTTTTATGTGTTTTTAAGTTTTTCAGATTTTTAGGGATTCTTAGGTAATTTTTAGGATTTAAATTATTTTTCCAAGTTTTAGGAATTATGAGGGGTTTATGTTTTTTAATGGTTTTTTAAGTTATTATAGCTTTTTAGATTTTCGGTTTTTTTTTACTTTTTTTTTTGGATTTTTAATGTTTTTTAAATTTTTTTAATGTATTTTAGGATTTAAATTGTTTTTAGAGTTTTTAGTAGTTATTTTGGTGTTTTATGGGTTTTAATTATTTTTATAAGTTTTATAGTTTTTAGGGGGTTTGGGGTTTTTGGATCTTTTTAGGGTATTTTAGGGTTTTTAGTGTTTTTATGTTTTTTGTGGTTTTAAGAGTTTTTATATTTCTCAAGTTTTCTTAGGTATTTTTAATGGTTTTAGTGGTTTTTATGTTATTTTATGGGTTTTTAGGGATATGTTATAATTTTTATGGTTTTTAGGGATTTTTAGGGTTTTGAGGGTTTTAGGTTTTTTTTTGAATTTTAGAGTTTTTCTATTTTTTATGGGTCTTAAATGATTTTATGTTTTTAGGATTTCATAATTATTTTTAGGGTTTTAGGGTTTTTTATGTTTTTAGGGATTTTTTTCATTTTTAGGATTTTTATTGTGTTTAGTGTTTTTTAGAATTCTGAGGGTTTAAAGGCTTTTTAGGGATTTTAGTATTTTTTGAGTTTTTAGGTTTTTTATTGAGATTTTACTGATTTTATGGTTTTATAGGTTTTGTAAAGTTTTTAGGGGTGTAAAGAGTTTTAAAATTTTTAGTGGTTCTTTGGGGGTTTTATGGGGTTTTAGTGTTGTTAGTGTTTTTTATGATTTTTAGCATTTTTTGGTTTTTATGGGTTTTAATTGTTTTTTAGTTTTGAAGGTCTTCTTAATTTTATTACATGGTTTTTAGGTTTTTTTATATTTTTTGTTGTTTTTAGTTATTTTTATTTTTTTCATTATTTTTTAGGGTTTTTAGTGATTTTGAGGGTTTTTAGTGTTTTTCTTTGTTTTTTTTTGGATTTTAGGGTTTTTTTAGTTTTTTGGGGATTTTATGGTTTTTAAATTCTGTTAATGTTTTTATTATTTTAAAGGTTTTACTGTTTTTAGGGTTTTATGGGTTTTTAGGGTTTTTGAATTTATTTAGAGGTTATTATGCTTTTTCGGGGGGTTTTAGGTTTTTAGTGACGTTTCTAGGATTTCAAGGGGTTTTAGCATTTTTTTTGGTTTTTAGAGGTCTTAAGTTTTTATTTGGGTTTGAAGGTTTTCATAGGGGTTTTCAACTTTTTTAGGGGTTTTTATATTTTTTGGGATTTTTTGGACTTTTATTATTTTTAGTAATTTTTATGAATTTTATGGATATTGAGGGTTTTAGAGTTTTTAGGGTTTTTGGGGTTTAAAGGGTTTTTTGATTTAAGGTTTTTATATGTTTTAAGTGTATTTAGGGTTTTCATGGATTTTTGAGGTTTTAGGGTTTTAGGATTTTTTAACATTTTTATGGGTTTAATAGTTTTTTATATTTTTAGTTGTTTTTATGGTTTTTATGGGTTTTAATGGTCTTTTATGTTTTGGGGGGTTTTATGGTTTTAAGGGGTTCTAGGGGTTCGGGGGTATTTTTAGGGTATTTTAGGGTTTTTATCATTTTTTCAATTTTTAATGTTTTTAATTTTTTTTAGGTTCTTTAAGCTTTCTATATGGTTTTTCAAGCTTTTAAAATTTTTAGGCATTTTTAAGTCGTTTTATTTTTAATTTTTTTTAGTTTTTTAGATATTATGAGGGTTTGCTATGATTTTGAGGACTTTTTAGGTTTTTTAGTATTTTTTAGGTTTCTAGGGGTTTTGTGTGTTTTTTATTTTTCCTAGTTTTTTAGGGTTTTAGGTTTTTTATGTTTTAGGGATTTTTAGGGATTTTTTTATGGTTTCTATGATTTTTTTATTTTTCAGGATTTTTTTTTATTTTTACGATTTTATGTTTTTTTGAGTTGATTAATAATTTTTATGGGTTTAAAGTGTTTATAGAGTTTTTAGTAGTTTGTATGTTTTTAGGGTTTTTTAGGGGTTTTTAAGTTTTTTAGGGTTTTAGGGATTCTTAGGCTTTTTAGGGTTCTTGGTATTTAAAAAAATGGTGTTTTAAGTGTTTTTTGGTTTTTTGGTTTTCTTAGGGGTTTTCAGAGTTTTTATAGATTTTATGTTTTTTGAAATATTTTGGGCTTGTTATGATTTTTGGGTTTTTTAGAGTTTTTAGGTATTTGAGGGTTTTAAAAGTTATTTTAGAATTTTTTAGGGTATTTATGGTTATTATGGATTCTTGGAGTTTTGAGGATGTTTTTTATTTTTTAGGGTTTTTAATGTTTTTTGATCTTTTCAGAATTTTTAAGGGTCTAAAGGGATTTTATATTTCTTTTTGGATTTATGGGATTTTATGGTTTTTTATGGTTTTTTATGGTTTTTATGGTTCTTGAGATTTTGGGTTTTAGGGTTTTTAAAGGTATTTAGCATATTTTATGTTTTTAGGGATTATAGTTTTTTAGGTTTTTAATATTTTCTTAATGATTTTTAGTTTTTTATGGTCTTTTATTACTTTAGGAAAATTTATGGATTTTTATGATTTTTAATGATTTTTGTGGTTATTAAGAATTTTGAATGTTTTTTGGGTTTCTTAGGGGGGTTTGATGGTTTTTTTTGGGTTTTTAAAGATTTTTTGAGTTTTTTAGGGGTTTAAAAGTTTTGTATAATTTTTTAAATTATTTAGGTTTTTGAATGGGTTTTAGACTTTTTAGTGTTTTTTAAGGGTTTTTATGGGGTTTTAGGTTTTTTAAGGTTTTAAGGGTTTTTATGATTTTTTTTGTTTTTAGAGTTTTTAGGTTTCTTAGGGTTTTTATGTTTTTTAATGATTTTAAGGTCTTCTTACAGTTATTTAAGGTTTTTATGGGTTTTTATGTTTTTGGGTATTTTTAGGGATTTTTATTCTTTTTATTGTTTTTTAGAATTTTCAGGGATTTTAATGGGGGTTTGGGTATTTTTTTTGTTTTTAGATATTTTTGGGGTTTTATGGATTTTTTAATATTTCAGGTTTTTAAAGTTTTTTGGATTTTCTTATCATTTTTATGGTTCTAAAGGGTTTTTAGAGTTGTTAGTGGGTTTCTAGGTTTTATATGGATTTTTAGGGGTTTTAAAGGTTTTCAGGGGTTTTTAGGGTGTTGGGGTCTTCTTAAGGGTTTTAGGGTTTTAGCTTTTTTAGAGTTTTTAAGTGTTTTTAATGTTTTTATGGGATTCTTTGGGTTTTTTTTGGTTTTATAGTTTTTTAAATTTTAGATAATTTTAATATTTTTTTTAGGATATTTATAGTTTTTGGGTTTTTATGGATTTTGAGGATTTTGTGTTTATTTTGGGTTTTTGGGGTTTTTGGGATTTTAACATTTTAAGATGTTTATATATTTTGTGTGTTTTTAGTTTTTTATGGTTTTCTTAGGGTTTTTTAGGTTTTTAAAAGTTTTCTATGTTTTTAGGGATTTTAAGATGTTTTAGGATTTGTATTGTTTTTAGGTTTTTTATGTATTTTGCGTGTCTTTAGGGTTTTTATGATTTTTATGGTTTTTTGGATTTTAGGGGATTGTTTTAGCTTTTTTTGGTTTGAAAGGGTTGTTCGAGTTTATTTTAAAAAAATAGTCCTTTAAAAGGTTTTTATAGTTTTTAATGGTCTTTAGGGTTTTAATTGGTAGTAAGGTTTTTTATGTTTTAGGGGTTTTATGAATTTTAAGGGTTTTTAGTTTTTTAGGTTCATTTTAGGGTGTTTAGAATTCTATAGGGGTTTTAAGTGTTTATAGGTTTTAAGGTTTTCTTATGGGTTTTCACGATTATTAGGGTTTTTAGGTTTTTATGGATTTTTTAGTTTTTTATTTTTTATAGTGTTTTATTTTGATTGTTTTTGGGTATTTTTAGTGTTTCGAATATTTTTAGCATTTTTTTGGTTTTTAGGGGTTAAATTTTTTTTTAGGTTTTTTGGGTTTTCTTAAGGGTTTTCAGTTCTTCTATGGATTTTTATGTTTTTAGGAATTTGGTGGGATTTTCAGAATATATATGGGTTTTTTCAATTTTTTGGGGATTTGGGTTGTTTTAGGGTGTTTAGAGTTTTGATGAATTTTTAGGGATTTTAGCATTTTCAGGTTTTAGGGGATGTTAGTGTTTTCAATTTTTTAATGATTTATTTGGGTTCTTCATGGTTTTGGAGTTTTTTTAGGGGTTTTTATGTATTTTTTAGGATTATTATGGTCTTCTAGGGTTCATAGGGATTTTGACGGTTTTAGGGTTTTTTAGGGTTTTATGGTTTTTATGTTTTATTGGGATTTTTTTAATTTTTTTAAATTTTTTGATTTTTATGTTTCTTTGTAGATTATTAATTTTTTTAGGTGTTTAAATGGATTTTATATTCTTTTGTAATCTGTTGGGTTTTTATGGCATTTTAGGGATTTTATGGTTTTTATGATTTTTAGTGGTTTTTAGGGTTTTTAGGGACTTTTAGGATTTTATATTTTTTTAGGTTTTTAAGGGTTTTAAGTTTTTTTCTACTATAAAGGTTTTCTAGGAGTTTTTTTTTTATTTTTGGGATTTTTAGGATTTTTATAGGATTTTTAAGTTTTCTGAATATTTTAGGAATTTTGATGGTTTTTAGGGTTTTTTGGGGTTTTAGGGTTTTTATGTTTTTAGTGTCTTTTAGGATTTTAGTGGTTTTAATAGTTTTTGGTTTCTTGGTTTTCTTATAAGTTATTTAGGTTTTTAAGGTTTTAATGTTATAGGGTTTTTTAGTTCTTTTTAAGATTTTTATGGTGTATAGAAGTTTTTGGGGTTTTTTTAGGTTTTTAGGGTTTTTATGGGTTTTATGGTTTCTTGGGTTTTTTGGGTTTTTAGAGTATTTAGTGGTTTTTAGGGATTTTATGGGTTTCTAGGTTTTTTAGTTTTTATGGGTTCTTTGGATTTTAGGGTTTTAGGGATTTTTAGGGGTTTTAGCATTTTTTTAAGTTTATTTAGTGGTTTTATGCGTTTTTAGGTTTGAAATGTTTTCATATAGGTTTTTATGGTTTTTTACATTTTTATGTATATTTTTGGATTTTTATGATTTTTTGAGGTTTTAGGGTTTTTGAGAGATTTTAGTGGTTTTTATGGTTTATATGGTTTTTTGGTTTTTTAGTGTTTTTGTGAGTTTTTTTGGGTTTTATGAATTTTTAGATATTATTAAGATTTTAGTGGTGCAAATGGTGTTTAGAGTTTTTTGGGGTTTTAATGGTTTTTTCGAGTCTTTTAAGATTTTATGTTAAGGAAGATGCGAGGGTTAGACTATTCTCACCCCCCCCCCCCAATTTATTAGAAAGAAAGACACAATATATAGGGGATTGGAGGGGTCAAACGACCCACACCCAAAAAAACCCTTTACAACCCCAACCCAAAAAAGACCCCAAAAAAACCAAAGAAGAAAAAGAAACACACAAAAAAGAAAAACATAAGAGTCACCAACATCACCACCCAACACATCATTGACCAGCAGCCAGTAAAACCAAACCATATGCTGCAACTTCATCAACCTAACTTCAGCACCACAAAGACACAAACACCATCCTCCAGCAGCCTCAAGAAAACCACCATCACTACATTCACCACCAACCAACATCATCTTCTAGCAATCAGCGACCATTAACCAGCAGCAGCAACCAAAAAAAACACCCACCACAACAAAATACGAACAACATTTGATCAGAATCGTAAGAAACCAGAGGATACAGTGGGCATGTCCTCCCCTCTCCAAGCCACTGGATCCAAACCCGATTAATCAAAGCACAACAGAACCGTCATCAGGCTGGGAAGAATCCGGAATGGGATTCCATGGCCGGAAGCGCCAATTATGACACCAAGAACCCAAAACCGAGACCAAATCCCAAAATCCAGGAGGAGCCCGCCACATCTTGCAACTCAATACGGAGGTAGTAGCGAACTCGTGGAAGCTGCAACGAGAACCCGAGGATAGGGAAACACCAAATCGGACACCAAGAACACCAAGCACAACACCAAGATCTCGTAGCCACAAAAAAAATCCCATATATGGAAAGGACGACATCGATCTGGAAACCCAGATCCGGACCACCCAGAACTGAAGAAAGCCAAATCCAGATAGGGATCCTGAAGCCAGGATAGTCGAAGTCACCTCTACGTGAACTAAAGCCAGCAACTAGCGATCCAAAGTCGAAGTCAGATCTCGAAGATGAAAAGCGTGATGAAGCCACCATCAATTCAAAAGTGAAGCCAAGGAACTTGTGGACAACCTCCATCGACGCCAATCCAAGGTGAAGCCGTGGTCACCGAGGCCGGACCACACTGGAGGTTGAAAAAGGAGAATCCACAGGGGAACCCAAGCGATGCGAGGATAGGAGAAGATCCATAGCTCCAAGTCCCTTTTTCTTAATATTTTATGGGTTTTATGGTTTTTTATCGTTTTTATCATTTTTTAGGTTTTTTAGGAAATTTAATTGTTTTTAGGATTTTAATATTTTCTATGTATTTTCACATATTATAGATTTTTTATGTTTTTTTGAATTTTTGGGGATTGTTTGTGGTTTTTTATGTTTTTTTGGGATTTTTATGGATTTTAAGGGTTTTATTGTTTTTAGGGTTTTTTAGTTTTTTTTGGGTTTTTAGGTTTATTATTGAGCTTTTAGAGATTTTATTTTTTAATTTTTTTAGTTTTTTTATGCATTTAAAGGGTTTTTATAGTTTTTAGCGGTTTTATGGGGTTTTATGGTTTGTTAGGTATTTTAAGGTCTTTAAGGGTGTTCATGGTTTTTAGGGTTTTTAGGATTGTTTTGTGGTTTTTAGCATCTTTTAGGTTTTTAGAGGTTTTATGTGTTTTTAGTTTTTTTTATGTCTTCCTAAGTGCTTTCAGGGTATTTAGGGTTTTTTACATTTTTAGGGATTTTTTAATATTTTTAGGGTTTTATAGGGGTTTTTGGGATTTTGAGACTTTTTAGGGATTTTTAGGGTTTTTAAGGTTATGTGGTTTTTAGGGGATTTACGTTTTTTTATTTCTTTCAGGGTTTTTAAGGTTTCATAGAAAATTTCAATTTTATTTGGGGTTTAAAGGGTTTTCAAGGTTATTATTTTTTTAGCGGTTTATGGTTGTTTAATTTTTTGGGGGGTTTTATTGTTTTTTGGGGATATAGGGATTTTATGGTCTTTTTAGGGTGTTGGCATTTTTAGCATTTTTAGGTTTCTATGGATTTTAAGTATTTTTAGTTTTTTATGGTTTTTTACATTATTAGGGACATTAAGGATTTATTTTGATTTTTTAGGTTTTTTAGGTATTTTGAGGATTTTTGGGGTTTTTTATGGTTTTTAGCATTATTTAAGTTTTTTGGGGTTTTAAGCATTTTACGATTTTTAAAAGTATTCATAGGATTTTTATGGTTTATAAGGGTTTATAGGTATTTTGAGGGTTTTTATGTTTTTATGGGTTTTTTTGGGTTTTTAAGGGGCTTTATGTTTTTTAGGTTTTTAAGGTTTTTTAGTGGTTCTTATCTTTTTTAGGGGTTTAAGGGGTTTTTAGAGTTTTTATTGGTTCTTCAGTATTTTTATGGGTTTTTAGGGGTTTTTAGGGGTTTTTATGATTTTTAGTGGTTTTAGGGTTTTAGGGTATTTTATTGTTTTTATCATATTTTAGGTTTTGGGGGGTTTATGTTTTTTCATTTTTTTAAGGTTTTCTTAGGGGATTTCAGGGTTTTTAGAGTTTTTTATTTTTTTAATGATTTTTGGTATTTTTAGGACTTTTAGGGGTTTTAGGGTTTATAGGGTTTTGAGGGTTAGGGTGTTTTATGTTATTTTTAAAAAAAATGCATTTTTAATGTCTTTTACAGTATTTAAGTGTTTTTAGGTTTTTAAGTTTCTCTTAGGGCAAGGAAGGTGTAGGGCCAGGCTATCCCTGGTCCCCCTAAAATGTAAATAAAGAAAACAGACAAACAAACAAAGGGAGGGGTAGGGTTAAATGGTCCATAGCAAAAATCCCTAACACACCCGCAACAAAACAAACCCCCCAAAACACCCAAAAACACAAAAAAAGAACAAGTCAGTCAATGTCACCTCCAAAATAAAATATATGGCCCATAGTGAGAGGTTCATCATCCGCACCAAAACCAGCAACCAAGTCAGCAAAGAAGAAGTCTGATTCCACCCCCTTTTCCATATAATCCTATCCTGACACAAAGTCCTCCTACATTCCAAACTGTGTCAAGTACTTCTTCCTAAGCCTCTCTTGCTTGGTAGAGCGCAAGGGCTTCTCCCGCTTGTTGGATTTTATCTTCAACTTCGTCGCTCTTGAGGTAGCCTGGGTCACCATGGTCCTAGGGAGAGAAGAGTAATCCCTCCTCCACCTCCTTTTTGGGGGGTAGAGGTGAACCCATCCACATTATTTTCCTTCTCATAAAGGACTCCATTACTGTCCACACTTGAGGCCCCTTTGTCACCATCCATGGCCCCTTTTCCAGGGGACTCACCTGAGGCGTCCCCGTACTTATCTCTGTCCCTCCTGAATTAAGTAATCTTGGTATTTATCCTATGATCATCTTTATCAAAAACCTCCCCTAGTCTTCAAGCCTCATCCTCAATGGGGAACTATGGCCACTCCACCGCCACCATGTCAAGAAGGACCACACAATGGTCCTCCGTAGATGAGGCTCTGTGAACCACCATGGCCTTCTGTAAATATGAGGCCAAACCTATGTCACCATTTCTATTCTCAGGCCCCAACAATGTAATTCCAGCTAATCCCTATGTGTGACATGCACCAACCAATTCACTATGGGAGAGTAGAAAATCCCTTAGCTCATCCCTCCCAACTTCACTACTTTCAGTGTATATCACTAAGGCGTCATCCATACCCCGACTAGGGGGGGACTCATCGAACCAAAGGGCATGATTTACCACCAAAATCAGATCCTTCCCAACCAAGATAATCTCTTTTGAAGTCCCATCAGTCTTCTCTACCTCGGACACCTCCGCCTCCACAGACACCCCCACCTGAATATCATCATCTCCAACAGACTCCCCAGAAGCCAAATCCTCAAACTTATTGTTCATAGCAACATCAATCATGTTCAACCTCTATTTACTGTTGGCCTACCCATTTCCCTTACTCCATGCCACTACCACGCCTCCTGGGTACTACTTCATGGGGATCTCCTTATGCCCAGGCCTATCCAAGCAACCCTGCTCAGCGGCCATCTCATACTTCTTTTCCCCATCCATTTCGGCTCCCTGGTTCTATCCATCTCACTACTACCAACTAGATCCACCACTTCATCCGATATCACCACCTTAGTGTCAGCAGCTTCCGTTCCAAAACAATTCTCTGACGAAATCCTACTCAAACCACTTGTATCCACAACTTCAACCTCTAAATCACACCCAACCTTGAATTCCATTTTTAGCCTCCCAAAAACTA
Source organism: Viscum album (assembly GCA_963277665.1). Lineage (NCBI taxonomy): Eukaryota > Viridiplantae > Streptophyta > Magnoliopsida > Santalales > Viscaceae > Viscum > Viscum album. Next base: position 1,634,151,879 of record OY728157.1, on the reverse strand, counting down.
CAGCAACCATTGGCTGAGTAGGCAGTGTCCTGGGAAATCCTGTGTCCCCCTGAACTACCACTTTTTTTGGCTGATCTCATTAGAATTTTCATGATTCAGACACATGAAACTCTTATCATTGAAACCACAACCACAATCCTTATCACAAATCCCAAATTTATAGTAAGAAGAACAGAAGTAATCCTTTGATTCCAACACCATTGTTTGCTTCCAACAGAGCTCCTCAGCCATAGCAATCCACACAAAATCCACCAAGTCATTAGAATAATCAATCTTGATAAAATACCTCAGATCAATGGGATGGCAGAGGGAATGTGTCCTACTATCCACACAAAGAAACATCCCCACTAGGTTCCCAAGCATTGAAATTATAGAAAAAGTTTAAAAAGGAAGGCGATGTCCAGTGAATCTAACCTAGGCCACAGACATCGGGGAATCCCACTTCAAGTGAAGGATGAATCTCCACTGGAAGAGGGATAATCGAGAACCATTGCAGCTTCTGGGCACCATAGACAAGGCAAGAACGAGGTTCTCCTCAAACTCGAAGCGAATCATCATATGATCACTATCAATGAGCCCTACCGTAGCATGATCCTGAATATCCCAATGTTCAAAGAAAAACATGTCAAAAATTTCCACCAGAGGGAGCCACTTCAGAAATCTCGCAACCAGAGTCAGCTGATGCATCGCTGAGGCATAATTGAACTTCTGGATTGAAAGTGGGAGCTACGTTCAACCTTGAAAAAGATCTGTCACCTTTGGGAAAGCTTCATCCAAGTAAAATAGTGTAGAAAGTATAGAGATGTTTTTTATTGTTTATTTTTGTACTTTTTTACAATTTTTAGGGTTTTTAGGGATTTTAGGGTTTTCGGGGTAGGGTTTTTTTGGGGGATTTAGTGTTTTTATGGTTTATTTATGATTTTAGGGGTTTTTTGAGTTTTTTAGTAATTTTAATGTTTTTTACAGTTTTATAATGTTTTTATGGGTTTGAAGTGTTTCTAGAGTTTTTAGTGGTTTTATTGGTTTTTAGTTTTTCAAGGTTTTAGAGGTATTATGGTTTTTAGGGTTTTTAGGGCAAGGAAGATGCGAGGGTCGGGCTATTCCCGGCCCCCCATAATTTATTAGAAAGAAAAAGAGACACCGCAGACAAGGGAGGGGAGGGGTCGAATGACCCACACCCAAAAAACCCCTTACAACCCACGCCAAAAAAACAAAAAAGAAAAGAAGCAAAACAAACCCAAACAAAAAACAAAGCACCAAGCAGCAACCACCATCATCCGCAGAATCAAACAGCATCCAGCAGCTCACCACCAAGCAGCAACCAGCCTCCAAACTTACCATCGCAGCAAACATCCAGCCAACCAGCACCAGAACAACAGCACCATTTCAAACGAAAACCAGCGCAGCAAACATCCATCAGCACCAACAGCACCATTTCAAACCACCACAACCATTCACCACCAGCAAAATAGACCACAACACCATCCAGCCAACCAGCACCAGAACAACATCCAGCACCAACACCAAAACATCACAGCCACGCAGCATAACCATCCCATCCGATCCATCTCACCCCAAACAACCATTCCATCAAACCAACTCGCCAACACCCACATCAAATCAAATCCTCCATAGCATGTCAAAAACCATCACACAGAACCACAACCAAAGACCATGTGCCGCAGCAAGAGACCGAGAATCATATCTGGATTTTAAAAGGGTTTTAGATTTTTTAGAATATTTTTATGATTTCTATGAGTATTTAGCAGTTTTTAAGGTTTTTAGGGGATTTTATGGTTTTGGGTTCTATTAGGGGTTTGGGGTCTTTTAGGGTTTTGAATATTTTTTAGGTTTTTAGGAGTTTATTTTCTTATGTTTTTTTGGATTTCTTAGGTTTTTTCCGGGTTTTTAGAGATTTTTACATTTTTAGGGGTTGTTAGGTATTTTTTTTATTTTTATAGTTTTTAGTGTTTTTATGGATTTTGAGGGATTTTTGGGTTTCAAATTTTTTTGGGTTTTATGGGTTTTATGTGCTTTTAGGTTTTTATGATTTTCATAGGATTTTTAGGGTCTTTAGGTTTTTTAAGGGATTTTTTGGTTTTTTTTTGTTTTTTAGGGATTTTAGGGATTTTGAGGGGTTTTAGGGTTTTTAAGGTTTTTTTTGTGTTTTTACATTTTTTAAGGATTTATAATGTTTTTTGAACTTTTTAATGATTTTAGGGGTTTAATGTGTTTTTATAGTTTTTAGTGGTTTTTTTGTTTTTTTTTTTTGGTTTTTATGGTTTTAAAGGGTATTAGGGGATTTAGGGTTTTTAGGGTGTTTTTAGGGGTTTTTTGATATTTTAGTACTGTTTTAGGTATTTGTGGGGTTTTATGTGTTTTTAGATTTTTAAGGTTTTATTATTGTTTTTAAGATTTTTTGGAGTTTTTTACATTTTTAGGTATTTTTACGGATTTTTTAGGATTTTTATGGTTTTTTAGGGATTTTAGGGATTTTTTCGGTTTTAGGGTTTTTAGTGTTTTTATGGTTTTCAGTATTTTTGGGGGTTTTATGGGTTTCGAGTGATTTTAGGCTTTTAAGGTTTCCTCAGTTTTTAGGGGTTTTAGGGCTTTTTATATTTTAGGTATTTTAGGTATTTTTTTGGATTTTATGGTTTTTATGGTTTTTAGGAATTTAGAGGGATTTTAGGGTTCTTTAGGTTTTTTATGGTTTTTAGGGTTCTTTTGAGTTTTTTCAAGTTTTATGGTTTTTTAGAGTTTTTCAGTTTTTTAGGGACTTATGTTATTTTAGAATTTTATTTTTTTCAGTTTTATGGTTTTTTATAGTTTTTAGGGTTTTTTAGTGTTTTTTGTATTTTTTAGAGTTTTTATCATTTTTGTTTGCTTTTAGGTGTTTTAAGTGGTTTTAGGTATTTAATGTTTTATTATGGGGTTTTAGGGTTTTTATATATTTAGGTTTTTTAGGTATTTTTAGTTATTTTTTATATTTTTAATGGTTTTTTTATTTTTAGGTATTTTTATGGTTTTTATGGTTTTCTCAGGTTTTTTTTGGTTTTATGGGTTTTTTTGGGTTTTTAGGGTTTTTAGGGTGTTTTCAATTTTGTAGGGTTTTATGAGATATTACATTTTTTGTAGCGTAATTTAACGTTTTTATGAAATTTTATGGCCTTTTATGTTTTTTTTTGGTTTTATGGTTTTTTGGGGCTTTAGTATTTTTAAGGACTTTTTATGGTATTTTGGTGTTTCTAGATTTTTTTTAGTTTTTATGGGATCTAAGTGATTTTATCCATTTTAAGGTTTTCTTAGGGGTTTATAAGTTTTTTAGGTTTTTTACATTTTTTATGATTTTTAAGTCTTTTTAAGGATTTTTAATGTTTTTAGGGTTTTTATGGATTTTGAAGGGTTTTTTAGCTTTGTGTGTTTTTTAGGGTTTTAGTGTCTTTTTGGTTTTTACAGGTTTTAATTTTATTTCATAGGGTTTTTGTGTTTTTTGTGATTTTATGTATGTTTAGAGATTTATATGTGTTTCAAGGTTTTTTTTGATTTTTAGTGCTTTTTGTGATTTAGGGGATTTATGGTATTTTGGATTTATTTAATAATTTTTGAGGTTTAAAAGTTTTTTTAGATTTTTAGTGGTTTTAGGGTTTTTATGATTTTTAGGGTTTTTTATGGTTTTTTTGGATTTATGTTTTTAGGTTTTAATGGTTTTTTAGGGGGATTAGAGTTTTTAGAATTTTTTAAGTCTTTTAGGGGCGCAAATTTTTTAGGTTTTAAAGGTTTTCTTAGGTTTTTTCAGTGGTTTTAGGGTTTTTTTGATTTTAGGGACTTTTATAGACTTTTGAGGATTTTTATGGTTTATTACAGTTTTTAGAGATTATGAGTTGTTTCAGGGTTTTGTAGTGTATTTTAGGGTTTTTATTATTTTTTTGGGTGTTTTTGGGTTTGTTCAATTATTAGGGTTGTTAATGTTTTTTTAGATTTCTTTAACGTCTAAGGATTTTAAATGCTTTTTAGAGTTTTTATGATTTTATGGGATTTTAGGGTTTTTTATCCTTTTTATGGGTTTTTATGGCTTTTAATGTTTTATGGTTTTTATGGTTTTTAAGTTTTCTATCTTATTTTAGGTTTCTGATGGGTTTAAAATAATTTTTAGTTTTTAAGGTTTTCTTGGGGTTTTTCAAGGTTTTAGGGTTTTTTAAATTTTCAATGAAATTTATAGATTCTTATTATTTTTTAGTTTTTTAAGGGTTATTGGGTATTTTGAGGGTTATTAATATTTCTTAGGGTTTTAGGGGTTTGATGGTTTTTTTTATAATTTTAGGGATTTTTTATGATTTTTAGGGTTTTTATGGTTTTTTAGAAATTGTAACATTTTTAGGGGTTTAAAGGGGTTTTAGAGATTTAGTGGTTTTTTATTGATTTTATTTTTTTAGGGTTTTTTGAGGTTTTTAGGGGTTTTATGATTTTTATGGTTTTTATGGTTTTTCGGCTTTTTTAGTGATTTTGTCCTTTTTTGGTTTCTTAGGGGTTTTAAGTGGTTTAAGGTTTTTACAGTTTTCATAGAGGTTTTTAGATTTTTGGGGTGTTTTATAGTGATTTTTATATATTTTTTAATACTTTTATAGTTTCTTAGAGTTTTGGGGGGTTTTAGGGTCTTTAAGGGTTTTTTGGTTTTTTTGGGTTTTTTTGGGTTTTTTGAGTTTTTTGGGTTTTTATGTGTTTTTTGAGTTTTTAGGATCTTATGGTTTTTAGAGTTTTTTAAAAAAAATTGGGTTTATAGGGTTTTTAAAGATTTTATTGGGTTTTATAGGGTTTATATAGGTTTTTAGGGTTTTTATGTTTTTAGAGGTTTTCATGGTTTATAGGGGTTTTAGGGTTTTAGGGTCTTTTAGGGGTTTTAGGGTTTTTAGCATTTTTTAGGTTTATAGGATTTTATGTGTTTTTAAGTTTTTTAAGGTTTTCTTATGGTTTTTCAGGGTTTGACAATTTTTTACTCTTATAGGGATTTTTAAAACTTTTATAAGATTTTTTATGTTTTTAGAGTTTTTAAGTATTTTGAGGTTCTTAGGGATTTTAGGGTTTTTTGGGGTTTGGGGTTTTAAGGGTTTTTTGCATTTTTTAGTGTTTTTAGTGTTTTTATTTTTTTTAATGTATTCTTATGTTTTTAGGGTTTTTTGGAATTTTTACATTTTTATGGATTTTTAGGGATTTTCTAGGATTTTATAGTTTTTTATAGTTTTAGAGTTTTTTTGGTCTTTATGGATATTAGGGTTTTTATTGTTTCTTTAGGTTTAAGGGGTTTTTTGAGTGTTTTAGTGTTTTAAAGGGGTTTTAGTGTTTTTTGACATGTTTAGGGAATTAAATTTTTTAGGGTTTTTATCATTTTGGGGGGTTTTATAGTTTTTTAGAGTTTTTATTATTTTTAGGTGATTTTAGGGTTTTATAGCCATTTAGGTTTTTTAGAAATTTGAAATTTTTTAGGGGTTTTAAGTGTTTTAGGAATTTAAGGATTTCTTATGTTTTTTTAGGTTTTTTAGGTTTTTTTATATTTTCATGGGGCTTTTAGGATTTTTATTATTTTTTGGGTTTGTAGGGATTATGAGTTTTTTTTAGGGTTTTTAGTGTTTTTAGGGTTTTCAGTGTTTTTTAGGTTTTTAATTGTTTAATGTGTTTTTTGGTTTTTAATGCTTTATTATGTTTTTTAGGTTTTTTATGTTTTTAGGTATTTTTAAGGTTTTGATGGGTTTTTTTAGTTTTTTTGGATCTGAGTTTTTTTTGGGGATTTTTAGGGCTTTATGGTTGTTTATCATTTTTAGCATTTTTTGGTTTTTTAGGGGCGATAAGTTTCTTTAGGTTCTTAAGGTTATCTTATGGTTTTTTATAGTTTTTATTTTTCTTTATGGTTTTAGCGATTTTTAGGGTTTTTTAGTTTTTTTATGGTTTTAGTAATTTTTTGTGTTTTTAAGGGTTTTTTTATGTTTTTAGGGTTTCTTTTGTTTTTTGGGTTTTTAGAATTCTTTTTTATTTTTTGGCATTTTAATGGTTTTTAGAGTTTTTTTAACACTTTTAGGGGTTCAAAAATATTTTAGAGTTTCTTGTGGGTTTTAGGATTTCTCTGGGTTTTTGGGGTTTTATGATTTTTATGTATTTTATGGTTTCTCATAGTTTTTATGGTCTTTTTAGGATTTTTAGTGCTTTTAGGTTTTCTAGTTGTTTTAAGTGTTCTTAGGTTTTAAAGGTTTTCTTATTATTTTTAGAGTTTTTAGGGTTTTTCATTTTTAAGGATTTTTTGGGATTTTAGGAATATTTTCGGATTTTTATGGTTTTTAGTGTGTTTAGGGATTTTGAGGGTTTACGGGTTTTTATGATTTTTAGGGTTTTTAAGGTTTTTAAACTTTTATACTTTTTTTTTATTTTAAGTTTTTTTAGGTTTTTATGGTTTTTTAACTAGTTTTTAGGGATTTTACGATTTTTAGGGTTTTTTATGTTTTATGATTTTTAAGTATTTTTAAGGATTTTTAATGTTTTTTAGGGTTTTTATGGATTTTTAGGGTTTTTTTTAGGTTTTTGTGTTTTTTAGGGTTTTAGTGTCTTTTAGGTTTTTACAGGTTTTAATTTTTTCATAGGGTTTTTATGGTTTTTGTGGTTTTTGAGATTTTATGTATGTTTAGAGATTTATATGTGTTTCAAGGTTTTTTTTATTTTTTAGTTCTTTTTGTGTTTTTATGGGTTTTTGGGTTTTTTTGATTTATTTAATAAGTTTTCAGGTTTAAAAGTTTTCTTAGATTTTTAGTGTTTTTAGGGTTTTTATGGTTTGTAGGTTTTTTATGGTTTTTAGTGTTTTATATGGTTTTTTAGGGGGATTAGAGTTCTTAGCATTTTTTAATTCTTGTAGGGGCTTAAAATATTAAGGTTTTAAAGGTTTTCATAGGTTTTTTCAGTGGTTTTAGGGTTTTTTTGATTTTAGAGACTTTTATAGATTTTTTATGATTTTTATGGTTTATTAGGGTTTTTAGGGATTATGAGTTGTTTCAGGGGTTTTTAGTGTTTTTTAGGGTTTTTAGGGGTTTTGTGATTTTTTGGGGTTTTTAGGGTTTGTTCAATTTTTAGGGTTGTTAATGTTTTTTTAGATTTCTTTAACGTCTAAGGATTTTAATTGCTTTTTAGAGTTTTTATGGTTTTTTGGGATTTTAGGGTTTTTTTATCTTTTTTAGGGGTTTTTATGGCTTTTAATGTTTTATGGTTTTTAGGGTATTTTAAGGTTTCTAGCTTATTTTAGGTTTCTTATGGTTTTAAAATGATTTTTAGTTTTTAAGGTTTTCTTGGGGTTTTTCAGGGTTTTAGGTTTTTTCAAATTTTCAAGGAAATTTATAGATTCTTATTATTTTTTAGTTTTTTAAGGGTAATTGGGTATTTTGAGGGTTTTTAATATTTCTTAGGGTTTTAGGGGTTTGATGGTTTTTTTAGAATTTTATGGATTTTTAAGATTTTTAGGGTTTTTATGGTTTTTTAGAAATTGTAACATTTTTAGGGGTTTAAAGGGGTTTTAGAGTTTTAGTGGTTTTTTATTGATTTTATTTTTTTAGGGTTTTTTGAGGTTTTTATGGGTTTTTATGATTTTTATGGTTTTTTGGGTTTTTTGGCTTTTTTAGTGTTTTGTCCTTTTTTGGTTTCTTAGGGGTTTTAAGTGTTTTTAGGTTTTTACAGTTTTCTTAGAGTTTTTTAGATTTTTAGGGGGTTTTATAGTGATTTTTATATATTTTTTAATACTTTTATAGTTTCTTAGAGTTTTTTGGGGTTTTGAGGGGTTTTAGGGTCTTTATGGGTTTTTTTGGGTTTTTTGAGTTTTTTGGGTTTTTAGGTGTTTTTTGAGTTTTTAGGATTTTATGGTTTTTAGAGTTTTTTTAAAAAAAATTGGGTTTAGAGGGTTTTTAAAGATTTTATTCGGATTTATAGGGTTTATATAGGTTTTTAGGGTTTTTATGTTTTTAGAGGTTTTCATGGTTTATAGGGATTTTTGGGGTTTTGGGTCTTTTAGGGGTTTTAGGGTTTTTAGCATTTTTTGGTTTATAGGATTTTATGTGTTTTTAAGTTTTTTAAGGTTTTCTTAGGGTTTTCAGGGTTTGGCAATTTTTTACACTTATAGGGATTTTTAGAACTTTTATAGGATTTTTTATGTTTTTAGAGTTTTTAAGTATTTTGAGGTTTTTAGGGTTTTTAGGGTTTTTTTGGGTTTTTTTGGGGTTTTAAGGGTTTTTAGCATTTTTTAGTGTTTTTAGTGTTTTTATTTTTTTAATGTATTCTTATGTTTTTTATGGGTTTTTTGGATTTTTTACATTTTTATGGATTTTTAGGGATTTTCTAGGATTTTATAGTTTTTAGAGTTTTAGAGTTTTTTTGGTCTTTATGGATTTTAGGGTTTTTATTTTTTTTAGGTTTTAGGGGTTTTTTTAAGTTTTTTAGTGTTTTAAATGGATTTTAGTGTTTTTTGACATGTTTAAGGGATTAAATTTTTTAGGGTTTTTATCATTTTAGGAGGTTTTATAGTTTTTTAGAGTTTTTATTATTTTTAGGTGATTTTAGGGTTTTATAGCCATTTAGGTTTTTTAGGAATTTAAATTTTTTTTAGGCGTTTTAAGTGTTTTAGGAATTTATGGATTTCTTATGTTTTTTAGGTTTTTTAGGTTTTTTATATTTTGATGGGGCTTTTAGGATTTTTATTATTTTTTGGGTTTGTAGGGATTATGAGTGTTTTTAAGGTTTTTAGTGTTTTAGGATTTTCAGTGTTTTTTTAGGTTTTTAATTGTTTAATGTGTTTTTTGGTTTTTAATGTTTTATTATGTTTTTTATGTTTTTTATGTTTTTAGGTATTTTCAAGGTTTTTATGGGTTTTTTTAGTTTTTTAGGATTTGGGGTTTTTTTGGGGATTTTAGGGCTTTATGGTTTTTTAGCATTTTTAGCATTTTTTGGTTTTTTAGGGGTGGTAAGTTTCTTTAGGTTCTTAAGGTTATCTTATGGTTTTTTATAGTTTTTAGTTTTCTTTATGGTTTTAGCGATTTTTAGGGTTTTTTTGGATTTTTATAGTTTTAGTAATTTTTGTGTTTTTAGGGGTTTTTTTTATGTTTTTAGGGTTTCTTTTGTTTTTTGGGTTTTTAGAATTTTAATTTATTTTTCGGCATTTTAATGGTTTTTAGAGTTTTTTGACATTTTTAGGGGTTCAAAAATATTTTAGAGTTTCTTGTGGGTTTTAGGATTTATCTGGGTTTTTGTGGTTTAAATATTTTTATGGATTTTATGGTTTCTCAGAGTTTTTAGGGTCTTTTAGGATTTTTAGTGTTTTTAGGTTTTCTAGTTGTTTTAAGTGTTCTTAGGTTTCAAAGGTTTTCTTATTATTTTTAGAGTTTTTAGGTTTTTTCATTTTTAATGATTTTTTTTGGGATTTTAGGCATATTGTAGGATTTTTATGGTTTTTAGTGTGTTTAGGGATTTTAAGGGTTTTAGGGGTTTTTAGGATTTTAGGGTTTTTAAGGTTTTTAAATTTTTATAGGTTTTTTGTAAATTAAGTTTTTTTAGGTTTTTATGGTTTTCTAACTAGTTTTTCGGGATTTTACAGTTTTTAGGGTTTTTTATGTTTTATGGATTTTTGGAGTTCTTTAGTACTTGTATTGTTTTTAGGGGGTTTTGGAATTTTGAGTGTTTTTAGGGTTTTAATGGGGTTTTATGGGTTTTTATGGGTTTTTTGGTTTCTTAGGTTTTTTGGGTTTTTATAGTTTTTTGTGGTTTGTATGGTTTTATGGGTTTTTAGGTTTTTTAGGGTTTTTAGTATTTTATGTTTTTATGGTTTCCCTATGGTATTTCCGGGATTTCAGGGTTTTTACATTTTTAGGGACTCTTTGAGATTTTTAGGGATTTTTTAATATTTTTTGGGTTTTTGAGGTTTTTAGGGATTTTGATGGTTTTAGTGTTTTTTAGGGTTTTTAGGTTTTATATGGTTTTTTAGGTATTTAGTTTTTTTTAGAGTTTTTTAGGGTTATAAAATTTTTTATATATTTTTAAAATTTTATGGGTTTAATGGGTTTTTATATCTTTTTAATCTTTTTTAGGTTACTTGTGGGTTTTCTAGGTCTTTATGACTTTTATGGGTTTCATGATTTTTATAGTTTTTTGGGGTTTTATGGTTTTTAACGTGTTTTAGGTTTTTTAGGGTATTTCACTATTTATAAGGGTTTACGGTTTTCATTGGGGTTTCAGGATTTCTTATGGTTTTTTACATTTTGTGGATTTTTTAGTGATTATTTGGGATTTTTATTTTTTCGGATTTGTAGGGACTTCAAGGGGTTTTTTTGGTTTTTTGGGTTTTTTTAGTTTTTTAGCATTTTTATGGTTTTTAGATTTATTTAACATTTTTATGGGTTTAAAGGGTTTTTAGATTTTTTAGTGTTTTTATGGGTTTTTATGGGGTTTTAAGGTTTTTTAATGTTTTTATGAGCATTGAATTTTTTTTGGTTTTTTAGAGTTTTTAAGGAATTTTAGAGTTTTTAGTGTTTTTTAGGTTTTTTTGTAGTTTTAAGTGTTTTTTGTTTTTTAATGTTTTCAGTGATGTTTTTAGGGTTTTTAGAGTTTTTTTACATTTTTAGTGATTTTTTTTGGATTTTTTATAATTTTTATGGTATTTAGGGTTTTTATGTAATTTGAGTGGTTTAGGGTTTTTTAGGGGTTTAGTTGTTTTTTGGGGATTTGTGTTTTTTTTAGGGTTTTTTTATGATTTTTTAAATATTGTTAACATTTTTAATAGCTTAAAGGGTTTTTAGAGTTTTTAGTGGTTTTAGGGATTTATGGATTTTTAATGTTTTTAAGAGTTTATATTGTTTTTAGGGGTGTTAGGGGTTTTATTGTCCTTTTAGGGTGTTTGGGGGTTTTTTAGTGATTTTAGCACATTTATGTTTTTAGGGCTTATAAGTCTTTTAAGATTTTAAATTTTTCTTAGGTTTTTTCCTAGGATTTAGGGTTTTTTATTTTATTATTTATTTTTTGGGATTTTCCATGTTTTTATAGTATTTTAGCTTTTTATGGATTTTTGGGGGTTTTTGGTTTTTGGCTTTTTGGCTTTTTGGCTTTTTGGGTTTTTGGATTTTTGGATTTTTGGGGTTTTATGGGTGTTTTAGTGTTTTAGAATTTTTATGTTTTTTAAGTTCTTTAGGGTTTTTAATTGATTTACGTTTTTAGGGTTTCATTAGTATTTTTAGGATTTTTAAAATTTTAGAGGTTTTTAGGATTTTAATGGCTTTTTTGGGTTTTAAGAAATTATGACATTTTTACTGTTTTTTTATCTTTTGGGTTTTTATGGTTTTTTTAGTTTTTAGTGTTTTAAATGTTTTTTGGTGTTTTTTAAACATTTTTAGGGGTATAAAGGGTTTTTAGTATTTTTAGTGGTTCTTCATTGTTGTATGGGTTTTTATGGTTTCTTGGTTTTTTATGGTTTTTAGGGGTTTTTAGGTTTTTTAGGGTTGTTTAGGGTTTTTAGGGTCTTTCAGGGGTTTTAGAGTCTTTTAAGTTTTTAGGGGTTTAATGTTTTTTAGGTTTTTAAGGTTTTATTATCATTTTTTACGGTTTTAGGGTTTTTTACATTTTTATTGATGTTTAGAAATTTTTAGGATTTTTATGGGTTTTAAGGGTTTTTTATGGATTTTTGGGCATTATGGTTTTATAGGGTATGTAGTGTTTTCAAAAAAAATAGCATTTTTAACATTTTTTAGTTTTTAGGTGTTTTAATTTTTTTAATGTTTTCCTAGTAATGTTAAGGGTTTATAAGTTTTTTTTTACTTTTTTGGGGTTTTTAATGATTTTTAATGAGTTTTCTGGTGTTTATTTTTTTGTGGGGTTTTAGGTTTTTTTAAATTTTTATGTGTTTTCAGTTTTTTTAGAGTTTTTAAACATTTTTAGGGTTTAAAGGGTTTTTAGAGTTTTCAGTGTTTTGGGGTTTTTATAGGTTTTTAGGATTTCTTAAGGATTTTAGGGGTTTTATGGTTTTTAGGGGTTTTATGGGTTTTTGGTTTTTTAGCATTTTTAGGTTTTTTAGAGATTTTAAGTGTTTTAGGTTTTTAATATTTTATTAAGGTTTTTTATGGTTTTTATTATTCGTTAGGTTTTTTGGAATTTTAAGGACTTCTTTAAGAATTTTATGGTTTTTAGGGTTTTTAGGGAGGTTTTGTAGGGTTTTTTAGGTAATTTAGGGTTTTGTGGTTTATTTGGTTTTTAGGAGTTTTTTAGGGTTTTTATGGTTTTTAGAGTTTTCCAATGTTTCTATGGGTTTAAAAAAATAAAATTTTTATTGGTTTTTATAGATTTTAGGGGTTTAAAGTTTTTCAATGGTTTTCATGGTTTTTAGTGTTTTTTTAGGTTTTGTGGTTTTAAGTGTTTCAAGAATTTTATATCTCCTTAGGGTTTTTAAGGGTTTTAGATCTTTTATGTTTTGGAGGATTTTGATGTTTTTTTAGGATTTTTTTAATTTTTTAGTTTTTTTTAAGGTTGGGGCCGAAGCCTCATTTATTATTAAAGCAAAGAAAAGACCTCTTTAACTGGGTTGTGGGAGACCAATTACATAGCCCGAAGGCCCAGTGGACATTTAGCCCATTACATGGCCCATAAGCCCATTTTTTTGGCTCATGACCCATTTTGTGAATAGTACTTCTACAGTACCCGCGCTGCCACAGTACCGCATAGTACCCGCCGCTGCTATAGTACCCTACCGCCGCTATAGAAACCTGTCTCTGCTACAGTGCACGTCGTTGCTATAGTTCCTCCACTGCTACAATACGCTACAGTACTGCTACAGCACCCTGCACCCAATGGGTTTTGACCCCCATCTTTCATATAGAATTAAGGGGTGATTACCACTAAGCCAAACCCCAAATACTTTTAATTTTTTAATGTTTTGGGAGATTTTTATGGGTTTTATTGTTTTCAATTATTGTTTGGGTTTTATTATCATGAGGGGGGGGGTTAGGATTTTTTAGCTTCATAGGGTTTTTAAAGGTTTTTATAGGTTTTTATTATTTTCAATTGTTTAATGGTTTTTAGAGTTTTTTATTGGTTCTATTAGTTTTAGAAGGTTTTAAAGTTTTTGAAGGTTTTTATGGGTTTTCATGTTTTTAGGGTTTCTAGGGATTTTTAAGGTTTTTAGCATTTTTTTTGTTTTTTGTGGGTTTTTAGTGTTTTTAGTTTTTCAATGTTCTTAAGGGGTTTTAATTGTTTTCAGGGTTTTTACATTTTTTTGGATTCTTAGGGATTTTTTAGGATTTTATAGTTTTTAGGGTTTTTAGAGATTTTGAGCATTTTTAGGGTTTTTTACAGTTTCTAAGTTTTTATGCTTTCTTTGGTTTTTTAATGTTTTTATTGTGTTTTTAGAATTTATAAGGATTTTATAGTTTATTAATGTTATTTGAGTTTAATGGGTTTTTATATTTTTTTAGTGGTTTATGTTTTTTATGATTTTTATAGGTTTTAGGGTTTTTTTAAGTTTTGTAGGGGTTTATGGTTTTTAAAGTTTTCTGGGGTTTTATGGTCTTTTTGGTGTTTTTTAGGTTTTTATCATTTTTCTAGGTTTGTTAGGGGTTTTAATTATTTTAAGGTTTTTAATTTTTTCTTAGAGGTTTTTAGGGTATTAGGGGTTTTTACTTTTTCAGGTACTTTTAGGGATTTTTTAGGATTTTAATATTTTTTTAGGGCTTTTAGGGGTTTGGGTTTTTTAGGGTTTTTAGGGTTTTTTAGGTTTTTAGCGTTTATTCAGTTTTTTAGGGATTTTAATTGTTTTTTAATTAATGTTTTCTTATTATTTTTCTGGGTTTTATAGTTCTTTTTACTCTATTAGGGATTTTTATGGATTATTTAGTATTTTAATGGTTTTTAGGGTTTTTAGGGATTTTGAGGGTTTTTTCTGGTGCTTTCGGGTTTTTAGGGTTTTAATATTTTTTTATAGTTTTGTAATGTTTTTATATTATTAAAGGGTTTTTAGAGTTTTAGTGGAAATTTTGGGTTTTTTATGATATTTTATGGTTTTTATGGGGTTTTATGGTTTTTAGGGGTTTTAGGGTTTTTAGTCTCTTTTTTTGATTTTTTAGGATTTTTACCATTTTTATATTTTTAGGGCCTTTAAGCATCTTTAGGTTTTTAAGGTTTTCTTTAGGTTTTTCAGGTTTTTTAGCATATTTTTCATTTTAAATATTTTTTATGATTATTATAATTTTTTAGTGTCTTTAAGGATTTTGAGGGTTTTAGTGTTTTTTAGGTTTTTTAGTTTTTTAGGTTTTTTAGGGTTTTTAGGGTTTTTAACATTTCTTAAGTTTTTTAGGGACTTTTATTATTTTTAGTTTTCAAGGTTTTTTAGGTTTTTTCATGTATTTTAGGGATTTTTACATTTTTATGGTTTTTAGGTGTTTTTAGGTGTTTGAGGTATTTTTAGGTGATTTTTAGGATTTTTATAGTTTTTAGGGGTTTATGGTTTTGGTGGGTTTTTAGGATTTCTTGAGTTTTTTAGTGTTTTATATTTTTTTATAATTTTTTATATTTTTAGTGGTTTAAAGGGATTTTGGAGTTTTTGTTGGTTTTTTATGGTTTTTAGGCTTTTTGGTTTTTTAAGTTCTCTAGGGTTTTTACGGTTTTTATAGTTTTTTTAGGTTTTAGTGTTTTTTGGGGTTTTTAGTATTTTTAGGGGTTTAAAGTGTTTTTATGTGTTTAGGGATTTATTAGGTGTGTTCAGAGATTTAGTTTTTTTGTCTTTTTTATAATCTTTATGGATTTTATTATTTTAATGGTTTTAAGGTTTTTTATTTATTTTTAGCGTTTTAGTGTTTTTTGTGTTTTTAGGATTTTCTAGGGTTTGTATTATTTTTTATGTCTTTTAGGGTTTTTAAGTGTTTTTTGTTTTTTAACATTTTCTTAGGGTGTTCTTAGGGTTTTAGAGCTTTTTACATTTTTAAGGATTTTTTTGACTTTTTATCTTTTTATGGTCTTTAGGGTTTTTCTGTTTTTTTGGGATTTAGGGGTGTTTCAAATATTTAGGGGTTTTGTGGTTTTTTAGGGTTTTTAATGTTTTTATAGGATTAAAGGGTTTTTAGAAAATTGTGTGGTTGTTTAGGTTTTTTTTGGTTTTTAGGGTTTTTTAGGGTTTTTGAAGGGTTTTTAGAGTTTTTTTCCATTTTTAGGGATTTATTGAGATTTTTAGGATTTTTGTGGTTTTTTGGGTTTTTAGGGATTTGGGGGGTTTTATTGTTTTTATGGTTTTTTTGGCTTTTTAGGGTTTTTTGAGTTTTTTTAGGGGTTTTAAGGTTTTCTATAGTTTTTAACGTTTTTAGGGGTTTAAAGTGTATTTAGAGTTTTTAGTGGGTTTTATGGGTTTATGGGTTTTTAGGGTTGTTTATTGGTTTTAGGGGTTTTATGGATTTTATTGGTTTTTAGTGTTCTTAGGATCTTTTGGATAACTCGATTCCCTCCTCACGAGCTCTCTCGAGTGTTGTTCTCCTCCTCTTAGGGTTTCCTACCCTATCAATGGAGTATCCTATTTTGATGGGACACTATTATTTGGTGTCTTAGGTTTTTTTACCTTTTTTCCTTCTTCTACCTCTTCATTTTTTGCTCCCGGTTCTCCTCTTAGTTGATGTATATCACGGTGTTATGGGATCTTATTCATTTTTTCTTATTTCTATTCACATTTCTTCGCTCTCCTTCTCCTTTAATTCCGAAGGTTTGGTTTTATTGGCTCAGTTTCGGAGTATTTTCACTCTCGCTTCGTGACTTCCATAATCTCCCCCACTGCTCTTATCATGGGAACCACCATGCTAAAATCCATTTGTCATTTCATGAAGGCACTCTAGTTGCTTGGGATTTTGTTGGTGTAAGGTTAAATGGATTCCTCTTTGTCCCATTATCCATCCAATACACTTTATACCTATAATCATGTGCTTTTTCACCTCTTAGTTCAGTACAAGGGTGATTGTGGTGGTTTAAGGATGGTGTTTGTGGTTACAAGTCGGTTCTGGGGGCCCGTCCAGTTTAGTGTCACCCACTTCTTTGGTTTATGGTTAAATTAAAGGGTATAGTGTTTGTGTTTTGATGATTCTTCATTTATGATTCTTATAATTCAAGGGTTTTTTTTGGTTTAATGTTTTCACAGTTAGTGATGTTTGTCTTGGTTCTAGTTTAAGTGATGGTGGACCTTCGGGTGATGTGGTGACGATGAGGGGGGTGCAACGAATTCTTCTTGGTCAGGGGTTCGAAGGCATCATCTTCTTGGGTTGCGGCTAGTAGTAAAGATTTTGATTCTGGTCTATGGTTCTAGTATTGTTCGATTATTCTTGTGGTGGCGGCCCGAGGCATTATCGGCTCCGATGACGAGTCGAAGATGAGGTTATTTTAACGAAGGTGGAAACGACGATTGTCTTTCCAGTGTGGTTTGTGCTGGTAATGACTTTTTTGATGTGATTCTAATGGTCTTGATGGGTTGTAGTGAAAAGGGTGATGGGAGGTTGGTTGGTTTCTGCATGCATGTGGATTGAGGTGTCGATGTCAATAGTGGCAACCCGCTCGATGCATTTGATGCCTTTTGGATTTGAATTTTGTATTTTGAATGTTTAGTTTTTGAGTCTGGGTTGCGGTCTGCAACGTGTAATCAATTTTTTTGGATTTCTATTTCCATGTGAAAGATGTATGGGTTCCCAGTCAACCAATTAAAAATGTTTTATTCTGAAAATACCAAAAAAATCATTTCGGAGGTAGGGTCTTTTATGTTTTTTGGGGCTTTTAGTGTTTTTTATATTTTTGACGATTCTTAAATGTTTTTAGCTTTGTAAGGATTTCTTAGGGGTTTTAGGGGTTTTCTGGTTTTTTACCTTTTTATGTATTTTTAAGTAATTTTTATGATTTTTATAGTTTTTATGGTTTTTAGGGATTTTTAGGGTTCCTTGGGTTTTCCTGGGGTTTATGGTATTTAACATTTTTATGTTTTTTAGGATTTTCAAGTGTTATAGGTTTTTAAGGAGTTTTAATTTTTTAGTTATTTATGGTTTTCTTAGGGGTTTTCAGGGTTTATAGGGTTTTTAAATTTATGGTAATTTTAAGACTTTTTAGCATATTTATCACTTTTTAAATTTTTTAGGGTCTTTTAGGTTTTTTAAGTTTTTTAAAAAATGTTTAAAAAATTATAAAAATTCATAAAACCCCTAATAAACAATAAAATATCATAAAGACCCTCAAACCCCAAAAACCCAAAAAAAACCCTAAAAACAATAAAAATAACTAAAAACCCATAAAAATCCTAAAACCCCAAAAACCCATAAAACCCCTAAAATCCAAAGAATCCCTAAAAACCCTAAAAATTCATATAGCCATAAAAAAATAAAAACCCTAAAAACTTAAAAACCCCAAAAAATCTAGAAAACCCCTAAGAAATCCTTAAGATCCTAAAAACACTTAAAACGCCGACAAAATAAAAAAATGATAAAAACCTTAAAACCCCCCAAAAAACTATAAAATCTTAAAACCTAAAAAACCTAAAAAATCGTTAAAATCCCTAAAAACCCTAAAAAAATAAAAATCTGAAAAAAAATCCATAAAATCAAAAAAAAATTAAAAACCTAAAACCCAAAGAAAACCTTAAAATCCTAAAAACACATAAAACCCCTAAAAACCTAAAAAATGCTAAAACTCTAAAAAAACCCTAAAAATTATAAAAACCATAAAAATTATAAGAACCTATAAACACCCTCTATAAACTCTAAAACCCATTTAAAACCATAAAAAATTAAAATAACTCTAAATATCATAAAACTATAATAAACTGAAAAACCCTAAATATCCATAAAATCATAAAAACCCAAAAAAAAACCCAAAAAACTCCTTAAAACCCTATAAACGGATTATAAATTCTACAAATCCAAAAAGTATGCTGAAACCTATAAAACCCCAAAAACCCCAAAAACCTTAAAAACCATAAAATTCAAAAAATCCTGAAAAACAATAAAATTAATAAAAACCTATTAAACCCCTAAAAAGGTTTAAAACACTAAAACACCTTTGAAACCCAAAAAAACTCAAAAAACCCTAAAACCCAAAAAAACGATAAAAACCCTAAAACCCCTAAAAACATAAAAAACCTAAAAATCCCAAAAAATCCAAAAAAAACATTAAAAACTATAGAAAACCTGAAAACCCCTAAGAGAATGTTAAAAATATATAAACAATTAAAACACCTAAAACCCTAATAAACGCTTAAAACCCTCAAAATCCCCAAAAACCCTAAAAAAATAAAAATTATAAAAAAAATGCTAAAATCCTAAAAAGACAAAAAACCCTAAAACCTTAAAACACCATAAGAAACCCATAAAAACCTTAAAACTACTAAAACTCCTAAGTCCCTAAAAATTCTAAAACCCCTAAAAAGATCATAAAAACCCAAAAAACCAAAAAACCCCTCAAAACCTTTAAAAAACCTAAAACCAATAAAAACCATTAAAAATGATAAAAAAAATTTAAACCCCTAAAAACATTAAAAAACTCTAAAACCCCTTAAAACCCTAAAAACTCAAAAAACACCTAAAAACAAAAAACCATAAAAACTCTAAAAACCAAAAAATATATAAAAACCATAAAAATCGTAAATAAACCCAAAAAATCCCTAAAACATAAAAAACCCTTAAAACACCAATGAAAACCTAAAAAACCTAGAAGCACATAAAACCCATAAAAAATAAAAAATGATAAAAACTCTAAAAATCCCTAAAAATCATAAATAACACTTAAACCATTGAAATCCCTAAAAATCCTAAAAACCCATAAAAATCCTAAAAAGACCTCAAAAGAACAAAAAATGTAAAAACACTAAAAACCCTGAAACCCCCTTAAAAACCTAAATACCGAAAATCACTTAAAACCCAAAAAATCCTAAAAACACTAAGAAACCTAAAACCCCAATAAGAACCTAAAACTCCAAAACCCCTAAAAACCATAAAAACCCCTATAAACTTTAAAAACCTTTAAAACCCCAATAAAACCCCTTTAAACTACTAGAAATTTTAGAAACTCTAAAAACATTAAAAACCCTAAAAACTCAAAACAAAAAACCCATAAATCCATAAAACCCCAAAAACCCATAAAAACCACTAAAAACCCTAAAAACGCTAAAAACCTCTAAAAATGAAAATCCTAAAAAATACTCAAAAATCCAAAAAATGTAGAAAACCCTAATAAAACTTTGATAACCTAAAACACATAAAACCCCTAAAACCCTAAAAGTTATAAAAACCCTAAAAACTCTCAAAATTCCTAAAAACTATAAAACTAATAAAAATATGAAAATCCCCAAAAAATTGAAAAAAACATAAAACCCCTAAAACCTTAATAAATATGTTAAACCTAAAAAAAATTAACACCTACTAAAAACATAAAAACCATAAACACTCATAAAACCATAAAAACCCAAAAGAGCTCAAAAACCTCTAAAAACCACTAAAACCCCTTCAAATCCCAATAAATATTAAAAACTCCAAAAAACCACGGAAAATAAAAAAAACATAACAACCAAAAAAAACTATAAACCCCTTAAAGAACCTTAAAACCCCTCAAAATACGTAAAACCCCAAAACCCATAAAAATCATAAACACCCATAAAAATACCTAAAAATGTAAAAAACCCTAAAACCCAAAAAATAACACTATATGAAAGTCTTAAAACTATAAACACTTAAACTACCTAGAAAACTTGAAAATTCTAAAAACCCTAAAAACCCTCAAAATCCCCAAAACCCCTAAAAACCGTAAAAATATTAAGAAATCACTAAAATCCCAAAAAAAATATAAAAACCCTAAAACACCTAAAAACCCCCCAAAAACCTTAAAATATAAAAAAAAAATTAAAGCCCCTAAAAACCTACAAAATGGTAAATACTCAGAATACACTAAAAAGGATAGTACAAACCATAAAGCCCCTAAAAACCATAAAAACCCCTAGAACCCTAAAAACCCCTAAAACCCAGAAATCCCAATAAAAACTCTAAAAAACATTTAAACCCCTAAAAACATTAAAAAAACCCTAAAATCCATAAAAACTAAAAAAAATCTAGAATCCCAAAGAAACCCTAGAAACCCTCAAAATTCCGAACGACCCATAAAAATCCTAAAAAATACATAAAGTTCCTAAAAAGGTAAAAACCCATAAAACCTTGAAAACTTCTAAGAAAAACATAAAAAACAAAAAACACTTAAAAATCCAAAAAATATTAAAAATTGTTAAAACCCCCAAAAAACATCAATATCCCTAAAAACAGTAAATACATAAAATCCAAAAAAAAGTCCTAAAAGTCCCTAAAAACATAAAAACCCCTGAAACCCCAAAGAGAACTTTAAAAATCTAAAAACATAAAAAAACCCCTAAGATCCCATAAAAACACTAAAAACCAACTTAAATCTCTAAAAACCCATTAAAACTCTAAAAATATAAAAAAAATATAAAATCCTTAAAACACCAGAACTTGATGAAAAAACCCAAAAACCCATAAAAACCCTAAAATTCCTCAAATTCCTAAAAACCATCAAAATAATAAAAATCCATAAAATTCCCCAAAAATGAAAAAATCCCTAAAAACTCTAAAAACCCCTAAGAAAACCTTAAAAACCCAAAAAAACACTTTAAACCCCATAAAACCTAAATATACTAAAACCCTTAAAATCCCCCAAAACCCTCAAAATCCCTAAAAACACTTAGGAGAATAAAAATGAAAAAAAATCCCTAAAATTACCTAAAAACTAAAAAACCATAAATATCCACTAAAACTTTAAGAAAAACATAAAAACCTAAAAACAATTAAACACCCTAAAAAACCTTATCAATGCTAAAAAACTTTAAAATTCCTAAAAAGGCCCTAAAACCCCTAAAACCCATAAAACCCCACAAAACCATAAAAACCCCTTAAATCATTAAAAAATCCTAAAACTCCATAAAAACAAGAGAAAAAAAATAAAAACATTAAAATCTCTTTAAAACCCTAAAAACTATAAAAATACTAAAAACCCAAAAAACAGAAAATACCCAAAAAACCAAAAAACCCTAAAAACCTAAATCCACTAAAAATCCATAAAACCCCTAAAATCCATAAAAATCCTAGAAATCACTAAAAATATATATTAACATTGAAAACTAAAAAAACCCTTAAAACACTAATAAAACCATAAAAACCTAAAAACACATAAAATCCCTAAAAACATAAAACCCTAAAAACCCTCAAATTCCATAAAAATCATAAAAAACCTTAAAATCCTGAAAAATTCCCTAGAATACCTTAAAATATAAAAAACCTTAAAAACTCTAAAAACCCCTAAGAAAACCACAAAAATATAAAAACACTTAAAACACCCAAAAAACTGAAAATGCTAAAAACCCTCAAAATCCCTAAAACCATAAAAACTCATTAAATCCTAATAAAGCCTTAAAAATATCTAAAAACATAAAAAACCTTAAAAAACGAAAGAAAACCTTAAAACACATAAAACAATAAAAAATCAAAGCAGACCATAAAACCCTAAAAACACCTAAAAATAATAAAACCCCCAAAAACACTAAAAACCCTAAAAATGCATTAAATCCATATAAATTCTGAAAACTATAAAACCAATTTAAACCCCAAAAACGTTAAAAACTCTAAAAACCATTATAATCTCAAAAAAACCCTAATAAACCCAAAAACCATAAAAACCCTAAAAACTAGAAATGCACTCAAAATACCTAAAAACCCTAAAAACCATTAAAATCCTAAAAAAATTCTAAACATCCCTAAAAGCATAAAAAACCCTAAAACACCAAAAATATCTAGAAACCCTCAACATCCCTAAAACCCTCGAAACCATAAAAATCATAAAAAAATACTTAAATTCCCTAAAAACATAAAAACCCCTAAAACCCTTGAAAATCCCTAAGAAAACCTTAAAAATATATAAAAAAATAAACCCCCTAAAAACCTAAAAAACACTAAACCCCTAAAAGAACCCTAAAATCCCTAAAACCATAAAAATCCCTAAAATCCAAAAAAAACCAAAAACTCTATAAATCCCCTAAAACCCTACTAAAAACTCTAAAAAACCTTCAAACCCCTAAAATCATTTAAATAATCTAAAAACATTAAAAACCCTAAAACCTCGAAAACCTCTAAAGAACACAAAAAAAACCCTAAAACCCCAAAAATAACCATAAAAACCTAAAAATATTAAATCCCCTAAAAATCCTAAAAATCCCTGTTGACGCTCCTTTCGTCACAGAATCTAAAGTTCGGAAAAGGGAATATCTGAGCTCAAAGTGATTAATCCTTTGAAGAAACATCAAAAATCGACAAAGGGATACAAAAGGAGAACATTGCCCATGTATCGCGCAAGTTCCCTCTTGGTCGTGCAAGTACACTTGCGCGCCGCCTCAATACTTGCGCGACTCCTCATGTTCGTGCAAGGGACTTGCGCGACATATGTGGTAACCGCCCAGTAACCGCCTGGGGTCTTCTTTTGCCTATAAATAGACCCTGTGGGCCCCCCATTCGAGAAGATCTTTTTCCAGAAACTCGGATTAAAGCTCCCGACGCCCAAGTCTCTTCTCAAAGCTTCCGGAACACTTCTAAGGTAATTTCTTACCTAGAACGGAAGATCTAAAGAGAAAAAGGAAGGCCTAAGTGTTGAAACTTATCAAACACTTGCGCGCCTACTTAATTCCTTCAATATAACTTGCGCGTCCCTCTTCTGGAAGAACCTCAAGAGGATGGTAAAGGGTTTAATAAAGAGTCGCTCAAGCATTTCAATACTGGTTGAAAATCGCGCAAGTACCCCTCATGTCGCGCAAGTATACTTGCGCGACCAATACTTGCGCGCCGCCGCAGGACTTGCGCGCCTTTCAAGACTTGCGCGCCCCTATCTTTTTGGGTGCCCATCTTGCCCATTTTTACCCCTCTTAAGCCATTTCACCCTTCCTATTCAAGATTCAGTCTTCAAGATACTCTTCAAAGCCATTTATGGCATGATTTCTTGATTTGACATCCTTATCTGAAAGGAATTCTGTGAAATATCTCTCAAAACCTAGTTATTTAAACATCTTTATATCACCAAAGATTGAGAGTTCATTCATTCAACCTCATCCTTTAAGATGAGAGAATCTTAACCTGGGTCTCCTTTTCAGGAATAATCCCCAGTTATAAAACCTTTGATCTGGGCATCTTTCTTAAGAATAATCCCCAATCAAGTCCTTTAATCTTGGGCATCCTCCTCAGGAGTAAGCCCCAAACCTTAATCCCTAACCTGGGTCTCCTTTTTCAGGAATAAGACTCAGTCATAACCTTGGGCTTCCTTTTTAGGAATAACCCCAAGTCCCCTAACCTAGGCTTCCTTCTCAGGAGTAAGTCCTAGTCATAAATCTTGGGCATCTTTCTTAAGAATAAGCCCCAATCAAGTCCTTTAATCTTGGGCATCCTCCTCAGGAGTAAGCCCCAAACCTTAATCCCTAACCTGGGTCTCCTTTTTCAGGAATAAGACTCAATCATAACCTTGGGCTTCCTTTTCAGGAATATGCCCCAAGTCCCCTTAAACTTCTCTTAACCAGTCATAAATTACCTTTGATTTGGGTTTCCTTTTCAGGAATAAAACCCCATCATAAGTCCCCTCCTAACTTGGGCATCCTCCTTAGGATTAAGCCCCAAGATTAGAGTATTCAAATCTCCATGAAGCACATATAACTTTGTGGACCCTGTTCATGGATTTTCTCCCTAAAAGTAAATCCTAAACCTTCATCTATCTGGGCAGTCATCCATACATAAGCCCCAAACAAATTCTTATGATTGCATCTTTCATGGAACAATTGTCTAAATTTTACCAATACCTCTTGTTTCTCACACCGAGCATGACTCACATGAGCTTAGAGTGTAAAAGTAATTATGACATTCATCTTTGAGCCATCAATCATAAACATCATACCCCATTCCTCGAACTACGTGGGTTCTGATTCCTTTTCCAAAACAAAGGATACGTAGGTAGCCCATTTATGGGTTCGATCCCAACATTGAAATAATCTCTGTCCTTCTGAATGACGATAAACTTCAAGTGCCCCACTGAGTGGCTTTAAAACCAGCCTGGTCATCAAAATGACCAAGAGACTTTTATATAAATGTTTTGAAGGATACCATTGACCAAGAATCTCTAAACAAATATAGATGATTCTATATTGATGAAGAACCTCGAATACATATAAAATATTCTCTAAATTTCTTGCGTATTTAATCATTGATTGTTAAAACTAAAGGAAAGCTCATTTTATACTTGGTAATGTAATAATGATTCACGAACTTAACTTAAATCTATAAAGAGAGTCCCGGAGTAGACAATAATTCCCCTCAAAAAGGTGTGATGAGTCCGACCTCCCATCCTCTCGACCAATGCAAATTCCTAAGCCTCATTAGCCCACAAGCTAATGAGCGCCTGCCTTTGGAAAGTAGGTCCAAACGGATGTGGAATCATTGGATGTTTCCGGTTCTACGAACAAACCCGTTAGAAACCGATCGGAACGTTTCAATCTCCCGTCCAGGAGGTCATCCCCGGATTCCGCGCGAAACAAAAAATGGTGAACCCGACGTGAATCCTTAACCAAGTTAAAGTGATGTTCTTCTTATCTGTTAGGCCCCTTGGGACAACAAGGCAATCATTGACATATGATCATCCAAAAGATGCAGTAGCCGGATTCATCTTGATTATGTCTGTTACATGGAACATGAACTCTTTTTTCAAGATCTTCTACAAAAATGGCTTTCCTTAAATTCACCCCTGTGAATACTGCTGCTGTGAACACCTCTACTGTGAGGTCTGCTGCTGTGAAAACCAATGCTGCTACTCCTGCTGGAACGTCATCCGCTCTGAGGATGACATCACCAACTCAGCGTCTTCAACGTTGTGTTTCTAATGCACTGGTTAAGGAGTACCGTCGCAACGGTACTATCCCAACTCTGGAGGCCGCTCGTCAAGCCCTCCAAGTTAACAATTCTACCTGGTCGTCCGGACAACGGCGACCAGCAATCAAGAAGCAGACGGTGCTGACTACCGTCTCCAACTGTTTCGGGTCGTTATCCCCGGAACGCAATTTCCATTCACTCCCTTACTCCGAGGAAGTGAATGAGCAGGTCCCGCAGGACCTTAATTCAAAAAGACAGGAGTCCTTCTCAAGGGCTCCCATCAACAATCGCCGCCAGACTCGTGCGGTAGTGCGCCCTCAACATGATGAGGGTACCGACTCCAGGCATTCAGCTCAGGTTCCTCGAACCCGAGCAGGCAAGATGAACCGCCAGAGATGGAATCCGGTTAACAATAGGCAGGTTGTCATCCCTGCCATCTCCGGAGAAGTCCACCAACCTAACTTGGTGGCAAATAACGAGCAGGCATACACACCTGTTCGTTTTAATCCCGCTGTCCAGCAGACTCGTCTGGCAGCATCATGCCGATCCCGCCAGGCAATTCCGGCGGAGTACCATAGGCAGGAACATACACCTGCTTATACATCAGCAGTTAGTCAGCAGGCTCGTCTGACTACATATGATGGATCTCGTCAACCGCGTTTGGCGAAGTGTAATCAGCAGGCACATACACCTGCTAATACTAATCAAGCCTACCAACAGTCTCGCTTGGTAGCGCACGGAGAAGTCAGTCGGAAAGCCCCGACGACAAACAAGAGGCAGACTAAACTCTCTGCCTCCACACTTGAGTACTGTCAGGATTCACTGACAGGAAAAGGAGGACAGGAGCAGGCACATACACCTACTCCAAGCCCGGAATGGACGTATATCCCTGTTCCGGCGGCTGAAGTCACCAAACATATTTTGTCAATGGTGAAAGAGCAGAAGCAAATTCCTGCTCATATTCTGGATGCTTGCTAGGATATCATAACAGCTTCAGCATCATCTCAGGGACAGACACATAAATCTATCCCTAGCAGTGGAGTGACACATCAACAATTCACTCCGGAACAGACACACACATCTGTTCCAGTCCAAGAGGGTTGTGGGGCCTACTCCCCCATATCATATGGACAACCAAGTCAGGCACATACACCTGATTTGAGCGATGATCGTCAGCCTAACCTGACCATCTTTCCTGATCAGGCACATACACCTGCTCAGAGCAATCACTTTCGTCATCAAGTGGTTTCTAAAGCGAGTACGAAGGCATCTAAGAAAAAGATCCGCCCAGCACAGTCAGGAGATCAAAGGTCAATCTGCAACCAAGCCTTGCTCGATGCTGGAGTTCTTGAAGCCCTCAGACATTTATCTGTCGGAATTCAAGATTCTACTCCCTCAGTTCCCAATAACAGGAACATTAATCCCGAAGGTCTTCAACAGACACTTCCTCATGAAGACTTTCTTCATGAAAATTCGGTCAATCTTGAAGTTTCTTCTTCAGATGAGAACCACAGGAACCCTCTGTGTGGTCAGAAGGCCAAGGAGCAAGAGATTTCATCTTTTGCTGTAACCCATCATGATGGTCCTCCTCATGGTGATGAACTTCGCTGCGAAAGTCCTCTCCGCAGTAGTGATTCACGTTGTCTTGAAAATTCTTCAGAAGGCAATATAGTGACGAGAAAGCCCTCCTATCTCGAGGCACTTGCAAACGTAAAACCAGTCATGTCTGATGCTTTACTATCGGCAGGTGAAACTCTTTCTCCATCAGAAGATAGCCTGGGGTTCAGGTTATTCTCCGAACCTTCCCTGGGTCATTCATCTTCCAGCATGAATAGTGATTCCTCTACCAATCTTGTTGAATCCGATGAAGCAACAAGGAA
Organism: Viscum album; assembly: GCA_963277665.1. NCBI lineage: Eukaryota > Viridiplantae > Streptophyta > Magnoliopsida > Santalales > Viscaceae > Viscum > Viscum album. Next base: position 1,634,125,037 of record OY728157.1, on the reverse strand, counting down.
ACACCAACTCTGGTCCAAACAGGTAGAAGAATCTTCATTTAATGATAAAGAGGAAATGCTGAACATGAGGAAAAAACTGGCAAAAGGTGAAGTACCAGTCATGTTTTGGCCTTTGGCTGATTCACAGTATGACATTCCAAAGATGTTGATGGATGATGGAATCCATGATATTCGTCTTAACATATGGAAAACTCTTTGTCAATTAAATAAGAAGGTATTATCTTACGATGAATATGAAAATCATTTTAAGATAATAGAAGGGTTACAACGCCAGATTGATTTGGCATCTCTATCAGTCTCTCGGTATCCGAAGGCTGAAAAGCAACAGAGAACCCTTCAACGTTCATGCCTTGGCGCACTAAGAAGATTGCGTCAGTTAATTTCCAATGCTCCATCTAATGTTCATATCAGAGGATTGGGTGTTCACGGAGCACTACATTTCACAGTGCTTTCCGGTCAGCAAAGCCCGCCGAAAATGGTCTCATGCAATGTTATTGCCCATGGCCGGCCACAGTCAATGGGCTTTGTTCATAATCAAAGTCTTGCTCGAGATCAAGCTTCAACTAGTTCCTCTCAAAATCAAGTATATAGAGAACAGGTTGTTGAATTGCTCCTACATCAAGCAGGAGAGAATATTGCACAAGCCTCTCGTCTGAAGCAAACACGTCATCAAATGACAGAAGTTTCGGAAATCATCCAACGGTCTGTTGAACCAGGTGATAAAAGTGGATACAGGTTAATAAATCCAGCTAATTTCCGAACTAAGATTCGCAAGATCAAGAGAGATTTTAAAAAGATCTCAGACATAGCATGTCAAGAGACACCCCAGCTTGCCAGACTGGGGACTTCTCTAACCCAACCCTCAGAATCAACGAATGGGATTCGAGGAGTTGAGCGGAAGCAACAGGAACACCCCCAGTCCACCGGACTGGGGACTTTTTCAAATCTTCAATCCCTCCCTCAGAGAAAGTCAGTATTCTCTCGATTAGGGAATAAGCCTCAAGAGGAACGAAGAGCCAAGATGTCAGGAGATTCTCTCCAAGTGACGGTTCTCCAAGAAATTCCTGAGGGATCAAGTCAACGGAATGCCATGTCTTATCACGGACATAGAAGGAGACAATATCACAGAAATGCTGATAGAAAGGATTCCATGCAATATGCATCCATTAATGTCATCACTGCCGTTGCTGCTGATTCACCAGATGAGGCTCAATCAGAGGGATCAGACGAAGAGGTTCCTTCTCAAGAAGTTGCGCACACAGACCTAAATGAAGAAGGTGTGCGCACACGTAATCAAAGGCTTACCCAAAATCTGGGTATTCCTTCAAGTAACCCACTTCCCCCTCTCCGAAAAGGATCCAATAAGGGGAAAGGAAAGAATCAGGTTACTTCTCACCCTTCCTCTGAAGGAGGTCAATCGCTCTCATTAGAGCAAAGGTTTGCACAATAGGAGGAAGAGATGAAATAATTAAAAAGGTTGAATGCAGAACTACTTCAGAGTAGTCTTCTTCTTAAGAATGCTGAAGTCCGACAGCTGAAGGAATTTGTTGTAACTACTGAGATGGATCAGGAATATCCTCCTTTATCAGTACACCCACAGAGGTCTAATCCTACGGGTCAAACGCAACAACGGTTGGCAGCACTACCATTAGTTGCAGCACCAACCTCCACGGCTGTCCAAGCTCCATTCATTGCACCTACCCAAAACCAAGTTCAACCTGACGTTTCTCAAAAGTTAATAACTACTATTGAGTCATTAACAGCTCGGTTAGAAACTATGGAAGGGAAACGGGCGCAAGTTCAACCTGAAAAGAAAGTTTACCCTGAATGGGTAGATTCAATTTCTCCTCCATCCAGTTTTGGAAACCCTATTTTCCCTACTTTCAATGGATCAGGCGACCCTGAACAACATTTGACGCATTACGTGTCTTGTTGTGATCCTATGATGGGAACTCCAGAGCAACAAGAAGCAGTGAAACTCAGATGCTTCGTGCGAACCTTGCAAGGACCAGCTTTTTTCTGGTATACAAGCTTGCAATCCTGGTCAGTCATCGGATGGGAGGATCTTCGTCAAAAATTCCTTCTTCAGTTTAGCTCAACTTTGCCAAAAACGACAGTTTTCGATCTTACAAACTGCAAGCAAAGGGATAATGAAAGAGTCTATGATTTCATTGCTCGTTGGAAGGGATTAACGTATTCCTTGAGTTTATCACTCCCTCGGGAGGAATTGTTGCCAATCTGTGTGGCAAATTTGCGTGACGAATTACGCACGCCATTGATCCCTATGAAATACACAGGAGGGTTTCGAGACCTTACTTCAATCACTCAACAGATTGAAGATTCCCTTATACAGGCTAAGGTTAAATCTCGTGTAATTCCATCAGCTCCAGGAAGAAGAATGGGTAAAGCAGAAACTGCTACAGTTATGCTTAAACAGGCACCTGTACCTATTTCTACTTCAAAACCTTCATCTTCTCGAAGGGCTCCACCTCCTGAACACCAACAGCAAAGGCTGTTTCGTCCAAATGATCAAAAAGATCAACGACGAAAACAATTTGAGGATATGAAGAGTAAAACATACTCTTTCCGAAGTGAGCAAGTTCCTGGTTACTTCATTTCAGCTCTGGAAAATAATTTGGTTCAATTACCAGTGCCGAAGAGACCAAACAAGGAAGGAGATGAATACCGTCCCAATTATTGTCCCTTTCATCAAATGTTGGGACATCCCATCCAGGAATGTTTTGTCTTTAAAGACCTCCTGCAAAAGATGGTCGACTTGGGACAAGTCAAATTGAAGGGTTCTTCAGCTCATGTAGCGTGTATTACCGCTACAGATCCAGAAGAAGGAGGCGAGTGGCAGGAAGTCAAAAGCAAAACTGCGAAAAAATATGATGATTGGATGGTCAGAAAGACAATCAATCGGACCCATTCCATTTTGCGAACACAATTGAAGAAGCCAATTGTGTCTCCTACAAAAGCTGCAGTAAAGCCTCCATCAAAAGATAAATCCTCAAAAGGGCAGCGCAATTCAAAGAAGAAAGAGGAATCAGGAGAAGATGAGTATGTATCAAAGCCTAAATTGTCTTTGACTCTGGCAGATTTCATGCCATCTACTTCAAAGCCACGGGCACCGTCCCACCAAACGGCACAGCCTAAACAGGCTAACCAGGCAGAGTCTTTATCAGACAAAGAGTTAATCTTTGGTTCTGTTAATATGATTCAATTAATAGATTCATATTCCAGTCTTGATGAGCCTGAATTCCCTGTATCAAATAAAGGAACCCGAGGAAGTTCTAGAGGTTCAGGATATAGGGGAAGACGTGGATCTTTCCGAAGTCACTACTCTAATTCTACCCCTGCTAGCACTGTATATGCAGCAGAAACTCGTGGTAGAGCCCTTCAGCGAGCTCAAAATGAACAAGCAAGTTCTTCTGCCAATGGCCAACTCAGCTTCGGCACAGTTATTTTGGAAGACCGATTAAAGGTTCCATCTTCTTTATCTCAGCAAGTAAATGGATCTAATCAGTCTAATTTTCCAAAACCAAAGATGTTACCAACTCCAATACAAGATGCATCAGCTTCCAAAGCATCTGCTTCCAAGGTACCTGCTAAACCGCATATTCCCATTGGGAAACGCAGGCCTCTAGATCAAAAGTATGATATATTGAAACACTTGGCCCAAGTACCAGCCAAATTATCAATTTTGGATGCTTTGAATCTATCAAGAGATCTTCGGGAAGCACTCATCGAAGCTTTGTCAAGTCCTCAGGAATTTGAAGCTAAAATTGCTGCAGCTAAAATCTATCACATAGAGAATAATCCTGCAGAATGCCATGCAGTGATATCTTTTACTGATAAAGATGAAGATGATGTTGTGCATGGGCACATAAAACCTTTGTACTTATCTGGAAAAGTCAATGGTATAGATGTTCGAAGAGCTTTTATTGACAATGGTTCAGGAGTCAACCTCATGCCCATTCGCACACTTCGTCGATTGGGCCTCACAGAATCTGATTTATCTCCTTCTACCATGATGTTGCAAGGATATGATAAAAATGAACAAGAACCACTGGGAGAAGTTACGCTCAGAACTCAGTTTGGAGATCTTGTTTCCAATTCGGATTTCATGATTGTTGATCAAGACTCAGCTTTCAATATCTTGCTTGGAAGACCCTGGTTACATCAGCATGCAGCTATTCCGTCATCATACCATAAATGTCTCAAATACTGTTTCGATGGTCAAGTTGGAACATTGTATGGTGATAAAGCCCCTTTCAAGACATGTGAGTCTCAATACATTGAGGCGGAATTTTATCACATGAAGAGAAGAGAAAAATCTACAATGAAGGAAATTACCAAAGTTAATGCTCCATATGGTTTGGAAAAAATTCCAATAAATCCATTTTCACATGTGAGTACAGATTATGTGTTACCTATCAGTCAAATTGACAAAATAGGCCCAAATCAAAATACTCTTATGGAAATATCCATAATGTCAATTACGGAAATCGAGCCAGACAACATGGGAGAAATTGGTAACTTACCAAGCAGTGATGAAAGCATAAGTGGTGACGTTTTCATTTCGTCTGCTGAAATCCAATAAGTCTATACTTCGCTAATCAGGCCAGAAGAAGTTATAGCAACACCAGAGGTGAATGTTGATGTCGATTCTCAATCCATCATCTCCTCTTTATTTCCCAAATAAGACCCTTTTTCATCAATAGGGTCGGAAATGGAAGCTTCTTCTTCAAAATGTGAAAATTTTGACATCTCTTATGATCATGAGAATTTCGTTTTTTCATCTACTTTGCAAGTAGAAACAGAAGAAATAACACATGATGAAGAGGAAGAGGAAGATCTTAGAGATGCTCCTCCAGCATTTGAAGAGGGTATCTCTACCACTGTGGATGAACTCAGAGAAGTAAATCTGGGTACAGAGAAAGATCCACGCCCCACTTTAATTAGTGCGGCCATGAACCTTGAATAACAAGAGATGTATATTTCTTTTCTAAAGCAAAATAAAGATATTTTTGCTTGGAATTATACAGAGATGCCTGGCCTTGATCCTGATGTTGCCACCCATCATTTGGGTTTGCCAAAAGAACATCGAGGATTCAAGCAAGCCGCGAGAAGAACACACCCAACCTATGCTTCCAAAATCGAGGCTGAAGTGGATAAGCTTATCAAAGCTAACTTCGTCAGAGAAGTTCAATATCCCAAGTGGTTGGATAATATTGTCCCAGTAAAGAAAAAGAACGGACAAATTAGGGTTTGCATCGATTTCAGAGATCTTAATCGGTATTGTCCCAAAGATGATTTTCCAGTTCCGATTACAGAACTCTTAATTGATGCGATGGCTGGCTATGAAGTACTTTCTTTCATGGATGGATATTCTGGATATAATCAGATTCGAATGGCCCCAGAAGATGAGGAATATACAGCCTTCAGAGCTCCTCAAGGTGTGTTTTGTTACCGGGTGATGCCCTTTGGTTTAAAGAATGCAGGTGCAACATATCAACGCGCCATGCATCGTATCTTCAAACCTTTTCTAGGGAAATTTGTTGAATGCTATGTAGATGATTTGGTGGTTAAATCCAAAAAACGTTTTGATCACTTGGCTGATTTGGAAATCATATTCCACAAGCTTCGACAACATAATTTGAAGATGAACCCCTTAAAATGTTCTTTTGGGGTAACCTCAGGAAAATTCCTCGGCTTTGTTGTACGCCATCGTGGTATTGAAGTCGATCCTGAGAAGACCAAATCAATCCTTGGTATGTCACCTCCTCAGAATTTGAAAGAATTAAGAGGACTTCAAGGACACTTAGCCTCTATTCGGCGTTTCATCGCCAATTTGGCAGGCAAAAGTTTACCTTTTACCAAATTATTGAAGAAAGGAGTCACTTACCAGTGGACTGAAGAATGTCAAGAAGCATTTGATGTTCTCAAGAAATACCTCTTAAGTCCACCAGTACTCATGCCACCTGTTGAGGGTAGGCCTCTTATCCTCTATGTGACAGCTTTAGAGCGATCATTGGGTGCCTTTCTCGCTCAAAAGAATGATGCTGGGAATGAAAATAGTCTCTACTATCTTAGTAGAACTATGCTTGAAGCAGAAACCCGGTATTCGAGTATTGAAAAATGCTGCCTAGCATTAATCTTTGCAGTTCAGAAACTGAGACACTACCTGCAACATCACGAGGTCCAATTGGTATCTCGTAATAATCCACTCAAATTCATCCTTAGTCGTCCAATGCTTACAGGACGTCTGGCAAGGTGGGCGGTTATTCTACAGCAGTTCGACATCCAGTATGTGTCTCAAAAGGCAATTAAGGGCCAAGCTCTGGCTGATTTCCTGGCTGAACACCCTTCAGTGGAAGACACGTATTCAGATATCGAACTCCCTGATGAGGAAGTTTTTTCTATTCAAGAGAGTCCTCAAACATGGGAAATGTATTTTGATGGTGCTTCTAGAAGTCCAACAGGGAAGAAAATGGAAAATCCTAAATTCAACAAAGTTGGTTTAGGAATTGTGCTCATTTCTCCAGATAAGGCAGTGTTACCTTATTCCTTTTTGTTGTGGGAAGGTGGTACCAATAATGAAGCTGAATACCAAGCTCTCATTGCAGGCTTGGAGTTAGCACTTCAAGCACAAGTGAATCACTTAAAAGGGAAAGGTGATTCAGACCTGGTAATCAAACAAATCAATGGGGATTATGCCATCAGAAAAGAAGAATTAATCCCTTTGTATGATTACGTCAGAGAGTTAATGTCGGAATTCCCTACAGAACCGACATTTTCTTATGTCCCAAGATCACAAAATGCTCAAGATGATGCACTGGCTAATATAGCCACAGCTTTAGCAGATCCAAATCGGGACGAGACAACCATCTGTATTGCCCATCGTCGTGCAATTTCACCTTATGTTCAAGTCAGAACAGAGGAAATTAATGAAATTAGTCCCATTCCTGAACCATATGGTCATACTACAAGATGGATGTCACCTATCAGGGAATACCTTCAAAATGGAACACTTCCACCTGATAGAGCCGAGAGAGAACAAATTCGGCGACGTGTGGTCAATTTTACTCTTTATGATGGTCCAAACCACCTCGAGAAAATTCTCTACAAACGTGGTTTTGATGGAGTTCTCTTCAGATGTATTGATGGTGAAGAGACAATGGTTGTCATAAAAGAAGTGCATGCAGGAGTCTGTGGTGCCCACCAGTCTGGACAAAGATTGTCTGATCAAATTCGAAGGCTTGGATACTTCTGGCCTTCAATGATACAAGATTGTGTTAATTTCACAAAGAAGTGTCATTCATGCCAAGTATATGCCAACTTCATTCATCAACCTCCAGAGTTGCTTCATACAGCTAAATACTCATGGCCATTTTCCACATGGGGAATGGATGTGGTAAGACCTTACCCTTCAGCTACGGCCAAGCAGTTTAAGTACATTCTTACTGCTACTGATTTCTTTTCTAAATGGGCAGAGGCAGTACCTCTCAAAGAAGTCAGTTCTAAATGCATTGTTAGCTTCATCAAGTCTAACATCATTACTAGATTTGGTGTCCCTCATACCATATTGACGGACAACGGCACCAACTTCTGTTCTTCTGAGGTAAAGATATTGTATCAAGAATACAACATTAAGTCCAACCATTCATCTCGATATCATGCAGTGGCTATTGGCCAGATAGAGGCCTTCAACAAGACTCTTTCAAATATACTGCAAAAGATGGTGGATAAAGATAAGAGGTCATGGCCTGATAAACTCTATCATGCTTTATGAGCATATCGGACTACCACTCGCAATGCAACGCGGTCTACTCCATATTCATTGGTATATGGAACAGAAGCAGTCTTGCCAATTGAAGTTCAATTGCCCTCACTCAGAATAGCCATTTGTGATCAGTTATCGACAGATGAGCAATCCCAAAAGCGTTTGAATGAATTGGAACAATTAGATGAGAAGAGATTGTGCACTTTGCACCACTTGGAAATCTATCAGAATCGAATAGCACGAGCTTTTAACAAAAAAGTTCGTCTTCGTTCATTCATTCAGGGAGAATTGGTATTGGTTCTCAGAACACCAATGATACCAGGAAAGAAGCCTCCCAAGCTTGAACCAAAATGGGAAGGACCTTATTCAATACATAAGGTCTACTCCAATGGAGCGTATTCTCTAATCTCAATGGATGGAGAACACATCACGACTCCAACTAATGCCAGATTTCTGAAGAAGTATTTTGTATAAACACAAAATATTGTTCCCAGAACCAAGACTCTTACATTTGGTTCATACAAAAATGATCCAGTATGACCTTAAACTACAACTTCGTCCAACATGACATTAAACTGTGTCACACTTCTGTCCGAGATGACATTAAACTATAATACGTCCAGCATGACGATAAACTGTACGGTCCATGCATATGACCTTAAACTATTCGCACTTATGTCCCTGCAACATGACACTAAACTGTACAGCACCAATAGTCCTAACTGCAAGACTTTAAACTGCATAGTCCCTAATTTTGTCCTACATGACAATAAACTGTATAGAAGTTCCTATATTTTGTCCGAGATGACATTAAACTATATTGTGTCCTAGCAACATGACATTAAACTGTGTGGCACTTTCATCGTCCAACATGACGTTAAACTGTGTCAGTTCCCTTATCGTCCAACATGACGTTAAACTGTCACATTGGTTACTAATATGTCCTACATGACACTAAACTGTATATGTCCGAGATGACATTAAACTATATTGTGTCCTAGCAACATGACATTAAACTGTATGGCACTTTCATCGTCCATCATGACATTAAACTGTAAAAAAATCCCCAGAACTGATATCCTCATATTGGTTCACCTTAGTCCTAGCTACATGACTTTAAACTGTACAGTACCAGTTCGTCCTTGCTATATGACGTTAAACTATACAGCAATGGTCCCGTATGACTTTAAACTGCATCATCCCTGGTCCATGTATATGACCATAAACTATTTGCAAATATGTCCAGCAAGACGTTAAACTGTGACGTCCTAACTACATGACGCTAAACTGTATAAAAGTCCCTCACGTCCGGAAAGACGTTAAACTATATAATCATCAAAAGTCCAGCATGACATTAAAACTGCACAATCCCCCTTTCGTCCAATATGACGTTAAACTGTATTGTCCCCATCGTCCTAACTACATGATGCTAAACTGTACAGAAATTCCTTGATATGTCATACATGACATTAAACTGTGCATCGTTAAGGTTGTTATTACCTCTTGTTTCTCACACCGAGTATGACTCACGTGAGCTTAGAGCGAACATCAACCATAACACTCCCTTTGGGCCACTAACCATGTGTAAGTCCCAACAACATTTTTTTTAGATCATTGTCCACAAGAACAACTTGATCATTAATTCATTCTTTAATTGAACTACACAGACATTGATCCTTGCCCTCCAGGCTGGGTATGTAGGCAACCTCCCAAAGGTTCAAGCCCAAAAACAATCTCTTCACATTGGTTCACCACCATCTCATATCATGATGATTTGTGAAACCACCCCTGGAATCAATATCTTTACATTGATTCACTTTCGTCCTTGTTATATGACGTTAAACTATACAACACTTTTGTCCGGTACGACAATAAACTACAATATTCTTTGATTTCCTCATTTGAGAAGGAACCATTATTAACATTGATTCTTTTTTCAATCATGGTTTTCATTTTTCAAAAGACTACGTACATACATGGTAATGCCTAAAATTTTTATCTTAGGTTAAAACCATCATTGCACTAAAGTCCCCTTTTCACCCTTCACATGTACGAACCAAATTTGTACAAAGGGTAGATCTAGAACTACGTGGACTTGATTCCCATCCTTATGGGATACGTAGGAACATTCGAGTGTCCCTCGAATCCAGTCCCAAGTCTTTTGGGCCTAACCCCAAATTTCACTTTCAGTCCCTTGGCTGAAAAGTCTTCATGAAAACACACACTGTGTATTCATTATTATGGTCCGAATTCTATGACCCTAAACTAAGATTACTCATAATTTCGTCCTGCACGACGTTAAACTACATTTCAAGAACTACGTATGGCTTGATTCTCATTCTTATGAGATACGTAGTGAAGTCCAAGATTCAATTCAGGACCCAGCCACAACATGATTATGGTTTTCATTGACCTATGTATCTCTATATACATTGGAAAATACCCATCTTTATGTATTATAATCCTAACCTTAAATATTTTCAGATCTTCATAACCCTTTTCATGACTTATAGTCACAAAAATGTCAAACTTCTGAGAATTCTTTTGCCTGACTATGCAGTACGTGCCCATAGGTGGCCTTGCATAAACAGTCCACATAACAGACTTGTCAGCCAAGAGATGCTATTTATTTGACCATGCAGCCAATGCCCATAGGTGGCCCTGCATATTTCAACCCCCTAACGGGTTTGTTAAATAATGGTAACTTCATTCTTGGGAAGAATGCCTCTTTTTTCCTTATTTGTCTTTAAACGACAGTATGTAGGGATCCGCAAAAATAGCCATCCTTAACGTATTTGTCCCATATCCTTTTTCATGATCTGAAAGTATTCAAGTCTATGGTTTATTCTTCTTCCCTACGTTTGGGTCAGACCTTCGTAGGAGTGATATTCATCCAGTTCTTCGATATTCTTGTTTGGAAATATCTTCTCCATATTCAAGTACCTCTTTCCATACAACAAACTCTATGCGTTAGAAAATTTGAATCTCCATAAACTTTCACTAGCTTTTAACACTAGGAAAGTAAATTTCTGGGAGTTCTTTTGCCTGACTATGCAGCACGTGCCCATAGGTGGCCTTGCATAAACAGTCCACATAACAGACTTGTCAGCCAAAAGATGCTATTTTATTTGACTATGCAGCCAATGCCCATAGGTGGCCCTGCATATTTCAAGCCCCTAACGGGTTTTGTTAAATAATAGTAACTTCATTCTTGGAAACTACTTCTTCTAATTCTATTTAGCTCTTTTTCATATCATTCCTCAGATTCAAATATTCTTAAGCCATAGTTTACATTTTTTCTCTCATACTTGAGTATGGTAAATATGTTTTCAGATAAATTATCAAGGAATTGAATCCATTTTAATCCATTTTCAGTCAAAGCTATTTCGACCTTAAACATTAGCCCCTTTATGTCCGGCTTGCATGACTTTAAACTACCCACACAAAAGACAGAGGAACTATGAATAAAAGTCAAGTTCCAGCTCACTAAATATACATTTTTTGTATGATTTAGGTAATATTGAGCAGTTAAAAGGTTCAAATTTTGTAGGGTTATTTGTAATAATCCTAGTAAAAATCAAACTATGCTTACGAAGCCCAATGGCTTAAGTAAATTTGAAGCAGGTAATGGAAGAATGCAAGTACAAATGATTGAAGACAAAAGTGTTTTTCATTGATACACAAGAGTTAGAAGGACATCCACAGATTGGAATCTCTTCTCTTTTTTCAAGAATTACAGAATATTGTCAACATAAGTCTTCATTTGATGTATAGCATCCTGAGCCTTATCAACAGTTACTTGAAGCTCGTGCACTTGACCAGCTTCACTCTTCTCAGCTTGCTGAAGTGCCTTCTTAGCATCTGCAATGGCTTTCATGCCATTCATATGAGTTTCATCCAATGATTTATTAAGCTGATCAAGTTCCCCAGTAACAGCATCTAACTGTTGCTGGAGTTGCACCTGCTGGACGACCTTTTCTTTGATTTTTTGCTTCAGATCCTTCATCTTGACAGCATAATCAGCTTCAGCCTGGGATATCGCAGCCTCAAATTCGCCTATGTTGACTGACAATTTCACTCTGGTCAAATCTTCGCGACTTGTCTGCATTTGCTCCCTCCTGAAAATAATCTGTTTCACCGCAGCATGGATCTTTTCATACCCAAAACCACCAAGTCCCATTATAACAAATTGGGATGACAATCGGGAAATTTTTGATGGTAGCTCTTCTAAAGGCACCCCCGATATGATGTTCCATATGTTGTTCCATGCCTTACGTCGTGAAAAGCTGAACGCTTTGAGCATCTCTGGATCTGATTCAACATCTTCGTCAGAAGGGGGTATGTAATCTGGAATTAACATGCTTAAGGAAGTGCCTCGTCCTGCTCTTTCCCCTCTGACTTGGGCTTCTTCACTTTCAATTACCGTTGGGGCAGAGGCTGAAGCCTCATCTCCGGATCTAACCATTACAGTTGATGGCCCTACATGATCAATTAAAAGATTTTAGTTGAATCTTAAAGGATAACAAAAGAATGGATTGTCTTGCAAATAAAGTACAATCACAAATATTGTTATCCCTTACCCAATGGTGGTTCAGCAACATGAGAAGACTTCTCCCCATATTTCCCGGTTTCAATAGGATTTTCAAGATGGGTCTCAGGAGAGTTTATTGGATTTAGCTCTACTTGAGCTAATGTTTCTGCAATGATAGGGTTGACATCAGTGTCCACACCCTCTTCGGGCATTGGCAGTTCAGCAGCTTCTACGGAAGAAACTACATATTATTTTACATCATGATTAGAAATATGTTTTGTTTTTAAAAGAAAAATTTGGGCGAAGGGTAACACTCACGCCCAAGGTCTTCTAAATCACATGACAATCTAGCATGATCATAAAATTCTTCAAAAGTCATTCCTTGATTCATCATTTCATCTAATGATACTTCAGAATCTTGGTTAGTCTCACCAGTGGGAGCATTTGCTACGTCTTCTTGCTGACTTATGTCCTGCAACCCCTGACCCTGGACAACATCTTCAGTAGTGGGAGGGATACTGGGAATGGATGGTAGCTCTTCTCTAGGAGCAACCAAGTTAGCTTGAGTCTGTGGTTGTTCTACAGCACCCTCCACGACCTTTGAAGAAGGATCAGTCCCTTCCCTCAAGGGGGAAATTGAAGAAGCCCCTGCAATCCTCAGAAATATGAGTAACCATATGATTATGGGTATAAACTCATGATTGTTCGAAGGACTTACCACTGCTAATGAAACGTTTAGCTAAGGATTTCCTCCTTCGTTGCCTTGGCTTCTTTTGTTTTTTTGGAGTTTCAGTTGTCTCCTTTATTGGCACTTGGATTGGCGAATGAAAGGCTATGTCCAGTGCCTCATTCATGGCATGCTGGCCTGGAGATATCTCGCCTGGTTCGCGAGGAGAATCAGCAGCAGCCCCAACAGCGGTACCACCAGGGCTATATTGTGGCGAAGGAACCCCGGTCCCTTTCTTTGCAAGCTGCAAGATGAATAAAATAACTTCCTTAAGTAACAAAGCTTCAACTGAAATCAAGTTGCAAAGAAAATAAGGAAAGAAAACTTACATCTTCAGGAGCCACGTACTCTTGCCACTCCTCATCTCCAGAACCACCAGCCCCCTCAGTGGTGCCACGATCAATCATTTCCTTCACCCTCCTGGTGATAGGAACCGAATTATCAGTGGCATATATGAGCATTTCCAGCTCTCTGATGTAAGCTCGCACTTCATTGGGGTTATCTCCGTATTGAAGGTCTTTAGAAGCTAGAAGATATCCTATCCCAGGAAGTTGTAGGCCCTCACACAAATCTAGCCAGGCGGTCTCAGTATCACAGTATAAGCTCTGCCATAGCTGAACAGCCTCTGGTCTTAGATATAAAGGCTGTGAGGAAGGTCCTACAATTTTTGATTTTAATTTCTTCCCGACTCCTGCAACTACAGATAGAGAATAAGAAAGTGAGACTTATTACTTTATAAAGTAGTAGTGATTGAAGTTATTACAATCAAATAACTCACCAGGAGCTGATGGAGTGGGTCTTTTAACTCTAGCCGGAGGATTATATCGGGCACGAAACCGCTTTGCTGCCGGTTGTGCCTCATCATCCCCATCATGATAATCCGAGGAATCAGTTCTAGAGGAGGAGTCTGTTGAACCTATTTCAGGAGGAGAAGCATCACCTTCATGAGGAAGAGTTTCTTTCTCTACAGTCCTCTTCCTCTTTCCCACTTGATATACAGGGTGATTCAATATCCCTTTAGGGTATGATGCTATCCAGTGTTCAGCATAAAATGTAGTCAGATAATGTGCCGCTTTTTCAACTGGTAGATCAAATACTGCCCCAATCTTCTCTCTTGATGTCAGCAACCATAGTTGTCGAGCAACCATCGGATGTTGCTCTAACCTGACATGTACTGGAGGGGATACAACAATTTGTTGCAAACATTTGAATTGGCGTGCAAATCTATATGGAGCATAGGCCTCGCATATGATTTCTCCATCAATCCTGGCTACTAACACGCCATCCCTGCAAGCTAGCATGTATTCCCTCAAATCCAAAGGGGCTTTCCCATCATCAACAAACCGCCCAGATGGCGGACTTCCATAAGGAAAGAAGTTGAATTCCTTATACATGCTTAGTCTTACTTTTATGTCATAACCATTGACATATAATGGAGCAATTCCAGAGAATGCTTGCACTGACGGTCTGAAAGAGCTTCCAGGAATTTGTAATCCATTCTGTACATTGTAAGTCCTGAAGTGAGTGGTGATCCATCCCCACAAAACCTGGAATGGTCCCACTATTCTTAAAGGAGATTTACCCTGGAAGACGTGAAGTAAACTCCTGTGAATCTTTGCTAAAATGGGGGTAGCTAACCCAACCATTTTTCCCTCAGCCAACTTGGCCGCAATGACGAAGGTCCCTGGCCTAACGCCTCCCTTCGAATCCCTGACCGGCAAGAGATAAATACTGAGCCACATTGCCAAGAAACCCACCAGACGAGTTTTCTTTGGAATTCTTTGATTCACTTCATAGCCCCATTTTTCAAACTCTCCTGCTTCTAGAGTTGGCCAGAATGTTCCAGGAGCTCCTCTCTTCTCAGGTTTTGGACAAGTGGTAGGACGTCTGGGCCGGGTATCCTTGGATTTCTTTTTCTTGGATCCTTTTTCCTTTGGCTCCATCCCTTTCTTCTCAGTAAGAAACACATTCATCCATTCTTCCGAATGGATATCTTTTCTGAAATGAGTTAATGAGGTCTCTGAACTCTTGAGCTTGTGAAAGATTTTGAATAATTCTCGAGCCAAAGCAAAAGTCTTCTCTGGATCATTCCAAGTCACCTTGGGAGGAATGAATTCATCATACATATCGCCCAAGATTGGAGCTCCTGAAATCTTGTGGACATCCCACAAACTGATACCTACTTCTCCATGAATCAAGTGGAAAGAATTAGTCGCTGGACTCCAATGGCTGAGTATCTCTGGCACGAAGATATCATGTCTGTAAATATATGTTTTCCCAACCCAAACAGCCTCATATATTGCAGCTCTCTTCAGATCCTCAATAAACTCTGCGCAAGTCTGTCGCACCCAGTATACCCACATCCAAGTTGGCTTCACACCTCCCCCAGGACGGAAATCCCAACTTTTCTTCCAGCCTTTGGATTGATCCATCTGAGCATTTCGGAAGATTGAAGGATGACAATGTGGTTGGAGCTCAGGTGTATGTTTTTTCAGATCTAGTGTGCAAGGGCTATGATGCATCACATAAGCCTTCTCCACTGTTCCAGCAGTTTGAAATGATCCTCCGCCTGAGATATTTGCTGAAGCAAAATTGGTATAATTCTGAAACCAAGAAAATGGAAGATAATTCTGTACTTCCGGAATAATGACTTCTTGCAGATGACCATGACCATACAAAGGTAGATAAGTGCAGAGAGGAAAGTCGCAATGATATTTCTTCAGATACTTAGCCAAATCTGGAAGAGTGCTGTTTTTGACAGTATAGTAATCAGGGCCAATGATATTCATCATATCATCTATCCGCTTGCTAGCCAGTTCATCAATTAATCCAGGTCTAAGAGCCATTGAATCTGCACAGGATTTGAATGAATTAAACTCTTAAATGGGTTTTATTTTTCATAAAATTTGTGAAAAGAATTTGAAAAAATGGCCAAGGCATTAAGGCGCGCAAAGTACGGAGATGTCGCGCAAGTGATACATGGCCGCGCAAGTATTTGTCGCGCAAGTATGTGCCGCACAAGCCTTATTACCTTGAGAGTAGCGCGGCTGCGAAGAAACAGTGAAAACAAGAGACTTGTGCGGAGAGGAAGACTTGCGCGGAGAGAGCTCGAGAAATCCGGAACTTCAGATGCCATCTACGGCTGGAAGCGGTATATTTATAGGCCAGGGGGCCTATCTGCGCGCCGCACCCAGAGCGCTCAAAGCCTGCGCGACGCAGACTTGCGCGCCACCCACTGACGCTGAAAGACTTGCGCGCCCTACCTTTTTCTTTTGAGGAATTCAATTTCCTCAGAGTCAAATCCTCATTTTCTCTCCGGATCCAACTCTGAGGGGGGACTTTTGTTGACGCTCCTTTCGTCACAGAATCTAAAGTTCGGAAAAGGGAATATCTGAGCTCAAAGTGATTAATCCTTTGAAGAAACATCAAAAATCGACAAAGGGATACAAAAGGAGAACATTGCCCATGTATCGCGCAAGTTCCCTCTTGGTCGCGCAAGTACACTTGCGCGCCGCCTCAATACTTGCGCGACTCCTCATGTTCGTGAAAGGGACTTGCGCGACATATGTGGTAACCGCCCGGGGTCTTCTTTTGCCTATAAATAGACCCTGTGGGCCCCCCATTCGAGAAGATCTTTTTCCAGAAACTCGGATTAATGCTCCCGACGCCCAAGTCTCTTCTCAAAGCTTCCGGAACACTTTTAAGGTAATTTCTTACCTAGAACGGAAGATCTAAAGAGAAAAAGGAAGGCCTAAGTGTTGAAACTTATCAAACACTTGTGCGCCTACTTAATTCCTTCAATATAACTTGTGCGTCCCTCTTCTGGAAGAACCTCAAGAGGATGGTAAAGGGTTTAATAAAGAGTCGCTCAAGCATTTCAATACTGGTTGAAAATCGCGCAAGTACCCCTCATGTCGCGCAAGTATACTTGCGCGACCAATACTTGCGCGCCGCCGCAGGACTTGCGCGCCTTTCAAGACTTGCGCGCCCCTATCTTTTTGGGTGCCCATCTTGCCCATTTTTACCCCTCTTAAGCCATTTCACCCTTCCTATTCAAGATTCAGTCTTCAAGATACTCTTCAAAGCCATTTATGGCATGATTTCTTGATTTGACATCCTTATCTGAAAGGAATTCTGTGAAATATCTCTCAAAACCTAGTGATTTAAACATCTTTATATCACCAAAGATTGAGAGTTCATTCATTCAACCTCATCCTTTAAGATGAGAGAATCTTAACCTGGGTCTCCTTTTCAGGAATAATCCCCAGTTATAAAACCTTTGATCTGGGCATCTTTCTTAAGAATAAGCCCCAATCAAGTCCTTTAATCTTGGGCATCCTCCTCAGGAGTAAGCCCCAAACCTTAATCCCTAACCTGGGTCTCCTTTTTCAGGAATAAGACTCAGTCATAACCTTGGGCTTCCTTTTTAGGAATAAGCCCCAAGTCCCCTAACCTAGGCTTCCTTCTCAGGAGTAAGTCCTAGTCATAAATCATGGGCATCTTTCTTAAGAATAAGCCCCAATCAAGTCCTTTAATCTTGGGCATCCTCCTCAGGAGTAAGCCCCAAACCTTAATCCCTAACCTGGGTCTCCTTTTTCAGGAATAAGACTCAATCATAACCTTGGGCTTCCTTTTCAGGAATAAGCCCCAAGTCCCCTTAAACTTCCCTTAACCAGTCATAAATTACCTTTGATTTGGGTTTCCTTTTCAGGAATAAAACCCAATCATAAGTCCCCTCCTAACTTGGGCATCCTCCTTAGGATTAAGCCCCAAGATTAGAGTATTCAAATCTCCAGGAAGCACATATAACTTTGTGGACCCTGTTCATGGATTTTCTCCCTAAAAGTAAATCCTAAACCTTCATCTATCTGGGCAGTCATCCATACATAATCCCCAAACAAATTCTTATGATTGCATCTTTCATGGCACAATTGTCTAAATTTTACCAATACCTCTTGTTTCTCACACCGAGCATGACTCACGTGAGCTTAGAGTGTAAAAGTAATTATGACATTCATCTTTGAGCCATCAATCATAAACATCATACCCCATTCCTCGAACTACGTGGGTTCTGATTCCTTTTCCAAAACAAAGGATACGTAGGTAGCCTATTTATGGGTTCGATCCCAACATTGAAATAATCTCTGTCCTTCTGAATGACGATAAACTTCAAGTGCCCCACTGAGTGGCTTTAAAACCAGCCTGGTCATCAAAATGACCAAGAGACTTTTATATAAATGTTTTGAAGGATACCATTGACCAAGAATCTCTAAACAAATATAGATGATTCTATATTGATGAAGAACCTCGAATACATATAAAAGATTCTCTAAATTTCTTGCATATTTAATCATTGATTGTTAAAACTAAAGGAAAGCTCATTTTATACTTGGTAATGTAATAAGGATTCACGAACTTAACTTAAATCTATAAAGAGAGTCCCGGAGTAGACAATAATTCCCCTCAAAAAGGTGTGATGAGTCTGACCTCCCATCCTCTCGACCAATGCAAATTCCTAAGCCTCATTAGCCCACAAGCTAATGAGCGCCTGCCTTTGGAAAGTAGGTCCAAACGGATGTGGAATCATTGGATGTTTCCGGTTCTACGAACAAACCCGTTAGAAACCGATCGGAACGTTTGAATCTCCCGTCCAGGAGGTCATCCCCGGATTCCGCGCGAAACAATCCCTTAAAACCCAAAAAATCCCTAAAAACATAAAAAACCCTAAAAACACAAATAAAACCTTAAAAACATAAAAACACTTAAAACCCCTAAAATGAAAGAATTCTTAAAACCCCCTAAAAAACCCCAAAACCCAAAAACCATAAAAACCCCTACAAATCCATAAAACCATAAAAACCACTAAAAACCCTAAAAACCTTTTAAAACCCTAAAAATATTAAAAAAATCTATAACCCCAAAAAATCCTTAAAACATAAAAATGATAAAACCCCTCAAAACCCTCAAAAAACCTATAAATGCTAAAAACCCATAAAAATACTATAAACTCCGTAAAAATCCCCCGATAATATAAAAAACCTAATAATCCCCTAAAACCACTATGAAAACATTAAAAACCTAAAAAGACTTAAAACTCATAAAAACCAAAACACGGTAAAAAAATAAAAAAAACTAAAAACCATCAAAATACCTAAAAACCCTAAAAACCATAAAAATCCTAAATTTTTTTTAAAACCCCTAAAAACAAAAAACCCCATAAAAACCCTAAAAAATAATAAGAAAACCTTAAAAAACTAAAAACACTTGAAACCCCTACAAAACCTAAAAAACACTAAAAACCCTAAAAATCCAAAAAGGCCATAAAACCCCTAAAATCCATAAAACCCCAAAAAAAATTAATAAACCCTAAAGACCCATTAACCCTCTAAAACCCCACTAAATACTATAAAACTCCATTAAACCACTAAAACAAATAATAAACTCCAAAAAACCATAAAAACCCTAAAAACATAATAAAACCCTATAAAAATATATAAATAACCCAAAACCCCCCAAAACCCCCTCAAAATACATAAAATACCTAAAAAACCAACCAAAATCTAAAAAGGCCTAAAAAATCACTAAAAACATAAAAACCCCTAAAACCCAGAAAAACCCCTACGAAAAAATTAAAAACCTAAAAAGCACTAAAAAATCCTAATAACTAAAAAAATGCTAAAAACCTTACAAACCCCTAAAAACCCTAAAAATACACAAAAAACCTAAAACCATAAATATACTAAAAACTCTCTAAAATTCCTAAGAATATAAAAAACCCTAAAGAACCTAAACAAACATAAACCCCTAAAAGGACATTAAGCCAAAAAACCAAAAAAATCCTAAACCACTAAGAACTCTAAAAATAATTTCAACCCCTAATATGTTAAAAAAAACTCTAAAACTCCATTAAAATCCTAAAAAATCATAAACCCCCTAGAAACCAAAAAAACCATTAAAACACTAAAATACTAAAAAATCCTAAAAACCCACAAAATCCCTAAAATCCCTAAAAACCATAAAAATCCAAAAAAACCCTTAAAATCCCAAAAAAATGTAAAAACAATAAAAACCCTGAAAAAATAAGAAAACCATAAAAACTTAAAATACTTAAATCCCCTAAAAACCCTAAAAACCATAAAAATTATAAAAATCCCTAAAAATTTAAAAACCCATAAAAACCCTAATAACCCCTAATAAAACTTTTCAGACCTAAAAATACTTAAAACCCATATAAAACCTAAAAATGGTAAAAACCCTTAAAACCCTAAAAGACCCTAAAACTAAATAAAAAAACCACAAAACTCATAAAACACCTAAATCCCCTCAAAACTCTAAAAACCCAATAAAACCCCATAAACTTTGAAAACTCTAAAAACCCATAAAACCATAAAAACTCTAAAAAACCCTAAAAACTACATTTAACATAAAAACCTAAAATGCTACAAAACCATAAAAGCCCTCAAAATCTCTAAAATCCTTAAAAACCATAAAAATATAAAAAAATCTTAAAATCCCTAAAAATGTAAAAAAAATTCTAAAAACATTGAAAGCCACTAAGAAAACATTAAAAACCTTAAAACACTTAAAACCACAAAAAACCAAAAAATGAAAAAAAAACATAAAACTCCTAAAATCCCTAAAAACCCTAAAAATATAAAAATACTAATAAAGTAAAAAAAATCCTTAAAAACATAGAAAACCCTAAATACACTGAAAACCGCAAATAAAACCTTAAAAACCTAAAAACCCTTAAACCCCTAAAACCCTAAAAATGATTCAAACCCTAAAAACCCCCTGAAAAAGACCCTAAAACTCTGAAAAACTCAAATAAACCTTAAAAGATGCTTAAAACGCATAAAACTATGAAAAATAACTAAAAACTCTAAAAAGTGTCTATATCCTTAAAATGTTAAAAGGATCTAAAAACCTTAAAATCGATAAAAAGTCAAAAAAAACCCCTAAAACCATAAAAACCATAAAAACACATACCCTCCCCCGATCCCTAAAACCCTAAAACAATAATATTCCTCAAAAATCCCAAAATATCCCTAAAAACATAAAAACCCTAAAACCCAGAAAAACCTTAAGAATACCTCAAAAACCAAAAATCACTTAAAACCCCTAAATACATAAAAATACTAAAAAACCCTAAAACCCGCAAAATCCCTAAAACCCTAAAAAACCATAAAAATAAAAATAAAATACCTAAAACGTAAAAAAACCCAAAAACCCTTAAAATCCTAAGAAAAACATAAAATCCTAAAAACACTTAAAACCACTAAAAACCCTAAAAACACTAAAAACATAAAAATACACTAAAAACCCATAAAAATTTAAAAACTCCTAAACGATAAAAAATAATAAAAACACATAAAAACCCTAAAAACCATTAAAAACTCTAAAAACCCTTTAATCCCTTGAAAACCAAAAAAATTTAAAAACCCTAAAAACCTAAAAAAATCCAAAAAACCCAAAACCCCCCTTTAAAATCCAATAAAGAATTAAATTCACTAAAAACATAAAAAAATCCAAAACACTTGAAAGCACCTTATAAAACCTTAAAAACATAAAAATGCTTAAAACCACTAAAAAAATAAAAAAAATACTGAACACCCTAAAAACACTAAAAACATTAAAAAATAAAATACCCTAGAAACCTTTAAAAACCCTAAGAACCCATAAAATCATAAAATAACTAAAAATAATAAAACCCTTTTAAACTACTAAAAAGCTAAAGATCTAAAAAAACCGTTAAAAACATAAGAACTAAAAAACCCCTAAACCCCCAAAAAACCCATAGAAACCCTAAAAACCCTCAAAATTCTTAAAAAATTATAAACTCATAAAAAACCTAAAAATAATTAAAAAACCATAAAGACATAAAAACCCTAAAACCCTGAAATACCCAAAGAAAACCTTAAGAACATAAAAAATTATTAAAACACGTCATGAATTCTAAAAATTCTAAAAACCCTTGAAACCCTCAAAATTCCTAAAAACCCACAAAAATATTAAAAATTCATTTAAATCCCTAAAATGAAAAAACCCTGCAAAACCCTGAAAACCCCAAAGGAAACCTTAAAACCCTAAAAACACTTAAAACCCTGAAAAATCTAAAAATGTTAAAAACCCTAAAACCCCTAAAAATATCGTAAAACCCTAAACAATGCGAAAAACCAGAAAAAACACATAAACACTCTCAAAACCAATAAAACCTTAAAAACACTAAATTCTCTAAAAACCCTTCAAACCCATAGAAAATTAAGAAACTATAAAAACCTTAAAAACCTCAAAAACCCTAAAATCACAAAAAACCCATAAAAAATAAAAAGCCTTAAAAACCCTGAAAAAACCTAAAAACATCAAAATCCATAAAAACCATAAAAGTCCATAAAAATATTAAAAATCCCTAGAAACCCTAAAATGTAAAAAAGATTAAAAACCAAGAAACACCCAAAGATAACCTTAAAAACTAAAAACATTTAAAACCACTAAAAACCTAAAAATGTTGAAAACACTACAAATCCTAAAAAACCATAAAACCCTCAAAATCAATAAAAACCCTAAATAACCATAAAAACATAAGAATACCTAAAATCCCTAAAAACCTAAAGAACACTAAAAACCCAAAAAAAACCTAAGAAAACCTTAACAACCTATAATCACTTAAAACCCTTAAAAACCAATAAAACACTAAAAATCCTAAAAACCTTAAAAACGCCAAAACCTCACAAAAACACTAAATACCCATTAATTTCCTAAAAATTTTACAAACTCTAAAAACTATAAAAACCCTAAAAACTCAAAAAACACAAAAAACCAAAAAACCCTAAAAACTAAAAAACCCTAAAAATTATTGAAAAACAAAATAATCCTAAAAATTACTTTAAATTACCTAAAAACATAAAAAGAACCCCAAACCCAAGAAAACCACAAAGAAAACCTTAAAAACATAAAAACACATAAAATCCATAAAATGCTAAAAACCCTAAAAACCACTTAGAAACTAAAAAATCCTTAAAACCCCTAAAAACCATAAAAATTATAATATGTTCTTAAAAATCCCTAAAAAACCCAAAAACAATAAAAACCCCAAAGAAAACCTTAAAAACCTAAAAACCCCCAAACGAAAAAGATAAAAACACTAAAAACCATAAAAACACTAAAAAAGACCCTAAAAACTAAAAACCCCCAAAAAACATAATACCCCTTAAAATATTAAAAACCCTTAAACCCATAAAAACCCTATAAACCCACTAAAAACTCCGAACCCCCTTATACCCTTAAATAAATTAAAAAACTCTAAAAAATGTAAAAATGTAAAAAACTCAAAAATACACTAAAACCCCAAAAAATCATAAAAAAATGTAAAAGACTCTGAAAAACGTCCAAATCACTAAAACTCCTAAAACCCATAAAAATATTAAAAAAATACATAAAAAGTTCCCAACAATTAAAACAACCCTGAAAACCAAAAAACCCCCTAAAAACCATAAAAACCTTAAACACATAAAACACTAAAAACCCCAAAAAATGAAAAAAATCGTAAAAACCATAAAAATAATGTAAAGACCCTAGAACAACTAAAAACCTTAAAAAATTCCAAATACATATAAAAACAACTAGAAACTGTAAAAGTCATTTAAACCACGAAAAATGTTATAAAATCTATAAAAACATTAAAAACCCTAAAAACTCAAAAAAAAAACCCCTAAAACCCTCAAAAAACAATAAAACCCCTCAAAACCCCTAAAGCCCTAAAACCCATAAAAATTCAAAAAAATCTATAAATTCCTTAAAAATTTAAAACTATAAAAATACTAACAACCTCTAAAAAACTCTAAGAAAACCTCAAAACAAATAAAACCCCTAAAAACCTAAAAATTCTATGAACCCAAAAAACATAAAAACCCTAACTACCCTAAAAATCAATAAAAACCATAAAAACCAAAAAATACCTAAAAATTCCTAATAATAAACCCCACAAAATGTTAAAAATTCAAAAAAAACTTACAACCCCAAAAACATAAAAAAACTCTAAATAACAAAAAAATTTAAAAACCCCTAAATAACCCTAAAAATCTTCAGAATCCCTAAAAACCCTAAATAAACATATATATCCTAAAAAAACTAAAAACCCATAAAAAGGTAAAAAACCTAAAAACCCAAAGAAGACCTTAAAAACCTTAAAACACATAAACTCATAAAAACCTAAAAACACTAAAAACCTTAAAAACCCTTAAAACCTAAAACCATAAAACTCCTAAAATCATAAAAACCCCTAAAAACCCATAAAATCCAAAAAAACTACTAAAAATATAAAAACCCTTTAAACATTTAAAAATGATAAAAAAACACTAAAACACTTAAAATGAATAAAAAATCAAAACAACCCTAAAAAATAAATACCCTAAAAACCTCTAAAAACCTAAAAACCCATAAAAATCCTAAAAATCGCTAAAAACATAAAAACCCCTAAAACCCTAAGAAAACCCTGGGAAAACCATAAAAATCTAAAACACATAAAACACATAAAAACCAAAACAAATGCTAAAAACCCACAATCCCATCAAAATCCTTAAAACAATAAAGGACCATAAAAATCCTAAAAATACCTAAAATTTGTAAAAACCCAAAAACCCTGAAAACCCCTAAGAAAACCTTAAAAACATAAAAATAGTTAAAACCTCAAGAAACAAAAAAACTCTAAAACACTCAAAACTAACAAAAACCCAAAAAGACCCAAAAATCCCATAAAACACCCTAAAAATGTATAAGAAACTAAAAACCCATAAAACACTAAAAAACCATTAGGCTCATAAAATTTTAAAAACTCTAAGAAATCATTAAAACCTAAAAATTTAAAAAAACACTAAAACCCCTAAAAAATCTCAAAACCCTCAAAATCCATAAAACCCTAATAAAAAACAAAAATCCTGAAAAAACCCAAAATAATTTCAAAAAAATTAAAAACCATAAAAACCCCCAAAGAAAACCTTAAATAAATAAAAACACTTAAAATCTATAAAACACCTAAAATGCTAAAACCCCTCAAAATCCCTAAAAACCCTAAAACAATTTAATGGATAAAAATACCTAAAATCTCTAAAAATAGAAAAACCCCAAAAAACCCAAAAACCCCCTAAGAAAACAATAAAAACCAAAAAAATAGAACCTCTAAAAACCTAAGAAACAATAAAAATACCTTAAATCCCTAAAACCCATAAAACCCTTAAAACCATTAAAAACCCAAAAAAACGTCCTAAAAAGCAATAAAAACACAAAAATCCTTTAAACCCCTAAAAACTTTAAAAAACTATAAAAACCTTTAAAACCCCAAAAAAATAAAAAAAATGCCTAAAAACCCTGAAAATCCCTAAAATCCCTCAAAATATATAAAACCGCTATAAAACCATAAAAAATTCTAAAAAATCCCCCAAAATCCTTAAAAATATAAAAAACCTTAAAATATATAAAAATCCTACGAAAACATTATAAATATAAAAACACATAGAAGCCCTAAAAAATCTAAAAAAATCTAAAAATGCTTAAAATGCTAAAAACCATTAAAACCCCTAAAAATACAAAAACCCATAAAACCCCTAAAAACCTTAAAAACCCAAAAAGTCTAAAAAATCCTAAAAACAAGTAAAAACTCAAAAAACCCAAAAACCCAAAAAAACAATAAAAACCCTAAAACCACTCAAAATCCATAAAAATACTAAAAACCATAAAAATATTTAAAAAGAAATATAAATACCTAAAAATGTAAAAATCTCAAAAAACCCCTAAGAGAACCTTAAAATCCTAAAAATAATTAAATCTCATACAACCCTAAAAACTCTAAAACCCCCAAAACCCCTAAAAACCATAAAAACCATAAAAAATTAAATACCCTAGAAACCCACTATAAATTCTAAAATTCTTTAAGCTGTGAAAAACATTAGAACTCTAAAACCCTTAAAACCCTAAAAAACTCAAACAAACTCCTAAGAAATAAAAAACCATAAAACCCCTAAAACCCCCTCAAAATCCCTAAAAACCCTAAAACTTATAAAAATCCTAAAAATACCTAAAACCCCTAAAAATGTAAAAAAACCTAAAAAGCATGAAAAAACCTATGAAAATACTGAAAATCAGAAAACACTAGAAATCCCTACAAACCCAAAAAATGGTAAAACCCCCAAACCCCAAAAAACCCCAAAAACCCTAAAAACCATAAAAATAATGAAAACCCCTAAGAAAACCTTAAAAACCTAAAAACACTTAAAACCCCTAAAACTCTAAAAAAATTCTAAAAACCCTAAAAACGCTAAAATCCCTAAAAACACCTAAAACATTAAAACACCTCAAACCATAAAAACACTAAAAATCCAAAAACCCCTAAAACCCCACTAAAAATAATAAAAACCATTAAGACCCCTAAAACATTAAAAACTCTAAAACCCCTAAATAATCCTAAAAACGCAAAAAACCATAAAAACCCCAAGACCACTCAAAATCTGTAAAATACATAAAAACCATAAAACCATAAAAAACCTAAAATAGAAAAAATATGAAAAACTTGGAAAACCCATAAGAAAACCCATAAGAAAACCTCAAAATCCAAAAAATTCTAAAAACCCTAAAACCCCCTTAAAAAGATCTGAAAAATCCTTAAAACCATAAAAAACCCTAAAAACCTTAAAAAACCCTAAAACCTCTAAAAAACTAAAAAATCTAGAAACCCCTTTAAAATCATAAAATAATTAAAAAACTCAAAAAAATATTCAAACCTCTAAAAAACTAAAAAACCATAAAAACACAAAAAACCTAAAAAAAATATGAATCCAATAAAATCCCTAAAACCACTCAAACCCATAAAAATCTTAAGAATACCCTAAAACAATCTAAAAATGTAACAGACCGAAAAACATTAAAAACACTTAAGAAAACATTAAAAACCTCAAAAACATAAGACCCATAAAAAAACTAAAAACGGTAAAAACTCTAAAACCCCTAAAAACCATAAAAACCCTAAAAACACTAAAAACCAATAAAAATTCATAAAAAATATAAAAAACCACTAAAACTATATAAATCATTTAAACCAATAAAAATACAAAACATTATTAAAAACCGAAAAACACTAAAAAACCTCAAAATCCATCTAAACCCAAAAAACCACAAAAATCCTAAATAATTAAAAACCCTAAAAATGTAAAAATCCTAAAAACCCTAAAGACACAAAAGAAAACTATAAAAACCTAAAAAACTTAAACCCTATAATAAACATAAAGAGTGATAAAACCCCTAAAACACCTAACAGTCCTGAAAACCTATCAGAATCCCTAAAACACTAAAAGCCATAAAAATAAAAAAAAAATGAATAAAATCCCTAAAAATGTAAAAACCCTAAAAACCCCATAAGAAATCCTTAAAACCGAAAAACACTTTGAACCCTTAAAAACCAAAAAAATATACAACCCCTAAAATACCCTACCCTCCCCCCCCCCCCCCCCCCGAACCCATAGAAGCCGTAAATACCCATAAAAACAATAAAATCCATAAAACCCCTAAAGAACCACTAAAAACTCTAAAACCCCTAAAAATTTTAAAAACTCTAAAAAACCTTTAAATCCCTAAATAACTAAAAAACCCCTAAAAACCCAAAAAAACATAAAATACCTAAATCCCTAAAAACCCTAAAACACCCTAAAACCCCTAAAAATCCTAAAATGTCCCTAAAAATCCCTAAATATATAAAAAACCCTAAAATATTAAAACCCCCCAAAAAAATATTAAAAACCTAAAAACACTTAAGACACCTAAAAACCTAAAAAACACTAAAACCCCCCCAAAAACATTAAAAATTCTAAAACCTCGAAATCCCTAAAAACCCTAAAAAAAACAAAAAAACTTTAAAAAGCACTAAAAACATAATAAATACTAAACACCCAAAAATACCCTTAGAAAAACAGAAAAACCTAAAAATGATAAAAACCCTCAAACCCCTAAAAAGACCCTACAAACCCCTAAAACCATAAAAACCCCTAAAATACTTATAAACCCCTAAAAACTAATAGAACCATAAAAACCACTATAATATCTACAACCCATTTAAACCCATAAAAATTTTAAAAACTCTAAAAATCCTTAAAAATACGAAGAAACACAAAAAAACCAAAAAAACCAAAAAAACATAAACTCCTCAAATCCTTAAAACCCATAAACCCCTAAAATCCCAAAGAAACTTCTAATAAAATTAAAAACCATAAAAACCTTAACCAAACCTGAAAAACCAAAAAACAATTAAACCCCTAAAACAGAATAAACTATAAAAACACTAAAAGGCCATAAAAACCCCCAAAACACTTAAAAACCTTAAAACCTCCTAAAATCCTTAAAACACCTAAAACCCCATAAAAACCTACTAGAAATTATTAAAACACATTAAATTCCATAAAATGTTAAAAAAATATATAAAAAACCTTAAACCACTATAAAACTAAAAAAAATCCTTAAAATAAAAAAAATTATAAAACCCCCAAAACCCTCAAAATCCGTAAAAATCATAAAGAAGAAAGCTAGATAAAATCTATCTTATTCTCTCCCGATGTCTCCTTAACGGCGCCGATAGTGATCCTCCCCACCCCCCACCCCTGTGGGGAGGGGATTTTCACTTAATGGTGATCATGATTTGGTCTTTATACCTCCTTTATTGCCTAATATTCAACCCACATTCACTTGAATTGATCTTTTCCAAAAGGTTCTTGATTTATATGAAGGCCTCCCTAATTTTTCATTATTGGACTTAGAGTTTCATGCAGCCTCTGTGCTTTATAGATTGACCATGGTAGCCCGGCTTGTGATGCACCGACCCTCGGTGGAGTCTTTTGACAGATTTGTTTTTGGATCTTCGAATCTTCAGGATTGGGAGATGGTAGGGTTACTGGATGGTTTCCGTTTTATGATTTGGTTTTCAATGGAGGAAGATTTGATCCGCACTTGGTCTGCGGCCCCTTGAAGCTTCAATAGCATTAAATTATTTCTCTTCAGGTATAGTTTTTACTTTCACATGAATCAAGACTCGTCGTTGATTGCTTCATGGGTTAGGTACCCAGAACTCCCTCTTCCATTTCAGAATCCATCTATTATCTGTATGCTTTGGAATCTTGTGGGCCGGTATTTGTGTTCGGACATCCGGACTCAAGCAATCTACCAACCCATTTCCTCAATATTCTATGTTTAACTAGATGCTTCAAAGCCTCTAATTTACTTTGTGTGGATTATTGTTGGAAAGGAGTTTTGTTACAAACATACAATAGTGGTTGATTCACTCGTTGCATTCTGTTCTATATGTAAGCGACTGGGAAATTATAGCACTGCTTTTAGATGAGGGGGAAGTAGCACTGGACCTATGGAGGGGGACCATGGGGTGGTTGGTTCAGTTGATTGGCCAGGGATGGTGGATGAGAAAGGGAATTTTGTGACAGGGGACCCTTTGCTGAAGACAATGTCATGACAATCTTCTAGGCCGAAGCTATCTCAGGTGTATCAGGGACTGAATATGGATTTGGATAGTGTGCATGATAAGAGAGTTATGACTAATGAGGAAGGATCTGAGGTTTTATATGTGCAATATCAAGAGGGGTCAGTACAAAAGGAGGATGTATAGCCGTCAATTATGTTGAGCAGTGAAGATTTACAGGAGCAGGGGCAGGCTGGAAGATTGAAGGGACATGCCTTGGGTGGGTAGGCTTGAAGTTTTAAGCTGCAGGATATGGGTGGTTCTTCATTGTGAAATGGGTTTGGTTTTCCAGAGTTAGAGGGGGAGGCTATTGTACATGTACTGTTGATGGATTCACCCTATGTTGTGGACCTAGTGGCTCCTCGGAATGGAAGTGGGCATGAAGAGGCTGGTGATAGGGTGGTTCAGTTTGTTGGGAATATGGTGGAGGTTGTTTTCTTGGGAGGGATGGTTGAGGGCTAAGATGCTGTGAAAATTAACGGTGGGCATGTTGGAATTAGGGAGGAACTTGATTTGGGTGGTTCCTTCTTGTGTAACAAGTTTGATTTTCTTGGTTCTATAGAGTCTGATGGTGAAAAAGATGCAAAAGGGAATGCGGAAGAGTAGGGAAGATTGGAGGAACAGGGGGAGGTAGCTAAGAACAGGGTTGT
Source organism: Viscum album (assembly GCA_963277665.1). Lineage (NCBI taxonomy): Eukaryota > Viridiplantae > Streptophyta > Magnoliopsida > Santalales > Viscaceae > Viscum > Viscum album. Next base: position 1,634,094,833 of record OY728157.1, on the reverse strand, counting down.
GATGGATGAAGTATGGCTTACAGAGTATGATGTGGGTGGGAGGAGTGATGTTTGTGATGGCTTGGTTAGTGATCAAACTTGGATAAATGCTTAATTTGGGCTTGAGAGTGATGATTACAAAGGAGAAACCAAAGGTTTTCAAGAGGACTTGGTCTTGGGTGCTATGGTGTTAGTTGGATCAGGAGGCTTGTCTGACTCAGGGGTTGGGAGTTTTTCTGCTAGGCCTGGTTTCATCATCGATGAAAAGAGTCCCTCTGAAATGGACCCTTTTCTTATTGATGATAGCCATGGTTGTGAAGGGATTGAGCTTCCCTTACTTAAGGCCCATGGTGATGGTGTGGTGGATGAGGAAGGTCGTAACACCATTGGGTGCTCGGATGGTATTGGGGAGTAGGAGAAAAGGACGCTACAGGTGATCGTGCACAACCGCGATGGGATTTTTGGGAATGATCTTTCTTTCTAGGGGAAATAGGTTAAGGTCCTGCAATTGGTGCTGGAAAATGTGGTGCCCTCTCATTGTCTGGCTCTTGAGGAACCTTCACTGGTGGTTCCTTGCATGCCATAGTGTGGGGTCCTTTATGATTGTCCTCTAAACCAGGAATCCTTCTTCATTCCTAGTCAATACCTTTTCTATGAGTATGGTAGAAGGATGAATCACAATATTGATATGATCATTAAGGAGAGGGCCCTGCTAGAAGAATGCATTCCTCTTGGGAAGGAAAACAAATCTGTAGGGGTCTATTTAGATCCCTGAAAGAGGAGGATGAGGAAGTACTATTCTAATCTTTCAAAGATTGTGTCTACGAGAGCCTCTTTCAAAGATAAGGAAGTATATAGCAGGGGAGTTTGGCCTATCAAGATGAAGCTGAATGTGGAGCAGAAAAATCTCAGAGAGTATTACACTAACTTCCTCAAGAAAAATGAGTCTTCTGAATGGGATTCAGTGGAGTCGGGGTCTTCCTCTGGTTATGGTGCTGATGGGGATACTTATGGGGATGTGGACATTGATTTGTAGTTCTCATTTCTTTTCATTCTTCTTTGCTGTTCTTTTGGGGTTTTTGGTGTCTTAGGGGTCTAGGGTTTTTTTGGTGTGGATCGTTTGACCCTGCCCCGCCCTTGTCTTCTTGTTTTCTTTCTTTTATTAAATTTTGGAGGGGCAGGATTAGTCTTTACCAATGCCTTCCTTTCCCTAAAAACCCTAAAAACATATGAAAATCATAAAAAATTCCAAAAAAATCCCTAAAATTGTAAAAAACAATTAAAAACTAAAAAAATCCTTAAAAACCTAAAAACAATTAATACCATTAAAAACCTAAAAATGCTAAATTCCCAAAAGACCCCTAAAACCATAAAACATCTAAAAAACATAAAATCACTTAAAATCATAAAACTCCTAAAACCTAATTAAATATCTAAAAATAGTTTAAACCTCTAAAACATTAAAAACTCTAATAAATTTAAAAAACCCAAAAAAACTCTAAAAACCCTAAAACCCCAAAAAAAACTATAAAACCCTTAAAAACCTTCACAATCCCTAAAAATCATAAAAACACCCAAAATTACTAAAAAAATATAAAAACCATAAAAAACCTAAAAACCCCTAATAAAACCATAAAAACCTAAAAAAAATTTAAACCCCTAAAAACATAAAAAATGCTAAAAGTGAAAAAAAAACTCTAAACACCCAAAGAAACCATAAAACCTAGAAAATACCTAATACCCTAAGAAGCCATAATAATCCTAGAAAATCCCTAAAAATTCATAAAAACAAAAAAAAATAAAAATTATGAAAACCCTAATAAAATATGAAAAACCTAAAAACACTTAAAACCCATAAAACCCTAATAGTTACTAAAACCCCTAAAAGACCCTAAAACCCCTTAAAACCCCGTAAGAACCATAAACACCCTTCAAAACATTAAAAACCCTAAAAACCAATAAAACCCCTCAAACCCATTAAAAACTATAAAAACCCTTTAAACCCCTAAAAACATTAAAAACTCTAAATCCCTTAAAACCCAAAAAAAAAAGTAAAAAACCCCCATAAAATCCCTAAAAACTATCATAATCCCTGAAAGCCATAAAATCTCATAAAAATCCTGAAAAACACTAAAATTAAGAAAAATGTAAAAAATCCCCAAAACCCCCTTAAAATCACTAATAAAACCTTTGAAAATCAAAAAACACTAAAAATACCTAAAAACATAAATAAACAATAATAACTCTTAAACACCATAAAAGCCCTAAAACCTTACAGACCATAAAACGCCTAAAAAATTAAAAAACCCTAAAAACCAATAAAAACCCTAAAACTCACTAAAAACTCAAATAAATTTTTAAGCCCATAAAAATGTTAAAAAACACTAAAAACATTAAAACCCAAAAAACCCTTAAAATCCCTAAAAACAAAAAAAAATAAAGATCCTAAAAATTTATAAAAATACCTAAAAACATAAAAACCCAAAAAACCTAAAAACCCGCAAGAAAACCATAAATACATAAAAAAGACTTCAATCCCCGAAGAACCTAAAAAACACTAAATACCCTAAAAACCCCTAAAAACTAAAAAAATCCTAAAAATCCATAAAAATAACTAATAATATAAAAAACCTTAAAAACACTAAAGACCCAAAGAAAATTGTAAAAACATAAAAACACTTAAAACCACTAAAAACCTAAAAAATGCTAAAAACACTAAAAACCATAAAAAGACACTGAAAACCCTAAAACCCTTTAAAAACAACAAAGACCCTAAAACCCTAAAACCTAAAAAACCCTAAAAACCACTAATACTCTAAAAAACATAAAATATTAAAAACTCAAAAAACACTAAAACTCCAAAAAACCATAACAACCATAAAAACCCCTAAAACCCCACAAAGCCCCTAAAACCCTTGAAAACCACAAAAAATACTAAAAAAGACCTAAAATTATAAGAAAATAAAAACCCCTAAAACCAAAAAAAACCATAAGAAAACCTTAAAAATAAAAAAACAATTAAAACCCTTGAAAAATCTATAAAATGCTAAAAACCACAAAAACCATAAAACACCTAAAAATATTAAAAAACCCTAAAAACCCATAAAACCCTAAATACCCAATAAAAACTCTAAAACCCATTTCAACCCCTAAAAATACTAAATAAATCTAAAAAACCATAAAACCCCTAAAAAATTTATAAACCCCTAAAACCCTAAAAAAATAAAAACACTCAAAATATCGAAAACACCTAGAAGTATTAAAAAACCAAAAAATCCAAAAAAATACAGAAAAACATAAAAAACTGTAAATCCCATAATAAATAATTAAAAACATAAAACACTTAAAACCCCAAATAATATAAACAATTATAAACCCCATAAAAACAATAGAAATCCCTAAAAATGATAAAATATCCTAAAACCCCATAAAAACACTAAAAACTCCAAAAACCCTTTAAACCTGTGAAAAACATTTACAAACTATAAAAACCTTAAATATCCCGAAAACATAAAAAAATACCCTACAACCCCAAAAAATGAAAAAAAACCTAAAAAATCCTAAAACCCCTTGAAATCTGAAAAAACCTTAAAAACCATAAAATCCTAAAAGAGCCTTAAAACTCTATAAAATTAAAAAGGCCATAAAAACCTTCAAAACCCCTAATAAAACCTTAAAAATCGAAATATACATAATTTTCATAAAAACCAAAAAAAATCTACAAAGCCTAAAAATCAAAAAAACACTAAATATCCTAAAACCCCTAAAAACCAAGAAATCCTAAAAAAACCCTAAAAACATAAAAACATAAAAACCCCTAAAACCCCTGAAAACCCCTATGAAACCATTAAAAACCCAAAAACACATAAAACCCTCAGACCTAAATAAATTCTAAAACCATAAAAGACCTTAAAAACCCGAAAACCAAAAAAATACAAAAATCCAATGAACCATAAAAACTACTAAAAACTAAAAAATCCTTCAAACCCCTAAAAATGTTAAAAACCCTAAAAACCCTTTAATATCCTAAAAAAACTAGAAAACCCCCCTGAAACCATAAAACACTAAAAACCCTTCAAAACCCACTAAATCCCTAAAACCTCTAAAAACCATAAAAATCCTTAAAAACCCAAAAAATTCATCCTAATGTAAACCCCCATAAATCCCTGAAAACCCCTTAGAAAATATAAAAAATCTAAAATCACTTAAAAAACATAAAAATCCTAAAAAAATGATAAAATCCCTAAAAACCCTGAAAACCCGAAAAGCCCTAAAAACCTTAAAACTATAAAAACCCTATGAACCAACCACAACCCAAAAAACTACAAAAAACTATAAACACCATTTAAAGGCCTAAAATTTTTAAGAAAACTAAAACACCTTTAAACCCCTAAAAACTAAAAAAACACCTAAAACCATAAAACCCCTAAAATCTGTAAAAATCCTAAAACATTAACAATCCTATAAAATTCATAAAAATCCATAAATATGTAAAAAACCCTTAAAACCCCACAAGAACCCTAAGAAAACCTTAATAACCTAAAAAACCATAACCCCTAAAAAGATAAAAATGCTAAAAACCCATAAACCCCTAAAATCTCTAATAACCCTAAAAACCTATAAAAATCCAAAAAATCCAAAAAATTACTAAAAACGAAAAAATACTGAAAAACCCAAAAACCCCTAAGAAAACCTTAAAAACCTAAAAACATTAAAAACCATTAAAAACCTAAAAAATGATAAAAACCTAAAAAATCTTAAAAACACTATAAAACCCCCCAAAACCCTAAAAACAATAAAAACCCTAAAACCTTAAAAACCCGTAAAATGCATAAAAGCCCAAAAAAATCACTAAAAACTCTATAAGCATTTAAACCCCTAAAACGTAAAAAAATCTCTAAAATCCTAAAAAACCAAAAAACCATAAAGAAAACCAAAACAATAAAAAAAAACCCTAAAATCACTAAAAACCATAAAAAAAATAAACATACCTAAAACATAAAATACCCTAAAACCCCAAAAAAACCTAAGAAAACCTTTAAAACCAATATACACTTAAAACCTCTAAAAACATAAAAACCCTTAAAACCCATAAAAACCCTAAATTCCCTAGAAAGATTAAAACTCAAAAAATCAAAAAAACCCAAAAACCCCATAAAAACCAAAAAAATACTAAAAAATCTAAAATCCCTTTAATCCTCTAAATACATTAAAAAAATTAAAAACCCCATAAAAACCCTAAAAAATCAAAAAACCCACTATAACCCAAAAAAACCTAAAACCATCAAAATCCTAATAGTTCCCTAAAAATCTCTAAAAATGTAAAAAACCTAGAAAAAACTTGAAAAAAACCTTAAAAACCTAAAAATACTTAAACCCTCTAAAAATAAAAAAATACTAAAAATCCAAAAAAAACTTTAAAAACCCTAAAATCTTTAAAAATTATTTAAATCCCTAAAAATCATAAAACCCCATTGAAATCCTAAAATTTACTTAAAAATTATAAAAATTTAAAAACCCATAAAAACCCTGAAACCTCTTAATAAAAACTTAGAAATCTTAAAAACATAAACCATTAAAGATGAAAAAATATTTTTAACATTCAAATAATGTCTTAAAACACCAAAAACCCCATTGAATTCATGAAATCCCTAAAACCCATAAAAACCCAAAAAACACTAAAAACTCTAAAATCATTTTAAGCCCCTAAAAATCATAAAAACTATAAAACCCCCTAAAAACTCAAAAAAAACCCTAAACCCCATAAAAATCCCCAAAAACCCTAATAAACTTTTAAAACCCCTAAAAACCCTAAAAATATTAAAACCCCTAAAAACGAGGAAAACCCAAAGAAATCATTAAAATAAAAAAACACTTAAAACCCCTAAAACATACAAAATTCTAGAATCCCAAAAAACACTAAAAAGACCATAAAAATATAAACATATAAAAACCAAAAAACACCTAAAAACCTTAAAACCCCTTAAAAACACTAAAATCCACTAAAAACTCTAAAATACCCTTAAACCCCTCAAAATATTATAAAATAGTAAAGAACCTTAAAACCATAAAAAACTTAAAACCCCTAAAAATCCCTAAAAACTATAAAAATACATAACAAATCCTCAAAAATCCCTAAAACTACTAAAAACATAAAAAACCTATAAAACCATAAATAAAACCTTAAAACCTTGAAAACACTTAAAACCCATAGAAACTGAAAAATGCTAAAGACTATAAAAACTCAAAAATAGCCAAAAATCATAAAAACACTAAGAACCATCAAAACCCCTAAAACCTTAAAAACCCAGAAAACCCTAAAAAACACTAAAAAATCTAAAACCCCTTTAAACGCAAAAAAAATGTTAGAAAACTAAAAAACCTTAAAAACCCTAAAAACTCAAAAGAAACCCTAAAACCCAAAAAAACAATAAAACTCATAAATACCCTAAAAAACCTAAAATCCCTAACAAACTACAAAAATCCTAAAAAAGAACATTATATTCCTAAAATCATAAAAACCCTAAAAACCCAGAATACCCCTATGAAAACATTAAAACCTAAAAACACATAAAAACCATATAAACCTAAAAATGATAAAAATACAAAGAACCCTAAAAGACCCAAAAAACCCTAAAACCCCAAAGGTCCATAAAAACAACTAAAAACCTTATAAAAACCCTAAAACCCCCTAAAAACCCTAAAAAAACTAAAAACACTTCAAACCCTTTAAACCCTAAAATATTAAAAAAACACTAAAAACCTTAAAACCCATAATAGAACAAAAAAACCCTAAAACCCCAAAAAAACCTAACACCCCTAAAAACCTAATAACCCTAAAATTCCCAAAAAAATACCTAAAACCCCAAGAAACCATAAAAACTTGAAAAATCCCTAAAAATGTAAAAAAACTCTAAAAACCTTAAGAAAATCTAAAAAACATAAAAATACTTAAAATCACTGAAAAACAAAAAAATTCTAAAAACCCTAAAAATAGTCTAAATCCCTAAAAACCATAAAAACCATAAAAAAAATTAAAAACCCACTAAAAACTTTAAATACCGCAATAAAACATAAAAAACCAAAAAATACTTAAAACCTCTAAAAACCTAGAAAATGCTAAAACCCCTAACCCCCCCCCCCCCAAAGTCCCTAAAAACATACAAAACATAATACCCCAAAAAACCTTTAAAAACCAAAAATCCAATAAAACCATAAAAACCACTAAAAAACTAAAAATCCTTTAAACCCCTAAAAAATTGAAAAACTACAAAAAACAATAAAAACACAAAAATACCATAAAACCCCAAAAAAACCCATAAAACCCTAAATCCCACAAAAACCCTCAATATAACTAAAAACTCTAAAATAATAAAAAAAATAAAAACCCATAAAAATCCCTAAAAATGTAAAAAACCCTAAAAACTCAAAAAAAAAACTATAAGAAAACCTTGAAACCATAAAACACTTAAAACCCCAAAAAATCTAAAAATGTTAAGAACCTTAAAAACCCTCAAAATTTCTAAAAACTGTAAAAATCCATAAAAATCCAAAGAAATACATAAAATTCCCAAAAAATTTAAAACACCCATAAAACCCTGAAAATCCATAAAAACCTTGAAAACTGAAAAAAAAAACTTAAATCCCTTAAAAACCCTAAAAATGCTAAAAACCCGAAAAACACCAAAACCCATCAATATTCTGAAAAATCTTAAAAATCATAAAAAACCCAAAAAATCACTAAAAATCACTAAAAACATAAAAAACCCATAATAAAAACTTAATATCCTTAAAATAATTAAAACTCCTTCAAAACCTAAAAAAGGTTTAAAACCATAAAAGACCCTAAAAACCCCTAATAACCACAAAAACCCTGAATCTTAAAAACCATAAAAACCCTAAAACCCCACTAAAATATCTAAAACCCCTTTAATCCCATAAAAATATTTAAAAACTATAAATAAACATAAAAACAAAAAAACAAATAAAATCCCTAAAAATCCAAAAAACACAAAATCCGTCAAAACCCTCAAATTCACTAAAAAAAATAAAATCCAAAAAAATCCTAAAAACATAAATAAACCTAAATCCTTTAAAACCCAAAGAAAAACATAAAAATGTAAAACCACTTAGAACCCCTAAAAATCCAAAAAACCACTAAAAACCATAAGAATCCTAAAAACCCAAAAATCTACAACAACCATCATAATTCCTTAAAACCCCAAAAAACCCCAAAAAACTGTTAAAATACCTAAAACCCTAAAATTACATAATATTATAAATATCCCTAAAAATACGTCAAAACAAAAAACCCTAAAAACCCCTAAAAACATAAGAAAACATTAAAATTCTAAAAACACTTCAAACCCATAAAAACCCGAAAATCCGAAAATCCTAAAACAACCTTAAAAATACCTTAAAACCTCTAACAACCATAAAAACCTTAAAACCATAAAAACCATAAAACCCAAAAAAACCAACTAAAAACACTAAAAACCCTTTTAAAACCCTAAAATTGTTAAAAACTATAAAAACCCTTAAAATCCCTAAATACACAAAAAATCCATAAAAATAAAAAAATCATAAAACCACTAAAACCCTAAAAAAACCCTAAATTCCCTAAAAACCATAAAATCATAAAAATCCCTAAATGTCCCTAAAAACATAAAAACCCCTAAAACCCCAAATATACCCACAGAAAACCATAAAAACATAAAAATACTTAAAACCCCTTAAAAACATAAAAATGCTAAAAACCATAAAAAAACCTTAATAACATAAAAACCCTAATCCCCCCCCCCCACGAATCCCTAAAAACCAAAAAAAAACATAAAAATCCAAAAAAAAATATATAAAAACAAAAAAAACTATTAAACCCAGAAAAAATCTAAAAAACCCCAAAAACCAAAAAAAAAATAAAAATCCCAAAAAACCTGAAAACGCTACATACCATAAAAATATCCAAAAGTCCCTAAAACCCCTTAAAACCTATAAAACCCCCTAAAACCTTAAAAAACCCAAAAAAAATATAAAAATCCAAAAAACCCACTAAAAACTATAAAAACACTCTAAACCACTAAAATGGTTAAAAAATCTAAAAAACCTAAAAACACATAAAACCTTAAAAACCCTATAAAACCATAAAACCCCCTAAAAACACTAAAAACCTCTAAAAAATCTCAAAGTCTTTAAAAATCATAAATCCTCAAAAAATATTAAAATAGCCTCAAAAATCCCTAAAAACATAAAAATCCTTAAAACCCTAAGATAACATTAAAAACCTAAAAACACTCAAAACACCTAAAAACATAATAAAATGCTTAAGACCCTAAAACCCTCAAAAACCATAAAAACCATTATAACCCATAAAAAATCTAAAACCAATAAAAAAAAATATAAAACCCACTTAGAACTCTAAGAATCATTTCAACCCCAAAAACTGTTACAAATTTCAAAAAACACTTAAAACCCAAAAACAATAAAAAACCTAAAACCCAAAAAACCATAAAAACCCTAAAATCCCTCAAAAATTTATAAAACCCTAAAAACCATAAAAATACCAAAAAATCCCTAAAAATATCTAAAAATGTAAAAAAACCTGAAAAACCTAAATAAAACATTAAAAACCTAAAAACACTTAAACCCATAAAACCCTAAAAATTATAAAAATCCTAAAAACAACAAAACGCCACAAAATCTCTAAAAACCCTAAAGCCTCATAAAAATCCTAAAAATCACTAAAATTCTTAAAAATGTAAAATATCATCAAACAACTGAATAACTCAAAGAAAATATTAAAACCCTATAAAAGTATAAAACCCCTAAAAACATAAAAAATTATAAAACCCCTAAAACTATAAAAGACCCTAAAAAACCCTAGAATTCCTTAAAACACCTAAAAACCCTAAAACACATAAAAACCTTAAAAACTAAAAAATATAAAATCCCTTTAAACACATAAAAATGTTTTAAAACTCTAAAAACATTAAAACCCATAAAAATAAAAAATAAATAAATAACCCAAAAAACCATTAAAACCTTAAAAAACCATAAAAACCTCAATATCCATAAAAACCCTAAATACTATAAAAAACATGAAAAATACCTAAAAATCCTGAAAAATGTAAAAACCCCAAAAACCCATAAGAAAACCTTAAAAACATAAAAACATTTAAAACCATTAAAAACCCAAAATCCTCTAAAAACCTTAAAAACTCTAAAACCCTCTAAAAACATTAAAAAATCCTTAAATCCATAAAACCCCTTAAAGACAGTAAAAACTCATAAAACCCTTTAAACCAGTAAAATGTTAAAAAACTCTAAAACCCCATTAAAACCCTAATAATCCCAAAAAAACCCTAAAACACGAAAAATGTTGTAAAACCCTAAAAATGCTAAAAACCATAAAACCCCTCAAAATCCCTAAAAACCCTAAAACCCTAAAAACAATAAATCTCACAAATAACTGTAAAAATACATAAAAATTTAAAAACCATAAAAACCCTAAAAACCATTAAAAACCATAAAAACTAAAAACACTTAAAACCCCTAAAAACCTAAAAACCCAAAATATCCGAAAAACCCCAAAACCCTTAACATAACCAAAAATCTCTAAAATCCATAAAATCCCAAAAAACCTAAAAATTCCTAAAAATTCCTAAAAACATAAAAATCCCTAAACACCTGAAAACCCCCAAATAAAACCATAAAATTATAATAACACATAAAATCCTTCAAAAAATTTAAAACCATAAAAAGACTATAAAAACCTACAAACCCATAAAAGAAAAAAACACACCTGAGAACCATAGAAACCACTAAACCCCATAAAACCCAAAAAATACAAAAAATTCTAAAAACCCTTTAAACCCCTAAAATGTTAAAAAAATATAAAAAACTGTAAATAAAACTAAAACCCCAAAAAATACTAAAAATCCAAAAAACCATAAAAAAACCATAAAAACCCTCAAAATCACTAAAAACCCATAAATTCCTATAAAACCCAAAAAACCCAAACAACCCTAAAAATCATTAAAACCCATAAGAAAACCATAAAAACACAAAAACAATTAAAACCCCCTAAAAACCTAAAAACCCCTAAAAACCTAAATACCCCTAAAAACCATAAAAACCCATGAAAATTATAAAACCATAAAAACCCACTAAAAACTGTAAAACCCCTTTAGACCCCTAAAACGTTAAAAAACTATAAGAAACATTTAAACCCCTAAAAACTCAAAAAAAAACCTAAAACCATCAAAATCTCTGAAATTCCTAAAAGACATAAAAATACTAAGAATTCCTTAAAAACAATAAAAACATGAAAACCCTTAAAAATTCTGAAAACCCCTAAGAAGCCCTCAAAAACCAAAAAACACTGAAAATGATGAAAACCCTATAAAAAACTAAAACCCCTAAAAACTCAAAAACCATAAAAATCAATAAAAATTTAAAAAATTCTAAAAACACAAAAAACCCCTAAAACCCACCAAAAAATCTAAAAATCATTTATACCCCTAAAATGTTAAAAAAATACAAAAAATATTAAAACCTCTAAAAACTAAGAAAAACCCTAAATACTAAAAAAATCATAAAAATCCACAAAACCCTCAAATCCTTAAAATTTATAAAAAACCATAAAAATCCATATAAAAGAAAAAATCCCTAAAAACAAAAAAAACCTAACAAAAAACTTAAAAACCTAAAGACACATCAAACCCCTAAATTGGATAAAAATTCTAAAACCCTAAAATTCCTAAAACCCCTAGAAATCCTTAAAACCTTAAAAATACACTAAAATACTAAAAATACGTAAAAATCCCTAAAAATTTCAAAACCCTAAAATACCCTTAGAAAACATAAAATACATAAAATACTTAAAACCCCAAAAATCCTAAAAAATTCTAAAAATCCTAAAAACCCATAAAAGACCCCAAAATCCTAAAACCCCTAAAAACTGTAAAAACCATAAAAATACCTAAAAACATTAAAAACCCAAAAACCCCATAATATCCCTAAAGTCCACTAAAATCTCTAAAAACCCTTTAATCCCCTAAAAACGTTAAAAACTAAAAAAACTATAAAAACCCTAAAGCCCAAAAAAACCTCAAAACCATCAAAATCCTTGAAACCCATAAAAATACTAAAAATCCCTAAAAACCCCTAAAAATGTAAAAAATCATAAAAACCCTATAAACCCTAATAAAATCATATAAACAGAAAACCACAGAAAACCCCTAAAAAATCTAAAAATGCTAAAAAACCCAAATAACACTGAAACAGATAAAACCCCCTAAAACCAAAAAGACCTTAAAACCCCATAAAATCCATGAAATGCACTAAAAACTATAAATAACATTTAAAACTCTAAAATCATTAAAAACTATAAAAACCCTTAAAAACGATAAAACTCAAAAAATCCCTAAAATCCAAAAAACCCTAAAAACCCTAAAAACCCAAAAAATCCATAAAAACCCTAAATATCGTAAAAATCCTAACAAATACCTAAAAATCCCCAAAAATTTAACTACCCTAAAAACCCCTAAGAAACCCATAAAAACCTTAAAACACTTAAATCACATAAAAACCCTAAAAAATTATAAAAACCAAGAAACTCTAAAAACCCTAAAAACCCATAAAAAACTCAAAATCCCTAAAAACCCATAAAAATCCTAAAAAATCCTTAAAAATCCCTAAAAAAATAAAAACCATAAAAACTGAAAAAATACTAAGAAAACCATAAAACCCTAAATACAATTCAACCCCCTAAAACCTAAAAAATTCTAAGAACCCTAAAAATTACTTAAAAACACTAAAACCTCTTAAAACCAATAAGTTCCCTAAAAACCATAAAATCTGTAAAATCCCACAAAACCCCATAAAAATGAAAACTATAAAAAAAATTTAAACACCAGAATTTATTTAAAAACACTAAAAACCTTAAATGTCCTAAAAACACAAAAAAAACCCATAAAACCCAAAGAAATTAATAAAACCCTTAAAAGCCTCAAAATCACTAAAAACCATAAATACCATAAAAATCCTAAAAATCATAAAAAATACTTACAAAAATAAAACCCCTAAAATCCCTAAAAACCCTAAATAAAACCTTAAAAAATAAAAACACTTAAAACCCCAAAAAACCTAAAAAATGCTAAAAACCCGAAGAAACCCTAAAAACTCTTAAATACTTTAAAAACCATAAAACCGCTAAAAACCCTAAAAAACACATAAAAACCCAAAAAACAATAAAACTATAAAAGTAATTTAAACCTCAAAAAAATTAAAAAAACACTAAAAAATATTAAAAACCCTAAAAAACAAAAAAAAACCTAAAAACCCAAAAAACCTAAAAACCCAAAAAACCTAAAAATCCTAAAAACTCTAATAAAACCTAATAACACTCAAAATCCCTAGAAACCCTAAAATCACTAAAAATCAAAAAAAATCATTAAAAACTCTTAAAAATGAAAAAAACCCTAAAACCCCTAAGATATACTTAAAACCCTAAAAACACATAAAACCCCTAAAAACCTAAAAACACTAAAAACTCTAAAAACCCCTTAAAACCATAAAAATCCCTAAAAACCTAAAAATACCTAACAACCCTAAAAACCCATAACAATATTTAAAAATAAATAAAACCCCAAAAAACAAAAAGACCCATAAAAACCTTGAAAACCCATAGAAAACACACAAAAAACTAAAAACACTTAAACCCCTAAAAAACCTAAAACATGCTAAAAACCATAAAAACCCTAAAATCCCTAAAAAGTCTTAAAAACTATAAAAACCCCTAAAACATTTAAACCCCCCAAAACCCCATAAAAACTATAAAAACCTTATAAACCACTAAACGTTAAAAATCCATAAAATTCCTAACTAGAAAAAAACCCCTAAACCCTCTTAAAAAATCCCTAAAAACCCTAAAAACCATAAAAATTATAAAAAATACCTAAAAAAATAAAAATCCATAAAAACCATAAAAACCCTAAGAAATACTCAAAAACCTAAAAACACTTAAAACCCCTTAAACCTCTAAAAATTTATAAGACCCATAAAAACCATAAAAGACCCTACAACCCTTAAAACACCAAAAACCATAAAAACCCCTAAAATCAATAAAAATCTAAAACCCCTAGAAACCAATAAAAACTATGAAACCCATTTAAACCTCTAAAATTTTTAAAACCCCATAAAAACCCTTAAAACCTAAAAAAATACCGTAAAACCCAAAAAACATAAAATCCTTAAAAACCCTAAAAATACTAAAAACCCTCAAATCCCTAAAAAATCTAAGTGGGTAATAAAAGGTCATAAGTAAATCACATATTATATTATATATATAATTATAGTTACTTAATATAACTATAATAAACCTATATTTATTATATAGGTGGTTATAATGTGTACGAAGTAAATCGAGACTTAAGGTAAGGTATTTCTAGTTTATATTATATTTCTAGGATATATATAATATTCACCACCCTTTTATTTTTTGTAGTGTATATACTACCCCTTTGACATGTTATATTATTATTCTTATTATTTCATGATATTTAAAGTTTCAGGTGGTGCTATTATTTAATGGGGATATGATTCAAAAGTTTCTAAAGTGATAAAGTATTTTCATCTCACTTTTATTTTTGTGGGACACATGTCATACTCAACACTTGTTTCTTGTATGTGGTGTATATAATACCCATGAATGTCTTGTATTATTATTATTATTATTGTTATGTGGATTTACATATTAAACTAAGGTTCTTTCTTTGATGGGTCTTGTGATTCAAAAGTTTCCAAAGTGGTAAGGGTTTTATGTTACAATCACATTGTCTATTGGTATTTTTTATGATTATTCTTCCAATAATGAAATAATATGATCTACCTATCGGGAGTCTCATGAATTTTCTTATCATATTGTTATTATTGGATAATAAATATTTTTATTTCATTTTATTCTTTTTTAAGAACTAAAGATACCAAAATAATGATTTTAAGTAAAAATGACATAATTTCTCTCTTCGATTGAAAATATTTTTTCTTCTATGTCCATGATTTAAAAAATTGTTTTAAATAATATTTTTAATATTCTAAATTGATTTTTTAAATTCATTTTTACCCATATTTTACTTTTTACAAAATGGATTAAAATTAATCTTCTTGTCATTTCAAAAATGTGGTAGTTTTGACTATTTACTAAAAATGTGAAAGGAATCTTTATTTTAACATGTATGTCATGAACATAATTTTCCACCATCATGGCCACTAAATTATTTAAATATTAATTTATAATTTTTCATGGTTATCTTGAAAGATAATATTTTCCTTAATATTTGGAAACATTTTATATTTAGAATAACTAATTTCAAAATGGAAAGGATATTTTCCTCAAGAATATTTTAATGATATTTTTATGAAATTTATATTCATGAATGACAAAAACCTTTGGTGTTTTTTATATTTTCCTTCGTTTATAATACAATGGAAATCATTATTCATTCTCTATATTTTTTATTTTTATGATTATTATGAAAATATTTATTTAACCCATTCCATTTTCATGGGTTAGGTGATGATGAAGTGATAAAATGTTTATGAAAATAATTTATTTTCCACAGGTAATTCTATGATTAAATTTTTTCAAAAACCAATTATTTTTAGGGGTTATAATATGATGAATGTTTTATTGTCTTGCGGAATACTTATGTATGATTTTCATCATGTTATGGGTGGGACCTATATCTCCCTAAAAAGCACTGTATAAACATCAATATCTCATAAGATAAACTGGACTAGAATGGGGAGTAAAACTAGTTCATTTAGGGACTCTATCCACCATAATAATCTTGGGAGATAAGCTTAACTACTGTGATGGTTTTAGGATTGAACCAATTCCAATATGATAGTCTTATAAATGATCCTTTACTACTAAGGAAATGGTTTTCCATGCTTATTTGTCCCTAAAAAAATTATGTTTTATGTCGATTGTAAGATCTCATTGCTCGAGTTATTTGATTAATTTATGATTAAAGTATTATGAACTACAAATATTTGTTCATTGAAATAATATTATGATCTTTGATATGAAGGGTGTGGTTTTCAAATTTTTACCTCATGTTCTCATACCCTTATTCTCATTTAAGATTATGTGTCCATTGATATCTCCCTTTTCCACCTTTACTAAGAATTTGAGCTCACCCTTTCTTATGTTTTCTTTCCCTAAGTTATAAAGAAATATTTTATTAATGATAAGTCTAAGAATAGTTTTTGTAATAAAAAACTTATTGGGAGATGATATATTTCACTTATGAACAAGTTTTTTAAGTATCCATTTTTTCAAAGACACTAAACATTTACGGTCCTCGTGTACATTTTTGCAAGATGAAATGAATATTCATCTATTAATATGTAATATCTATTTATTATAATTTTTTGTTTTTATACATCACATGATAACAAAAAATAAATATATTTACACAATCGTGTGACCCCATTTCCATCATATGATCGCATTACCCCACTTCCTTTAAGAGATCGCGTGACCCCCAAGCCCTTTATGCGATCACAAGACCCTATGACCTTCATATGATCTCCCAACACCCAAGAGTTCCAATTAAAACTCCTAGTAATTATTTTCACCTTCTCCCACATGTTTATCTTACTTGGTGTAAGCCCCTAATATTATAATTTTTCCTAACCTATGATAGAATAATCGCTCTGAGTTTAGTTATCTTTCCTTACCCACCAGTGGGTGAGGAACATATGAACTATGGGGAATTTATTTCTTTTTGTAATCGTGATATGTGGGATCCAATTTTAAGGAAATATATCCATGTTAAATATATTTACATTGTAATTTACACATGTCCATATTCTTCATGAAAACTATAAAACCCCCATATAAAATTCACATTGGAATACTTCTAGGGAAAGCTCAATCCTTTTATCATATAACCATATTATCAAAAAGAATAAAAACAATATTTTCATTTAGGGAAGTATCAAAGTGTAATACCCATTCAAATATAATATTATCATAACATGTAGCATGTCTAATCTCCAATTATCTCTTATTTCTCACACTGGGAAAGTCTCACATGGGATTAGATATCTGTGATAACTACACTATCTGAATGTTGAAAATTACTCTATTATGGACCTCCTATTCAAGTGTAAGTACCAAATTTATATCCCTTTTATTAAAAGGGCCATAATAACTATAAATCACATCAGGTAATTCTTATATGTGTAATCCCAGATTGATCCTATGTTTTCATACCTTTTATGACATAGATGACTTCAACATCAAAGCTACGTGGAATCTAATTCCTATCTTCACAAGATTCATAGGATGCCTCTCTAAGTCTCAAGACCCTATATCCAATATTCCAATGTACCCATATAAACAATATTCATGTGACATTAAACTAAAAAATCCATCCTTACCATATAACTCTATATTATATCATATGGTCTTGTTATATGACATTAAACTCTATCATTCGAATTATGTAGTATTTGATTCCTATCTTGATGAGATATGTCAGATGCCACCCTGAGGCTAAAAAACAATATAATTAACCTTTAATTATCATAATAATTGTTTCATATCCCTCATGAGATAATTCATGTCCTCTCTTCACCTAGTTCTAATCCTGTGAGTTTGGACATCTCATCCATTAGGGACATGTTCCCTATAGATTATCTGCTCACCATGTCATATTCTTATTAGTACCAAGCCCATAACCAAAGGGTTATACTTCTTCCATTTCTGATAATATCATCCTCATTAGTTCAAATTCCAAATGGGGTCCATAATCCTAGGACAATACACATTATGACATCAATTAATAATTTTAGGGCCACACACTATATAATGTTAAACAGAATGGGACATTCATGTGTAAACCCCATAACAACCATGTATATGAATCCAAAAACATGGATTACATACTGTATGATTTTACCTTGTATGTATTATTCCTCATTAAAAGAATTTAAAAGGTAAGGAATATCCCATTTAGTTTCATCAAACATCATGTACTCTGATTCCTTTAACAAGTTTATGTAGGAATACCCTTCATGGGATCAATATCAACACAATAAACACCTATCACCTTCCTAGAAGGAAATAAAATCTAGGATTACTAACTTCATAGATTGAAAACATATAAATTCAAAAAAACATCATTACTAATTAATAGTGGATAAAAATATATATAACCACAGATAAATAAAGAAGGTATCATCAATGGAAAACCTCCGATACAGACATATTTTTTTTATTGATGAAATATCTCTGATTTTTAAAAATACTCAGAATCGGTGTCATCCAATAATTGGTTATAAATGTTTGGGTACACTATCCCATATCATGGTCTTGGAAAGACTAATGAAAATGAATTAAATATATAAGATATCCCTAAAGTATGAAATAACCCCCCTCCCAATAGGGTGTGATGAGTCTGACCTCACATCCTCTCAACCAATGTGAGTTCCTAAGAATTATTTGTAAGGAAACCTATTGATAATGTGCCTTTTGAAAGCAGGCCTATGGCTCATTATAGATGTGATAACTATTTGGTTTTTTTTATGAATAAAACTCACCAAAAACCCTTTGATATACGAGCAGTGACCCTATGTGAGGATTATACATCCATACTCAGCCCCTCAAAAAACCAAACATTGGGCCACCCCATCCTGGATTGAAGAAAATGATCATACAAGTAGTTTGAAGTGATTAAATATTATCTTATTTATTTTTTGTTTAATTTATTTTCATGTAAGTTAGCTAGTATAAAGAGACACTTGAATTATTATTCTAGTATATTTAATGATTATATTTGTCAAACGTAATGAAATGTATATATTTATTGAACTAAATATAGAATCATAGGTTTATCCCATCTCAATTTATAATGGTATGGGTATATAAAAATATGAATTAATTTATATAAATTTTACTCATATTTAGGATCTCAATGAGTGAATTTACCCTAAATTGAAAAGGTACAACTATGGGATGATTTTATGGTTGAATTTTTTTAAATATTTTTAATAATTTTACATTCCAGTTAATGATTTTAAAATGAATTATTTTTTAATATTATCATTTTTCCTTAAAAACCAAAATTATTATAGTCTATAGTATCACTCAATTTGATAACCTGATAATATTTTTATCATAACATTTTAAAAAGTATCCCAAATTGAAATTTTACCTTTTAAGGAATCTAGGGTTATGGGGATACAATTAATTCAACTATCACACATGTTAAATTCAATTATATGAGTTCTAATGATACAAATAAAATGAATAAATTATAGGTGATACAAAATTGAAACACCTTCACTAACATTCCTATAACTTTCAATAAAAAAACTCAATAGATTTTATTCATGCGAAATTTGAAATCTAATTCAATCCAAACACTCATTATAAATATCATTCCAAAACTAAATAATTAAATTTTTGATTCATTAATTTTTATATAAATAAGCCTATTAATAAATAAAAACTCATCCACCCAACTTGATCATTTCATTACTTAATGAATAACTTACATGAGCTATTAGAAAAACCATATCATGACTTCTTATCAAAGTTATATTAATAATGTACAGAATTTATTTTATTATATATATTTAAATTATTATCATTTGTAGATACCAAACTTCAAATAGGTATTATAATCCTTAAGGATACACTAAGAGGGTGGGTGAATCATTGTGTCAAATTTATTCTATGTTATACCACTGAACAACCATTTTCACATGTTATAATGATAAATTTTCTTTTAGATTTGACTTTATTCCCTAATATATTCAAAATTTTACTGATATTAATCACTTAAATCATCAACCACATACGAAAAAAATGATAAAAATGATAACAATCAATTTATTGGGTTCTCTATTCAAAATGAATAGTTACATCCTTAGCATGATCTGAAAAACTCAAGATCACACATTCTGTTTATCATCATGGATATAAGACAGAAAAGTATATCCTTGAACTTATGTTACATAAAAATGACTCATAAATAATTCAATTTACTTTTTTATAACTAAAATAAAAATATTTAAGAATTATAATTAAGTGAATCGTCAACTAAGACTCTAAATTTCTATAAAAAATCACCATAACTTATCTACTTCATGAAATTAATTTTCATCAAACAATGAGTGGAACATTTATTCGATAGAGATAACCCATATTTACTTATTTAATCATTTATATTAATGAAATAATAGTTATATAACATCAAGTAATAAAAAAATTCAAAATATCCTTATATATACCAAAGCAGTATACTTTATATGGAGACTCAATGCATTGTAAGTTCAATGTGAGGGGGGTCAATCGGTGAACAATATCAATTTTCTATAATTTTGTGATTTTAAAAAAATCAACCACCATCACTTGTTAAAGTGACCAATATCACTTCTTGAATGATACACACCAAGGAAACCAATAAATAGGGAAACCTGATGTAAAATATTTAAAACTAAAAATGAGAATCATAATCCTTAGTGTGATATAGAATCACTTGAAACCATAAAAATAACTATAATTGCCATCATGGATACAACTATCAAGTAATATAATTCTCTACTAATACAATAATAATTATCAATGTTATCTCCCAATAAGTCTCCTAAAAAAATGTATTGATTTCTTGTATTATTGAGGCAGAGATTGTCTTTCTTACTCTAATGGTTTCCTTCTAAAAATATAATATTTATCTCACAATTATTAAATTTTTAGAATAAGTTTTTTTGAATTTTTATTCTCCATAAATCATTTTTGTGATGATAAAACTTAAACTAATTGTCATATCCTTTTTATTGTCTTATTTTACTACTACTACTTCTTTCACTACTTGTAAGTACTCTCTTACTCTACTCTCTTCCTATTAAAACAATTAACCCCTACATTATCTTTTCCAAATCCTGCTACATTGTACAATTTTTCATGAAAATTAGTATAAAACATTTTATATTATCTTATATATTATTATTACTTTCCTTAACACAACATATATTCAAGATTCGAGTTTTTATTATTCATGCACAACAACAGTATTCTTCTTCTAATTTTAATTTGAATTTCAAGTTTAAATACAAACTTTTGAGTATTTTAAACTAATATTAAATTTTTCATGTTTCATTTTGATCCATTTAATCATAAATTACCAATTATTCACCATTTATATTATTGTATATATTTTATATTGAGTATTAGTTTCCCTTAAGTTATCAGACTAGCCCCATCATGAAATCCACTCAAAATCTAAAAATTTATCTAACCATGGATGGAACATTCTATCACAAAAATATATTACATATTGATTCCACTAACCATAGTATTCACCATATAATAGTTTATTTCATTTCAATCCAACTATTCTAACCTGATTCAAAAACTACTCTCAAAATTCCCAACACCATAGTAAATTATCCACTCACCATTTCATAAATGAATTATTTTCTCACACTATTGTATGTTCCATGGAATGAATCTCCTTGTATTGAACCTCATACAACTATCAGTCCAATTTATCCCTTGGGAAATAGTCTCATCTACATTTCAATGACTTATCAAATTGGTTACTAAGTATGGACCATAGTTTGGCCTTCTCATTTTCACTTATTAGACAACTATAATTCACAATACTCCCATAGATACAACCATAGAATGTTTGATAATTGTTATTTCTTATAGATAAATTCATCAACTAAAATTATCATCAAAACACCAATTTAAAAAAAATCCCTACTTCCTTACTTTCTTATGTTCACTCTTTCTCAATATCATAATCATAACTTCTTCCACAAACCATGGCCAACCAAAACACACATATTTTACCCAAAAAATACATTTTCCCTTTTAAGATGATATACATCCCCATTTTCATATACTTAAATAACATGTTGATGTCCCAAACATCAATAAACATCTTTAAATACCTCTCTTCAGAATCACAAAACCTTTCATGATCATAAAATCATTCCAAAACAATGGAATACACATTAGATAAAGTAAATCACCATGAAAAACTTAAGTTTGAACATGATTTAGGTTTCGAAAAACAATAAACACTATTATCACATCCAATTCATATATCCTTCATATATTTTCATATTCTTCATGGGCTCAAAAATCTCCCCAAAACATATTTTGGGCTAAAAAATCTCCCCCTTTTAATTTTTTGGCATCCAAGAAACATAAATTACTTTCAAACTTATAAAATTTATCTTTTAATAATCATTCAATAATTCTAATCCTACCCAATTAATCATGGTGTAGGAAACAAGAAATTTTAAAAATAATATCATATTATCCATAATAGTGACTTAAATCCCCTTCTTCACAGCCCTTGATACTCTTGATACCAATTTAAAAAACATTCCTACCCATATTACCACTTGATAAAATCAATTTATAATAAACTAGATACTAATTAATTATAAACTCTAACTCTTATTAAATTTCTAAAAAAACTGTTAAATGAACATGTGTACATTCATTCACATACATGGTTAACAAATTTTCCATTTTTAAAACTGACTAAAAATTCATGCTCTCCCTAAATAATAGATCTATTCTCTAATAAGTATAAAATATATCTTGGGATTTAAATCCCCCTATATAGTTTTCTTCCCCATTATTAATACATTAGGGGATAAATACATAGGATATTTTTCATTTCTTTTCTATACATTTGAAAAAATATTTCATTTAACAATTTATAGAGGTGATAGAACTTCAACACACATTATCCTTTTATAAATGAAGGTTGAGAATTCTTCTTCAACCTCAATGTATTGGTAATAAAATCCCACCTTGTTTGAAATAAACTTTTACCACCCAAATTTTTCTTTAGCTCCCATTTTTATTTGGGGGAAAACATATTCTTCTTAACTTCATTTATATTACATGCTGAAATATATTTATTCTTCATGATATATAAACTTTATTTAATGAAACATTCATATTGTTGTCATAATATGGTAGCACCTTCCTGGGCAAGGAAACCTCTATTCTCCGCAGGTTTCCCTACACAAGGTATATCTTTCAAGGAAGCTATCTAGTTCCCTAACATGGTCTGAGCCACCATAGATCACCAAAAAAAATCCTTCATGATAATATCATCATGAATAAATAACCCAATATTTTATTTTTTCTAAATCAGTAGATGGAAACTTCAACATTAGGGATTTTCAAACACGAGTAAGTAGTAATAATGGTCATGAATAATGGGTGTCAAAAATTTGGTGCAATGAAATTTTGTTGATGATGATTTTTTTATTATGGAGATTGTAAAATCAGGTGATGGTCACCAAAAAAACATTAAAATGAAAGGTATATAAATGGACTCACAATGCTTATGCTATACAACTCCAATACATGAATCGATTCTGCACTTTTCCTTTAAAATCAATTGGGAAATTAGGATATGTTACTCCTTATAATAGGAGTCAGGATTAAGGGTAGGTAGGGATTATATTGATCAATTTATGTATAACTAGTTTCAAGGAGAGGATAATTAAGGGTGTGGACATCAAGGTCCCTGAGATGTTTTTATGGTGTTTTTGGTTCTTTGGGTGGTGAGGAACAAGGCCAAAAAATGAAAAAAGTTTTCTTCAAGGTCCGTGTGAAATATTGTGTTACAGATTAGAGGCCTCTCATCAAGGGAGGGGAGTCTTTGACATTGCTCATAATTTTCATTCCTAGATCTATATATTTCATGGGGATCAGGAGTGGAGGGAACCCGTTCATATGGGTAAAATGAATCCCACCATTCATAGAGTTAAAGTTGAATGTGTATCGATCCATCATTTTTTTGAATCATGAGGGGGGATCATGTGGGATAGTAGAGGTTTGTTGATCATAGGCTTCAGCACCTTCTATAGTCTGGACAGTTCATTTAGAGTATAGGTTAGATCCATGAACACAAGTATTTCTCTTTTTAGGATCTATAATATTAATCTAGAAGAAGTGGAATCAGCTTCAAGTGTGTTAATCAGGATCCTCAAGGGAAAAACTAGTTTTCCATGGGATCTGATCTATTTAGTTCGATAGTGTATAAAGTTAATTATGCCAAGTATTAATTTGAATCACGCATGGAGGGAAATAAATTTTGTGGTGGATAAATTTTCCAGCAAAATAAATCCAAGTGAAGTTATCACTATTTATTTTTGTACTCAATCTTTACCTTTTGATTTCTACCTTATTATTAGGGGGATAAACTTCAGATCCACCATTTTCATTCCCCATATATATGGGGTTTTTGTCTGCACTTTTGATAATAATAAACAAATGAATTTTGAGTGAATATGGTAGCACCTTCTTCATCCTTCTTTCTTCTGAACTCTTCTTCTTGAGATCTCAATTTTATCCTTCTTCTTTAGTATAAAATATTGCCTACTCTATTTATAGTAAAAAAATATATAAATTCTTCACATAATATCTTTTATTCCTATTAAAATTAATATTCTTATTTACAATTTCATCAAAATGAAACAATTTCCCTCAATTATTTTGTCCTCTCTTCACAGCAGTTCCATCATTAAAATTATTCACAACACTTTCATTCTCTTTAATTATCACTTCATGGTATTTATAAAAGAGTTAACAAAGTTTTATCAAATTATGTTTCAACCCATCAAAAAATAATGTGTTCCTTAATTCCATATTCCATTATTCTATTATTTCTAATCTAGTACCTCTAACATTGAGTAACCTATGATTATCAAATGATATGAATAAATTATTTCATTTATAAAATCCTTTAAGAGCTTCAAATCTCCTGTTATATGATATTAAAATCCACTATCCAATATATATGGATGTTTCCTTTCTAATTTTTTTTAAAACTTCTACAATCAAAGCTTTATATTCTCTTTTCACATTATTCTTCTTCGGTGTTTTATAAAAAAAATCACATAAAATTGTGTAGGTAAAATGGTGACATAATCTTCCAAAAATGACATTATTGGTGAAACCATTAAAAAATATCTTCCAATGATTGGAATTTATTAACAATCTTTAGTCTAGAATTTTTATACTACTTTTGACCATTTCTCCTTTGAGTGGGTTGAATCCCCATTAAAATTTTTCTTCTATGACTTGTATACACATAGTGAAATTGTTAATTAAACCAATAGATTCATTACAAGATCCCAAAAAAATTTATATTGTTAATTTTATCAATAAAAATAATACTTACCTCTTAAAACATTATGTTTTTCAAAATTTAAAACACACACTTATAACATCATATAGTCATCAATATTTCCTATTTTTTAACAAATAAATTGGTAGACTCATAAAATTTATTTTTCTTCCAGATTTCTTTTTATCCTTTTTCAAATCTTTATTTTCAAACGTTTTTATTTAAAAATATTTCTCATAGAATTATTATATTTATTACATTCTTCTTATATTTCTATAAATTTATCTTTCATCACTTATGGCCTTGAAATAGGATTTTCAAAAACGTTTTCAATAAATTTTTCAATATTTTAATATAGTATTTATTGGAAACTTTTATCTTATTTTCATGTGTTCTTACTTGATAATTTTATAAAATCTTGAATAGAATTATAAAATACGAATTTGAAAATATTGACTTCATTTTCTTTCTTAATAAAGTTCCTTTAGAAAATATCAAACTCCTCTATTTCATTGAATTTTATTTCCAATTAAATATTTATCTACAACAATTAATCAAGAAAAATCATCAATTTTTCAATATATTTATTAAAATATAGATCTTTCTAAATATGATAAATTTTATTATTGATTAAAAATTAATAACCCTTGTTCATATTATTATTTTCTTTATCCAATTGAAAAATCTTTATGGCACCCTCTTTATGTTCCCACTTCCACATGAACTCAATACCTATATCTTTTTCAAATTCATTTCTATTTATTTATTTTCATTTAAATTATTTTTAATTCTATTTTTAAATGATAATCCTTTAATCCTTATATTCACTTTATGTATCCTTATCTTCTTCCACCCTTGGACAGTTAGTTGTAAAGTTTCCAATACCCCCATAGTTAAAAAACTTCAATGGTAAATTCCAATGATAATTACATTTATCTTTTATCACACTTATTAAATTAAAGACTTAAGTTTATCGAAATTAACTTCAACATCTCCATCACCAATTAAATAGAATTCTTTCAAAAATTCTTTTTTTCTTCTTTTTTCTTTAATCAAATCCCTTGAGAAAATTTAATTATCACCCTTAGACTTCTTTTTAAAGACATATCACTTCTACATTTCATATGAAATAAGAATTCTATAAATATCATCCAATAGAATTTTATCTAGATCAGGGTCTTTAAGTGATGAAACCTTTTCATCAAATATATATGGTGATATGTATAATATAATCACAACAATTATAGTGTCTTCCAACATTTCACCAAAACCTTTGATGGTGCTCGAAACATCATTTAATATAGTGAAGAATTAATCTACTTTTTAATTATCTTCTATCTTGAGATATTTATATCTCTATCCCTAAGCTTTTATATTTTCTTTCTTCAATTTTCCAATACATTAATAAATTTTTTACAGGTTATCCCAAATTCTCGTTGCTATATTTATTCCCATAGCTCAAATAATTCCTTCTCCAAGAGAGATGAAATGATGTAATTTCAATCATGATAACCATTCTCCAAATTCATTTTATTTATTTCTATCATATTAGTACCTTTATTATAATGAATAATCCTTTGGTGGAGGTGGTGAAAACATTAAAACTGATAGATAACAGATAAGGCAACATCTGATCTTTCCAAATATAGTAATTCTTACTATAAAATGTTAGAATACCCTTATTATTATTTAAATTGATGTTGTATATATTAACACTAGAAATTTAGTAAACAAAACATCAACTAAATAGGGATACAATATTATAATAAATTAAACAGCAAATGAGTTCAAAACAATTTAATTTATCAAACTTTAAGCTTTTTATCTTTGAAGGAAAACTTGGATTTGATACCAATTGAGGTGACCCAAGGTAGGTAGGTTCACTGAGAGGGGTAAATCATTGAATAGTATCCATTTTCATTCCTTTTATGATTTATTATGAAATCAAAATATATAACTTGTTAAAGTAATCAATCTCATTATATGGATCATAAATACTAAGGAAAGTAATAAATAGAGATACTCAATGTACATGGTTTAACTATAAAAATGATAATTCTGATCTTTTTCATGATATATACTTAACCAAGGTCAAAAAATACTATAGAATCATCATAAAGGATACAATGAGTCGATAATATACTTTACTTGTGACATAATAATCATCATCATTATTGTCTCCTAACAAAATACACCATTATCATGTATCATTAAGGTAGAAATTATCATTCTTCCTATAATGATTGTATCTATAAAATAAGATAGTTCTCATCCACTTATTAACTATGTAAAATAGGTGTGAATTGATTTTGTTACCACACAACATTTTTTTATGATCACACACACAAAAAATAGTGTACTCATATTTCTCTTATTCTAATCTAATACAAGAACTATATTCAAGTTCTCTCTTCCTATTCTTTCTTCCTATGAAAACTATTATGCACATCACTCACACTTCCCCCTACTTCCTTACTACACAATGTTTCTTCAAAATAAACACATAGTATTCACTCTTCTATTATATATTATTATTTATTTCTCTACTTATAAATACATGTGTGATACCTATTCTTGTTATTATTTCATAGTAGTAGAACCAACATCCTTATTCCATCTTGAATTTGAATTTGAATTTCAATTTTAAACATCAAATTTATTTAAATCACTCTTAAAATTCTCCCACTTCCTTTTGAGATATTGGAAAATCTAATTCCTCATAGTCACCATTGATATGTTAGGATATATTTGATATTGAGTATGAGTAGACCTTAAGTAATGAATTTAGACACATCATCATATATACTAAAAATATGGAATTATTATCTTACTAAGATAAGAACATTATTTCACCAAAAAATATTGTATTCCATTTCCACCAACCATATATTTCACCATGTTGTGTTGTACATCATTTCATATATTTTGAAATACTTCAAAACTTATCTCCAAATACCTATAAATGAAAAATATTATGCACTCACTATTTATAATAATAATTATTTTCTCACACCACTACATATACAATGTTATAAAGCTCCCCATGTTGAACCACAAAAAACTTCCAAGCTATTTTTATCCTTGGGAACAAGTATCATTAACATTTTAAGGACTTCTTAAAATGGTTACCAATAATAAACCATGATAGGGTCTTAGCTATTTTTCTTCCCATACAACTACACCTCATTGTGCCACCACAACTAACTCCATATAATCTATTATCTTCATTATTTTAATAGTAAAATTGATCAACTGAAATGAGCACTAAAAAAATTAGAAATCCACTCCTTGTTTCCTTAATATGTCAATTTCCCCATTGCACCAAAACATAACCAGAACTTATTCTTCGGGAAATGGCCAACCAAAACTACCTTGTTCGGTCCAATCAATACATTTTTACTTCCTATACGATATCTATAAATATTTTATTATATTCCCACAGTATAGTGATGTCACTTATATCAAAAAACATCTTTATATAGCTCTCTTTAACATCAAAGTACCTTCTATGATCTTACCATAATTCTAAAAACATTAAGAGAACTTCATCAAAAATAAATCATCATGAAAATCCTGAAATAAAACTTGACTTTTATATTTAAAAAAAATACAACACAAAAAAAACACATCTTCTTCATACCTCCCTCGATTCTCACTATCTTATTCATGGGCTCAACAATATTACCAAAATATCACTTGGGATCAACACCTTTCCTTGAAGAGTAACTTAAATATTCAAATTCCAAGTGTTTATTCTTCCAAAATTGAATAGATAAGAAACCCTATAAACTTACTTTGTGTCTTGGGTGTCTTATATATCTTATTACTCATTACACTATACAAATTTGTATAATATTCTTATATTCCACAACATCATTCTTCCCTTTCATAATTATTGAAAATATAAATTTCAAATTTAAATTCCAAAACCAAATTCATATTTATCTTCTCCCACTTTAATTGATGTTATTGGGTTAATCCTACATTATATGTCACCCTTGACATGATTTATCTACCTAGATAATTCAGTTAGAGTATATAATTAATCATAAAAAATCCATAATAGTAAAAAAACTTAAATCTAGACCACAACACAAATCACAACATGACAAGGTGTATAATAGATTAATGTGTGTATTTACCAAAAATATTCCTCTAACTAACTCTACCTTGAGGATCATTATGGTGTGAAACTCTTCATTAAAATATAAACTCACTTTCAATATCAAATCACTTTATTATTGAAACTATATTTGTAGAATTATTTTTGACTTCATAGGGTAACCACTTCTTATACAATGTAATTATGTTCCCCGTTCCTAGTATCCTAAAACGTATTATTATTTCCTAGTGCATTATAGTAAGATATTCCATTTAAAATCATAATAACTCTATTTATAGTAAAATAAATTTCTTATCTACTAATATAATGAATGGAAAAAAATTTATATCCTCTATGTTAAAACATGAACCATATGTTGGGAAATACTAGAACAATAATAATCACATTCAGAACACAAATGATGACATGATCCTTTATATTGAGATGTGATTTTTTTGACTTGATAAAAAAAATAATATATGGAATTATATCATGATTTAGGAATCACCATTTTATTTTAATTTATTTTTCCTTCTCTAAAATAACTCAAAACTTCACTCTTCACCTTTAAACGAATTCTAAACGCTTCTAAACAGATGAATGAATTTCACCAAAGCTGAATTAGTATGATCAACCCATGTTTGAATATGCTCCATGTGTTAAATAATGTATTGAAGATAAAATAAAACCCCAAATAAAAAATTCACATTCAATACACTTCATTATTTACTAATAATATCCCCCATAATAAAATAATCAGTATGTGTGGTACATTCACTCCCAAACATCTTCCTTGTCCTAAAAATCACCACATTTAATTTTTTTTGTCATAAATCAAGCATAAATCACTCAAAAAAATATAAATAAATAATAATTCAAATATTATAAGATTACATGAGTAAAAGTATTGTAGGATTAAAGATTAATTATTTTTTCATTGGAGTAACTCACATTCACTTCTAAACAACCATCATCTACTTCTCTTCTCAATTAATCTTCTTAAAAACTATTCTTGTACATATTCTAAAAACATATTATATACATACTCCAAAAATATGTTAAAATAGTTTTTATATTCACCAATACACAAAAACACTTAATTATATACTTTACCCTTTTAAAAACTCCATCTAAATATATTCTCCACCTTTAGAAAAAGTTTACTATTTGAATTAATGTTGTTATCTTACCCTTTGACAAAAAAAATCCAAAGACAAGAAGACAGAGGAAGAATAAATGTATGTTATCCTTGAAAATAATGAGGATGGTTTTACCACATTTACATGGTATAGTAAAAATTTCCCTCTTCAAAATACGATGTGGAACCATATGGGATTTTTAATGGATTTGGGATGGTTGAGAACATTTTATGGTAAACACCTCAACTCTTGAGGTTGGAAATTCTATTTTATTTTTTATTTTTTAATTAATTTATAATTTTTTTAGTATAATGTGGTATCAATAGTTTTCAAGATGATGTGGATGTAGAAGGGGAAGGGGTGTTCTACTGTAAATATCGGGCACCCAATAGGGCCCTAGGTGGTCTGGTGGCTTTGTTTGAGAAACCGGGTACCTGGTGTCTTATTTCCAATACCTAGTAAACTCATAGGTAGATTTAATTTTTAAAAGTTACTTTTTAAATTTTAAACTTATAACTAATCCTAAATTTTAGGTTTTTATGATTTCAACACACTCAATTATATTTCCATCCCACTCATGCTCTCCCTTCCCTCTCCACCACCCATGATGAACCCACCTTAAAGATTTGATCTAAAAGTATCTAGTTAGTCCTGCGAGCTCTCTTATAATTAGGTAAGTCCCCAAATATTCTAATCATCCTTTTCTCCATATATATTAGAGTGTTTTAGAGGAAATATGTTTCCCTATTACTATAAGGGTGGTTTAATGTTTTTAATATTCAATATTCATTTTATACTAAATGATTTGGAGATTTTCAAAAGATAATATAAGGTATTAATGAGGTTTGGATTCCTATATTCACCCTTATTAATTAATATTGGTGTCGAAATAATTATAATCCTTTTTTAGGTGGTTGAGATATGAATTTTGGTGGAATATATACTCTCTCGAGGACCTCGAAAGTACCATATAAAAATAAATTGGTAAGAATACCCCTTATTTAGTTCCTATTCATAGATAACCAACCTCTAAATGATATGGTTCTATGTAAATGGAATAAAAAATAATAGTTTTAATTAATAAATCATTCATGAAAAACATTAAATGGATATAGAGTATGATTTTTCTACTCTTGGTTGTGTTTTTTATTAATATTTCATGTTATAATTTGAGTATATTGTTCCCATTTAATGAATTTCATGGTTTTCTATGAATAAAATTATTACTTTGGATATAGTCTATAATAGTTAATGTTTCCATTTGGTGAACATATATTCCTTATTTGATAAGATTAAAATGGATTGTTTTAATTTAATTTGTTGATTATGTTAGACTTATAGAATGTATATATATATATTGTGTTGTTCACATTTGAATGGGTAACCTCTTGAAGGTGTACGAGTTAAATACATGGGATATACTCTAGGACCTAATTTATTATAAATGTGTGTGATTTGGGATGGTATTACAATGCCCTAACTCATTATATCCATTCCTATATTCCTTATAATGGGTTAAAAGATTACCCTGACTCGTTATAACTAATTACATTCCCCTAGGGATGGGTTTCATGGAATCCAAATTATTTTTCACACATCTACTCATATTTTTGGGAATATATGTGTGAAAGTTTAATCTATTTATAGGTACTATAATTTCCTCACACAAAGTATGGTTTAATATATGTTTCTCTTATCTCAAGATATGTTTTGAATAAAGTAAGCCAGTATGAACCCTCCCTTTAGAGGGAGTTATTTTTAAATTCTAATGAACATTATTATATGTATTATTATTCTTTTTTCATATTGTTTTATTATTCCTATATCATTATAATATTTTTGTATTAAACTTTAGTTCAAAATAGGTTGTTAGGGGGTGTGTAGAACACCTACTGAGTTATCAGACTCACACCATGCATAGGCCCCTCACAGAACATGTGTAGACCCTTTTATTTATGATCTATGTAAGGGAAAGACACAAAAACATTGGGACTAGTTTCATAAGGAGTCTGGTGGTTTGGGATATTCCTTTCTAGTTCTTCACCATAGTGTGAAAGATAGAAAGTGGCTATCTATGGAACATTCTGGAGAGTCTGTATGTAAGGGGACATTATTTTTAGGAACTTGGGTAATTTTTATCCACATCATTTATTTATATATAGTTTTTTCATATTCATACACATTTTTTAAATCTTTGGTGTTTTTAGATGAGTTGTGTATAGAATTTAATATACATATCATGTTAGGAATATATGATTATCTTTTTTATCCATCCATTTTTTTTGTTTATCCATGAAATAATCAATACCATCCCATTCCTGAGTATTTAATTACCTTTTTATTAATTTTTATATTGTATAACTTTTTACATCAATTAAATGGTGTATCCACCTCCCAGATTAATGTTATTTAACCAACAAATGTTATGCCAGTATCTTGTGACTAAGAAGTGTTTGTGGTATTTTAATGATCTGGATTAGGTGTATTTCAGGCACTCAAGTCATATACATTAAAAAAATTTATAAGATCTACTTTCAAGGCTCTTAGGTATGGAACATTAGAGTAGATATGAGGATATGATTTTCAAGACTCAATAAGTAACCCAAAAATATGTATGTCCAATAAAATTATTGTACAATTTTGAGTTTTCAATGGTAATTTAAGACTTATTTTTCATTTTTCTTGAGCCATTATTTAATTTTTTTAGTCTTATACATAAAACTAGGTTTTTATAGGTAGTTTTGAAAAGGGTATCATTCCATGTCGTGTGCTTTCATGCCTTTATATTCTATTAATATAATTGATGGAAAAAAAATATTAACTAAAACATTAACAATATATAAAAAGTTTTTTATTCTATTTTTATTGTTATAGAGCATGTTAATTTATTTTTTATCAATTTTGTTGATTAATAGATTTTTTTTATATTATAATGATAATTATATTATTTAATAATCTACCTAAATTATTCATTTACTTATATTTATATGGATCTCTGATCATTTGGAACTATTTAAAATGGTTTAAAATGTGAAATTAAAATGGAAATTATTTTTGATAATTGTGATGGGGAGAATAATGGGGTTACATAGAACTTGGATATTTCAATGAAAATCTTAGTGTTTATTCCCTTTAATATGAGTTTTTTAATATTTCTCTCTAACTCGTTGTATATAATTATTCCTAGAATACCACCTCTTTTCATTAACGAATGGGAAGATGAGAATGTGTCATCATTATAACCTCTATCTGACCTATGGGTCTTATAGGGTTATGCTAACATTCTTCAAGAACTTGGTCATAGATATATATGAATAGGGACCAAGGTCTTGGATAACATGATTTATTTCTTGTTCCACCATCCTCCAACATTTCAGTGTGGTGTAAATCCTTACTAAGTTGGTGAATTATTTAATAACATTCATTGAGTCTTTAAGAGTATTGAAACTCCTAAGAAACACAAATATTCATTAGCCACATTTTTATTTAAAGGTGGAGATCACTAATGGAGTGATTTCATGCTTAATGCCTATAAAAACCATATATCCATCTGAGGAAAGTTTAAAGATATTTTCTTTGAGAGATTTTACCATGATACAACATATTGGGTGAAGGAGAAGGATTTCATGAACCTGCAATGAGCAGATATGAGGATTCTAAAACAATGAATTTTGAAGTGCATCTCAAAAAATCATTGTATACAAAGGTTATATACTCTTTTATTTGTAATTTGTTTTCAATGTGGCCATGAAATCCATCCTCACTAAGATATGTTCTAAAGGAGTTTTATGAGCATTCATTCCATTACCTGATCCAACCCTGTGAAATGGATCTTCTGGAGGTCAAATACAATAGTGAGAGGAGGTTAGTAGAGGTGGATATCATAGGGGAAACTAGGGTGTAGGTATACCTCTATCACCAAGATTTGGAAGGTCCTTTGTACAATGTCATCAGCATGAGTGACTATTGAAACCAACAAAAGTTGATCACCACTTCCAAGAAAACCATAAGTCATGTAAAACATTTACCAATAATAAATTATTTTATTCATTAAAGTATCATCATTTGAGACATGGAAATCATATTCGGTGTCACAAACCATCCCATATAACCTGTTAAACTAGAACTTTAATCGGTCATAACATGGCTGTAAGGGCATTCTCAATCCCCCCGAGCTAGTGACTAGATCTAAGATATCTAAAAAATCAATAATAAATGATTTAAACATAGTAATAAAAAATCATAATTAAGAAACATATATGAAATAACAAATAATTAGTATACTAAAATAGTCATCAAAAGTAAAACTCCACACGTTAAACAAAACAAGTCCCAAAAATGTTACATTCACTAATTAAACATATAACTATTAAGGACATCATAATATGATCTCCTAATAACAATTAGATCACTCTCTTCATTATTCACCACTAACTCCCAAGGACCCTCTATCAAGAACACCCACTACCTTCGAGCAGTGACTTCCCTTTTCCTAGACTAGGAAAAAAAATTATAAATATCCAAATGAAAAAAAGTATAGTGTGGGAAACTAAGACCAATAGTATATCACCAATTATTTGATAATAAATCCATATCAAATAAATCAAATATGATAAATTTTAAATTAAAACATGGAATAAAACTATTTTCTCATTTTATATCAAACATGTTTTCAATGTCTAAATAAAATAGGTATAAAACTGTATCTTTTTCAAAATAGGGATATATAAAAATCTTTTTCAAAATGGTCATGAGTAATAATTTATATAAAAACATGCATGAATAATCATTTCTATCAATCAATTTCATGTATAGATAATTTACAATCATCAAACAATGGTAAAGTGTCATATTTTTTGTTAGTACAGGTATTCTCATGCATCTCAATGAAATAAGGCTCTGGGTGTTCACACTTCCCTAGATACCAAGACTGGGGGAATATAAGGACACCCCAAATAATCAACTCCATTACCATATAATTTTAGTCATCATTTTCATTTTCAATCCATTTATAGGTAGATATAATACATTCCTTGCATGTGTTCATCCCACCTAGCTACCAAATCTTCCATGTTCTTCTAGGAAATCAATCATAAAAGGGGAGAGAAGTCATTAAAATCAATCTAAAATCATTTCAACCATTAATTTCAATCATCCCCCTGTTAAAGTTTCAAAACATTCTATTTTTTTTAAATGGGTTCATATTTTTCAAATGATAAAACATTTCATGTTATCTCATATTAAAATTAAACACAAAATTTATGCTTCAAATTATTCATTTAAATTAAAGATCATTTTCCACAAATCAACACTTTATTTCAAAATTAATTTTCAAATAGATTTTATCATGCACACCATGTCATTTCAAAATAATTTATCAAAAGATTCAAATCATGTTTTGTAAATAAATTGTAAATCCATTTCAAATTAATCAAGCAACAACGAGTTCTAATTTTAGGAATTTCCATACAAAACTTCCTTCCTTAATCAAGGTACCGTCGATCACCAACATGGGGTCCTCATTTAGAGATTCTAAGGGGGTAGAAATAATTATGGAATAGTCATAAAACCAAAAATCATCAATTCGCCATCTGGATCCATCAATGACATAAGGATCCACCATTCAATAATAATGAGATAGATGAGGGAAAATGGTTCATAATCAAACTGAGATTACACTTAATGGAATAGAATTGATGAATCAACCAACACTTAAATCCATTAAGAGTTATGTTTGGAAGGGGTAAAATACATCTTAATCGTCTCCAAGATAAATTAAGTCAAATTAAGTTTTAGAGAGGTGTGATTTGAAAAAAAAAGAGATTAAGAGAAGAGAAGTATGATACTACCCTTCCCATTGCCACAAACATTAATATCACTGGCTAACCATTTGTTCTCACTATTTATTCAATGGTACTTGGTAGAATATCCATGCTTTTGAAAGTCCCACTAGCTAGATAGTGGTCTCTTAATGGATAGCCTATAGGATTCCTATAAGAACCCAATTTTTCGAACCACCCATCAGCTAGTCAGTGGCCATCACCAGCTGGCCATTGGGCTTTCTATAGGAAACCCCTACTACAAGTATCCTATTAGGTAGTTAGTGTTACACTAATAGAATTTTTCGATTTAAGCTGGTATACACCAAAGGATAAACCTTAAAATCACTTCCTAACCTCCTAAACTACGATTCAAAACTCTCTATAGACCCCTTGAAAGTCTTTATGAAGTAGTTACAAAAAATAAACAACAAGTTCAACTCGATATCAACTCAATAAACAAAGAGAGTCAAAGTAAAATAAGGATTTTACTTGAAAGATAGTGTTGGGATGTTATATTTATCTCAATAATAAATGATTTCTTCCCTATAAATCCCATGAAGAATACTCCATATCGAATAGGTGAGGCCATTTTTCTCTCATCGATACTTCATGCTCCCATGAATAAAAGGTGGCAGCACTTTCCCATGAAGAGACAGACATGACTTCAATTATTTTTTCAGCTTAGAATAGAATCCTAGACATGGGATACTCTAGTGATAAATTTACCGGGTGTAATAATCAAAAGGGGAACCACCGCACATGGTGTCTCCTAGATTGTTGCATGGACAACCTCTGCACCATATCCTCCTTCCCAAATTATATGGTTGATCACTTGGTTTGATAAATGTCATATCACTCTCCCTCCTCATCAGGTTAAAAATCCCTAACATGGGATCAAGTCAGTTCTAATACTCTAGAAGGTGAGATATGAATGACACATTTATCCCTCAGGTTCATTCATCCTAGTCTAGAGTAATGGAAGAGGAATTGTGGGAGGTTTTCCATAAGAAGTTATGACATCTGAGAGATGATCTATGGATTTTGGATGGTAATAGGCCTTCATACGTAACTAGCCTAGATGGCATTAAAATAGACATTGAGCAATTGGAGTTGGTCCTAGAATATCGATGGGATGATAAAAAATTTTACTCTCTAGTTAGCTTGAAATTTCATTTGGATGAAATTATTCTTTAACATGAGTGAGTTGTTAGGTAACTCTCATGAACCACCCAACTAAGGGAGTGGGAAAAAAAATTGCTTACATCTAAGCCTGCATCAAAGAACAGAAAAGATTCAGTGTTCCAAACATCTTGTTTGATGATGGATTCATCACCAATGACCCCAATGAGGTTGGAGGTATGGATGCTTATTTCTTCTCCTCTCTCCTTGTAGGTGTTAATCCTCACTTGAAAAATGGAACTCCAAGGGAATAGGATGACTTCATTGATGCCATCCCATAGGTGATACCTCATAATATCAATATCTTCTTTGAAAAAAAGTCATGAAGAAGATCAAATTTGGGAGGTTTTCAAGGATCTTAATCATAGAATCTCTCATGGCCCCAACGGTTTCATGGGTTCTTTCTATATTATTGCATGGGAAATCATCAAAGGTTAACTGGTGGAGCTCATCTTCGATTTTTTCCAGGGGGGATATTCCACGAGTAGCTTATGCCACCACTTTAATTCTCATCCCTATGGTCAACAATCCCTCCTCCCTCAAGCAGTATAGGCTTATTAGCATGTGAAATTTCCCCTACAAATTCTATACTACAATTTTTAATAGGAGGATATCAGTTTACATGCATAAGTTAATTTCAAAGGAACGACATGGATTTATATCGGGCAAGTCAACCCAAATGGCCATTGGCTTTCCCTAGGAGATGGTCAATGACATTGATAAAAAAGTGGTGGGGTATAATATTTCCATAAAATTTGACATGGAAAATGCATATGATAGGATGAAGTGGAGTTTAATTATTAAAGTTATGTGGTGTATGTGTTTTTATGAGATGGTTATTGATCTCTTATTTATATTCAAATGTTCTCCCGGGTTTTTAGTCACATTCATGGAAAAGAGATATGGGGTTTTCAAGTAAGTTTGGGGTATTCATCAAGGGGATCCATTATACCATAGAATTTTTATCCTGATTTTTGACTCTTTCAGCCAATATTTGAATAAATAAATACATGAGGTAAGCATTCAGTATTACCATTGCAGATCAAGCATTGCTGGTATTTCTCACCTAATCTTTGCAGATGATTGTTTCCTTTCTATAAATAGTAGTAGCTGGTCTATTCATGAGATCAACCACATTCTGGAAACTTATAGAAAATTGAGTGTGAAAATTATAAGAAATTATAAAATTTGTCTCTTTACATCCAATCACTTCCCAGATTGTAGGAGGAAGCGGATTGTGCAACAGCTTGAAATCCATAGAATACACTTTCTCATGGTTTATCTAGTGGCTCTGCTCTCTCTCGGTAGAACCTGAATCATTCATTTTTATGTTTTATTGGACAAAATATCTTCATGTGTTCTCAAATAGAATAATTGATTCCTTCAATTTTTATTTTTCATCACCCTTGTTAACTTTGTAAAAACTATGATACCCATTAATGTCCTATAGGTAATCAACGACCCTAAAATAGTGATCCTGAATTTTGAGAAAATACTTTCAGGCTTTATTTGGGACGTGTTGGGTAAGGGCGGGTTCCACTAGGCTTTAAGGTATAGACTGACTAGGGATGTAGAGGATGGTGGTATTAATCTTAGAAATGTCCAAGAAACTATACACTTCCTCTAGGGTAAACTAGAATGGGACTTCTTGGAAAATAAATCCTTGTGGGAACATTTCATCTATTTAAAATATGGAACAACCACTGCTGACTCAATGAGAAAATTATCGAAAACATGGGATCTGATCAGGCCACACCTACCTACTCTTTAGGATCAATCCATATGGATAGTGGGGGAAGGAATTGTTTTCTTTTGGAATGAAAACTGGGTTGTTCATGTCCTCAGCTTTCTAGGATTCCCAACACTTGATA
This sequence comes from Viscum album, assembly GCA_963277665.1. Lineage (NCBI taxonomy): Eukaryota > Viridiplantae > Streptophyta > Magnoliopsida > Santalales > Viscaceae > Viscum > Viscum album. The sequence goes on along the minus strand of OY728157.1, from coordinate 1,634,055,560 downwards.
TTTTCCTTTTTTATTCCATCAAATTTCAGGGGTTCATAATAATAGTTATTAACCCCTATCAACTAGAGATCTTTTTAATTATTTTTTTCAACTCCGATTCAGACAAACTTATATTTACAGGTTCTTCCTTGGGTTTGTTCATGATAAAGGAAAATTGACAGGGTTTTCATTCTTCCCCCATCCACAATACATGGGGTGAATCTATCTGGTGAAACTAAATCCCATAAAAACTCAATTTCTTAGTCTGGGTTTTCTCAGCCATTCTCTTTCAACTGAAAATGGGGTGTGGCAAAAGGGAATCTCCATTAATTCTAAATGCACTTGTTGTCTCATCCCACATGAATAATCTACTTATCGCTTGTTTTTCATAGGAGAGTGTGCCTCGGTGATATAGAGTTGATTTTTCATTTTTAATGGGGGGTCTGTAGGATCTTTATAGTGATGATTTCCTTCTCTCATGGTTTCACAAAACAGAGAACAACCCACATAAAAAAGAAAGCTTGGGAATTATTTTATGTTATTAGATACTGGTACGTTTGGAATGACTATAATATAGAAAAGCATGGGGACACAGTAATATAATGCAAGGTCACGGTGATACAGGCGAGGTCTATGGAGACTGAGCTTGGTCTTATGTCCAAACAATGGGAACATTACCCTTCCCTTTGTTCCCTCATCCATAATGACATTTTTACCTGAGGCCCACTACTCCATGGAAACTGGGTGAGATGGAACCCCCTAGATAGTTGTATGAATATTAATTGTGATGGCTCATACATGAATGGTGTTATGCAGAGAGGGGGTGATTCAAGATCATTCAGGTTCTATCATATTATCCTTTAGTTATTTCTATAGACAAGGAGACTCCCTCATGGAAGAAGCCACAACCATGTTCATGGTCTTTAAGATCTTCCATGCTCACTGTATACCTCTAGATTGGGTGGAGATGGACTCTATTACTTTATATAAGGCCACCAATAATTATATTATCACCCCATGGGAAATCACATATCTCAAATACAAATGTAAAGTTAGGCTCTATAGTCACATGGAAATGTCACATACATGGCAGGAGGGTAACTAGGTGGCTGACTTCTGGGTCTCCTAGACAATCCCAGATAGCTCATGCTCTATTTTTACATCCCCTAGATCCCTTCCCCCTGAGTGTATTAGCCCTGTCAAGGGTGATGCACTTGGTCTTCACTACTTTAGTCCACCTTGAACATTTTGGGATCTTCCCTTATATTAATAAAAAGTATCAATATTGGATGTATGGAAAACAATGATGTTATAGAATATGAACCAATGGTATAGAATTACCACGAATAACATTAAACTGATAATCGATAATATGAACTGGTTTATCATACATGGTTATATCAAGTTCTGCATCAATTTCCTCCCAAATCAAAACCTGAGATGTGTCTGAAAGATACTTCTTGAGCTATAACAAGTAAAACACATCATATATTTAAACCAAATATGGTGGAAATTCCAAATGGTATTCCATATTTATAATTCATTAAACAACTTAAAATGGTCCCACATATATTGGTTCTAACTTCCCCTATTTTATAAGACTTTTTTACCCTAACTGAGGTGAAACTATGAAAGAAATATGGTCACCAATAAATAATTCCAAAGGGTGTTGATGATGATCAGTAGAATATTTTTACCAGCTTTGAGGTATTTCCATTCTTTGATGAATCATATGGATTATATATATTGTTTAATGGAACATGTTAGGCCCCATAAATAAATATTAACTAATATATGTCCAACCAAGTGGATGTTTAAAAGTCCAACCATTAAAGTCCATAAACGATGTCATATTAATTAATGAGTAGTAACTATTGTTATAGGAAAAATCAACCAGCCCCATGTTGCAATCCCAAGCACCTCCAAATTCAATAAAACAAGAAAAAATAATGTATTAATAAACTATATATTGTGTTCTATAATAACATATACTTTAGGATGGTACATCTTGCTTAACTTGACTTGGGATCCCAACACCTCTAGGAGGCCTCTCTAAAACCAGAATGTGAACTGGGGATCACTATCAGAAGCAAAGGTCGAAGAAACACTATGAAGTAAAATGATATCCTATACATATATATTTCTCAATTCTACAACATTGGTCACATCATTAATATAAATAAAGTACACATATTTGTTCAATTAGTCAATCACTACCAAAATCACATTCTTCCTTTGAGGAGTACATGTAAACCCGACCACAATGTCCATTGATATCTCATCCCACTTCCATGTAGGCATAAGTAGTGGTTAAAATAGTATATAAGAATTATTATAATAATAATTAATTTGTTTAAAAGTATATAAATGAGAAATAAAATAAAAAAATGTCATGTTTTATACCTAGTCTCTAGAAATTTCACCTCATATCATAAAATATCTTCATTGTTCCTGGGTGTACCACCCACTAGGAATGATGAAAATACCCCATCATAGAATTTCTCATAGGTGATATTATGACATAGTGTTTCCTAAAGAAAAGGATACCCTTAGAATTTAGAGACCATTCATTGATGATCTCCCCACCATATAAATAATCTTTAATACCTTTAAACTCATCATCAAGATTTTATTCTTATAGAATCGTCTCAATAAGAGATTATTTAAACTAAACACTCTCTAAAACAACCTCGGTTCCATCCTCTCATACTCTCAAATGTATATAAGTAAATATATATATGAAATTCTGCTTCTCATAATATTCTTTCATAGATTTTTATGGAAGTTTCCTTCTAAAATCATCAATGAAAACATTCCCATTTATAGCGGCGTTGGTAATGTCAATGTCAAAATATTGAAGGTACTCCACCCATCACCACTGATGGGGAATCAAATCTTTATTCTGAGATAAATTAACTCAATATTTTGTGATCAAAATATAAATTAAATCTATCTATAAAAATTTAATGACACAAAATATTAATAGCATGCATTAGAGTTGCATGTTTGATATCATTTGTGGGATAGTTATTTTCATGAGGCCAAAAAATATAAGAACAATAATCCACCACATGGTCACCCTTCATGAAAACCCATCCTAAACCTTAACCTAGTGAATCGTAAAAGACTACATACTCTTTCTCATTCTCTATAATGTTAAACACTAGTTTTGAAATCAAAAAATACTTCAACTCACACAAATAATCCTAAAATTTCAAATCCCAAATGAAATTCACTCCTTTCCAAGTGAGATCCATATATTGATAATCCAAAAATGATAAATTTTTAAAAAATTGGTGATAATACCCTTCCAAACCAAAGAAAATTTGAATCTCAAAGACGTTACATGGTTATTCGTAAGACATGATAGCTTTTTCATTTTCTGGATCTACTTAGATACCATGTTCTGAGAGAAAATTTCACAAGAACTTCACTTTTTGATTCCATAAATGGAATTCTGAAATATTGGTATAAATTTAGTGATTTTTCAAGATGTCTAGAACTTGTCTCAAATTATGCACATTATCATTCTCAATTTTATAGTAAACTAATATGTTGTACACAAATACCACCACGAAATAATAGACATACCAGTGTAAAATCATTCTCATAAATTCTATAAACATAGTAGGAGCATTGGTTAAACCAAATAGAATAACAAGATAATCATAATTTCCATACCTACCCATAATAACTATTTTACATATATCAGACTCTTTGATCCTAAGTTATTGATGTCTAGACCAAAGATGGATCTTAGAGAACCACTTATCCTATTTTATCTGATAAAACAAATCATCAATCCGGGTAAATGAATAATTTTTCTTGAGTTTATCCTAATTGAAATTTTGTTAATCCATACGTAAGTGAAGGATCCCATCATCGTTCTTAGAAAAATCACTATTATCATTTTTGGAAATAAATTAGGTTGAATGAAGAATTTAGACATAAAGTTATCTAACTGGGAATTTAGTTATTTTAGTTTAGTAGGTGACTTTTAGTAAGAGGGAATAGATATAGATTGGGTACTAGGTACTAAATCAATAAAAAACTATACTTCCCTCTCTGGTGGAAAATAAGAAAATTATGATGAAAAAACATCTGGAAACTATATAGCTAATGGAGAAATATTACAATATAAAGGTTCTTATTCTAGTTAAAGAGAATTCATAGATATCATCCTTCCCATACCTGGAAGAAGAGGTCTAGTGAATCTATCCTTTTGGTCCCATTCTATCTAAAAAAATTACAATCCCCTATGAATGAAGTAAAAGTGACCCTCCAAAGATAATAGTCAATCCAGGATTCATGAGAAACTAACTAATCCATTCTGATAATAATATCTAAAACTATCATATCTAGAAACAAAAAACCCCATATAAGCTTAATTTATGATAAATATAATGTAAAATAGGGGAATTATATACCCTAATCTATCTTCATCTTGATATTCATTTCAATTTACATCACATAATGCATGGTCACCATACAAAGATTCAACAGGCCCATAGTGTTTGTGGATATGAAAGAGTAAGAGACATCAATATTAAATAAATTTGTCACTAAAGATGAAGCAATAGTAATGGTACCTCTCACTGTCATAATACCAGTATCGGTTCCCAATAGTGACTCACCCATTGTGTGTAGAATATTTATTCCTGATACTTATGGCTAGAACCCATTTTTCTTAAAGCATCTAACATTGCTACAGATCCTACCAATAATTTTGAGCCTGTAAGACTGTGGAGTAAAAAAACATGTGAAAACCTAGACAAGTGACATGATCATCCACAAGATCCAAATATATTTAGTGCCTTCATATATTCATTCTTGGATTTCCCAATATTTAAACTATGGAAACAAGTTAGTGGGTATTTTCTAGATACTATATAAGATTTGGATAAATTATACTATCAAGTACCACCAGTATTATTTCCACCATGAGACTCATTATACTTCATCTTACCTTTAAAGGTACTACTAAATATTCCATTAAGAGTAGGATGAAATCCTATTAACCCTAACTTACCAACTTAGTTAAGTTTCATCATCAGATCTTTATCGAGAACAAAATCATATGAGGACAAATTCAACATAAAGACTTGAAATAGAGTATATACTCAAAGAACCATATCAAACCTATAAGAATTCAGTTTCTCATTAAATACTACCTCAGGTGAAAACCTATAAATTTGGTAAATGCATTTGGTATACTAAGTCACTGTAATTTCACCTTATTGATGGTTGAGAAACTTCATGGACTTACCCAATACCATCAACTCAAGATAGAATTGCTTTGTGAAAAGTGTTTTAAACTCTTCCCACTCAAAACCCTCATTATTACCTTCTATAACTATAGTATCCCATTACCTCATTATAGGCCCTTAGAATTTAAAATGAAATATTTCACCTTAATGGAATATGGAATATCTAAGAACTCGAAGAGTTTTTAACCATTTTTTAACCAATCCAATGGATTCTGAGGATCATTTGTTCCCTATAAAGATGGTAGTTTTTGATGTAGAATCCCATGGTCATAATCTCTACTATTATCCCTACAAGGTGAAAATGATACATTTGGAATAGTTATAGGTGTAGATATTATGTTCAGGGATTAATCCTCACAAAGATAAACCTTTATAAGGTTCAGATCAACTAGAGACTTTGCTTGATGTGGTTCATTAGCAGTTCCCTCCTAAAGTATGATCAAATGTATTCTTGGTTCATGGTTATACAAAACATTTATAGATAACAAAGAAATATTGGTCAAGATACCTGATATCATCAACTCAATCAATTATAATTCATCTAGGTTATAAAAATCAAGAATCAAAGCTTTATAAAAGTCTATATTAAGAATAATGAAGTCCTAAAGGACACATTTTCGTAACAAATCATGGTGAATTAAGGCTCATTACAATGAGATCCATCCATAAAATCACTCATAACCTACCCATTAAGTATAGATAACCATGCCTCTTATATTCCAAGACATCTCAAACTACATACCAACCTTTAAAAAAGTATATGACCACCCTTTGATACTAATTTTCCACAAACCAACATAGAATACCTAATAAACCAGAACCCAAATCAATCATGACACATCCAAAAGGAAATTCTCAATCCCCATGTGTAGGTGACTATCCCCAAGTCATAAAAAACAATCAAGGTAGAACAATTTCCCCACAAGAGTAACCAATCAAAATAAAAACAATGTATAAGAAATCACAAATGGTTGGAATACCAAAATAGTAATCAATATTAGAACTCATCAAGGTAGATAAAACAAGTCCCAAAATAGTATATCAATCGAGTCATTACATAACTATAAAATACATAATCATGATATATCATCGTAATAAGTGGATCACTCACTCTACTAATCACTATCAACTCCCAATGTCCATCTATCAAGAACACCCACCATTTCTGAGTGGTGCTTTCCCTTTTCCAAGACCTGGCATAAAAATGTTTACAAACACCAAAAGGATTAATTTGGGTGTGGGAATACATTCCCAAAATAATCACACAAAGTATTCCATAATAAATCCATATCAAATAAACAAAATATTCTCAATTTTAAATAAGACATGGCATGGAATTCAATTTTTATCTCATATCCAACATACTTTTAAAAAACATTTAAATGGCCAACATAAAATAAGTAAAAAAGTGTATTCCCATCAAGAATATTCTAGAATGAGTAATCATTTTTATAAAAACATACATGAATAATTATTTCCTTCAAACTTTGGAATGTATAAATAATTTACAAACATCGAACCTTGGTTAAGAGTCCCATGGTTAGGCTAATATAGGGATTCTCACACGTATCAGTGAAATACAACTCTAGGTGTGCACACTTACCTATATCCTAATCCTAGGGGGAATTGGAGAATACCATAAGGAATGAACTCCCTTACCTAAATATGTTTAGTCATAAATTTCATTGTAAATACATTTCTAGGTAGGTTTAATATATTACTAGCTTATGTTATTCCCACCTAGATACCAAATATCCCTTATGTTTTAAGGAAATAAATCATATAAGGGGATATCATTTATTTCAATCACTCTAAAATATCTTCAACAAATTATATTAATCAAACCCAAGTTCATGTTTTAAGAAATTATATTTTATTTAAAAAACAGAAATCAAATGTTTCTCATAAAAAAATACCTTTCAAATCAATTAACTTCCTTTAAAATCATAAAACATTTCACGCCATCTCTTCTCAAAATTCACCATCAAAATCAATATTCAAATAATTTATTTCAATTCAATATCATTTTCCAAAATTAACACTTTATTTTAAAATAAATTGTAAAAGATATTTCATCACACACACCATTTAATTTCAAAATCATTTATCAAAAACACAAATTATTATTTGGAAATAAATTAGAAATCCACTTCAAATTTATCAAGAAATGACAGCCTAAAATGATATAAATTGTATTATGAAACCACCAACCTCAAAAAATTGGCACTCCAATTCATAAATAAAAAAGGTTGGAAGAGACCAAACTTCTCTAAAGAGTCTCCAAGGTTTAGGGAATTGAATAAGGTTTGATAGAGGTAATTTTAGAAATAAAATAAATATTAATAAAAAAAGAAATATGATGTTTCTCTTCCCATTATCGCCAACATTGTCATCATTGTCTAACCAGTAGTTCTTGGCATAATGCCAAAGATTTTTGATGTCTCACTGGATGGCCAGTGGGATTCCTATAAAAACACAATTCTTCTATCTAACCACTAACTATAGTTAACCCTCACTAGATAGCCGGTGCGATTGCTATAGTAAACCCCTACTTCCATCCACCCACTGACTAACCAGTGGGTATCTCTGGCTAGCCAGTGGGCCACCTGTAGCATTTTTTAGCAATATATTGGTATCCACCCAAGGATAAAAACTATAATAACTTCTTTTACACGTAAACAAAGATCAAAAACTCTCTATCCCAAACCCTAAAAATTATCTAATAAGTAATTATAACTAATAAACAATAGATAAAACTAGAGGTTAACTCAAAAAATAAGGGTAGTCAAATAAAACCAAGGAGTGTACCTAAAAGATCGTGTCAAGATGTTATATATATCATAATGGTATAAAAACATTATAGTTACATAAAATCTTGATAAAAACACTAGTGATAAAGGAAATACCCTTACATATTAACACATATAAGGATAACCCATATATATTATCCAAGGTACCCTTATGATTTATTTTTTTCATCATAGAGGAAACCCATTATAACAGGATAATTTTATCATAACCTAGGGAATCACTTTGAAAATATATGGAATATATAATTTCTCTTTTTTTAATATTGAATCAATCATTTCTTCATGATAAAACCAATGGAAAAGGAAAGAACCTTTACATATCTACACATATACTAGAAAAATAATATATATAAAAAGATTACTCTCACATATGATCTTGAGTTATCTTAATTAATATCTAAATACCAATATGTATTGGCTAAATTAGTCTTATTTATCATTTTATGTTTCATTGTGTGGATACTTTATGATCATGTAATTCCTTTCAGACATTTATTCCATATATTCTAGGGGAAAAATTATATTATTAGCCTATAAATACCTTAAGGAACACTTTAAGAGGGGTAATTTCTTATGAAAAAATTTTGATTGATGAATCACCTTGTTTGTGAGATCTCACTTTTCATGAATCCTTTATCAAATTCCCCTAGGTAACATCTTAATATAAACCTAATAAAGGGGGAAGGGGACTAAAAAAGAATTCCATGGTAATTATTTCCCTATATAAGAAAATTTATAGATCCTCTCCTATAAGATCCTTTATAATGGGTTCCCACATAACTTATTCATAGAGGGTCACGTGTTTAATTATTTTGTGACTAGTTTAAATTAAACACCGTGAAATTTGAAAACCTTAACCACTTGAATAAAATTACTATCTTATGTGAATCTTGGGATTCTTGAAGATCATTTTGTCTTATTTCCAATTTTAAATCATTGTCAATGATTTGACTTATGATGAGTTATTTCATGAAAGATACCTATTATGAATACTTAGGCCTCCTCCAAACCCCTTATTTAACCAAGATCATCATCTTGGGTAGAATTAACTTGAATGGAATCATTAGATTCTTTTCACCAAGGTCAAAGACTTAAAAATACTATTCTATTAGGGGCCCCTCTAAATCTACAAGATTGATATGATTAGGCTATTATGCATAGCTACATACCAATATTAAATCATGTATTAATTTAATAATGGGGACCGGGCATCCCATGAGGTTCCTTACCTATATTTTTATCCATAAAAAATAGGACAATATGGGTTTTAATAGTCTGAATTCTTTTTCAAATGATTTCCCATATCATTATAATATTGGTGAAACCTCCTCTATCTCAATATAGTAATCTTAGATACCAAAATCAGTTTCTGTATATCTGAAGAATATATTCATATTACAAGAACTTGTACATATTTCTTATCATTTAGTCATGTATACGGGATTCAAATCCAATAAAAGGAAAAACCTGTATTCATTGGGTCATATCACTAATGATTCTAGAATTCCTTCCCTATCTAATTAATAACAGATGAGAGGTGGAAATTAACACATAATCCTAAAACTAGGTATAATATCTTACCATGTTATCATTGATGATCTCATCCCCATCCCTAATCAATGAGCCATAAATATCATGGATATCCTTTTAGGTGTAATACCAAATCATACATTCTCCTATTTAGTTACTAACATACAAGTTTAACCAGAATGGGATGATCATGAATAAGTCCCACGCAAACCATTATAAGGTTCCATTCACCTAGTATTTCTAGTTTCATGTCATTGAACTGTATAAAATATAGTCCATTATGCATGATATTAAACTTCTCATTAAAACTCCTAGTTGTATGACCTTAAAAGGTATTCCATCATGGTCCAAGTTTTATTACCCTAAACATAACATCATTGGTTCTTTTTGCATGACCTTAAATGGAATTTCATTGTTCATGGATCCATGACCTTAAAATTTACCACAATATTCCTTTTCACCTGACCTTGAAAGGTATTATGTTCCCTATCAAATAGCATTGTACTTTATATGTTATGATTCCCTTCATAGGAATATATAAGACGCCCTCTCATGACTTGATCCCAACTCCACAACACCTTCCTCTTCTTGGGATAGTGGAAAGTTAAAAAGTTCCCAGCTCTATGGATTTAATCCATTGTATAATTAATCATTACTAGAAACAATATATAGAACATATTATTCATATATATGTTAACATCAATTCATAATAACAATAAATCACTCTCATGACCAAGGTATCCAGTATTATTGCTAGTAAATATTTCATGAATATGTCTTAAATATATAATCCAACCCTAAAATGGAAAATAATACCTCTTAAGGTATGGTTCAGAATCTTATTCTCTCAATTAACATGTAATCCAAAGTTTTACCAGTATGTACCAGTAATGGCCTTCCTTATGAAAGTAAGTTCTCAACTAACACAAAACACACAGGTGTAGAGTACACAGGGGAAACAAAATGGGTAACCTAATAATAATTCCTTTACCCATGCAATAGAATGATTCATCATTCACTTTTTTATGAGATTATATACTAATAGGTTCCTTGTTTTTAGTTGCTTCCCCTTCATGATATATTGTCACATGCAAATGGAATCATAAAATGCATTGTTTCATGTCAATATATATTGATAGGATGGTAGTAACCATAAGAATATAAGTATTTAATACACCATTAACTAATGCATTGAAAATATTCCTCAAGTGTGATGAAGTTCATGGCCTCAGAGCTTAGACATATGTTACTTCCATCCGATCACCTCCAATGTTAAGTGGTGAATTCCCTAGTTCAGAAATAATAACTCAACAGCTACATCATGACCATTGAGGAAACTCACAGGAGCCACAAGGATATTAAGTCTTGTTGGTCATCCTATCCATGATAGACCTTAGAGAAATAGTGGCCCCTATTTACATATCTAACTGCTTTGGAAGTCTTCCCCTAGAGAATAGAAATGATCATCTCTCTTTTCTTAGGGATTTGGATAAGGGAATTGATTACACCATTATTGATGCTCAAAATCTTCTTAAGATAGATTCCACTAGTCACCATCATCGCCAGCACCACACAACCCCAACCCTCAAGAATATACTAAGGAGGACACTTTAGAGGTCTCAACCCTATTTTTCCAAACTAGGACACCTTGTTATAGGGACCACTGAGTGTATAAGCTTAATAAATTTTAATATAAAGTGAATAAATCTATTAAAATTAACGATAACAAATCCCATCAGTATATATAAATGGAAACAAAGGATCTACCGAAGAGTTAACCCACTAATAAATGTCACTACCCATATTGTAAAACTTTAATTATGATCGATGTTCTAACCCCTTTTTCTTTGATGATAACATCCATAAGGAGTGATTTTCAAGGGAAATATATAATATAAGATCTTATCCCTACCAATAGTTACACTAATATCCTTTAATCTCCCCCATATATCCTAATATTAACCAAAGGATCATTAATCTATTCATCAAAATAATATATTAAATACAGTTATGGAGGTCATCCCCATGATATTGAGACACACAACACTGGAGTTCCTCCTTATATAATTTACTATGAGGATCCCCTTCCTAGCACCATAACTAATAACTCTAGAGGTCCTCCCAAGATAATCCACTATGAAGGTCCTCCCTAATGAAAAACATTTTACTTCCTCACTATGGAATCTATTGTGAAGGTCCTCATCACAACACTATAATCAAAAAACCAAGAGGTATCCCTATAGAATCCACTATAAAGGTCCTTCCTATTTCACCATAACCAACAAACCTGGAGGTCCTCCCCAAATAATCCATTTTGAAGGACCTCCCTATAATACTATAATAATAAACACTAACATTACTCCTTATAGAATTATCTATGAAGGTCATCCTCGTAACTCCTTTGTAAAAAACTCTTGGGCCCTTCCTAGTATACTCATCATGGAGGTCCTCCCTAAAAACTAATTACACCATTCATGAAGATCCTTCTCATGGTAAAAAATATAAGATTATAATCCGTGGAGTTCCTCCCCTAAAACCCATTACACTAATCATGAAGGTCCTTATCATGGTAAAAAATAGAAGATTATAATCCATGGAGGTCCACTCTATGTTCATATGAAACCTATCTCTATAATTTTTCCCTAGAGAACTTTCCATGGATGTACTCAATAAAGAAATATGAACATATATCATGAGGGTAATCCTTGTGATTTCAATTATAGATTTCATCCCAATAACACGAATATTGAATAATATAGAGGTCCTACCCTTTCCAAATCATCAACATCTGATAACCACTAAGTCTTTCCCCATGAAAATAATTTCAATAAATCTAAAGGTCCTCCATAGATCTTATTCTATTTATGTACTCTTTTTTATGAAGAAGATAATGGAAGTGATGGTTCTCCAAATAAAGGAATCAGACAAACTAGTAACCACGGAGGTCCTCCCTATGGGAATCAATCTAACAGCCCTGGAGTTCATTCCCATGAAATTTCCTAAATATATTTTCATGGTGATAAAACATTGGTCTATAATATAGGTTCTTCCCATGAAGATGAATCAAAAATAAATCATGGAGTTCATCCCCACGGTGATCATTGTAAAGGTCTTCCTCTCAATGAAATATTTTCTCAGTATAAAGATCCTCCCCATGTTAAAATACAATGAGGTTGACCATATATTGAGAGGCACTTGATAAATCTAGTCCAAATACACTAAGAACATCATCAATGATGTATGGTGTCTTATCTCAATCAAAGGGTTATTTGGAGTGATGATCATTATTTATGCCACACCCAGATTGTTTACTATTTGATGAACTTAAGGTGGTTCTAAATTATTCCACACATATTAATAAAAATATGTAAAATCAACCTTCATAGATATATTAGGTCAAAGAAAACCTAAAAGAAGATGAAGAGAACTCTATGGTTATGTGGGAGTAATTGGTCAAGGAAAGAATAGAAATTATGTTTTGGACCATGGAAACTCTCTAGTAAGACATACCAAATGGACTAAAATAGGAATGAATTCCCTAATTTCATTGAAAATTTTGAGTTAATATTTGTCATCTCAAGATCATATACCTATCTTATGAGGTGTAACATAACCATACAAATATTCTAGATGAATTTTTTCCCATGTAAACATGGATACATTTTTAGTACGTTGAAATCCTAATTATAGGAAAAGTTTGAGTGTCTCCAGTATACCTACCTCATTAGTATAAAGGTGATCATCTAGATAGTCTCTAACACCCCACCAAATGTGTGTATTAGATGGTGTAAAAAATAAAGATGCTTGCATATTTATTTTTTCACAAACAAAAAAGTCTTTTTAGGTCTGTATATGATATTTGTTCTATGTAATTATGTCTTGTTATTCCAAAATACTAGAAATGGTGTACTCAGTGGGATATATCCATTGACATGATTTTATATTAGTTTTATAAAAATTTAAATAAGGCCTCCTATTTGAAGAAAATAAAACCTTTTATTATGGAAAAATACTTGATAGTGAGTAGATCTCACCTAGAAAAGGAATTGCAACTAGATTATGTTGTGATATAATCCTAAAAGGATAATAAAGTCATAGTAAAAACATTCCATGAGGTAGTATAAGAGTAGTTGTCACCTATCGAGATGGGGTAAAATAACCACCATTGATTCCCCTAGTATCATAACAAAATAATTGGAGTAAGTCCATGATGGTGTTAGAGAAATGATAGACCCATTCCATAGATTGGGGGCATTATTACCTCCCACTCCTCTTATTAAGTTAGTCTTTACTAGATTGTAAATAAATTCATAGAAATTTCCTTTTTTGTTTCTTTAAATTTATGATTAATCTCCCTATTCGAGAGGAAATTTAGTTAAATTTATTGGCGACACCCTCAAAATCACTTTCTATAATTCATTTTAAAGGTATAATAGACATGAGTGAGTGAAACCTTATAAGTATCACAAGTCCATATTTTCCACGAAGAATGTAGATATCAACAAGGAATTTGTTATGTCCCTTAATAGATATTCAGAGGATGATGATTCCACTTACTACTCTAACATTTATGGTGATTTGATTCCTACTCTATTATTTGTATTAGTGAATGTAATTGGCATCATAACCATAAATAACATAGATCATCTCACCTATATAGAGAGGAATAATAAGGATACATCCATTTGAAATAAGCTTCACATTGAAATTTGTAAACAAGTAATTCATAGTCTACATTAGAGATAGGATCATGATTTGGGAGGTCTTCCGAATTTTCAGCAATGAATGACTCATAAATATTCTTGTAAGGAAAAGGGGAAATTTGTAGTTGTATCTACAACCCACCCACCACTTGAATAAGTTGAGGATTCTTACACTAAGGAAAATATTTCCCAATATTAATTCAAACATAATAAGTTGAGAAAACTTGAAATTGAATTACTCAAAAGTAGTATACCTATTGAGTGAAACTCCCAAGATGGGGTTAATATCACTCCTCAAAAAATTTCACTTCAATAAAAACGAACTTATAATCTAATGAGAATAATGTCCAGTCATCCAACCAACCTAGGACCTAGCAAACTATCCTACCTAACCATGATAGCCATGGATTGTAAATAATTCCTTCCCCTAGGGAAAAAATTTCAACTATATCAAGAAATTTACTCTATTCCAAATCAACCCGACTATCCAAAGTAGGAAAAAGAAATACAACCATGCTTGATTTTTTCACGGACTTGACTCAAACATCATCCTAGGTCAAAGTGACACTATAACTTTTTAACTCCTCTGAGTCCTTTTTTTATCAAATGGAATCCAAGGAGGGAGAAGTGAAGAAGTTAAATTGAAAAATAACCCATATCCAAAATGGGTGGAATTGACTCCTCCACAATCCAACATTAGAAATCACATTTTTTTTATTTTCAATGGTATGGTAGATATAGAGAATTATCTAATGAAGTTATCATCTTAATGAAAAACCATGATGATAACACCATAGAATTAAGAGGTGTAAAATCTCTAGTGCTTCAAATAGAACCTAGAAGGACCAAAATTCATATAATATAGAAACCTTCCTTATAGATATTTCAAAAATTGATATGATCTTAGAAAATAGTTTTTTTACTAGTTTGGATCCATGATGAGGAAGATAGCAGTGATCAACCTCCTAAATTTATAATAATATAAATATGATATAGTTTTAAATTTCATCATAAGGTAGAAATATTTATCCTACTCATTAAATATGAAACCTTCACAAGATCATATATGGGATATATGTATAAAAAATATTTGTGAAGATTTATAGATGATACTCTTACCCTTAAAAAACTATGGTGGTTTTGGGGATCTCATTTAAATAAAAAAACACAATATTGATGACATTCAGCATTCAAAATCAAAAATCTTGGTTGATTCCTTTTACAAAGCTAAGATATCTAGTTTAACATATCCTTCAAAAATCACACTCAAACTAGAACCTATTCCATCTCAAAACCCTGAGAATTCTAAGAAGAATATAGTGCCTTATATTGAGAAAAATGGTATAAATAGTCCATTTATAAAGATAGGAAGAACGATATAAATATCTAGAACATAAAATATCAAATGAATAAGAATTATTACTTCTAAAGGGAGAAGTTTCCAAGATTTTTCATTGTTTCCTCAGGAAAGAAAATGGTTAAATTATCAAAGATAAGGAGGATCAATTAATTCCATATAAATTATTGCCTCTATTACTACCCCATTATCTATATATTGAGGAATAATATCTAATAATTTTTTTCCATCAAGTATATACTCCATAAGATTCTTTACTCCATGCATGTAAAGTTATTTAAATATATAGTTTCAGTTAACTATGTATATATTACTATATAATAATGATAATTATGGTGGAAATATGTTCTAAATAGGTGTAAATATAAATTTAATGATTGGATAACCCAAAAATTGACTAGACAAGTGCATACAATCATTCAGGAATTATTTAATCAACTAGTATAGACCCCAAATCCATTTGTGATAATAGAGGTATAGTAATCATCATCACTTCCTTCTAAGATTAAATGAAACAATCTATAGAGGAAAATTAATAGAAAAATAATCCCTCACACATACCCATGCCTGTCTAGACTCTTGTTTACTACATACCCCTATCGCTAGGATGACTTCACCAGCCCACCAAATAAATGTTTCATTAAATGATAGTTTTTAATATGACTAATTCAGTATAATCCGTTTAAATAACCCCTCTACAGAGGAAGTTCACACATTTGATCACATTTTCCCCATAAATAATCAGGGAATATTCCATAGAGGTTGTGGAAGATGAAATTTTGGAAGACCACGATGGTTAGAATTAATTTTGAATAAATTTTTATATATAGATAAACCTAAAATACAATCACCGTTAAAAGATAAAAATAAACATTTAATATACCATGAATGATCTAGGGCTCATCCAAACCTAGTTATATTATAATACTGACTAATAGACAACCAATTTTTTATTAAACAACATAATATGGGAAGGCTAGTAAAGCCTAACCTGTAGATTTTGAGGGTTTCCCACAATTCCAGTCCAATAAATGATTCTTAGGAAACATAAAATCTATTCATTAAGTCTCAAATAAATAAGAAACCACATGCCATGAATCATATTCCCCTAATCCAAAAGTAAAACATTTGGAAGTATCTCACTATTATACAAACCAAGATATAAATCATAGATTCTTTTTATTTTTCAAATGAACTAAATAAATCCATTATTGATGATCTATTAATCCCCAAATAGTTTTAAACTTATGTTTTTTATCCCAGACATATCATGAAAATACTAGCTCTATTGAATATCACACAATCATTTATTTCAAAGAAGGTGGCCAAGAATATTCCATACAATGGAACATGAGGCCCTTGTACATATCTGGAAATATTAATGATATCGACATCCATAAATCCCTAGACAATAATTTTCTATCGATCAACCTCGTCCTAAAATGAACCCTTAAAAATATAGGAATAGTGAATTTTCTTTTTCTACCGTTATCCTGAAAAATTATTGGTATGATAAGAGTAAATAAGAACCCCTTGAGAGGATCAAATATTTAACCTAATTTATAGATATAATTTACAAATTTTAATCGATGTTGGTCCATCATGAATTTACTTTCAACTTTCTATTGGTGATTTTATGGCTCCATGTTCACGTCGAAATGCCATCATCATATAATCAATGGTTAAAGTACTCAATTAATTGTAAATAAAAGGTAATTTATGGTGATATGTCCCCTTTTGAGTCATATGAATATTATTACATAGATATAAGGTACTATAAAAAAGAGGGGAAGAATATGTTAGTAAATAATTCTATACATATAATTGCTTCTATTTCTCAATAAATCACCCCATCAATCTATAGAGTGAACTCAATGATAATTTCATGTTTCCTATCAACAGAATCGAGGTTACAAATCTAAATTTGGTGATTTATTGGGTCACATAATCCAATTAATTAACCTCTCATATTTCTTTCTACTCATATGATGGACAATAAAATGCTTCTGATGAATGTACCCCACTAATAGAAGAGAATATCACTATTCAATCTATGAATATAAATATTTACCCCAAGTAACTCTACTTGAATAAAGTTTTGACTAATGTCCATTCAACAAATCTATGGCTCCTAAACTAACTAGAAATTAATTGGAAAATAAGATCATAGTGATTAGGAACATTCACAACTATTTTTATGGTATTAGTTTCACAAAATAGACCCAGTCATTAAAGAGAATGATTTGATCCCAACATAAGTAACAATTCCCTTACATTATCTCATAGAACTCAACATTATATTTAATCTTCTATATTATACAATAGTTAATATTATGATGGAAAAATTAAATACTCTTCTCTAGGGCTCGAGGAAGGTTTCTTGAGTACCATTGATTAACTTAGAAATGTTAATATAGGTATAAAGGAATATATGTGGCTATGTTGATCAGTTACAATATGATTCTTGAATAATGGGATAAATACATCTCTTACTTTAAAAATAACTGAGATGTTCTTTATGTAAACATATATAAATTTCTGGGTTGGATCCCTAGGTAACTACCCATCATTTGGGTCTTTCAAAAAAACACCATGGTTATAAATATATATCAAGAATAAGGCATCCAACTCCTATTTCTAAAGTGGAATACAATTTTGATAAGTTGTTCAAATACAACTTTATTCAATAATTTCAATACCTGAAGTGTCTTATAAAAATTTTCCCTAAGGTGATCCGATCATGAAATATATAAATATTACATCATTTTATATGAATATTCAATACATATCACAATTACTCGTGCCTGAGGACTGTAAAGTTCTATTTTATTTTGGATACTAGATACATAATAAAATTATTTATTAAAATATATTTAGCATCTCCCAAAAGTAAACTTATATTAGTACACTTCAATACATATCATAATTAGAACCTTCTATAAAAACCTATCGAATGTATGAAAAATAATGGGTGATATAAGATACTTAATAAGGGTAATAATGGGAGTTATCAATCATAATAAATTATAAGATAATCATAAGGGTATGATAATATAATAAAGTATATGTTCTTAATGTAAAAGTTTCATACCAAATATATCATAGAACTTAAACTCCAAAATCAATTCAAATCCAAAATCCTGATTGATAATGGAGTCAAAGTTGTAATCATCATTCAAGTATCATAACATAGGCATGCGGCATCATAAGAATAGAAAATTATAATCTAGTGAACATAGCTATTCAAAATCATATCCATGCATAATCTTCAAATCATATCTAAAATCAAAAAAAAACTCATGCATCAAAATGTGAACATAGATATTGACAATAACTTCCATGCATAATCTTATAATAATAGCTAGTGGTGACCATATTCATGTATCAAAATGTGAACATAGTTATTCACAATCATTTCCATACTTATCATCATCATCTCATTAGATATTTATAATACATTAACCAATGCATTATAGGTCTATAACAGACCCACCCATCATATAATCACAATCCATTCATATATATTCTATAAGGTCATAAAAACACTTATCATTTCATCATAAGTTAACCCATGAAAAATAAAATGGGGTTCATGAAAATTTCTTCAACATAATAAATAACTATCTGAAGAAATAATAATGTTGGTATCATTTTATCATGTCCCTAGTGAAGCATAAGTAATATCAAAGGGTGTTGTCATTGTTTTAAATACCTTTAAAAGATCACTGGAATATTTCTTGAGAAAAATAAACTTTTCATTGTGAAAAAACATATTTAAAATATAAAGATTTCATTAATATTAGGAATAAAAATTTCATTTAATAGAACCATTGAAACTTATAATTTAATCTTAAAATAAAAAAGTAGTCATGACCATGGGAAAAGTCACACATGAGGTATACATTAAAGCAAAGATTACATTCACACCTTTGGTAAAAAGTACCTCATTCAGAAAATGAAAAGAATATTATTTTTAACCCTTTTAATAGAAATTAAAATATGGGTAAAAATGGATTTTATCCATAGTTGTATAATAGTAAAAAAAATCTTGAAAAAAAATTAAAAAAATATATAGACATGTAATAAAAGGTTTTTCAGCTAATGGGAAAATATAGTTGATTTTTCTAAAAGGAATTTTCTCAGTTATTATAAGTATCAAATAAAGGAAAATGGTACTATTACTTGATAATTAAAATAATAAACCTCTTAGAATAAAATATACTATATTTAAAGGATAATATCATATAATTTCAATTAATATAAATTTAGTATAGAAAATCCCAAAAAGAAATTAGATTGTGACATAAATCCCTTACCTCAAGTCTCATCATTCCTCGTACACATTTAAACCTCCTATATAATAAACTAGTACTTGCCCATGCATTTTCATAGTGATATAAACTAATGATATAAAAATTGATCCACTCCTCAGTTAAAAAAATTATCCACTGATCAAATAAAAAAATGTTCCAAAGATATAAAAAAATATCCACTGGTCAAATTAAAAACCTCATCCACTGTTGAGATAGAGTACATGATCCAGTTT
Organism: Viscum album; assembly: GCA_963277665.1. Classification (NCBI taxonomy): domain Eukaryota; kingdom Viridiplantae; phylum Streptophyta; class Magnoliopsida; order Santalales; family Viscaceae; genus Viscum; species Viscum album. Next base: position 1,634,035,368 of record OY728157.1, on the reverse strand, counting down.
TGAAATAAATGTATCATAATTAATACATAGTACAATTAGAATAAATTAAAAAATGAGACAAAATAAAATGATTCATTGGTGATGAATTATCCCACAACTTGTATGTTCTATGATGTTGTATATCTCTAAAATCCAGTTATAGTAAACCCTATCACATTACATGTAGGAAAGAAACCATGCATTAATATTGACTACATTGAATATCTTGTTAACTTAAATTAGTGGTATATAATATAGAAATAAAAGTGGACTGAAAATATGCATATAGTTAATATAGTAGAAAGCATAAAGGATAATTACATTGTACCTGTTTATTGAATTAAAAAAATATAACAAAATGTTTCTTAACTTAAGTCTTTGTTTCACATAAAGTTGTGGTTTTTAATAGAAATAAATTTATCAATTCCTCTTAAAAAATCTAAAGGCTATGAAAACTGGATGGTAAGTGTAATGTCACTTAATTTAGAAGATGTTTAAAGTCTTGCTTTCTTAGTAAACACAAATTTTCATAGAGCAACTTAACATAGCTAGAATATATTAAACATTTAGATCATTCATAATATAACTAAAAAACATAAAGAGAAAACACAAACAACTCACTTCTTCTATTATTAAATTACGTTTCTTTATAGGAAAACACACTAGCTCCTTAAATTATATAGAAGAAACCGAACCCAGGATCTCAAGAGGCTTCTCAAACCAGATGAAATTTGAATCTGAACACACTTTCCTTAAAATAGTGTTTCCATCCCCATACCTATAATGAAAACCCCCAGCAAAAATCATAGCTCAAAATAAGAGAAATATTAACATGCACATAATAAATTTTAGTAATAAAGGTACATTGATTATACTAGAAATAAATTTAAAAAATAAATGTTATCGATATAAAATTTAAAGCATGTTCGATGTGAATATTCAAAAATTTTGAAAATTAAAAGACAAAAGAACTTAAATTTACTAAAATAACTTTATCAACCATTAAATAAGTATTAATTTTCCACAATAAATCTAAGATTATAATTCAAATATATAAATTACAAATCTTAGAGATTCTATTAAATTAGAAATACATTTCTTTTTTTTAACAGAAACAACAGACATCCTAATAAAATTCTAAAAACATCCTTGTGTAGCCCTCCCCCTACTAGAGAGGGTACCATACCCCATATATTGGACAGACATTTCAATTGAAGTGGGTAAAATTATCATCCCTCATGCTGCACCACACTACCGGACAAGTTAAATCACCGAGTATGAAATTACAATTCCCAAACAAAACAAGTGAGAGTCGTACTCTGAACCTTAAGGATATAAGAACATTTCATGATCAAATTAGTTCTCTTATATGGGATGGGTTGGTATAATAAGAGTCAAGGATTATAAAACCAATATTTCACATTATAAAATTGATACTTGTGTAAAAACCTAATAAATCATTTATAATATCTCTAATATACTAAGATAGGTAGCATTTTGGAATCAGAAATTATCTAGCAATAAGTTGGTGCTACAAGGATGCTCAATATGAACTGAAACTCTAACGACATGAAGCATGTACAAAAATTTAATTTTCTAAAAAATTAAATTTTTGTTTAATTATATAAAAGAAGATATATAAACCATGATAAAATTAGTACATTGGAAATTTAAATACCTCTAAAATTTTAACATGGTGGGAGATTACCCATCATAGTGTCACTTTTTCATTGTTTCACTATAAACATCCACATCCTAAAAAGAAAATAAAATAAACCTGAACTACTCAGAAATAATATAATAAATGAGAACCAAAATACCAGAGAATCTATTTCCCTTCACCTTTTTGGGCTCAGTATATGCCTAAAATAGATGATTCACGTCAAGAAGGTGTGGGTCAATCTTTGCACGTGTCTTCTATCTCAAACCTAAAATGTATATATCTTTGGATGTTGAATGACTGACTAATGGTTTATCAACCTCAACTTTCTCAAATAACTGCATGAAAAATCAAAACACATAATCACATCCATGAAAAACTAAGGAAATAGAATTTTCCATTAATATACATATACTTGTATATATATATATATATCACCTGACTGAGACAATACAGAATAGAATTGTAGTCCTATGACCTTAAAACCTTAAGAATATAGCACCAATTTCCCAAAAATTCAGCCACAATGAATTTTGATGTTTATGGGCTTGTATTTAAATCAATAGAGAAGGATTTCTATTAAGCAGTGACTACAAGCACACACATATTGAAAATCATTGGTAAAAAGGTGGATGAAAAATGAAATCATAAGAAAGAATCATCTTATTCAAGCTCAATTTTTAAATAATGATATAGGATGCGACATTATGTGTATTTTTTCCGTTATCTGTAAATCCAATTCATATGTGTGGCTAGTTTGAAAGCAATGAATTGGTGTATACATGTTCAAAAAAGTGAAACATCTATATGAAATTAGAGAGGCCAAAAAATTCTATGTTGAATGTATATAAAAAATGAAAATAACTAGTTAAATTGGAATGTATGTAGTAGAGATGTATTACAAGTGAAAAAATAAAAACCTTTTTGAAAAGATCACGATATTTGAGGGAATGCATGTCACATACCTGAGTAAGTATCCTAAGTGACAAAATATTTAAATTGAATTAACAGAAAAATATATCAGCAGGTGTAAGAAACAATATAAGACATGGTGAATTCTTATAAAAAATTGATGAGAAAGGTAAAATGATTTTATCACCTTTGGATCCATGACAAAAATAATGGTATATTTATCACTATGAAAATCGTGGTTTGAAATATTAATAATTTTTTTTATTAAAGTTACCTCATAAATTTATGAAAACATAAATATAAATGAAATAATTTCATAGATGAAAAATTACCATGAATAATTGTCATGATATTTGAGGGATTTCATGTCACATACCTAAGTAAGCAGTATAAGTGAAAAAAATTTAAATTGTAATTAATAGAAAATGACATTAGGAGATGTAAGAAACAATATATGTAAAGACCCGTAAAATTCAAGGAAATTTTTTTCTTAATTTTCTTGGGAATTTTACAAGAACGCAATTTCTGACGGCACCTGATTCCGAGGCCCGTTGTTCCTGGAATCATTTTCCGAAGTTTGGCTCGGGTACGTTCAATGAACGAATGAGCGGGTTTTTCAAACTTTTGAACCGGTGCTCGAAATCGAATTCTTAGGGAACCGATGGAATCGCAGTGCTAGTTTTTTTTTAGAAACTCCTTTTCCGGATTTGCGTTTGCTCGGGTGTGGTTTTTAGTTTTTGGGGTTAAGTTAACAAATAAAATAAAAGTGCTGTGACACTTTATTTTATTTCACTTAAAGCCACTTAAAGCCACTTAAGCCAGGTTAAGCAGATAAGGTGGGACCCACGATATCCTACCCACTTGGTAGGATATTTGTGAGGTGGGTCCCACATGAGCCCCACCGTTTCTTTCCCTCTAAGTAACGCACCCACTAAAACCTCTTTTAAATAAAGTCAACCGGTGAGTTTACTTAAATACTAAACACCCCTTTTAATTGGGCAGCTAAGTCGTTACAATTAATTCATCGAATTAATTGTTCGTTTCTTAACTTTGATTTTCTAATTCTTGGCATCGGGAATAAAATAAGACCAACACTTCTTTTACTTGAGAGTGTCTTGTTGAGAGGATTTAGAGAAACTCTAAAGCTTGAAGATCTTCATCCTCCTTCGTTGAAGAACGCGAATAACGTGAAGAACGCATCGTCGCCGATGAAGAACGCCGGCCTTCGACAAAGGGAGATGAAGAACGCTGAACCCTCGGAGATCGACGACACGACGCCCCTTCCGCGACGCGATGATCCTCTTCTTTCGCGACGGTCAATTCCAAGAAGAAATCACGTTCGAAGACAACGTTGAGGTAGGGGTTTTTGTTCATTTTAATCAATGTGATTATATCCGCGGTTGTCTAAAAAAATTTTGGAAGACTTTTAAAACCGCTAACACGGTGGGTGCGGACCAACAAACAAGTCCAAACCCACCGCCTCTTCGTTCTTGGTAAGCGGATTGGAGGGTGACGAAAAAGAAAGTTGAACGAGCGATGTGAGGTCCTCGCAGTGAAGGACGGACCCCGGGAGGGCCATTGGCGAAGACGGCACGCAATTCCGACCACCAGAACTCGTCCCGTGGTCCGCGGAGTAGCCCGCCGGTGGGCCTCGCCGACACGGCGGCAGGTGGCGGCGGCGCCCGGCGCGCCGCCGGAAGGAGCCGTCGTGGCCGAAGCCGCGGCAGTAGGGCGCGGTCCCATGACCGCGCGGGACTAGAGGGGGATGGGATGCGGCAGCCGGCCGCATCCGCTGGCAAGGGCGGCCCCACACGGGGCCGCGGCTCCTTCACGCGGGGGCAACGCGCCCCCCGCTTCGCTCGGCCGTAACGGCCAAGCCAACCTGCTGGCCACCCGGCCAGTTCCAGCTGGGTCGCACCTAGGCCGGGCCGCGCCGTGCTGGCCAGGCCGGGTTGCTCCATCTGGGTCGACTCGGGGGGGGGGGGGGGGGGGGGGGGGTTGGGTCGGGTCGGTCCGGGCCCAGACCCCCTGTTTTCGGACCTCTTTCAATCTTTTGCCCATAACATAAGCTAAGGGCCTCTGATCGACGCACCGTCAGTTGAGATACGATCCTTGGCTCGAGACGGTCGTTTCAGTATATTACACTCATGGTTTCGGAGGACTTTGGGTTCGGCCGGGTTGGTTCGTACACAAAACCAACCGGGCCCTCGGAGCGGAAACGCTTATAACTTGAGCTCCGAACATCTGATTGACATTTTGTCGACTTTGATGGATTCCTCTAAGTGAGATAGATAATTTGTCTTAATTCGCACGAGTTTTGGATGCAGGTGGAGTACGGTCGGGTTGGTTTTGACTTAAAAACCAACCAGGCCCCGGGGACGAAAAAGCCAATAACTCTCAGACCGGGCGTCCGATTGACGCGCCGTCTGCGACGTTGAGTTCCTGTTGGCGATACAGAACTTTTGTATACATCAAATCCGGACTATGTGTTAGTTGATGTATCAGCCCCTCGGCTCGTGGAGCGGACCCTCCCGAACGAGCTTGCTGTGTGCGGGAACCCTAGAGCTGGCTGCGACTACGACGACGACTGTACAGAGATCCTCAGTGGATTCGACGGCGACAACTACAGCACTCAGCGATCCTGCGTGGATCAGTGCTACAGATCCTGTGTGGGTCTGATCCTCTGTGGTTCAGTGCTCAGCGGTCCTGTGTGGGCCAGCGCCTACAGATCCTGTGTGGGTCTGATCCTGTGTGGGTCTTTGTGGTGGTTAGTTACCTATCAATCCTTTGTGGGTCAGATCCTATGTGGGTCATTACGGGGGTTAGTAACCTATCAATCCTGTGTGAGTCAGATCCTTTGTGGGTCATTACAGGGGTTAGTTACCTATCGATCCTTTGTGGGTCAGATCCTTTGCGGGTCATTGCGGGAGGTTAGTTACCTATCGATCCTTTGTGGGCCAGATCCTTTGTGGGTCATTGCGGGGGTTAGTTACCTATCGATCATGTGTGGGTCAGATCCTTTGTGGGTCATTGTGGGGGTTAGTACCTTTCGATCCTTTGTGGGTCAGATGGCTTAGATGAATCGGTGGATATATATGATCATCTCTATCGTCTTACGAGGAAGTATACCTGTGTGAGCTGAATCCTATTTTGCTTTCCTATGTGGATTGTGTTTTGCTTTCCTGTGTGGATTTACATTTTTCTTCCTGTGTGGACTGGGTTGTACTTGGGCTCAAATGTTGGATCCGTACGAGAATTGATGACTTAGGTATATGTATGGGCATATACCTAAGTAGTGTCGAATGTTACTTCGTGATTGTATCTTTCCTTTGTGGATTATCCTTTGTGGATTCTGGGAGTCCTTCGGGGGTCTCGGGGTCCCTACTGAGTAGCTTATACTCACCCATGCACGGGCTATGCCCGCACTACGTTGTGTTGGTTGCAGACGACGGACAGCGCTGATCGCGGTTGAGGCTGGCGGAGCAGGTCGGTACCCGGAGGTGGACCACTGGGCGGGACATACTCGGAGCGGATGGCTGGACCCAAGGAGCTATGGAGGCTATTTGTACTCACCATTCAGGTGGAATTTCCAGTGGACATATCGACGTTGCGGCTTTACTTTTCAGTTGTTGTTTTCCCTTCCAGTTGTACTTTACTTTCAGTTTGGGTTTGTATATTGGCCCACTTACTTTTCCGCACTTACTGTTGTACCCAGTTTTTACCTAGTGTTTACTTCTATGGATTGCTTGATCTGTGGTGTTTGTTTACTTTACAAAGGCAATGCCTTCCCTTTTTACCAGGAATTACGCCTTGGTGCTAGTCGCCAGCCCCTGGCCTATGGAAGGCGGGCTTGGGGTAGTCACGGCACGGGCCCCGAGGACGGGACGTGACAAATTGGTATCAGAGTGAGGTTTGGTTCTACCACAGAACTCAGGACTCTGATCTTTTTCTATGTGAATCAATAGTGTTAAGAGTATTGAGTGTGGTTATTAGTCCAGGGAGTCCAGTGTTGATGCGGCGGTCGACGTATCCGTACACCAGGACCCTGAGTTCTGATTTTCGACTTAATGCACAAAAACATTGATTGCATGTGTATGTTTCAAGTTTTCTTTGTGATTACTTTGTGTTAGCTCACCAGGTATAATGTTCTGACCGTGGAGCACCTGTTTCCTATTCCAGATGGCCCCACGAAGGCAGCCAGCTAGGGTTCCGAGAGTTGTGTGTGACAACAGCCCACCGACCGACGGGGCCTCGGTACAGGGCCCTTTGACAGCAGAGGCACCGGTGGTACCACTACCCGCCGAGCCACTGATGCTACCAGCCCCGGCTGCTGACGATGCATGACGCCTTAGTGCACTGCATGAGTTTCAGCACCAGCGATCGCCCAATTTCTATGGGGAGACGGACCCCCAGGCAGACGAGGATTGGCTAGAGGCAGTGGTGCGAGTTTTCAGGTTAGTTAGGACACCAGCAGACCTCATAGTGATCCTCGCAGCGAGCCTACTGCACGCGGTAGCAGGAAGATGGTGGATCTTGATGCTCCAGGTGCACGATGATGCATCTCTTCTCTGGACAGACTTTGAGGGCCTCTTCCGCTCAGATTTCTTCCCAGCCACCCTCCGTGCGGTGCGCATCCAGGAGCTTCTTCAGCTGCGGCAGGGCAGCTTGACAGTCGCCCAGTACTCAGCGAGATTTACCGATCTCTCGCGCTACTCGACAGACATGGTACAGGACCCATTATTCCGGGCCTGGACCTTTGAGCAGGGATTGAGGCATGATATCAGGGCATCACTGATCTCCCTCAGCATTCCAACTCAGGAAGGAGTACTGGAGCGAGCCCTTTTGATAGAGAGCTTTCTTGCTGAGTCAACATCAGCAGCGAGACCTACCGCAGGGCGACAGGTAGCAGAGTCTTTTGAAGCAGGCAGTAGACGGATGACTCATGGGTCCAGGCAGACCAGACCCTCAGGCAGACGACCTCAGGACACTAGCTCAGCAGTGCGGGGCACACAGCGCGGATCCAGTCTTTTGAGAGCCAGGCAGTGCTACATATGCGGCGGGCAGGGCCACATGGATCGTGACTGCCCGACCCACCATGCCGAGGAGCAGTAAACGGTTGAGGGGCCACCCAGGAAAAGGCAAAGGGTCGACCGTGGCGGTCCTCAGGGAGAAGGCGGACGAGGAAGAGGATCTGGCCGAGCAGCAGGTGGTGGGAGACGCTTTGAGGCTCTACCACCACCACCACCAGGAGGTCCACCCCGACTACAGGGAGCTGGCGGGCAGAGACAGGCACAGCTCCAGGCAGCGGAATCCTACGACCACGGTGTTCCCAAGATGATTCGAGGTACTATCTATGTCTATTCCACCCTTTCTTTAGTTCTTATAGACACAGGAGCGAGTCACTCTTTCATAGTCGCTTCCCTTGTTCGGAGCTCAGAGATTCCTACAAGCCGTTGGCTCGATCCTTATGGCTAGAGACTCCTACGGGAGCAGACTCGACAATTACGCACAGGTACCGGCAGTTTGAGCTTACTCTAGGAGGAGAGAGCTTCGGCTGGGATCTTCTTGTAGCGGCGTTGAGTCCTTACGACGTCATCTTGGGCATGGATTGGTTATCTATAGTCCATGCTCAGATCGACTGTATTAGGTGCAAGGTGCGATGTGTATGCACCGACAGGAGCAGGTTCACCTTCACCGGCGATAAGGGAGCCTTCGCAGCACAGGATGGACTTCCATAGAGGAAAGGACAGCCCATCACTCATTAGTTGGCTAGCCTCATCCTAGGAGCAGTTGACGTGCGGAGTCCTAGTTTTCCTGTAGTGGTGGATCAGTATGCAGACGTCTTTCCCGACGACATTCCAGGACTACCTCCTCACACAGAGGTGGAATTTTATATTGATCTGTACCCCGGGACAGCCCCGATATCCACCCCAGCATATCGGATGGCTCCCGCCGAGCTTCGAGAGCTACGGGTAGAGTTGGAGGACTTGCAGGGTAAGGGATTCATCTGACCCAATGTTTCACCCTGGGCTTCCCCGATATTGTTCTCCAAGAAGGCGGATGGGAGCTTGTGACTTTGTGTTGACTATCGTCGCTTGAACCAGGTGACAGTGAGGAACAAGTATCCGCTACTGATGATTGATGACCTCTTCGATCAGCTCAAGGGAGCACGGTGGTTCTCAATGATAGACTTTAGGTCAGGCTATCATCGGCTCAGAGTTCGGGATGAGGACGTGCAGAAGACGGCCTTCAGATGTCGGTATGGCCACTATGAGTTCTTGGTTATGCCTTTCAGCGTTACCAACACTCTGGCAGTGTTCATGGGCCTCATGAATAGGATCTTTCAGCCATACCTCGATCGATTTGTCGTGTCCTTCATTGACGACATTTTGATATACTCGACGACTGTGGAGGAGCACGCCTACCACTTGCGGGTTGTACTAGACACACTCCGAGAGCACCAGCTTTATGGAAATCTCTCGAAGTGTTAGTTCTGGATACGTGAGGTCCACTTCTTGGGGCACGTCATCTCTGGGGCGGAAGTTGTAGTGGATCCTGCGAAGATCGAGGCAGTGCTAGCTTGGGAGCCACCCAGGAGCATGACGGAGGTGCGGAGTTTCTTGGGACTAGCTGGATAATATCGGAGATTTGTGCCAGACTTCTCCAGAGTTTCGGCACCACTCTTAGCTCTTACGAAGAAGGGGAAACCCTTTGTGTGGTCAGAAAGATGTCAGCAGAGCTTCCAGGAGCTGAGACAGAGATTGACCAGCACACCTATCTTGAGGTTGCCGGAGGAGGGAGTAGGGTACGTAGTCTACTGCGATGCATCAGGGACCAGACTCGGATGTGTCCTGATGCAAGAGTGGGCGGTGATCGCCTATGGATCACGTCAGTTGAGGTCGCATGAGAAGAACTACGCTACCCATGACCTGTAGTTTGCAGTAGTGGTCTTCGCACTAAAGACATGGCGGCACTACCTGGTGGGCGAGAGCTTTACAGTCTTTTCTGACCATCAGAGTCTCAGGTACATATTCTCTCAGAAGGACCTGAACCTGAGACAGCGGCGATGGCTCGAGTTCCTCCAGGACTATGACTTTGAGATAGTCTATAATCTTGGGAAGGGGAACGTAGTAGCCGATGCTCTCAGAATAAGGATGGGCATTCAGCTACTTGAGGAGGTGACAGAGTGGCTAGTCTCTTTGTAGATATCCTTCATGGATAGAGATGGAGAAGCCTTCCTTCAATCTCTCACAGTCACCCCTCCACTACTGCAGTGGGTCAGAGAGGCACAGCGTGGGGATGCTGACTGTGAGACGCGGCGTGTACAGATATCCTCAGGACAGGAACCTAATGGTTTCTCCTTTGGAACATGGCATGACATTCTTTTCAGAGGACGTACCTTGGTACCAGTTGATTTACGGGAGGAGGTGCTGAGAGTGTTTCGCAATTCTCCCTTGGCGGAACATCCTGGAGTGGCGAAGATGTACCAGGACCTCAGACGACAACACTGGTGGCCGGGCATGAAGAAGGTTGTGGCAGAGTTCGTTTCTCGATGCCTCACCTGCCAGCAGGTGAAGGCAGAGCATCAGGTACCAGCAGTCTTGGTACAACCCTTGGAGGTCCCGGAGTGGAAGTGGGATGGGATATCTATGGACTTCGTGACTAGACTTCCACGCACTTCCAGAGTTCACGACTCCATTTGGGTGATTGTTGACCGACTCACCAAGTCGGCTCACTTCTTACCCATCAGAGAGCAGGGCTCAGTGGAGAGCTTGGGATGTCTCTACATTTAGGAGATTGTACAACTTCACGGTGTGCCATCATCTATCATCTCCGATCGAGATGCTCGCTTTACTTCCCGGCTTTGGAATGGGTTGTAGGAGGCGTTCGGGACGCAGCTACGTCTGAGCACCACCTTTCACCCTCAGATGGATAGTCAGATGGAGAGGACCATTCAGAATCTTGAGGACATGCTCCGCGCCTGTTTCCTCGACTTTGGTCGCAGCTGGGAGGACCACCTACCCTTGGTGGAGTTTGCGTACAACAACAGCTACCACTCCACCATCGGGATGGCACCATACGAGGCGTTGTATGGCTGGCCTTGCAGATCTCCTTTGTGTTGGAAAAACCTTGGGGAGTTAGCACTTTTGGGACTGGAGATGGTCCAGGCCATGACAAAGAAGGTCTAGATCATCCAGGAGCGGATGAGGACAGCTCAGAGCCGGCAGAAGTCCTATGCTGATAGGAGGTGGAGGCCACTAGAGTCGAGGATGGCGACCACGTCTTCTTGTGTGTCTCACCTAGATGTGGATTACGGAGATTTGGCCGAGGCAGCAAGTTGTCTACACACTTCATCGGACCATTCTGGGTCCTCAGCAGGATTGGCGAGGTGGCCTATCGCCTGGCTCTACCACCTCAGTTGCACTGGGTGCACGACATCTTCCATGTATCTCAGTTGAGGAGATACGTGCACGACCCGACGCATATCATTGACCATGGGGAGCTGGATGTTGATGATGGGGCGACTTTTGTGGAGGTCCTGGTGGAGATCGAGGATCGACGGGAGCAGGTCCTACGTGGATGATCGATTCCTCTAGTGCGCATCAGATGGCAGCACGGGAACCTCCAGGAGAGCACTTGGGAGCGGGAGGCTCAGATGCGTGCTCAGTACTCACATTTGTTTCCCTAGTTTATGATGTATCTTTACGGGGATGTAAAGCCCTGAGGTGGGAGTGATGTAAAGACCCGTAAAATTCAAAAACAATCTTAATTTTCTTGGGAATTTTACAAGAATGCAGTTTCTGACGACACCTGATTCCGAGGCCCGGTGTGCCCGGAATCATTTTCCGAAGTTTGGATCGGGTACGTTCAGTGAACGAACGAGCAGGTTTTTATAAATTTTGAACCGGTGCTCGGAATAAAATTCTGAGGGCACCGATGGAATTGCAGGGCCGGTATTTTCTTAGAAACGCCTTTTCCGGAGTTGCGTTTGCTCGGGTGTGGTTTTTAGTTTTTGGGGTTATGTTAAGAAATAAAATAAAAGTGGTGCGACACTTTATTTTATTTCACTTAAAGCCACTTAATCCAACTTAAGCGGATAAGGTGGGACCCATGATATCCTACCCACTTGGTAGGATATTTGTGAGGAGGGGCCCGCACTAGCCCTACCGTTTCTTTCCCTCTAAGTAACGCACCCGCGAAAACCTCTTTTAAATAAATTCAACAGGTGCGTTTACTTAAATACTAAACGCCCCTTTTAATTGGGCAGTTAAGTCGTTACAATTATTTCATCAAATGAATTGTTCATTTCTTAACTTTGATTTTCTAATTGTTGGCATCGGGCATAAAATAATACCAACACTTGTTTTACTTGAGGGTGGCTTTTTGAGAGGATTTGGAGAAACTCTGAAGCTTGAAGATCTTCATCCTCCTTCATTGAAGAACGCGAAGAACGCGAAGAACGCATCGTATCCGATGAAGAACGCCGGACTTCGATGAAGGGCGACGAAGAACGCCGAACCCTCGGAGATCGACGACGTGATTCCCCTTCCGCGACGCGACGGTCCTCTTCTTCCGCGACGGTAAATTCCGCGACGAACTCACGTTAGACGACAATGTTGAGGTAGGGGTTTTCATTCATTTTAATCTCTGTGATTATATCCGCGGTTGTTTAAAAAAAATTTGGAAGACTTTTAAAACCGCTAACACGGTGGGTGCGGACCAACGACCAAGTCCAAACCCACCGCCTCTTCATTCTTGGTAAGCGGATTGGCGGGCGACGACAAAGTAAGTCGCACGGGCGATGTGAGGTCCTCGCAGTGAAGGACAGACCCTAGGAGGGCCATTGGCGAAGACATAACGCAATTCTAACCACCAGAACTCGTTTGGTGGTCCGCGGAGCAGCCCGCCGGCACGCCTCGCCGACACGGCGGCGCCGGCGGCAGGTGGCGGCGGTGCCCGGCTCGCCTCCGGAAGGAGCCGCCGCGGCTGAAGCTGAGGCGGAAGGGTGCGGTCCCACGACCACGCGGGACCGTAGGGGGACGGGACATGGCATCCGGCCGCGTCCGCTGGCAAGGGCGGCCCCACGTGGGGTCACGGCTCCTTTACTCGGGGGCAGCGCACCCCCCGCTTCGCTCGGCCGTAACGGCCGAGCCGACCCGATGGCCACCCAGCTAGCGCCAGCCGGGTCGCGCCCAGGCCGGGCCAGGCCGCGCTGGCCGGGCCAGGTCGTGCCATCCAGGTTGGACCCGGATCCGGGTCGGGTTGCCCGGTTCGGGCCGACCCTGGGGGGGGGGGGGGTGGGTCGGGTCGGTCCGGGCCCAGACCCCCCATTTTCGGACCTCTTTCGTTCTTTTGCCCATAACTTGAGCTACGGGCCTCCGATCGACGCACAGTCAGTTATGATGCGATTCTTAGATCGAGATGTTCATTTAGGTATATTACACTCATGGTTTCGGAGGACTTTGGGTTTGCCCGGGTTGGTTCGTACACGAAACCAACCGGGCCCTCGGAGTGAAAACGCTTATAACTTGAGCTCCGGACGTCCGATTGACGTGCCATCGACTTTGATGGATTCCTCTAAGTGAGAATGATCTTTTTTCTTACTCCGCCCAAGGTTTGGATGCAGGTGGAGTACGTTCGGGTTGGTTTTGACTTAAAAACCAACTGGGTCCCTGGGACGAAAAAGTCAATAACTCTCAGACCGGGCGTCTGATTGACGCGATGTCTCCGATGTTGAGTTCCTGTTGGCGATACAGAACTTTTGGATACATAAACTCCGGACTATGTGTCAGTTGATGTATCATCCCCTCGGCTCATGGAGCGGACCCTCCCAAACGAGCTTGTTGTGTGCGGGAACCCTAGAGCTGGCTGTGACTACGACGACGACTGTACAGAGATCCTCAATGGATTCGACGACGATGACTACAACACTCAGCGATCCTGCATGGATTAGTGCTACAGATCCTGTGTGGTACTAATCCTGTGTGGGTCAGCGCTCAGCGGTCCTATGTGGGCCAGCGCCTACAGATCCTGTGTGGGTCCGATCCTGTGTGGGTCTTTTCAGGGGTTAGTTACCTATCGATCCTTTGTGGGTCAGATCCTTTGTGGGTCATTGCGAGGGTTAGTTACCTATCAATCCTATGTGGGTTAGATCCTTTTTGGGTCATTGCGGGGGTTAGTTACCTATCGATCCTTTGTGGGTCAGATCCTTTGTGGGTCATTGTGGGGGTTAGTTACCTATCGATCCTTTGTGGGTCAGATCCATTTTGGGTCATTGCGGGGGTTAGTTACCTATCGATCCTGTGTGGGTCAGATCCTTTGTGGGTCATTGCGGGGGTTAGTACCTTTCGATCCTTTGTGGGTCCGATGGCTTAGATGAATCAGTGAAAATATATGATCATCTCTATCATCTTACGAAGAAGTATACCTGTGTGTGTTGAATCCTGTTTTTCTTTCCTATGTGGATTGTGTTTTGCTTTCCTGTGTGGATTTACGTTTTTCTTCATATGTGGACTGGGTTGTACTTGGGCTCGGATGTTGGAGCCGAATGAGAATTGATGACTTAGGTATATGTATGGGCATATACCTAAGCAGTGTCGAATGTTACTTCGTAATTGTATCTTTCCTTTGTGGATTATCCTTTGTGGATTCTGGGAGACCTTTGGGGGTCTCGGGGTCCCTACTGAGTAGCTTATACTCACCCATGCACGGGTTATGCCCGCACTACGTTGGGTTGGTTGCATACGACGGACAGTGCTGATCGCGGTTGAGGCTGGCGGAGCAGGTCGGTACCCAGAGGTAGACCACTGGGCGGGACATACTCGGAGCGGACGGCTGGACCCGAGGAGCTGTGGAGGATATCTGTACTCACCCTTCAGGTGGGATTTCCAGTGGAAATCTTGACATTGTGGCTTTACTTTTCAGTTGTTGTTATCCCTTCTAGTTGTACTTTACTTTCAGTTTTGGTTTTTATACTGGACCACTTAATTTTCCGCACTTACTGTTGTACCCAGTTTTTACTTAGTGTTTACTTCTACTGGTTGCTTTCTCTGTGGTGTTTGTTTACTTTACAAAGGAAATGCCTTCCCTTTTTACCGAGAACTATGCCTTGGTGCTAGTCGTCGGCCCCTGGCCTATGGAAGGCGGGCTTGGGGTAGTCACGGCATGGGCCCCGAGGACGGGTCGTGACAATATAAGACATGGAGCATGATTATAAAAAATTGATGAGAATTGTAAAATGATTTTATCACATTTGGATCTATGAACAAAATAATTTTATTTTCATCCCTATGAAAATAATGGTTTGAAATATTAATAATATTTGTTATAAAAGAGACCTCATCAATTTACGTAAACAAAAATATAAATGAAATAATTTCATAAATGAAAAAAGTTACTTGAATATTTGTTACCATTGAATTCAAAATATGGATATGGTGATAAAGATACCTAAATTAAAGAATACATATAACCACATTAGGAACTATTACAATGATCATGAAACATATAATCAATCTAAAAATTGTGAATAACATCGAATTTGGTGTAACATGCGTCAAATAATCAAACGAAACTGAGATGAAAGCAACCTCATAAACTTATGAAAACTAAAATAGAAATGAAATAATTGCATAGATGAAAATTTTCCTTGAATTTTTATTACCATTGCATTAAAAAATGATAGATGGTGATAAATAAACATATATTAAAGAAGACATTTAAGAATATTGGGTACCATTACAATTATCAAGCAATGTACAAACAATGTAAAAATCATGAATAACATATAATTTAGTAGAAAATGCATCAAATAGTAAAACAACACTGAGATGACAGTGGCCTCATCAATTTTTTCAAATAAAAATAGAAATGAAATAATTTCATCTATGAAAATTCACTTTAAATATTTGTTACATTTTCATTCAAAAAGATGGTGATAAAGAAACATAAATTAAAGAAGACATGTAAGCACATTGATCATTATTAAAATGATCGTGCATCGTACAATCTAGGTAAAAATCATGAAGAACACATAATTTGGTAGAAAATTTATAAAATAATGAAACAACACTGATATGAAGGCAACCTCATCAATTTATGAAAATAGAAATATAAATGAAATAATTTCATCTATGAGAAATTACCTTGAATGTTTGTTACCCTTTAATTAAAAAACTATAGATAGTGATAAAGAAACATAAATTAAATAAGACATGTAACCACATTGGGAGCTATTACAATGATCATGCATGTAACACCCCAAGATTCCATGGTACGTTTCCCTTTAAATAATTCAATAGCATGCATTGTACGCAACTTCGAGATTCTAACACACCGCGACCAATCAAAGTAGTCATTATGAATAATAATACCCAATTTTTAAAATTTTATAAATTTTATATCTCAAAATGGAATTCATTTTTGGATTTGGAATATCTAAATTAGCCTAGGGTAAAATTTTTGTAATTTTCGGATAACTTTTATATTTTGATGAATAGTGAAATTTACTAAATTTTAATTAAAAAAACTTTTTAAATCAAGATAACTAATAGTGATAATTTTTGAATTTTAGTGGTTAAAAGTATATTTAGAATATATTTTTACCATTTAATACAATTTTGGTCATTGGACATAATTTCACATTTAAACCGGACATAAACAACTGCCAATCTTTCGATAGTTATTATCTCTTAAAAACACGCTTTTTGTTTTAACAACGGGAATTAATTTTAAATTAATTTCTTCCACTTATGTGTTTTGAATTTAAAAATATTGATTCCATATTTGTAATCAGGAGTTATAAATTATATAAATAGGTAACTTTTATTTTTATACATTTTGAATAATTACTTTGGTAAATATTTTATTTATCATGGTTAAAGGGTAAATCCGGTAAATAAGGGTAAAAAATAATATTATAACAATATTAATTTTCCCTAAAACGTGTCCTAGACCTATTGGTCGATACATGTCCGACAATTTCCATCTTTGGGTCTATTTTGGTTCCCCATGGATCCAATTGTAGGTGATAAGGACACTTTATATTAATTAAGTTAAAGTAAATACAAAAATGACATAAGCATACATCTTTTAGAAAAGCAATTTTTACATAGGGTTATATATGTTATATTTTAGACTATAAATATTCATTATAAATATAAAAATATTTCCTACATAATGGTATTTTATTTATAATTTTTAGACATTTAATAATTAAATTTATTTATGACACAATATTGATGCACTATTTTAATTATTAATGAAAGAATCAAATAATTGGAGTTATAAATGTTAAAATAAATATAATATGAAAGTTTTGATGCCATAAATGAATTTAATTGGTTAATATGACATTTTAGGATTTCTAAAATGAATTGTTTTAGAATTAATAAAGTTTTTAAGACTTCAAAAAAAATCAATTATTAAATATTGTCAAAATTGACATAAATGAGTTTTTAAAACAAGTGTTATATTATTAATTTATATTCTATTCCTAAAAATCTAATGCTCAGCCAAAAGACTTATATAATGATAGTTTTATAATTAAAGGACCACTTTTGGGTCTCTTGTATGTATATAGTAAGTTTATTAACTATATAATATAAAAATACAAAGTGACATGGTAAATGTCAATCTAATTATCTAAGAGTTAAAACTAAAAGATAAGGTTAATATAATGACCCAAACCTGTATAAAATATATTGTTTGAATTTATTTCAACCCATATCCACCTTATACTTTGAATAATTCAATTTTGAGCCACTATAAACTGAATATGAATTTATTATAAATTAATACTTTAAGTTTTTTCAAAAGAGCCCCTCCTCCCCCTTATAAAAGGACACAACTTCTAACCAATTCTTCACACCTTCAAAGCCTTTTGGTTCATCCAAAACCTGACCAAATACTCTTTAAAATTACATCACTTAAACCTAGAGGAACTATTTTTATCATAAAGCCAACCTAAGGATCCCTTTTGATCAAATCAAAAGGAAGAACCCGAAGAAGAGGTAATGTTTTCACCACCCTTTTTCAAGTTCCTTTCTTCTTCAACTTCTTCTTTCTTTGTTATTTCCTTTCTAAAATAATAAATCCAGTATATTCTGTATAATTTTATGTTATTATAAATATGTTACAACCATATTTAGTATTCTATCCATCCTTTGAATGATATGTCACCATACGTGCGTACGTACGGCTTACCGTCTCCACATCGTGGTGTAATTGTTATTCAAAAACATTATTATTTGGATGGGTATGATAATGATATGTAATTTATGTAAATAATAAATATAACATGATAATGATTATGTATATATGATATACCATCCAATTATATATTATTTTAATATCAAAAGAATGATATTTTCACTCGTGCGTACGTATGAACTACTGTCTCCACGAACGCGATGAGATTCATTCCTCATCGTATCCATGCAATTATAATTCTAATTTTATGATTAAGAATAATATTTAAGGACTTGATATCATTCTTAATGTGAATAAGATACAACCTATCCAAAACAAACACAGCTTATGTAACAAAATATAAAAAATAAAATGAGTAAGTTAACACCCGAAATGATGATAATACTAAGATATTATTAACAAATCAATATTAAAAGATCATATATGATATCATATTATTGTATATGATTCTTGTATAATTTAATAACAATTATTTCACCATTATACAGGAGGTTAACCTACCCTCAGCCAAGGAAAAGTACAAGGTAAGGGGTTTTCATCTCACTCCTTATTCCCGTGAGATTCATGCCATATTGCCACTATTACCTTTTGTGTGGTGTATGTACTGCCCATAATTTTATTCCATATGTAATACACTTTAATATATGTGTATTTTCGTATTCATTGTATGATAATTATTTTATGGGGTGTATGTTTCGTAAGTTACCAAATTGGTAAGGGTTTATTTCACACTCTATTCATTATCTTAGGTTGTTTATACGTGATTATCTATTGGGACCTATTTATCATCCACATCCATGTTTCTTAAAAATGTATTTAAAAACATTATTACTATTTTATAGAATATGGGTTAAAGTCGTTTATACCCTTGCTTAAATTTTTATAAGAAGTTTATAAAGTAATATTTACGTCATTTTCCAAACAAGGTCATTTTTAACCTTTTCGACAAAATTAAGGTAAGAATGTCTTTTTTCTAACTTATACGGAAGGTGCAGTTACTCTTTTCCATTATTACAAATTTTAAGATTCCCTTGCATGCTTATAATTATACTTTCAAAATAAAGGTTTAATTTTATAACTATGTTATTTTTAAATGATTTCAAAATAAGATATATTTCTCTCTAATATATGAAAATCCAGTGCAAATGTATATGTATTTAACGCAAGCTTAAAAATGTTTTCAGAAAACCTGACTCTCGAGTGTGGTAGATAGGAAGGGATTGGGCGTGGACCCATCATGGCCTGTAATTAGTCGAGCAGTCTTAGAATTAGTTTTTTTTTTCAGAAGCTTGCATAATGTTTTCAAAAAAATACTGGAGTATATTTAAGCAATTTCAAAAGTAAGTATCTTCTAAAAAAATTGCATCGGTAGGTCTCATGAGACAAACTAGTTTCTTGGAATAAGGCCTTGACAAAATCTTATTTGTAGTCTTGGCACGAAGCCTTGTCTATGTGGTTATGATAGTCTGGCATTATGCATTCCATCATTATGAAAGTGGTTATTGATATTGCATGTGATTATTCGATTAGTAGAATATTCATGTGAATAAGTAAATGGAATTATTTCAATTTATTTCTTCCATATTATGATGAAGTTCAAGTTTAAAAGGCTTTTGTTTTAGTTATACATTTCCTTAAATGTTTATGTTTATTTATGAAAGTTTTTTCTATATTGTTATCCTTACTGGGCATCTGAGCTCACCCATTTCTATGTTTTATTTTTCCCAGGATGTGAAGAAATATTTTAAGACTGACCTGCAGGGATAGTCTGAAGGGGATATGAGTGTGGACTATGGAGACTATGTAATTGTGGTTTTTTACTTTATGATGTAATGTAACATTTATGAATGTATCTAGTGTTTCCAAGGCTACTAAACTAATCGGTCTTTTGAGACTTGATCTTTTGTAATCATGCCAATGTTATGTAATAATGCACCGACTCTGGGTAACTGGGGTCGAGGCATTACAGTTGGTATCAGAAGAATTTTAGTACAAACCTTGGAAGCTATATTTAGATAAACTCTGATTATATCACATATCTCTAAGATAGACTTTGAGGATTAGTATAGAAGAACTTTCTAGAATTTTGGTTTTGTAGATATTTTGTGAGTTTTCTGAGCAATACATCCCTGTCTAGATACGAGCAGGTAGAGGCGGCTCTGGCACAGATGTACCTAAGGGTAAAACCCAAAAACAACGCTTTGAGCTAGAATTAAACGGGATCTGGTGCATGACAATGGGCCTTGATGCACTCTTAGTTACGGCACTCCCGGGGGATATGCTTAGGATAATTCTCATTTTCTTTACAAACCATTACAAAGGTTTTATGAGTATATAATTCCTCAAAGAAGACATTTTTATGATTATGGATTATATCCATAAACTGTTTAATTTATGTTAAGTGTTTTACAAGTTTGGGATTAGGTATTGTTATTCATAAACTAATCTAGTGTATGCCATTGTTTAGAAATGGCGACCAGTAGAAGGAATGAGAACTACAACAATACGCATGATCGAAAGAGTAAGAAGGATCATATATTTCATGGTCTTAAGCCATAATTTAGAAGGGAAGTAGTCTCCCATGTATTATCATCATATGAAGAAATAGTATCATGTTTTGATAAGATAAGTAAGGAATTCTTGGAGTCTTATGTATTTGAAGGGAAGCCAGATAATGAAAGGATAGTAGAAAGAAGGACAGAAAAAGGGAAGAAGGTAAAGAAGGATTTTCCCATATGTGATAATTGTGGAAAGAATCACCTTGTAAAATTCTTGAAGGGAATGGGAGTATGTTATAAGTGTGGAGAAAAAGGACACCAATTACGTGACTTCAAGGGTAAGAAAAAGGTTTTAAATGTACAATGCTTCATCTACAAGGAGTTTAGACACTATGCGAACCAATGTCCCATTCATCAGACTATACCACAAATGATGATATTGGATAATAATAAAGTTATGATACTACCACAGATGAAGAGGAATGACTAGTGTTCTTATGTTGTTATTTTGGAATTATTTTATTGAAATGTTGTATCAATGATGTACTGGAAATAAATAAGGATTGTACTGCAGTACTATTTCATTGAGGATTTGAGATATTATGGTACTAAGAAAAGTGACTCTACAGAAAGTTAAACTTTTTGGAAATTACATGGTTGAAGAAAAGATAAACATTAATATGGTCATAATATTGAGGTACTGATTTTGGAATAAGATATGGTTGATTTGGGTAAATTATATTGGATATTCTTGACTACCTTGAAACTGATTAAAGATTTGTATATTTCATCATTGTTGGAGTTTACAAAAATTTTGGATGGATAAAGTATATCCAGTATTATATAAGGAATGAGGGAGCATGAATGTAATCAATAAGGTTTTATGGTAATTCAGTATTTTTTGGTGTTTTAAGAGAATACATGGTGAAGGTATTCACATGCTATTACGGGGTAAAAATGATCTACATTATGTTTACCTTTCATATAAATTTTGGGCATAGGGTTTACAAAAGTATTTTGGATAAGTATAAAGGTTGTAATGGATTATATTTTACAATGGATACTATTGTTAAAGTTATTTTTGGATATTTATAAAAATGACAACACGCAGACCGTGTGACAACTCGTCTCTTCAGACAAAGCTGTGGGAATCGAACCCACAAACATAGTGCAATTGGGATTTATCACCTACCACTAGACTATGTAAAGTCCTTGGAGTGTATAATATAGAATTATTTTTTTTTAAGTTCTGGTAGATGAATTATAAATTTATTTTTGGAACCAGATACAGTTAGGATAAATAGAATATTTTTGAGTTCTATTACCTTTTGGAGTAAAAGATGGGTTTATGGTAAAAAAATTATTAAAGAATGAAAGTCTACATAAAAAGTAAGTATATTTCCTTTGGTTCTTAGTAAATCTCATAAATAAATTCTTCTACTTTATGAAAGGTAACATAAAACAAAAACTTTGTTGGTTAACATTTCCTACTGTGGAATCAAAGACCGTTTAACCAATCACAAGTTTGTAATTTAATTGTAGTTAACTTTCTCCTAATTATTTTTTCTACAACTCTCCATCAGACCTTGATGGTTTGTTTATCCTCCATATCCATTTTTTCATATAATCCTAGTATGGACTATCTCAGGTGACCTTTGTACTTCTCTTTCTTTCTTTTAAAGTTATATTTTTTTTAACCCTATTTCTGATATGGGTTTTCTACAAAGGTATTTTCTATTTTCAACCTTTATTTTCGAAGAACATTTTCAAATTACGAGGATGAAATTTATTGAATTAGGGGAGAATGTAACACCCCAATATTCCATGGTAAATTTCCCTTTGAATAATTCAATAGCTTTTATTGTACACAACTTCGAGATTCTAACACACCGTGACCAATCAAAGTAGCCGTTATGAATAGTAATATCCAATTTTTTAAATTTGATAAATTTTATCTCTCAAAATGGACTTAATTTTTGGATTTTTAATATTCAAATTATCCTAGGGTAAAATTTTGGTAATTTTCGGATAACTTTAATATTTTGATGAATAGTGAAAATTACTAAATTTTAATTAAAAACTACTTTTTTAATCAAAATAATTAATGGTGATAAATTTTTAATTTGATTGGTTTAAAAGTATATTTAGAATATATTTTTACCATTTAATAAAATTTTGGTAATTGGACATAATTTCACATTTAAACCGGACATAAACAACTGCCAATCTTTCGATAGTTATTATCTCTTAAAAACACGCTTTTTGTTTTAACGGGAATTAATTTTAAATTAATTCTTTCCACTTTTGTGTTTTGAATTTAAAAATATGGATTCCATATTATGAATCAGGAGGTCCAAATTTTATAAAAAGGTAACTTTCATTTTTAGACATTTTGAATAATTACTTCGGTAAATATTTTATTTACCATGGTTAAAGGGTAAATCCGGTAAATAAGGATAAAAAATAATATTATAATAATATTAATTTACCCTAAAACTTGTCTTAACCCTATTGGTTGATACATGTACGTCCATTTTCATATTTGGGTCTATTTTGGGACCTCATGGAGCCACTTATAGGTGATAAGGACACTTTATATTAATTAAGTTAAAGTAAATGTAAAAATGACATAAGCATATATCTTTTAGAAAAAAAAATTTACATAGGGTTATATATGTTATATTTTAAACTATAAATATTAATTAGAAATATAAAAATATTTCCTACATAATGGTATTTTATTTATAATTTTTAGACATTTAATAATTAAATTTATTTATGACACAATAATGATGCACTATTTTCCTTATTAATGAAAGAATCCAATAATTGGTGTTATAAAAGTTAAAATAAATATAATTTGATAGTTTTGATGCCATAAAATACTTTTTTTGGTTAATATGACATGTTATTATTGATTAAAGGGGTTTTTTTCGAATTAATAAAGTTGTTAAGACTTCAAAAAATCAATTATTAAATATTGTCAAAATTGACAGAAATGATTTTTCAAAACAAGTATTATATTATTAATTGATATTCTATTCCTAAAAATATAATCTTCGGACAAAAGACTTATATGATGATAGGTGTATCATTAATTGACCACTTGGGGGTCTCTTGGATGTGTATAGTAATTTTATTAACTATATAATATAAAAATACAAAGTGACATGGTAAATGTCAATCTAATTAACTAAGAGTTAAAACTAAAAGATAAGGTTAATATAATGACCCAAACCTATCTAAAATCTATTGTTTGAATGGATTTATACCCATCCCCACATTATAATTTTAATAATCCACTTTGGAGCCATTATAAACTGAATAATAATTTATTATAAATTAATACTTTAAGTTTTTCCAACAGAGCCCCTCCTCCCCCTTATAAAAGGACACAACTTCTATCCAATTCTTCAAACCTTAAATGCCTTTTGGTTCGGCCAAACCCTGACCAAATACTCTCTCAACTTCCCTCACTTAAACCTAGAGGCCTTAGTTTTATCATAATTCCAACCTAAGGATCCCTTTTGATCAAATCAAAAGGAAGAACCCAAAGAAGAGGTAATGTTTTCACCACCCTTTTTCAAGTTCCTTTCTTCTTCAACTTCTTCTTTCCTTGTTATTTCCATTATAAAATAATAAATACAGTATATTCTATATAATTTTATGTTTTTATAAATATGGTACAACCATATTCAGTATTCTATCCATCCTTTGAATGACATGTCACCATACATGCGTACGTACGGCTTACCATCTCCACGTCGTGGTGTAATTGTTATTCAAAAACATTATTATTTGGATGGGTACGATAATGATTTTTAATTGATGTAAATAATAAATAAAAAAGGATAATGATTCTGTATATATGATATAACATCCAATTATATATTATTTTAATATCAAAATAATTATATTGTCGCTCGTGCGTACGTATGGACTACCGTCCCCACAAACACGATAAGATTCATTCCCCATCGTATCAATGAAATTATAATTCTAATTTGATTATTAAAAATAATGATTAAGGACTTGATATCATTCAGAATATTAATAATATACAACCTATCCATAAAAAACACGACTTATGTAAGAAAATATAAAAAAAGAAAACGAGTAAGTTAACTCCCAAAACGATGATAATACTAAGATATTATTAACAAATCAATGTTAAAAGATCATATATGATATCATATTAATGTATATGATTATTGTATAATTTTATAAAAATTATTTTACTATTATACAGGAGTTTAACCTACCCTCAACCAAGGAAAATTACAAGGTAAGGGTTTTTCATCTCACTCCTTATTCCCGTGAGATTCATGCCATATTGCCACTATTACCTTTTGTGTAGTGTATGTACTGCCCATAATTGTATTCCTTGTGTAATACACTTTAATATATGTGTATTTACATATTCATTGTATGATACTTCTTTGATGGGGTGTATGTTTCGTAATTTACCAAATTGGTAAGGGTTTATTTCACAATCTCTTCATTATCCGAGGTTCTTTATATATGATTATCTACTGGGACCTCTTTATCATCCACATCCATGTTTCCTAAAAATGTATTTCAAAACATTCTTACTATTTTACAAAATATGGGTTAAAATCATTTATACCCTTGTTTGACTTTTTATAATAAGTTTATAAAGGAATCTTTACGTCATTTTCCAAACAAATTCCTTTTTAACCTTTTCGACAAAATTAAGGTAAGAATGTCTTTTTTTTAACTTATACGGCAGGTGCGGTTATTCTCCGCCATTATTACACCTTTGAAGCTTCCCTTAAACGCTTATAATTATATTTTCAAAATAAAGGTTTTCTTTTATAATTATGTGATTTTTAAATGATTTCAAAAAAAGAGATATTACTCTCCAATATATGAAAATCCAGTGTAAATGTATACGTATTTAACGCAAGATTAAAAATGTTTTCAGAAAACCCGACTCTCGAGTGTGTTAGATAGGAAGGGATTGGGCATGGACCCATCATGGCCTGTAATTAGTAGAGAAGTCTCAGAATTAGTTATTTTGTTTTCAGAATCTTTCATAATGTTTTCAGAAAAACACTGGAGTATATTTGAGCAATTTCAAACGTAAGTATCTTCTAAAAAAATTGCATCAGCAGGTCTCATGAGACAAACTAGTGTCTTGGCACAAGGCCTTGACAAAATCATATCTGTAGTCTTCGCATGAGGCCTTGGCTATGTGGTTATGACAGTCTGGCATTATGCATTCCATCATTATGAAAGTGGTTATAGATATTTCATGTGATTATTCGATTAGTAGAATATTCATGTGAATAAGTAAATGACATTATTTCATTTTATTTCTGCCATATTATGCTGAAATTCAAGTTTAAAAGGCTTTTGTTTTAGTTATACATTTACTTAAATGTTTATGTCTATTTATGAAAGTTTCCACTATATTTTTATCCTTACTGAGCATCTGAGTTCACTCCTTTCTAAGTTTTATTTTTCCCAGGATGTGTAGAAATATTTTATGACTGACCTACAGGGATAGTGTGAAGGAGATATGAGTGTGGAATATGGAGACTATGTTATTGTAGTTTTTCACTTTATGATGTAATGTAACATTTATTAATGTATCTAGTGTTTCCAAGGCTACTAAACTAATCATTCTTTTGAGACTTGATCTTTTGTGATCATGCCAATGTTATGTAATAATGCACCGACTCTAGGTAACTGGGGTCGAGGCATTACAGTGCAATGTACAATCAATATAAAAATCGTTAATAACATCATATTTGGTAGAACATGCATCAAATAATGAAACAACATTGAGATGAAAGAAACCAAATAAATTTATGAAAATAGAAATAGAAATGAAATAATTGCATGGAAGAAAAATTACCTTGAATTTTTGTAAGCATTGAATTCAAAAACTAGAGATGGTGATAAAGAAAACTAAATTAAATATGACATGTAAGAACATTGGGCACCATTAAAATTATCATTCAATGTACAGAAAATGTATAAATAATGAATAACATCGAATTTGGTAGAACATGAATCAAATAATTAACAACATTGAAATTAAAGTAACCTCATAAATTTTTGACAACAGAAATAGAAATGAAATAATTACATTGATAAAGAAATTACCTTTAATATTTTTTACCTTTGCATTCAAAAACTATAGATGGTGATAAAGAAACCAAAATTAAAGAAGGCATGTAACCACATTGGGCATTATTGTAATGATCATGCAATGTAAAATCAATGTACAAATATTTAATAACATCGAATTTGGTATAACAGTCATCAAATAATGAAACAAAACTAAGATTAAAGCAACCTCATAAATTTATGAAAACAAAAATAGAAATTAAATAATTGTATAGATGAAAAATTACCTTGAATTTTTTTTACCATTTCATTCAAAAATTACAGATGGTGATAAAGAAATCTAATTTAAAGATGAGATGTAATAACATTGGGAACCATTACAATTATCAATCAATGTAAAAATAACGTACAAATTCTGAATAACATTAAATTTGGTAGAACATGCACTAAATAATGAAACAACACTAATATGGAAGCAGCATCCTAAATTTTTTAAAACAAAAATAGAAATAAGATAATTACATCGATGAAAATTTACATTGAATCTTTGTTACCTTTTCATTCAAAAACTGGAGATGGTGATAAAAAAACTAAAATTAAAGAAGACATGTAAGAACATTGGGAACTATTACAATGATCATGAAATTTACAATCAATGTAAAAATCATAAATATCATCAAATTTGGTAGAACATGCATCAAATAATGAAACAATGCTGAGATGAAATAAACCTCATCAATTTATGAAAAAAGAAATAGAAATGAAATAATTTCATTGATGGAAAACTACCTTGAATTTTGGTAACCATTGCATTTAAAAACAGGAGATGGTGATAAAGAAACCTAAATTAAAGAATAAATGTAAGCACATTGGTCACTATTACAATGATCATGCAATGTACAACCAATGTACAAATCATGAATAACATCGTATTTGGTAGAACATGCATCAAATAATGAAACAACACTGAGATGAAAGAAACCACATCAATTTATGAAAACAGAAACAGAAATGAAATAATTGCATAGATGAAAATTTACCGTGAATTTTTGTTAACATTGCACTCAAAAACTAGAGATAGTGATAAAGAAAAATAAATTAAAGAAGACATGTAAGCACATTGGGAACCATTAAAATTATCATTAAATGTAAAAACAATGTACAAACCATTAATAACATCAAATTTTGTAGAGAATTCATAAAATAATGAAACAACACAGAGTTGAAAGTGACCTCATCAATTTATAAAAACAGAAATACAAATAAAATAATCTCATTGGTGAAAAATTACCTTGAATATTTTTTAGATTTGTATTAAAAAACTAGATATGGTGATAAAGAAACCTAAATTAAAGAATACATGTAATCACATTGGGAACCATTACAATTATCATGAAACGTACAAACAATGTACAAATCATGAATAACATC
Source organism: Viscum album (assembly GCA_963277665.1). NCBI lineage: Eukaryota > Viridiplantae > Streptophyta > Magnoliopsida > Santalales > Viscaceae > Viscum > Viscum album. The sequence continues at coordinate 1,634,007,582 of OY728157.1, read as the reverse complement.
AAATTTGGGAGAACATGAATCAAATAATGAAACAACATAGATATGAAACTGACGTCATCAATTATTGAAAATAGAAATAGAAATGAAATAATTTCATCGATGAAAATTTACTTTGAATCATTGTTATGTTTGTATTAAAAAACTAGAGATGGTGATAAAGAAACCTAAATTAAAGAAGTCATGTAAGCACATTGGGATCAATTAAATGATCATACAATGTAAAATCAATGAAAAAATCATGAATAACATTGAATTTGTTAGAAAATACATCAAATAATGAAACAAAACTGAGATGAGAGTTACCTCATCAATTTATGAAAAAATAAATAATAATGAAAGAATTGCATAGAAAAAAAATTACATTGAATCTTTATTACCTTAGAATTCAAAAACTGAATATGGTGATAATGAAACCTAAATTAAAGAGGATATATAATAACATTGGACACTATTACAGTGATCATGAAATGTACAATCAATGTAAAAATCATAAATAACATCGTATTTGGTATAACATGCATCAAATAATGATACTAAAACACTTTGATAAAAATCCAGAATGGGTGATAGTGAACACAAAAAATGGAAAAATGATAGAAGAACTTTTGTAATTTAACCTATTTTGGATGGCCTGGGACCACAACCTGCATTAGTTATAGCTTTTTATAGACTTTTATGCTTCAAAAGATCTATTAAAAACATCTAGGTAACGAAAAAATACCAAATCAATCAAAATTTTATCCCATGGTGAACCACATATCTATCATATTGTTTCCAGGAAACTTTATCCAATCAAAAAATGCTTATTGGGACCTTATTATCACCAATTTATAAGGATCAATTTGGAATAACTTACCTAAAAACATATGAAAATATGGTTTAAGGAATTGACACATACAATGGTGAATCAAAGTTAATCTATCGTAGGTGCTGAAGACCTCCTGAATATGCAAGTTAATTTTTTGAAAACTGGTCGAGAACTACAATCAAGTAAACTGTTGAAAAATAAAATTGAAATAAATATTCCAAAAATATTAAAGTCAATTTTTATATTTAAAAAATAATGAGATGTAATTTAGATAATAATATGATATTCAAATTGATAATTTCTAATAGAAAATTGCAAAGTCACATAAATATAATTTTATAATAGAATATAGTAAATAGATCATTACATAAATTCATAAAAAAAATAGTGAAAAATATAAAATAAGAATGATAAAATAAAATAATGAAAAAATCATTAAAACATACCTGAAAGAAGACTAATATTGTCACTTGAAATTGAACTCAATGAATATACAAGTTAATTTCTTGAAAATTGGTTGAGAACTAAAATCAAATAAATTGTTGTCAAATGAAATTAAAATAAACCTTAGTTTAAGAGAAATTGAAAACAAAGGAATAATTGACAAATAATGAGAAATGAAATTGATACAAAAAATTCATTGATGAGGTAAATCTTAAGTTTAGTTTAAGTATATTAACTGAAGAAATCATACATGAAGAATAAAATCTAAGGAAGAAGAACAATATTTCCAAAACCCTATGGTATATGGTAAGGATATAGAGATGAGGCATGAGTGGTTTGTTAGTCATGGAGGAGACGAAGATGGAGGATCCATAGTGGGAGGAGTCGAAGGCATAACAGCCAGTGTGAATTCATTGATTGTTGAAGCGATACATTTGGAGTAGACAGTTAGAGCTCCATGTCGGCCTTCAAATCCAAGAAACTAATTAATATATCATTCTAATGGATAGGATCTCCCACTTAACTAGAAGACTCAAATAGTGAGGAAGAAAGATTAGTGGTTTTTGGGAGGAGAAGTTGATAGTGGGAACCATGGGAAAGGAATATTTGGCATTGGTTTGTGGGAGGAGAAGAAAACAGTGGGAACTGTATGCAAGGAAGTTTGGTCAGAGGATTGCGAGAGGAGGAAGACTCAGTGGGAACCCTAATCAAGGAATATCGTGTATTTTTTTATGGTAGGATAAGTAGATAGCAGAACCCTAGTTTATAGGGAATAGGTGAGGCCACACAACTGTGGTATTGCAATTTTGATTTTGGAGTGGGATCACAATCTTAGAGCGAGCGGTTTTCTTATTTTGGTGACATGGAAGCGTAGTTAGGTGACATGTATGAAGAAGTCACTCAGATTTTGTATATATAATTTATATTAGATTTATTATAAATATATACAATAAAAATATTAATAAAAACATAATAATTAAAATTCATTTTTAATTTCAAATTATCCTTTTATTAAAAATTTCATCATTAAAATGAACATTCGGGTGAAAACTAGTCTCTTTTCCATGCATGTTTTCGTTTGATAGTTCTAGTCCATGAAAATTAATCATGGTATTATCATATATAGAATATTAATAACTGCGTACTTATCATATTTATTCATTATATAATATTTTATAACTATTAATATAAATCAGTGATGAAAAATTAATTATATAACTTCTTAGACATGGTATTTTGTACATATGCATGAGTGAGGATTTCACTTTTCAATTGATGGAATAAAATTAAAATAAATTATAATTCACATTTATAGAATCATTATTATATAATATATATCATATATATTAATTAAATATATCCTTATAACCATCTATGCAATGTCGAAATTAAAAACTAATTAGATCGCTTCATGGAGGTAGTAGTCCACACGTACGCACGAGTGATATTATCGTTTTAAAATAGATGGGAAGGTAAGACGGTAGATAATATATTATAATTTCATAAGAATAATTATTTAATAAATATCATATAAAAATATTAAATCCATCATAATAACCAACAACGAAAAACTATGATGTAAAATGAATCAAATACAAAGTTAAGGTAGTAGTCCACATGTTTGCACGAGTGATACTTTAATTTATCATTTAAGGAAAGGAAGTTGGAAACTGGTTTTCAAATTACCATAAAAACATATCATGATTTTTATGATAATTTATTAATTATGTTAATATGGATAAAACATATTTATAGTAATTATTAGAAGAATGAAACTTGAAAAAGATCAAGAACATATACCTCTTCTTTGAGAAACCTTCTTTAAATATATTCTTAATGACACTTAGTTTAGACTTTTAATAATAGAATAACCTCTATGAAATATATAGGGACATTGATAAAATATTTTTTCAGATTTTTTTTAACAAAAATGGCTCAACTGGTGTGTAGAATATATGATATGGGGTGCTCTTTTATAAGTGGGTGAAGTGGTACACTTGTAATTATTAAGAATATTAAAATATAAAAAACTCACCCTCATGGGGAAGTGGCTCAAAATTGTATCATGTTAGAATATAGGATGATTTATAATTTAAATATATTAATAAAATTGGGTTTTGGAAAGTTTTTATTTCATTTTAACCCTTATATCCTTAGTTTAACCACTCATTAACCCCCTTCTAACTTTTACCATTGTAATGAATTTTTACCTCAGTAACTATTCAAAATGACCAAAAATTAAGTAGAAATTATTAATAATATTAATTATTATTATTCCAAATATGTAATAAATTTTAAAATAATTTATATTTATATGTTCTAGAAATTCATTTTAAAATAATTTTTCAAAACACAAAAAAAAACCATTTTTAGAAAAATGTATTTTTTAAGTCTAAAGTTGAGTTTACCATTATTAAATTCTATTTAAAAATACTAGATGAAAGTTAAAATGTTTTATTGAATATTTAATAAAAAAATTAATTAAAATCATTCATAAATAGATATTAATTTAATTTATAAATATAAAAATATATTTTGTGCATAAAAACTGATTTTTTGAAAAACAACTCTTTTTACCTTTAAATGGTTTTATTTTAATTTATAAACAATTAAATATCATTGAATTCAATTTATAAATATGAAAAAAAAAATTATAATTTATTTAGTCCTGATCATTCACTCTAAACCAACATCTAGGAGATAACTGTCGCATTAAATAATAATGTTGTAATAGTATATCGTGGTCTATTTACACTAAGTGTTGTGTGTAAAGAAAGATATTAAATAAATAAAAATAATTTAAATGGAAATATGTCATAAAATATTAGTTTGTTACATTATACCCCCTTATAAGGGTTTCACCCTCAAAATTTCATCACTCTATTACAAACACCTAAGGATACTTCTGCCTCATCACGTCCTCAGTTTCCCATGTAGCTTCCTCAAATTTATATTTTTACCTCAAAAAATTGACCAAGTGAGTGGTATTATTTCACAAAACAAATTCTATTAGATCAATAATATCGAATAGATTTTACTTATAAGATAGATAATTATCTAGTGGTATGAGCTTTGGTTTCAGTACATGTGAAGATGATGTATTTACTTTCTTATGAGAGAAATATGGATCACATCATGAACTTGAAAGATATTTTATGGAATCACCAAGAGATAAGAAACCATCCATATATGATCATGAATTTTGAATCTATCAATATATCTAGGTATCATATTTCTATTCTTTCTAAATATCATAACTTTCTTCCAATGATATATTCATATTAATTCCTTATCACCAACTTTGAACTCTTGATCTCTCTAATGATTATTATCATAACATTTTTTATTGAATTTAAGCTAATATGATGTGATACATAATGGATATTATGTTATGTTCAATTTTTTATCTAGATTAGGTATAAATAGCTTACATTATCTTACTCCATCCCAACATATTGGATTTTTACACTTCCTAGCATAGTGGGATTCATAAGGAACTATTTTAATTCTTGAGTTAATGTTTTTATTGTATGAAAAAATGACCAGAGAAAGGTGTTAATCCCAAAAACCTTCAAAATACATAGAATAGTATCTCAACATATCTTTTAGGATTTGAATGGACCTCTTAAATTTACCATAAATTTGAGAAAGATATGTGGTACTAAATCTCAACTCCATATTCAAATATTTGTGAAGACTTCTCAATAATATCAAGGTAAACATTGGATCCCTGTAAGATACAATATAATGTGGTAATCTATGAATCCCTAAAAATTATATATTGTATAGCCTAGAAATCTGAACAATGGAAAATATTCTCCTCTTTAAATGAAATGTGCTGACTTTGTATGGTGATTGACTAAAACCCAAATAGAATTTCCCCTTTTAGATGTTTTGGGGAGTATGATGGTGAAATACATGGAAATATTATACCATTTCCATTCTGGTATGGGAAATGGTTGTATCATCCCCTTATTATTATATATCTCAGCCTCAAATCATTTCACACCATTTATTGTGATACATAATCTATAATATCCTTTTTCATATTTTCCCATAATAAATAATCTATCAAATCTCTATAAATATTCATACTTCAAGGATTAATAGAGAAAAATGAACAACGTGATTTATCCAGTAGCTCCTTTTTTAATTCTATTATTAACATGATGCATATTTGGTTCCTAAACCTTAGCATTCAATAAAAATAAAGGTTGAATTAATGAACATTTATTATCTTCTTCTAAAGTTCCATATCGTCCTTCATCACCTCTTTAAACCTCACATTGATGGTTGGTTGAACATCCATCTAAGAATGATATGATATGTCCCCCTTTACTCAATATTTCAAGGTCTATCTTTTATTTATCCCTAAATATTGGATCTATTTTAATCAAAATCATAGAAAAAATAGCATGGACTTTCTGACTCATAGAATAAGTCACCTTGTTCGCCTTCCCAGGGTGGTAATGTATTAAGCAATCATAATATTTAATTAGCTCCAACCGTCTCTTTTGGAATATATTTAACTCTTTCTACTTGAATATATAATGCATACTTTTATGATCAGTGTATATATATATATATCACACCTTTCACTATAAATACAATTTCTTTATATTTTCAATGAAAACTTTATTATTTCTAACTCCAAATCAAGAATCACATAATTTTTATCATGAATTTTGAATTTTTTCAAGTCATAAGAAATCCCCATATCTTTCTCCTTAGTGGTTTACACCAGTAGTTTCTTTGAGGAATAACTATTGATCACAAACCCTTATTCACTATAGTGTAGTGTGAGAACGGGTGTACTGAACAACCCTCTTTTTCAGTTCCTTGAAATTTTCCTCACATTCATCTATCTATAGGAACATGGATCCATCCCGTGTCTACTTTATTAGTAGATTTGATAACCATGATAAATCTCTCACAAATAGTTCATAGTATCCATCCAACATAATAAAACTATGGATCTCTATTTTCATGGTTGTTTTGGTCCATTATTTAATAACATTTCATTGAAATAACTATTGATATACCCTATCTTGAGATTATATAACCCAATAATGAATCTTTTTTATCGAAAATTCTCAATTACTTAATTTAGAATATAGATTCTTTTTCCTCAAGGTCTTCAATATAATCCTCAAATGATCTTCATGATCTACCTTTCTATTTTAATATATAAGAATATAATCTATAAAGATGACCACAAACTGATCAATTTAATCTCTAATGACTAAACTCATTATATCCATGAAGATAGCTGGCGTATTGGTAAGTCCAAATGGAATTATTATAAATTTATAATGTTTATACCTCATATGGAAGGTTTTATTTGAGATATCTTCCTTCATAACACTCAATTAATAATATATATTATGAAGTTAAATATTTTAAAGGTATTGAGTTATATAAAATTGATCAAAAAATTTGTAAATATATGATAAAGGATACTTTTTCTTGACAAGGATATTGTTAAGTTCTCAATAATCAATGTAAATACACGTTTTTACATCTTTATTATTAACAAAAATAATAGGTTCACCCCATGATTAAACCCTTGGTAATATAAATCCTTTAAAAATATTCTCTTTAGGTTTATTATTTAATTCATGAAACCCAATTGTGGCCATTATATTACATGTTTTTCAAATAGGTGTAGCACTAGGTATGGATTCTATTGAAAAATCAACTTCATAATTTCGGGGAAGAATTAGAAAGTCCTTTGGAAATACCAAAATGTATTTCTAAAAAACATTCATAACTTCATTTTCTAGTTTCTTCCCATATATTTTATTTAAATATCCCTTATAAATATGTATTATGAATTATAAAATATAATTAATTCCCATTGGAATTTCATGTTCATCCTTATAATGATAGAAAATTCTAGGTTGATTTAGGATATCCAATGTGAATACCCTTCCTCAAAATTTTATATGATATTTTTATAGATAAATCAAATATATACCTAAAATCACATAAAATTAAACTATATAGATAATTATAGTATTTACATGAATAAAATTCCCACAAAATTCAATTATAGAGGAGCTATAAACTTGAGATGAAATCATCGTGTTATTGGGGGGTTTTACTGATAACACAACATATAATCATTGTGATGGTGATGTGATACTATTAAAATGTCTTAAAATATAAAATATTAGATAGAACAATAATAAAATATGATATTTTTACTTTAAGAGTGAATGATAAGTGTACTTTTCACCATCTCATTATCCTAACCCACTTTAGTTGTGATATAAAAGTCTTTATCTTTATCCTTTATGTTAGGAGTTATTGAGGCCTGTAATCCACATTAAATCATATATTATGGAATTGATTCACATATTTCCAAATATCTTTACATAGAAAACATTAAAATTAATTGTTTTATTCCTCCTTATCCTATATATTATTTACCAACCTTTTCATCCCTCGTTAACAATCACTCGCTCAATGAATATCATTTCTAAAATTTAATTACTTACCAGTTCTTTTTAGATAATTCACTAAGTGATTTACTTTACATTTTTAACATGTAGGTAGTTAAAATTTATTTCCTCCATGTTATTTACCATTTAAGTTTCCATGAATCCCATTTTTATCTTATTATCACTAAAACTAAAAGAATAGTGGTAGATACTACACTCTATTTCTACCTTTAAATAACATTGAATGATTTATTCATAGTTTCCAAATACTCATATGGTTAAAACCATTTGAAGAATGGTTTTAGGGATATAAATAATTAAACAATTTTTCTCATAATGTTGATTATAAATCCATAATATTACCTTGAATGTCTAGTAATGTTTGCTTCCTAGGTAATAATGGATTCATAATCCTTATTTTTCACCTGTGGAAAGACTATTTCCATCTTCGTATGAATATTTTGAGGAATTTATTTATTTATAAATTCACTCTAAAATCATCCCATTCCATAGATTTGATTTATTCCTATTTAATTGTGTTCTTGATAACAACCAACTATTAATCATCTTTACCTTCCAAGTGATAAACTGCCAAGAGAGATTTTTCATTTTCCAACCACTGATGAATGGAAAATATCTTTTACATAACATATATTTATTTCTCTAAAACTGGTTGATCATAATACCCATTTAATGAGGATTTATGTTGTTGAATAAAAGTATCAATGGCATGTTTATCCCTCATTGGTTCATTCAGAAGCTCAATATAGATTGTTTTATTGTAAATAATTTAAGACAGTTGAGTGAGACTAGCCATAAGATATTACATCCTATATCCAAATACATTTGGTTTCCCATGATGATAGTTATTGAATTGACCATCACATTAATTATTATCATGATTACTTCGTGTTCCAACCATTAAATAAAACCAAAAAATAGATAACATAAATATTATTCAACAAAAAATAGAGTAAGAAATAATTATAAAATCATTCATAATATGTATTAATTTATAACATCTTTTTATAAACCTATAGCACTTTATGATTACCCTATATCACTTTTGGTTCACCATAGGTTTACTTTGGTTATATCCTCATATTTTTCCATAATGTAATATCAAAAAATAAAAAAACTATTGTCTAACACCAACTGATAAAACCCTTATATAAATATTACATCACTTTTTATAAATATTGAATATATATCACAATTATGTATGCCTAAGTAAAAAAAGGGTCTAGTGTATTTAGAGACTAGATGCATAATGAATTAATTCTTAATTCATAATTAAAATCGCCTACAAATATATTCATATTAGTTCCCCTCTAGAAATATCATACTTAGAACCATCCATCAAAACCTGGGGAAGGAGAATATAATAAAGGGTGAGAACATATTCTCAATAAGGGTAAACATGGGAAATATAAATAAAAAGAGAGAATAATATAATAATAAGGGTACAATATCATAATAAATTACTTGTTATAATCATAAAATATTCATACCTAGAAAATATTACATCTTAAACTCTAAAATCAATTCATATCTAGAAGCATGATTAACAAGGGAGTCAAAGAATTAATCATTATTCAAGAGTTGTAATATAGTAATGTGGTATTATAAGCATACTAAATCATAATCTTATAGACATAGATATTCATAATCATTTCTACACATAATATTTTGAGAATAGTTCGAAGCAATCATACTCATGCATAAAAATGTGAACATTTCAATTCACAACCATGTCTGTGCATAATCTTTTGATCATAGCTAGTAGTGATCATACTCACGCATCAAAATGTGAACATAGTTATATATAATCATGTCCACGATTATCATTATCATCTCATTAGATATCTATATCACATCACCAAATTCATTTGAGGACTAGAATATACTCACTATTTATCTAATCATAATCCAATGAAATATTTTCCATAAGGACATAAAAATATGTATCATGCAATCATAGATTAACCCATTGAAAAGAAAATGGGTTTTATCACAATTTCATCATTATAATAAATTAACATCTAGATAATTAATAAGGATATTATCATTTTATCATGTACCTAATTAATAATAACTAATATCAAAGGGTCTTTTCATTGATGAAAATTTATTTAAGAGATCAGTGGAATATTTCTTGTGAAAAATATCCATTTCATTTTAAAATTAAATATTTAAAATCTAAAAAAAAAGAATATCGAGAAAAAACTTTGTTTTAATATAACTATGGTAACTTCTAAAGGAATATTCAAAGTACATAGTAATCATGACTCTAGGAAAAAAAATCGTGTGTTATAAGTTCAAGTAAATATTCTATTCGCACTTTGCTAAAGAGTACCTCATTTGGAAAACGACAATGAGATTATTTTTAATAATTTTTAAATAAAGTAAAATATGGTAAAAAATTAATATAAAAAATTACTATATAATTTTAAAAATATTCTTGAATACATTTATATATATATGTGTGGACATGGAAGAAAAATTCCATCCACAAAATAGGGAATAAGATCAGTTTTTCTTACAAAAACCAATGATTTTAAGTACCAAAGAGAGAAAAATCTAACTAATAATTAAAATTACAAGAATAACCATATGAGAATAAAATATATTTGAATTAAAATATATGATCATAAAATTTCCCTCAATGGAAATTTAGCACAGATAATCCTAAAAATAAATGAGATTGTAACATAAATCCCTTCTCTCAAGTCTTATATTTCTTCATGAATATTCAAAAATAAGGTATAATAAATATAGATTTATTATATATATATTATATAACCATATTAATATATAAAATAATATTTATAAGTCCTTTAGAATTTCCAATTACCCTTTTATTAACAATTTTATCATTAAAATGAACATTCTGGTGAAAATTGGTCTGTTTTCCTTGCATGTTTTGGTATGATTATTTTAGTAATTTTGACTATTTAAGGGTTTTATTATCTATATAATATTATTCAGGAAATAATTATAATATTTATTTATTATATAAAATTTTAAAACTATTTATATAAATCGATGATGAAAAATAATTTACATAACTTCATGGACACGGTATTTTGTACTCATGCACAGGTCTTGTTTTCTCTATTTAATGGATGGAAGGAAATAAAGTTAAATTATAATTAAACTTTATATAATCAGTATTTATCATAATTATCATATATATTCATTAAATATATCCTTATTACCAACCATTTCAAGTAGAAAATAAAAACTAATCACATCTCTTTGTGGAGGTGGTAGTCCACATTTACACACGAGAAACGATATGATTTTAAAATGTACGGTAAGGTAATAAGGTAGAAAATATAATATAATTATGTAAGAATAATTATTTTATAAATATAATATCTAAACATTAAATATCTCATAATAAACAACCAGGAATTTTTTTTTGCAAAATGAATCATATCGCTACATGGGAGCAGTACTCCACTTATATACCTGCGAGATACTTTCATTTCCCAATTAATGGAAATAAGACGTAAAAAGGATCTAAAATAATCATAAAAACATATTAATATATTATTTATATTGGATTAATTATGTTATCAAGGATATATAAAATTTATAGGAAGTGGAAGAAGAATGAAACTTGAAAAAGATACGTAAGAAGATATTCTTCTTCATTGAGAAACCACCTTTCAATGTCTTATTAAGGACACTTTGGTTAGTATTTTAAGAATATAATAACCTATATAATGTGGATAGATAATTTTATAAGATATTTTGGTAGTTTTTAGTTGAGGTAAAGGTCTCAATTGGTGTGGAGAAAAGATGATAGGGGGTTCCCTTTAATAAGTGAAAGAGTGGCACCCTTGTAATTATTAAGAATATTAAAATATAATAAATCCATTATCATAGAAAAGTGGCTAAAAATTGGATAATTTATAAATATTTAATGATATTAAATATAAATATATTCATAAAAAAGGATTTATATAGGTATTTAGGTCATTTTAACCCTTATCTCATTGTTTTAACCCCTCGTTAACCTCTTTTAACATTTACCATACTAATGAATTTTTACCTATGTTACTATTCATTATAACCAAAATTAAAATTAAAATAACTACATGATATTAATTATGATAATTAAAAAAAAATTATTATATTTTAAATTATTCAATTTTTATAATTTAGAACAAATCATATTAAATTAAGTATGAAAAACACAAAAAAACTGTTTTTAAAAGAATTCATTTTAAGCATAAAACTGAGTTTACCTTCATTATATGACTCATAAAGATAGTTATATGAATGTTAAACTATTTTATTAAATATATAATTGAAAATTTTAATTAAAATCATTCATCACCAAATATTAATTTAATTATTTGTGATAAAAACATATTGTGCGCATAAAAACATTTTTTTAGAAAAAAAATCTATTTTTACCTTAAAATAATTTTATAAAATTTATAACAAATTAAAAAAAATGAATTAATTTTGTAAATATATAAAAAAATACTTTATCATAATTTAGTTAGTCCTATTCATATCCACCAAACCAATGACTATGTGATAACTATTACAATAACTAATAATATTTCAATAGTATAATATAGTTTTTTGAACTCGGTGTTGCATGTGATGAATGATTTAAATGAAATAAAATTTATTTAAAGATAAATATATCACAAAATATTAGGGTTACACCATCACTACTAAGATAAATAATGGGTAAATATGATTTTTCATTGATTTTAAGGATCTCAACTATCATTTCCCAAATTATGATTTTCATTTCTCTATCAAAAATTTACTAATCAATTCAATGGATGAATTCCATGCCCTATCCTTTATGGAAAGGGTCCTAGATATAACCAAATCTAGATAGTCCTAAAATATTATGAGGCCATTATCTTTAGGGAACCCAAGTATTATATTATTATCAAGTAATTCCCTTTGGTTTAAATAATTATTGCTCCATATACCAATGTTCCATGCAATATATTCTCAAGACCTTTCTAGGGAAAACTGTAGAATTATATATTTATGACTTGTTGGTTAAATATCAATAATGGTTTACTCATATTTATTATATTAAGGAATTTTTCATCAAAATTATTCAACTTAGATTTAATGTAATCCATATGAAATGTGATTTTAGGGTAACATCTGAGAAATTGATTGGTATTTTGTATGTGATTGTGGAATCAAAGTCAAACTAGAAAAGACTAAGGTAGAACTAAATATTACACATATTGAAAATCTCATAAATGTGAGATTATTTCAATAATATATTAATTATATCAAACCCTTTATGGACAATCTCATTAGAAAGTGGTTTATCTTTATGAAATTGATGAGGAAAGGGGTTATATACCACTGGATAAAGATTTTCATAGAGCCTTTGATGACCTTAAGAAATATCTCCTACACCCACATGTAATGATGTGTAAGTAAAGACTCTTAACCATTATTTCAAAACCATATAATTATCACTTGGAACCCTCTTTACTCATAAAAAATATGTGGTAAAATAGAATTGTATCTATTATATTAGAAGAAAAATATTGGAAACTAAGATTCTGTATTTAGATGATGAGCAGAACTACCTAGTATTTGGTTTCATTGTTAAAACATATAAGGGATTATTCATATAACCACAGGTTCCACTTCATCTCTTATGTTTATACTCTCAAATATATACTTATTTTTCCCAAGAAAACTGGACATATATCATGATGTACAGTCATTATATTACAAATTTACATTCAATTTGTGTCTCAAAAAGAGATCAAAGTGTAAGAATTATAATATTTCATCATTGTTCACCTTATCCTTGAGGATTAATTTTTATACATGGATCTATATAATGGATAATTTTTATCTATCCATAAAACTTCCCAAGAATGGGATATGTACATTGATGATTCCCATAGAATCCTAACAGTAAGAAAGATGGAAAACCCAAAGCTCAATGAGGTCTTCTTGGGGAGTGTGTTCATCTCCCTAATAAAAGTAGTTCTGGATTATTCCATTATACTATTATAAGGACTTAACAACAAAAAGGTATAATAATAGGCCCTATTTATAGTCTTGGAATTGACCTTTCAAGTTCGAGTCACCTAACTACATATTTAGGGTGATTGAGAGTTGTTAATCAAGTGAATCAATAAGAACAATTCTATAAAGAATGGATATTTTATTCCCCTTATTAGTTATATATGAGGGTTTATATTTGAACTTCAATTAGATAAAACACTATATTTCATCTCGTGTTCCTTAAATTTTTAGGAGGATACACTAGAGAACACATCTACAGCCTTGGAACATCTAGACCTGGATAAGATGGTCATTCGTATTTCACACCATAAGGTGGTCTCCCTATTTATCAATATTTATTTAGAAGAAATAAATGAAATAAATACCATATAAAATCAATTAAATCTACTTCTCTAGCATAATGATGACATAATATGATGCATTTATCCCATAATATGGTACCATCAAAATGGGATCATCCCTCAGGATCGAGCTAAAAAGGAACATATCTTATAGGGAGAAACAAAATTAATAATTCACCAAGTCCCAAATTCTTATTAGATACTATAAAAATGAGGCTTCTATAGATTCCTCCTTAGGTTAATTGAAGGATAAGAGACCCTCAATATTATTTAGGAATTCTACACTATTGATTATAGCACACACCGGTTAAGAACAAAGATCTTCTATATAATTAAAATAATTGGATACTTTTGGACATCAATGATACAGGACTATATGGAGTTCACAAATATATTCCTTTAACACCCCAAAAAAACTATTTTAAAGGACTAATAATCATAATATATTTCTTAGCACTCATCACTGAGCTTTATGAAAATTATAATATACTATAAAAATATTATTATATATGACCATTATAACTCAGTCATTGAATTGGTCAGTATGAATAAAAGTTCCCACATTATGAAATATATGTATAATGGTCCTAATCACTACAAATTTATTGATTCATTCACTATAAACAAGCAATCAATTTTTAGTGAAGTCATTTTATGCTGTAAAAATATGTTTTCTTAAAAAATGGGTTTTATTTATTTTTTGGAGTGAATATTTAAACTAATTTCTAACAATTTTGGAAATTTTATTTTTTAAGAAGGATATAATTTTTAAAATAAGTATATAAATATTATATTTGGTTTAAATTTTAGGATTTTTCTGAAAGGATTGATTTTTTAGTGAATAATGGAAAATACTTGAAATTACCTTTTCTTTTCATGTATTTATAGAGTCCCATTTTGTTTTGAATTGTTTTTAAAATTTCATTACATACATTTCATAAATAATATTCCAATAAATTAAATTTAACAAATATTATTCTAAATTTTGGTATAAAAACATCTTTATACTTAAAAATTTATTTTTCTTGAAAACTGTTTTCGTTGCGTTTTTTAGGTTTATTTTAATAGAAATTTCTACCACTTATGGGGATTTAATTTGATTAAATGGATTCAATATTTGGAATAATAATGTAAAAATTTTGTGAATAGTTTTACTTTATTGTTTATTATAATAAATAGTAACTATAATAAATATTTTTCACTCAGTAGGGGTAAATCAGGTAATTAAAGTTAAAAATAATATGACAAGGTTTTAAAAATCTATCAAACACATACCTTATTTATATTGTATGATTTTTCTTTGACCATACTAATAAAATATTTGATGATATAAAAACTTGGTTCTATTTTACTTTTATAATGATGTCAATACTATTTTAAGTAAATAATAAATACAAAATTTCACTCTCTTTGTTTTAATTTCTATAATATTTTTTCATAGAAATAAAAAAGAGGTTATTTTTTGTTATAAATGGTTCTTTGAAATATTAATAATTTTTTTATCATTTTAATTTATTTTTAAGTTTTACTGATAGAATAATTATCTTAAATTCTTACACAGTATTAATACAGTGTTTGTGAAAGAAGTAAAAAAAGAAAGTAAATGATTTTAAAAATATACAAAGTAAAATTTTTTGGATGGGTTATGATTCTCCACGAATTGTTTGGATTAATATAATATATTATGTATGTGTTTTAACTTTATATTCAAATTAAATTACTATATTTTATTAACTTAAACTATATGAATAGTCTTGAAAATGAAATTTATGGCATCTTATGTTAAATAATATTTTATTATATAAATTAAAATTAATAAAAATATTACCTTCATAAAAAATGATATGGTCGAGAATATTAACCATTTTCCACTTATAGGACACTTTTCATTTTATAGTAAAATTATTAACTCTTAAATAATAATAATAACTTTGATATCACTGTAATCATCAAAAGGTTTAATAAGGGTTAAAACTAAGAGATACTGGTTAAAATATTACATAAACATGGATAAATTTTATTGGTTTAAGGTATTTAGAACATATCATGTAATACCTTTAGAATTTTTCCAATTTGGTTCCACTTTACAAGATTATGATATATATTACATTTGAATCTTTTATGTTAATAAAAGTGTGTCTTTCCCCTATATTATAAATGTAAACCTCCTATCCTCTATTATTTACAAAGTTTTATCACTTTATCTCATCCAATACTTAACCTAATATCATCCTATATTCCTTACCTAATACCTTGAGCATCTATTATTTCAAAAATATCATCCTATCAATTATTAAGGTTTATGCTAATGGATTTTTATCAATGAATAGGTATAACTCTTAATTGAGTACTATAAATTTTGTTTCTTATTATAAATACGCTAAATCTATAATATAAATTCTAAAATAATTACTTAATTATTGAAAAACAATTATCCACCTCCTTTCCTTCCTATGGAAATAAAAGTATCTCTTGTGTGTACGTGTGGACTACCGCCTCCACATAGTGATATGATTCATTCTCCATTACGATTTTCATGGTTCATTGTTATGATGAATTTAATATTTATATAAGTTATTTTTTCATTAAATATGATTTTATAATTATAATATCTTATATAAATTATTTCCTTCCCATTTGTTAGAAAATGATAATGTTGATTGTGTGTATGTGTTGACTACCACCTCCATGAAGCGATGTTATTTGTTTTTAACTTATATTTTTTCTAGATGGTAATAATAAAATATTTATGAATATTTATTTTGTATAAAATATAATTATTATTATGTAAAGTATAATCATTATATACCTTACCTTCATTCTGTCTATCGAAAAGTAAAAAACATCACCCGTGTGTACATATAGATTATTGTCTCCATGAAGTGATGCAATTTACTTTTCATAAAATTGTATATAATTATTACATATAATACTTATTTCATGATTAATATTTTATAGATTATGAAACTACAAACAATGTGTGAGGACCAGAATCATCAAACTGAAACATGTCTGGGAAATAGACAAGTTTTCATCAGAATATTAATTTTAATGAAGAGTTATTAATAAAAGGATGGTTGAATATTATATTGGAATTGTATATAGTAATTTACGTATGAATATTATTCTATAATATAATTATAATAAATTTATATTTATTAAATAGGGTTTTTGAATGAATATGAATAAAAACATGACTTAATATAAGGGTTATTCATCTCAATATTGTTTCGTTGAGACAAGTTTTATGTTACGCACCAATTTATGTTTATAAAGGGTATATACTACCCATTTTAAATTTTATATCATTTTTCCTTATTAATTAATGGTATTTAAAATGTAAAATTTAAATTATTTCATCCATGGTGTTTTGATTTGAAAGTTAACATAGTGTTAATGGTTTCTCATCTCACTTTTATTTTAATTTTACATATGCCATATTTACAAAATTTTTGTTTTATGTGGTGTATATAATACCCGTGAATGTATTTTATGATGATTATCATAAAAATTATGTGAATTTAAAAATACATTTAAATTTCTCTCTTTCTTGAGGTTTTGAATTAGATATTACCAAAGTTGTTAGGGTTTATGTTACAATCTCATTTCTTTTTAGTATAATCTATGATAAATTTATATTGAAGTAAATTTTATGGATATTATATTTTAAATCCTATATGTTTTTTTATACTCTGATTATTCCTAAAATTTTAATATATTAGTAACATTTTCTATCCTTGGATCTCAAATGATCAATAATTTTTTTTAAATAAAATTCAACCTAATTTCCTCTTTGGTCGAAGAACTTTTTCTTCCATGTCCATTATATTAAAAATTATTTGATAAAAGTTCCTACATATACTTAAATTTTTTATAAAAAGGATATTTTCACTTCACCAGAATTTATTTATAATGTTTTAAACATTAATCTTTATAAAAGTTTTCAAGAAAAGTCATTTTCGATTTTTTAAGAAAATGTGAAAGGAATGTTTTCTTTTAACATATATGGAATGAATGGATTTTCCCACCATCATGAACATTATTTTATTTGAAAATTAATTTAAAATTTTCTATGGTTTTCTTCAAATAAAATAATTTTCTGATTATTCTAGTAATTTTTAGTTAAAATATTATTAAATGAAAATGATATTTTCTCATGTTTTCAAATAAATGTTCAAATTAACTTTTAAAGTAATTTTTCATATATTCCATCATCCTTTAAGTATTTTAATTATTTAATAGTGTTATGATATTATAATACCATTCATGTTATTTTAGATGGATTATGATGATGATGATTTTATGATGCTCATTTCTTTTCAATAGTTTAATTATGTTACAATTAGAACTATATGAAACTTGTTTCTTTAACATGGGTTAATTATGTTATGATTAAGACTTTATGAAACCCATTTATTATATATGGGTTATGATATGTTGAATTGATTAATATTTTATGAACTTGTGTTAAATATATTTATGGTTTCCATTATGTATTGGGTGGGTCCATTATAAACCTCTAATGAGTATACATACGAAGTTGAGACTATCCACTTATATTTTTCATACATCCATTTACATTTTTTTCATGTTACATACCTAGTATCATCCCACACATGAATGGATAATTACATTTTTATTGGTGTTTATATTGATTCATTTTTTACTTACTTTAAATGGGAAAATAGATTCCCACATGAGTGTTATATAACCCACCATTTTTACACCAGTCTTCAATGATTGGGAGGTTCACCTAAGGTATTTTTATAATATATCTTGGGTTCTATTCAAGTATTTAGGTCACAAGAATTTATTTATAAGAATCCACCACCCCCACTATTGTAAATCACAACTTAAATCATGTATAATGGTTTTACTAGGTTTTAACACATTTTATATTCAAAAAAATTACATTGGTAAATCACAATACCGTAATTTTAGATCCCACCTCTATTATTCATAATTCAAATGTTAAGTCCCTTAAAATTTAGAGAGTGTGTATAAAACTAGAAATATTCAGTCTATGATTTATCCAAAAATATAAATTCAATTTCATTGAGTCTAAAATGTTTATATTTTTCAAATAAAGGGATTTTCATCTAGGCATGGTAGGTATGGTGAATTATTAAACAAAAAATAATTATTAATTAATTTATAAAAAATCTACTTGAAATTTTATCAAGTTTATCTCAAAATATTTGATTTGTATTTTGAAAAATCCAATTACATTAGATTAATTTCAACATGATTAAACACATACTTTAATTTCATGTAATAATTCAAAGTTTTAATAATAAAACAAGAAGAAACTTATATTGATAAACGATGTACTGAAATCAAAGGACCAAACTACTTCACAATAATCTATTATTTTCCACCAAAGATAATTCCTTTGGTGGGTTTATTCCATGGTAGATCAATTATCTAGAAAACCAATCCTTCCTCTTCACCATTATAAAGTGTGAAAATAAGGGGGAGTATTATTTATATGACAACATAGGAATTTTTAATAAGATATCAATTTTATATTTTATTAAATTTCAAGACTATAAATTTACATATATTATTTAAATAATTATATATATAATATTTCCAAAGATATTATATAATCAATTAAACAATCTTAATAAATTTAAGATTATTGTGATTACATAATCTCATAAGGGGTGTTTTATTTAAAGCTTAAGTTAATTTCATTGACATGATTTATTATTTTGAAACTATTAAAATATTTATTTAATTATTAAATATGTTATAAATGGATATTCATGTTAATTCATATTATTATTCTTTATAATAAATAATTTTATTAATATATGAAACAATAGAATTTTTTCTCATTTGAAAACAAATAGGTTTTTTATATATATATTGATTATCCATGTATTAGATGGACTTATATAAAAGATAATATTAAAAAATTTAGAATATTAATTTGATGAAATTAACTTCATTTTTTGATTCATCATTATAAAATTAACTTATCGTGAAATTTTTAAATTTTTATTCAAATGTTGTTTTTAGATGAATATTGAAAAATATAATTCTTACAAATATCATTACTTTTATGACATCATCATGATTTAAAATTTTTAAAATCGTTGGAATTAACAATTATATTTTTAAGGAGAAAAATAAATATTTTTAAAATATTATGTAGAATATAGAAACCTATGTTTGACATTTTTAAACCTAATTGATATTTCATTCTAATAAAAAACTATTTTTGTTATTTTAATTTAATCAATAATTCAAAAATTTTATTCTTTTACCATGTTCTTATTTGATTGATATATTCTACAATTCTATTTATTAAATGGTATTTTCTTTTTAGCTCTATGAAAATTACATTTTCATATCATTTTTATATCCTTTAATGAATGATTATGATGTTGTTAATAATAATTTACCTCCTCTATATTAACTATTTTTCTCCTCTATGTCCATAATATTTCATACAATGAATTTATTTCGTATTTTGGAAGATAGATATGTATTACCTTCTGAATAATTAATATTTCACATCATATCTATTCATAAGGAAATGTTATATTTTATTTTATATTTTTTCCTTAAGAAACATTAAAAAAACCTAGAATTTATTTCTTTCCAATTCTGTATATTTGTTTTATCATCCATCGCACATTTATCTTTACCTTTCAAGTCTTCATTATTAGGGTTTAAATTTGAAGATTATGGTTTTTAAGTCCAAATTTAGCCTTTTTAAATGAATTTTTAAAATTTTTTACTTTATTTATAAAAATTATAAACCCCTTCTCATTATAATAAAGATGAAATTATGATGAATCAATTTCTTTAACTGGTGAGAATTGGACATCCAAAGTAATTTTAATATTATATTAATTTTATCATTTATTAAAATTTATGATTAAGAATTTATATACATATTATTTAACTACTTATATATGTTTATATCATGCCCTAAAAGATATTATATAGTCAATATGATACTCATAAGTCATTTAATATTATTATATTTACTTTATCTGAGAAGGGGTGTTTTATTTAAGGGTTTAGTAAATTTCATTAACATAATTTCTTATTTTGAAACTATTAAATTATTTATTTAAATATTTGATATGTTATAAATAAATATTCATCTCAATTAATATTATTATTTATTATGATAAATAATTTCTTCAGTGAATGAAATAATGATAAGGTTTTTCATTTGAAAAAAAATAGGTCTTATTTTATATAAAATGTTATTTAAAGTGTTACTTATTTTTATTTAAAATCTAATATTCTAAATTGTAGAATTTTAGTTGTTAAATTGAACTTATGTTTTTGGTTTAGAATGAAAAAAATAGCTTGTGGTGAATTTTTAGGGTTTTACAGATAAAGGATTATCATAAATATCTAAAACTCAAAACCTAAAATGCATTGGGTATATAAGTGAATCAATTTTAGATATCAATATTTTAATTATGGATGGTTAAATTTGGGCCTCTTCAGTGTTATCAAAGTCAATATGTAAATAATATATTTTTTGCACTGAATCTAGCTGTACTGGTTTGGGACGTCTCATGGTCAATTAGGATTTAATGATTTATTATATAATTTTAATAAATCACTAAAAATGATTTTCATTGATGTAATATCAACTAAAAATCATCTAAAAAAATACAAAAATATAGACATATGGTAAACACCTTATCTTGGATTCAAATACATGATTTTTTTCAATTTGACTCTTTGTTAAGGACGAATTTAATATTTTTGTCTTTTTAATTAGCAATTAATATTTCCTATTAAAACCACCTATATATATTAATCTATCCACTAAATCACTTTTTTTATTTCAAATTAATACTAATAAATCAAAATGCATTAAAATTAGTGATTAATTCTAAATACATGCAGAGTCACCCCTGGGTGAAACCCCATAATGTTACAGAAAATGAATATTCATTTGTATAAAATGAATACCTTATGAAAATCAAAACTTATATCAAAATTTAAACAGAAAGTTCTATATTTAAATATTTTTCCACAAGATTGGGGGTGATCAGCATTCTTCATAAGCACGATGTGGAGCATGCATCATTGGGTGACCTTCTCTAAATTTCTTAAAATAAACTCTCTTATGTGTTTTGATATTATATTATTATTATTATTATTCTATTTTTAATATTATATATATATTTAAATTTCACATCCATATAAAACAAATATAATTTGTGTTTATGTTAATGATAACTGGGAGGTTAAATCTATGAAGATCCCTTCTCAAAGTCCACCCCCAAATCTTTAAAAGAGGAAAATAGAATTTATATATATATATATAATCAATTTAATAGCTGATATATTTATATCATAATAAAAATTATAGGAAGGGACCATCCCCTTCCTCTATCATTACTACCACCATTGAATTCCTAGTGCATTGAAACCTCCTTCATCCAAACTCAGATGACAATGATCCAACAAAAAATGAATCACCTAAACACATTAACCTAGACCTAGAATAGGTATAATTTCAGTTATTATGCTATGAGAATTTAATCCTTTCAAATATCATTGGATGGACCCATTCACCCCACTTTTTCTCTTCTTTACTAATTTATTTTTAAGCACCAAATAGTAGTGGTGTTGGTATTCATATATAATAACCAACCAATATATGAGGCACATTCTTCATCAACATTTATTACTATAACAAGGGTAGTAAAAATAGTTAGACATTAAGTTTAAGGAAAATGTAATAAATAAAATATGTAACTAAATCTATACATAATAAATCCATAAACCAAGAAAAATATGCATATAAATCTGGAAAAGTATTTAAATAATCATAGCTTAGAAAATATCTTAAAACATCACTCAGGTTACCTCAGTTCTCCTCCTTCATTTATCTCCGAGTTTTAGTTAGAACAAATGCAGATAGATATGTTGATCAATTCCTTTTTTAATAACTAAAACAGTTATATAAATGGACCCTTCATGGGACCAAAACCCAAATAATCCAATTTCATCACTTATTGAAATATTAGGCTCTTGGAAATAATAGAATGATGGGTTTTTAATTTGGTTCCCAATTTAAAATATATTTTTATATTTCCTATAAAATATTGTGTTCACATAAAAACTAAGTCCTCCATAGTATTACTCCAATCACCTCTTTAATCTTAGTTAAAATACAAAAAATCATAATTTAAAAAATAGAGGAACTAAAACATATAATGTATATAAAATAGAATCTAAATAATGAATAAAAGATAAATAATTCTTAGAATAAAACCAAAAAAATACAATAAAAATGTATGGTATTACATATACTTAAATAATAGGTTTCATCATGTGCACTATATTGTGTACTAATCTTGGTTTCTCACAAGATTTTATCATTACCATTGGATACCAATCCAATATTAGTGACTATTTCTTGATTATAATTAAAAAATTCCAAAGTACATGATAAGAACTAAATAACTTGTATTGTTATTGGGAGGTGAATAAGATCCCATTATTAGTATTTATAATAATTCTAGATTCTAAATTGACAAATATTCTTAAATATATAAATATAGTTTCATGTTTTTCCTCAATAGTGAATTTTCGATCTATTGGAGTTCAAGAAAACCCACCATGGTGGACTCAATAACAAAGGTAGAGTACTTCACTACATCATGTGTTGTGAAGTAATTTATTTAGATCTAAAAATTTATCACTAAAAATATTTTGGTTCTCAAAATATCAATATCAATGGATCTTTAACATGACAAAAAATGGATCAATTTTAAAGAACATGGAACCATGGTCTCAGTATAGGACTAAACATATCCTTCATAAATACCATCTCTTTTAAAAAATAATTTAGTGGGGTGATGTAATTATCTTCCAAATTGTGTCAATATAGAATGTAAAATATCTGTTAAAAATCCATTATTACAATAAAAAAATAACAGAAATTTTAAATATTTTAGTATTAGATACTTTGGAGTCTGAATGAAATTCACTTTGTTGATATAAATGTATCATGATTTTATAATAAATTCAATCTCCAATTATCAACCATTTATGTGAGATGTGTATATTACACGAGAGTGTAATGATAAAACCCTTAAAAGTAAGACTCTATATTATCCTTAATCAATTATCAAAATAGATAATTATGGGTAGTGATTGTATGTTATGATTAGTATGAGTAGTAAATCATATATATATAGTGTTCACTCATTTTATGATAAGTTTTACTTTTTATATAGAATAAAACTTAAAATTATGTCATATATAATTCCATAAATATTATCATTGATGTACTTTGGGTGTATATTTTATAGTAATACCCATTACATGTGGTTATCCAGAAACTTTTTATGAAAATTATCATACTTTGATACTTATATTATGCTAGATATAAGGATATGTTAATAAGGGGTTGGTATGGTATGATATGCTCATGTGGTATGTATTTGTTAACTAAGATCATATTTTTATTTTTGTATAACAGGTTTTATATTTTGGACCTCAATTGAGTAAGATCAAAGAAAATTCATTTCAATGATTAGATAAGTAATATATGATGTATTTTTATTCTTTTATGATTATTATGTAGTGTATTCTTCTACATTGTTTGGTATACTTAGATAATCGAGGATCTATGAGTTAGTTTATACTATATTATCATATTGTATTTCTCATAAATATAATTTATTTCTTAGTTAAAGGTAATATACAAGTATGTTAATGATGTATAGAAATACATCTATTATATATATTCATATAAATATTTGAGTCTATTTGATAGAGATATTTCCAAATCCCTTTATATTTAGAGTAATAATGATATTTTTGTAGATTCTATTCTTTTATTATGGAGATGAAGTGGTTAATACATAATAATATCAAATTCTATAAAGAACTATAATGTTACACATTTAGGATATGGAAAAATAACTTTTTTTATAAATTGATTATGGTAATCAAATATAATAATGTTTATATGGATTAAATATTATTTTTGATGTTTTATATTATTCTTATAAAGATTAATTTCATATGGGATAGATATGGATATTAATATTATAATGCATCATAAATCATCTTGATAAGTAATATCTTTTTCGCATACGTTATGAGAAACAACTCTGGAAACATTATAGTGAATTCTCTACTTGTTTTGTAATTTATGATATTGGATACCATTCATTTTTTGTATATATAGTTCTTTGGAATTGACTGTATTAATATTAGTCTCACAATTTATCGTTTGACAATGTATTCAAGATTAATTAAATATTAAAGAGTTAAATTATCACTTTAATGAAAGAGGAATTTTGAGTATGTGTTATAATGGATAAATTTGAGCATAGGTCATTATATATTATATTAACTAAATATATTTTATTCATCAAATAAATGGGTTCTATATAAATGGGTTATGGGCCTCATTTTCTATATAATTAATCATATGGATATAATATAAGCCCTCTAAATTCTCTTTCACTCTTTAACACATTGGTTTTGTTAGAACATGAATGGATATAAAATGAGGACCTACTAAAAAAGGGTTTTTGTGATTCCATAAGAAGGTGGATGACTAAAAAGGTGAGAGTTTATTGTAATCAATAATGGATTCCCATCAACCTCTCTAATTTATAAATAATGAATCTGAATAATGATCCATTCATTTCATAGGCAATTCTTCATTTTATTTTATAAATCATTACACTCTTCCACTGCATATCAGGCATGAGGATGTCCTATAGAACCCATAAATATGTTTATTTCACTCCAAAGTCAATATGTCATATGAGTATATCATTCTGAGTGATATTATTATATCAAAATATATAATCACTATATCTTATATATCTATTTATCTATATCAAAGAAAAGGATATAATCATAGTTCACACATATATATTTCAGATGGATGGTGTAAAAATAATTTTCAATAGAATATTACATTTTTTGAAAATGTGCCTTTATTTTTAATAAATATTTTTACCATTTTTACTATAATTAACACTATTGTATTTTATATTTTAAAATTTTCTAGTTATAATTTTCATGAATATTAGTTTCAACAAAAACCCATGTTTTTGGTGTATAAAGTTTTCTCAACTTGATCTCTTAATGTGTGTGTGTGTGTTTGAATCATAATTAATCTAATTTTACTTTTCATTTGAAATAAATGAGCTGATTATACAAGAATATCATAAATAAATAAATAAATAAAAATGATTATATGATTTCTTTTCTTTCTTTTAATTAAAATAATTAAAAATAAAGGATATGAACCCAACATATATTATATAAATAAAAGTGGAAAACTAATTAAAGTAAATATCATGGGTAATATTTATAAATATCATGTATCAAATTCTTCTATAATAGTCATGAGTATGAAGATTAATGTAAAAATAAATAAAACTATTATGCTTTGAATATAAATTTATTCTAAATCACCACACCATGAAGTAGGAATTTGTTGATTACATTATAATATAATTTTACAAATAAAATTTAAATATTATTCATAAATTCATGAAGTTTGAGTGGGTAATAAATTAAAGTAAATATTTCCTAAATAATTGTCAATAATAAACATTATACCAATATAAAACATGGATCATAAGAAAAGTAGAATAACATATAAAATAGATATTTAGTATAAGAAACTTGATTTTAGAGTTATAATGAAGATAATATACATTAATGTATATATGATGTGTCTATGTTACATGAAAAATTAATATATTCATTGGGTATGATTGTTATATAATAATTTTTAAAAAAAATTAAGTATCCATAAACCATTATAAATAATAAATTTTTTATATAAAAATAAATAATTAATACACATCAAATAATTAATAATTATTATATTAACCCACAAATAATTAATATATTGATATTATAGTCATTAAAAAACTAATATAGTCATTAATGTAATGTCCTTCCTTGGTTTTTAGTCACTGAATGGATCCTAAATCAGATGAGTCGCCTTTGCAAATTAGGCGTGCCTCCCTATATGCCAGAGGTTATCGACTATTAGTGAAGGTCTAAGGTAGTACTGTGGGGAGACTCAACTGAAAAATAAAAATTCACAATAACATAAAAAATTAATCAAACATAATCCACAGTAGTAAAAAAAGTACATGAAAGTAATAAAAAGGTATTATAAATAATAATAATAATAATAATAATAATAATGGAAGAATCATACAAACAAATAACTGAACACCCAATGAGATAATCCCAAATAGAGAATAAATAAAAGATATAAAATACATTGAGGCTCTACTAACATCACTGACCCTCACCTCATACATCTTCTAACCTTTTTTAATATTATATAATTGAATGATCGAGTCCCAAGAATCTTTCTGAACTAAACTTTTGATCAATGAACTTTGATTAGGTACCCAAGTACCATGACCACTCAAGTAGGGCGTGAGTAAAAAATGATAAGGTACCACCAATATGATCCCATACATAATCAGTATAATCAATTTACATGAATGTGACATGATCAATAAAATTAATAAATAAATAACCTTGGATGCCTAAATAAATAACCACTTTTGATCCTTCAGTTCTCATATGACACCTGAAATCGACCCAAACTTACTTTGTTCGATGCCAAATGTTACTAATCACATCACATAACCATACCAACCAAACCCCTTCGCCTGGATCCAAGGTGTACCTTATAATAAAAACACATTATTTGAGTCTAGTTTTGTGGCTCTCCCATAGCATACATCACAACATTAGAGTCCAGTGGTGGGATTACCATTATTGGATATCACCTCATCTGATTCCAGGGGTGTGGATATCTATTTCCAAACACCACATCATCTGGATCCAAGGAGGGTGTCCAAGTCATTCCAAATTATCATTTTTTCATCTTGATGGAGTGTGTATCCCACCATATAGATCCAAAGATCATATCCAAGCATCCCAATCCATGTTTCAATGTCTCAATGTACTATGAATCCCACCATTCTGATCTAAGGACTGTGTCCAATACATCCAAAACTAATATCGTGCATGAAGGAAAGATCCTAAGATCATGTCCTCATAATCCCATGAATCTCAATACATCTCAAAGGTAAAATTTCCCCACCCAAATCACACCATAAATATTATTATACTCAATGATTTGGGATCTAGGGTGAAAATCTTAATAATCACTAAAAAAATTTCCATACAAAACCTTTTGAGGGACAACTATCACTCATAGTGGTCCCCTATGTCATGTTATAACATATAAACTCTAATGGGGTTTATATATCTCATTATAATAAATATTTTACCATCCCAACACTCAGAGATAATAGTGTCCCTCTATGTCATAAAATTATCAGTAGTGCCTCATTAGCCTCCTAAGAAAAGCCTATGGTCACCCCTCTAGATAGAAGGAGCATTCCCCCCTCAATACCCATGTCATATCAAGATGGTCTACTCACCCAACCTACATTAATCTACCCAAGGCATACCCTCTATAATAATAACCACTATCCTAAAGGCTACAATTCATCTAAATATTCCTACACAGACAAACCCTAGTTATCTATCCCAATCTAATACTATCCTCTACCAATAGGTGTCTAAGAGATCCTACACTAGTGCCACTACATTATACTCACTTAATTTAATTAACATCCCTTGGGACCAAGTTTCTCAAGGAAAAATTATAACTAAGTCCTTGACCATCAGTAGTTTTGGTAATAAATATAGCTCACAAGGGTATATTATAGACCTTTTCACTTTGTTCAATTTACACAAGAATTTCCTTCTAAAGGAATAATTTATTTTAAATAAAAAGTTTTTATCAGATTTAGTTGAGATACCACATACCAAATTCCAAAAATAAAATTTATAACACCATATGGCATGGATTAGTGACCACCTACCTAAATTTCAGAGGCACTATATTTTAAATCATAGCCTAGTAACTTTCACCTGATATATTCTATGTCCAATGAATATCTTCTAAATACCCAAGGTCCTGAATAAAATCCTAACATCCAATAATTAATTATAAAATATTATAATTAATTATTAAAATAAC
This sequence comes from Viscum album, assembly GCA_963277665.1. Lineage (NCBI taxonomy): Eukaryota > Viridiplantae > Streptophyta > Magnoliopsida > Santalales > Viscaceae > Viscum > Viscum album. The sequence goes on along the minus strand of OY728157.1, from coordinate 1,633,978,458 downwards.
TTTTAACAATTTATAATTAATTATACCATTTTTAGTTAATTAATTAATTAAAATCACTTAGGTATAAATGCCTAATTACTCACTAGGCACTCCCATCACATAAAAACTTCCATGAACTACACATGGAAGGATTTTGGAACACTCCTAACATGATTTCAATAGAAATCCCAAAATTGTGACAACACATCAATATCCAATTTAACCCTAAGAAAAATTATAAGGTTATATACCTCTATCTTAATGGTATATTTCAGTGTATAGATATAATCTTGGGGCATCCTCTTACCAAGACACATGAAAGAATCATTGAATCAAGATGATTACAATGTTCTTTGGTGGAATCATCTCTCTTTTAAAAAGGGAATCCCCAAGAGTGGACTTTTCGAACCCTCCACCCCTAGGAACCCCCTCCCTAAGAGGGGATCACTCCAGAGAGAGCCCCATCCAAGAAGGAGTTGTTTCCAACCGAGATGGAAGAGTATACCATGGGGTGACAGATCGATCAATGATGGTTTGACACAGCAATACATCACCTAGGTGTTTTGTGCCTTTCTGCCCACTCGATGCATATGAAAACCTCAAGAGAAAGGATGCAGTGGGAGGAGGAGGAGGAAACTCAATTAGAATATCCAAATAAATCCACTAAAATCAATCTAAAACAAGGGTAAATCAAAGAGGAAATCGAGTGGGTTCGATGAGTCTATATTTCCCATAAACCTAATATAGAGAAGAAAAGAAAAAATAATTAATGGTGACATGTAGGTTTCCACTCCCAATATCTAGGGAACTACCCCCAAAAGGCCCTTAAATATTTCTCATAAATGAGTATGTATTTCCCATAACCCTAATAGATGCCTCAAAGGCCCATTTCTATATAATAGCAATTATACATGGATTGATAAGTGACCTTAATATGTCCACTTCAGAAAATTCCCATATACTATTGGAGGGAATTAAAAATACCCCTATGAACTCCCACGCAATTTAGGATTTCAATGTTTCTTTATCCCCCAGTGATAATGGAGAAGAAATAAAGAACCTATGAAGTACTCCCAATCATAATATCCAAAATTTATCACTTATAGGGCCTAGTGGCATACCATTTTCTATTATTAGGGATATAGATTCACCTAAACTATCTTCCATCCCTAAGGATTCCTCTATCAACATGGATATATAAGGAGAAGAGGTTTACCCTAGTTATTCCCATCCAAATATTGAGGAAGGAATCTCGAAAACCATCAATGAGATTAGGAAGATAATATGGGAATATAAGAGGACTATAATCCCACATTGATCAAAGAAACTATGAATCTAGACGAGAAATATATGTATACTCATTCCTAAAGAAAAACTATTATGTGTTAAATTGTAATTACATAAAAATTACTAAGATGGATCTTGATGTATATAACTATCACATGGGTCTACCAGCCAATCATCACAATTTCAAATAGGTATCTAGGAGAATGAATACCTCAAATGCTTCCAAGGTAGAGGTCAAATTTGTTAATATTATCAAATATAAATTCATACAAGAGGTAAAATTCCTAAAATGGAGTTTCAACATCGACCTTGTTAAGAAAAAGAATAAATGGATCAGGGTATGCATTAATTTTAAGGATCTAAACCCACACTTTATAAAGGATTACTACTAATTTATGATAATAGAACTTCTGATTGATGAAACTAAAAGATTACAAGGCCTTTTATATATAGATTTGTACTCAAGGAACCCCAATGGATATTCTTCTACCCAGTCATTCCATTCAATATGAAGAATGTTGGAACCACGTATTTGCACACTATTCATCATATCTTTAAACCCTTTATGGGAAGAATCATGGATTACTATGTTGATGAACTGTTGGTCATGTCCTGGTAGCACTGTGCTCATATCGCCAGCCAACAAATAATCTTTGACAAATTATAGCAGTACAGGTTTAAGATAAACCCTCTAGAGTGTGACTTTAAGGTAATTTAAAAAAAATCCTTAACTCTTTCATTTGGAACCATGACATTGAGGTTTACCTCAAAAATACTATTATGATCCTTACAATGCCACCTCTTCAAAACCTTAATGAGGTAGGAGGGATTTAGTGACACCTCACTTACATTATAAATTTCGTAGCCAACATAGCCAAAAAATACCTCCCCTTAAGGATGTTAATGTATAAGGGAATGTCATATCAGTGTGATAAAGATTTCCAAGAATCCCTTGAGAACCTCAAGAAATATCAACTACACCCACCAATCTTGATTCCACTAGTAGAACGAAATCCACTAATCATATACAACGCCATTATGGAGATATATCTTGGTTCCATTATCACATAGTAGAATGGTAAATGGAAATAAAACAGTCTCTATTATCTCAATAGTATGATTCTAGATACCAAGTCCTAGTATTCCGTTATCAAGAAAAATTGTCTTGCACTCATTTTTGTTAGTAAAAAATATAAGGTACTACTTTAAACAATACAAATTTCATTTGGTATCTTATATAGACACCCTAAATTATATCCTCAACTGCCCTATGTTTATTGGGTGTCTAGAAGGATAGATGATCATCCTATGATAGTATGACATTAAATTCATTTCACAAAATGAAATCAAATGGTAGGAAGTAGTTAATTTCCTTATAGCACGTACTACCTCAAAAACTACACTAGTAGACACTAATCTCCCAAAATAAGATTTTTTATATTCCAATGACACTCCCTGCATGTGGGAGGTGTATATGGTTGGATATTCTCAAAGTATAACTAGGAAAAGAATCAAAATTCTAAATTTATATCTGTTTAATCTGGGGATTTTATTTTTATCCCTAGAAAATGAAATACTTCCATATTCCTTCCTACTATTTGAAGGCTACACCGGCAATGAGAAATATTACTAAGCCCTTATTGTGGGATTAGAACTAGACCGGTAGCTATAGAGACCCCATATAAATAAAAAGGTTATTCAGAGCTAGTGACAAGAATAAAAACTATGAATATTCCACTAATAAAGAAGAGTTAACCCATCTCATCAGATATACGAGGTAAATAATGAAGTAATTCCCTTTTGAAGCAAAATTGAATTGGATTCCCCATTCATAGATAATCATGATCATGTACTATCCAATATAGTCACATCCTCAGTTGACCTTGATCAAGATGAGATGATCTTCCGCATTTTTCACTGAAGGGTAGTCTCCCATGTCATTATCTATGTCATGGAGGATATTAAGCAGATTAGTGTCACCCATAGGTGTGATAAGTTGATATCAATCATTAGATAGATGATCCCTATAATGGACTACCTCCAAAATGGGAGCCTCTCATTATATCAATCAAGAAAGTAAATGATATAACATCAAGCAGAAAACTTCACCCCTTATGATGGTCTAAGAGAATTAAAAGTTCTATATAAATAATTCTTTGATGGATTCCTCCTCAGATTAATCATATAAGGAGATAACCTTATCATAATGAAGGAATTACATACATGATCATGTAGCACTCACTTGTAAAAAACAAGAATCACCCACTAAATTAGGGGGCTTAGTTATTTCTATCTAATAATGATACAACATTGGGTGGAATTAACCAAAATGTTTCATGCCTATAAAATAAATGATAACTTCAACCACCAGACCCTAAAGTTATTGAATACTAAAAAATATTGTTTTCTATTTTTCGTATAGGGAAAAAATGTTATGGTGTGATATTCCCTAGCTACATCCAATTAGTTTAATCACATCCTTTTCACCATCAACTTTTTTCAATATGGTATGAGGCTATACCCCTCAGGTAATTCACAAAAAATATCATCATCAACTTTATGAAGGCAATAATTAACACCATATTTGGTGTCCCTCATACAATATTAATGGAAAATGGCACAAACTTATATTATTACAAAATAAATAGTTTTATCAATAATATAACATTGATTTTAACCCTTAATACTATTATCACATAATGGAAAATGGGTATTTAGAGAATTTTAATTTGGCCATATCATATATACTCCAAAAAATTTGGATAAAGACAAGAAATCTTGGCCAGAAAAGCTTATACATTCCTTATGGGCCTATCATACCATGACTCATACCACCGCACAAATAACCCTATATTAACTTGTATATGGATTATAGGTGGTTCTTGTAGTAAAATACTAGTTAACCTCACATCAAATCACTATTTATGGTTAACTCTTAGAAGATGAACAATCACATAATTGACTTGATGAGTTAAAATGAATCATTGAGAAGTGGTTGAATACATTTTACAATCTATAATTCCATCAGAATTGGATCATGTGATCCTTCAACAATAAGTTCTTCCTCCACTAATTCCTTTAAGGATAATTATTGTTGTCTATCAAAACCTTGACGATGCTAGGAAAGAATCCTCAAAAGTTATAACCAAATTAGGAAGGATCTTATTCCATAAAAAATGTATATTTTAATGGATCTTACTTATTATCCATGATGGATAGGGAATACATCATTCCCCCCACTAATATAAGGTTTATTATTAAATAATATTTATAATTTACACATGGGAATCAATTTCCTAGGGGAAATACTTTAAACTACATAGAATCAATATCCTCAATGTATAAAGTTAAACTAAATGGTCAATATCTTTATCATATGATGTTAAATTGTATGGTCATCATACCCATCATATAAATTTAAATTGTGAGGTGTATGTCCATCCTATATGACTCTAAACTTCTTAGAGGGGTAAATTCCTTATGGCCTTTTTCTCCCCATCAATAGATCTTAATCCATATATAAGTATTTGGAACACAGTTTTCCTTTTTCAGACTATGCCTCAGAGAATTAATGACCTATATTCCTCTCATATGATCAATATCTATGTGGTGAATCATCATTTAAAATAACCACATGCATGATTGATTACCATAACTATGGGATATATAGTGTCAACCAAGTAATCTACCATAGACCCATGTATCTTCCTCTTAATCAAAGTATGAACATGCCCCCCCCCCTGCATATGAGATAGATTTATATAGGAGATTTCGATACAGGTTCTCTTGTTTATGAACATATTCTTGGAATAAAATTGCATGCACATGAGTCAAATCTATGCAGGAGACCTTTCATTATAGGAACTATGCATGTATTTATTCATGTCCATATGGGATACATAGTTATGCCCAGATCCTAGATCCTAGTCCCAATAAAAATGTCAAAAAAATTCATCCTCTACACAGGAGTCATATAAGTGCAGTGGACCTTCTTTATAAGAACTATTTTTGGATTGATTTCTGAAATTTCAGGATACATAGTAATTCCTAGGTATATTTTACTAGGCTTGGGTATGGGTTTATCACCATCATAACCTTCCCCAGTACTTGGTACATATCAAAAGTAGTCACCCTTATTTATTTACAAGATTGTGAAGATACACATGCTAGTGAAAGGCTCTCCCAATATGATATCCCTTAAAATTAACAATATAGTCAATAGTTAAAGGCCATACACCCGAATGATGGTGGATAACTTCTTTTTCAAGGAATAACATTCATTTTCCCTCCATATATGATTCAAATCTTGGAATGGTACTTTTTCTTCCAAAACTATATGTGTCTTGATTCCTTTCCATATAGGATATATAATAATTCCTGGATTCTCCATCCTAATCCTAGAAGTAATCCTAAAAATAATAGTACCACATATTTATTCCCAACATATGAGCTAAATCTATATAGGGGGTCATGGATTTATTCTTTTTACAACATATATCATCATCATAAAAATAAAGTATGTCAATTCCCCCCTTTCACCTTGATGTATTAACCATTGTCACCACACTAAATAGCCATGTGCTAAGAGGAAAACCCTTTTCATTTCTCCTGTATATGAGTCTGATCTATACAATGAAAATTTCTCTCAAAGAGATAAACATGGATTGATTTCTATCAGAATAGGATATGTAATAATGGTAGAATATCCAATATTATCCGAAAAAACAAATTTCAAAAATATTCTTATTTTTCCTTAGTGTTTGAGACCATATGGTAGTACTCCCCTACCCTGATGAAACTACACTAAGATGGGGGATCAATTCATTATCCATAAACGTGATCCAAATATGTGAAAAGGAGGCCCATAAATATTTTTTTCAACTTTATAAAATTCCCCCCTCCCTATTTATTATTTCAAACTATATAGGAAGATATATAATAATTACATGTGTCTTGATTCCTGTTATCACAGGATTCATGGCGATGAAAGCATTCTAATTTCCCCTACATATGATCCAAATTTGTGAATAGTACTACCAATATAAGAACTATGTGTGTCTTAATTATTATCACTATAGGATACATAGTGAATCTAGGCTTCCCTATCCTAGGCTATACTGAATTGTTTTAAAAAAATCCCCATTGTGAATATAAACCAGATCTAAAGAAGGGGGGTTTTATAAAAAATGATTTTGTCTTGAATCTTAACCATATAGGATTAATAGAGACACCCATATGGTCCAATATTTAGAAATTATAAATATCCCAAAATTATCCCGATTCTTGGTCAAATCACTTATCATTTATGATGGGTTTCATCCTTTCTTAATAAAAGATGAGTTTCTTTTACCCCATGAGAAAATCAGATCTCTGAAAAATAAAAAACTAGAAAAGGCTTTCCTTTGGAATATGATTTAGATCTATGCATGATTCCTTATCATGAATTATATCATTTTTAGTCCATTATATGGTAATATTTTCCCCATATTTCATGAACCTTTTTTCGTGTACCCTTAGCTGACACATTGTGAGTCATTCTTCTATTACCCCTTGTTTCTCACAATAAACATGAATCACATGAGCTTAGAGATATTGGTTGATCACCTCATTGGGAATAACTAGAATAATCATGAATAAATATTAGAGGAAAAAATGGTCCACATTGAAAGACCCTGAACTACTCAATATTGACTTAGCCCTAGAAAACTCACTTCACTTACATATGAGTTAGATCTACATAAGGTCTTCCATATTATAACTATTTATCCATAACCTTATGCATGGATAACACCCCCCCCCCCCCACACACACACACACATCTCATCCTAGATGAATGAAATAAAACTATGTAATATAAAATTATTATCACATGAACCTAGACTACAGAACACTCGATTACTTGTCAAATAATGTTAAACTACATGAAAAATACTCCTCTTAGAAGTATGACAATAAACTACATAACATAAGGTCCTTATCACATGATATAAAACTACAGAACACCCAAGTCCTTATCACTTTCACTTACTCTTAAGATATTATGAAAAAGTTAAATAAAAAAAATAACAAAAAGGAACAAAGCTCATAGGGATTATCTTATGACCCTAAAAAATATAAATTAAGCTTTTTGGACCCTTCGGTGTAGGAAACTTTTAAGGAAATTATTTATCACATCCCTTTTCCTTAATAATGTGTTCAGTTCATGGTGAAACAAATTCAAGGGTACCATAACCCTCCTTAGATATCCTTTTCTACATACCCTACTTTGTACCTCACATGTTGGGATCTTCAAAAATATTTTATATCTCTTGGTAAGAATTGTATCTGGATTTAATAAAATATATTCTTGATTATTTATGAATGCCCCTAACACTTGAATATGAGATCCCATCCTATCTACCATAGGCATATTTTCCTTATAAAAAGGTCTTATTGTCCCTGTATACCCCCCTAAAACATTACAGTAGAACTAATCTCCATGGTTTGATTCAAATTTATCCTCAGCATGTCTCTCCCAAATCATAATCCTCAGTTCAAACTCCTTTATACATGATTTACATGACCCATAATCCAACTATTCAAGTGGATTTTACATCCTTGACAATATGTCACCATATATCATACACATTCTCGAAGTAGGGATATAGTACTCCATTTATATGATCCTCATCATGTGACCCTAAACTAAATGATATATGGTGTAATCCTTATGGATATAAACTGAATTCATCTATTCTAAAGTAGTTTATACTACAAATTAACCCTCTATTCATGATGAGTTTTCAACCCTTTCTATATTTACTCTCTCTATAGTGCGTAAACCCTCCTTGGATATCCTTTTTAATCAGATATACACTAAATCATTACTAAAGTGTTTAAATCCATGAAAACCTACCATAAAACCTAGTGAGGATCATATCCAACTTCAAGGTAATATCTTCTTGACTGTACATTAATTCCCTCAACCCTTACATATGAGTCCCTGAAATGTCAACCAGAGGCATATTCACCTTGTAAAAAGTTCCCCCAATCCCTGTGTGTCATGGAAACATTAGAGAAAAAATCATCACCCCAATGTGATTCATGAGAATCCCCAATATGTATTTCATATCTCATTATCCCTATCTCAAACTCCTTGAGACGTGATTTATGCAACCCATAATACAAATATTCAAGTGGATTCAAAAACGTCAGTGTTACTTCACCATATACTATAATAATTCATGAAGAAAAGAAATAGGGTTTAAAAACTCTTCTCAGATATTATTCCTCTATGACCCACTTCATTTCTTGAGCATCTAAATCCCCATAAAATCTTATGTAGCCATTGGTAAGAAGTTTACCTAGATTTAAGGGACTCTCTACTTAACTATTCATGTATTCCCTTGACTCTTAAATATGATCCACCAACCTATCAACAAAATACCTTCTAACCTTGTGAAAGGTCCCCTGATCCCTATGTTCCTCGGAAAAAAATGCAGTGGAACTCATCACCCTAGAGTGATTCATGATCATCCCTATCATGTCTATCACATTTCATCACCCCATAGTGATTCATGACCCCTGGTGAGGAGTGTATATAGATTCAAGAGACTCTCTTCTTAAATAATCATGCATTCCCTAGGATCATACATATAATCCCATCATCCTTCCAACCAGAGATATATTTGACTTGCAAAAATACCTTCTGGTCACTGGGAACATTTACAATATTTCAATAAAAATAGTCTCCCTAATGTGATTCACAATTATCTTTGACATGTTTGTCCAATATAATTACTCTTATTGAAGCTCCTTAAGGAATTATTTTTCCTTTTATATAATCCAACCATTCAAGACATGGTTATTAATTCTTCAACATAGTCTAATGTATACAAACTTAAACTACAACAACATATTGTTGAATCTATATGACCATAAACTATAGAAAAATATATTCTAAGTTATATGAGCTTAAAATGGAATGATATATGGTCTAGTTATACGAACTTAAACCACATAAACATATGTTTTAAAATACACGACTTCAAAAATTATCATTGATGGGTCAAATCTATTTGACCTAAAACATCAGCAACCCATCGGTCCAACTTGCATGACCTTAAACTACCAATTGAACGATACACAACACTGACCAGGATGAAAACCCAAAAATAGAACCCTAGAATAAAGTCAAGTCTCTACTCACAAGGCTTACACATTTTATATATTAGGAAAATATTGATCTTTTTAAAAATGGTAGAAAAAGACATAATACTTTTTAGGTTGAAAATCATAAGGGGAGGCCTAAGAAAAATCCATGTCCCTACCTGCTAATCCTTCCTCATGTTAATTTTATAAAAAAGTAAGGAAAATAAAAGAAAAATTTATAAAGATTTTGGGCCCCACCAATCTATAAATAGTTATGTTTTTCTTTCTAGGCCCCTATCCTGGGAAAAAGTTTGATCATCCCCTTTCCATAACATATTCACCCAAACCTCCCCCAATGAGGAAAAATTTTGTCACTATTTTGAATGTATTGAACATGATGCATCGATAATGGTATTTATACTAATATCTATCTACTATCTATATCTAGGAGGAAATTAAATATGGCTTACGTATTTGAGTTTGGATTTCAATTGGATTAATATTTTTGAGAATCTCAACATTTCTCAGTGAATTATAAAATATTGGGTCATTAAGATACTATAAAAAATAGAGATATTTAATAAAAATACATGGAATTCAAATGTTTCTATTTATTGATAATTCAAAAGGAATAAGGAATCTCAATATATTGGAGTCTCTCCCATGATCCCCCAAATAAAAGGGGTCACCTAAAATTATTAGACTTATAATATCATCTAATCATAAAACTCCCTAATCTCGACCAGCCTCTATCCTAGAGAAGCTATAGATTGGAACAATTGATCTATCAATGTGGTTTCCACCTCTACAGCCTATCATACCACCACCAGCTTGACCATAACATCAAGTATAGAATTATATTTGACATCAATAAGCATATTTTATTCTATTAAAAACTTTTCTATTTCATTTGACATGTATAGTAGATAGGTAAATTCTTGTTGTATCCTGATGATTTTAGCTCTACCAACATTGACCAAATATTGGTGTGTATCCACTTTTAGTGAAAAAATCAAGGCTTCATTCAGGTCCTCATTTTTATGTTATACAGCTAAATATAAGGGATTCACCATTAATACCCTCAGTTTTATTTCCTTATTCTACTCCCCAGCAGAAACTACCAACTTTAACTAGGGGGTTCTTTATAGTAAAAACCACCATTAATGAGGGTCGTAAACATATATCAGAGGTGGAAAAATCAGTTATTGAGCTATTCAAAGGGTCCCTCTATGATTATACTATGTATAACCCCCCCCCCATCACACACGCACACACTTTTCTCCTCATAGTTTTATGAAATTATACATGTTTCGATCCTTGTATCATGTTAATTCTAAGAATAAGGATGTATTCTAGGACTAATTCACTAAGAAAGGGACTCATACACACATCCCGTGATGGGGTTAGTTCATAATAGTCTTGTATATTGGTTACTTATATTGGTAGATATCCTAAATAATAAATATCTTGGACCTCAAAACATTGAATCATAGATGCTAAAATCAAATAAATAATGTCTACTAGTCAAAAAAAAGAAATATTTTTAAAAAGTCAATAGTATTGTTAATCATTGAAGAAAAAACCTTTTCTTTATGAACAATACTACTTTAATCATCACTACCTTGGTTTGGGGAGAAATGTCATTGTATTATTATGTGGAAAAACTCAGAGGCACTCGCCCATGTCAGATCAAAATACATGAGTTCCAGTGCACCTATATCATACAATGGGTCCAACCCTGTTTAGACCCAAGTCATTCCTACCCCTCCTTACACCACGTCCAAATAAAAAGGTCCCAACAAAGGTATGTAAGGTTTGTCTTCTTCCATAATAGACATTTTCCCACAAAGGGACCTGGTGAGAACCTGTTTGATTAAAAAATTTAGGACAATCTACTAAAGAAATTAAAAGAACAAAACTGGGAGACACAAGACTTAATTTTTGTCTTTGAGATAGGTTACTTAGTTTATGACTTTTTATATTTCCTAATCCTATACTTCTTAAATATAATACCTTCATAAGTTCCATTCACTTGAGGTTTCATAGGTTAAACTGTAGGAGGCATGGACAATGTTTTTTTAAGATTAAAAACTAACACTTCCATGAGCTCTATTTGACCACGATAGCTCTGCTCATTAGCTTCCCGGTCATCATGTAATATAGCCTTAACCACCATACCTCTAGGAGAGTATAATTAAGAGATGAGTGGTAAATGAATTTCACTTGGATCCTATAATATCATAATTAAAAATAATAATAGTTCTAATAACAAGTAAAACATATGTGTTATTTCACTAGAAATCAACATTCATAATTCCTAAGGCTTGAAATATTCCTAGACATTAATGGAATGTATAAACACATTGAGTCTATAAAGTAATTCCTTGAACTTCATTGGATTTTTTTCAAATAAAATGTCACCATAGTCAGAGTAGTCACCCCACTGACCCAAACATCACTTGCAGACACCCCACCCACTAATATTTGATATATAAGTTTCCTACTCAATGAAATTTTTTGCTACAAGAACATGATTTTCTTACAAGGAATCTCTAGATCCTAATATTAGAGGCTTGTAAAATATCCCTATTCTAGTAGAATTGAGGCACTATAAATGCCTTAGAATGAAACAAGGTTCTTAGAGCCAATGATAAGGATTACACAACATAATCATGTGATCGTATCATGTTAATCGGGTTTACATGAAGTAATCACATGCAGGATGAAGGTCAGAGATCTCTGAAGAAATTATGAAGACCACCCTTCATCCGACTTCATATATGACACTTCACAAAATTACATGAGTTTTCTTGAAGACCAAAAGATAAATTGAATCCCAACGGACTCAGGCGGACCTACACTACCTCAAAATTGTATCCTCCCTTCCTCTTTCAAACATCGTTTATGAGGGGGAATTGTTGATTCCCACTAGAAAAATATTGGAAATAAGAAGTGGTAAAATCCAAAAAATATAAGTAGCATTTTAGTACAAAGTCCATTATAAAATGAATCATCATACTCACTCTATTACTCCATTGTTATCTTCATAGATTTCATCACTGGTATGGCCAGCTAGCCATTGGGGTACAATCGAATCCGTGTTTTGTAATAGGACATTGAGAGGCTAACCCCCACACCAGCTGGATAAAAGTTTACCCAAATCTAGGTCTCTTATATATAAAACACCAGTCATAACTGGTGAACCACCCTCAGATGACTCTTTAAGTGGATGTTAGGTGGATTTGATCACTTTTTATGGACACACTAGAATTTCCTCCGAAAGAGAAAATGTGCATAACATTAACAAAATATATTTATATTAATCTAGGTGGATAAAGATCCCTCATGAATAAAAATTAGATAGAATCAAGCTTTAAGATATCACTTACCATTGTTAGTAATGGTGTGGGCTATTGATTTGTATGGAATGAATGAAAAAAAGTCATGGTGGTTGATCTATCTCTTTATTTACCAATTATTTAGTATAGAGCATCTAACCATACTAATTATTTCAAGGAACATCCTAAATCGGGCCTTGGTAATTACATGGTGTCAATGAATTCATAAACTCCCATGTGGGATCCCATTCAACCCCACAACACTTGAAAGGGATTTAAAATCCTAAATGGGGAATTCCCCTTATAAATGTGGTCAAGATGATGATACAACTTGGACAGAATAGGAATGGACAAGATGATGCATTTATTTCTTTACACCTTTATTACCATTATAAATGTGGACACCCTTACACCACCCTTCTCTCAATCTGGGAATAGGCACCCACCCAAGTATATGATCAAGAATTTAACTAGATGGACAAGGATATGGGCCTAGAAGGTGACTAACCGTCCCCATTCATTTAAATGACCTTCTATAATCATTTTACATTAATCACTCTCTTCCCCATTGGATTCATGCAATATTATAATAATGAGATTATTTGCTAAAAGTTTTTTTGGGTCTTCTTGATCAATAACTCATCCCACTTCTTGAAAGTGATGACATCCCCTAGATACAGGTCCTTCCCGAGGGCCACATTGTCCAAAATGGTGAGTTCCCTTTCAATGGGGTGACTTTGGTTCAAATATTCCTAGGAATATGGTGGAGGGATAAAATCAACATACATGTCCCAAAGAATCGTTGCACTATATATCTTTTTTATGTCCCAAATATTGATGCCAACCTAACCATGCATCATACAAAAAGTGTTGGTTCCTGGAATCCATCGACTGAAAATTTTTTCCATCAGGCCTTTATTATAATAATAAAGGGTTTAAGAAACCTAGATATATTTTTATAAACTAATCATCTTTAATTTAGATGAAAACTCTATGGAAGTACACTACACTCGAAAGGGACATCCCCAATCCATCCCAAAGCTTCCACCCAATTAGAAATACTAGATGGATGACCATCCAAACATATAATTAATATAAACATCGAAATTATCAATTTTTAAAAGTGGGTGTCTAAATTAGAATCATTCCAGACCCTTTTAAACTCCATAAAAAGAGGCTTGAAAACATAACCTTCATATCAGTCCTTAGAAAAGATGAAATGACCCACACACGATATATTCACCCTATATATGTTATGAGTTTTGATGATCTAATAGGTAGGTTTAATCCTTTACCAAGGTGGTGATATTGAAGAATCATTATAAATCCAAACCCATATATGGGAAACTAGTCAAATAACAGATACTATAAGAGATTTTTCCCATCAAACACACAAGATGATCATGAGTGGATTGAATGACTATGCACTAGTTATCTTTCATGCTATTGATTATGGAAGTCTGATGATCCATATCCTACTCAAATTAATTTCTAGAATATGTAAACATAAAAAAATAAAGTCAATTTAATCATGAAAGTATAATAGTTTTAGATTGAAAGTGGATTGAATAAGAAAGTGTCACATGACCTATATCATATCATGCAAGGAAATTTACCCATATAAAGTCACATAATCACTTCACCATGATAGTGTCATAAAATTTAGCGATCCTTAAAGCCTCATGTGATCAAATGAAAATAAAACAATCACATGATCTCATGAAAATTTCAATGATACAAAACAACAAGGTTCAATTTAATGGATATTTTAACATCCCATGTTTTGGACTAGGTAAAACATCCAAGGGGAATTTTAATTTTACCATTTGGTAAATGGGTCATTATCTAAATCAAGATAAAAAATCTAAAATTGATTATTTTAACACATAAAGTTTTTTTGGGATTAGGTTTAAGTCTCAAGAGGATTCCTAGGAGTTTGGTTGAGTTTCAAAGTCATTGGCCTTCTAAATCATCATTTTTTAGAGGATAAAAATAAGGTTCATAGTTGGCACACAGTTAGTTTAACCATGTAGATCAACCATGAATCCAATTTTTTTAAGGATCACTGTTTTATTAAATCATGAAACCTCCTAGTAGAAACTATGCATCATGGTGTAGTTTTGTAGGGAGACCACGAACAGGCTATGTACGGTTTGACCAAACCATGCTTCTAGACAACAACCTTAGTGCCACTTAACTAGTAGCTATGAATAGTTAGGAGCACAGTTTTTCAAACCATACTGGAAAAACATGTACCCTTATTTAAATGTGTATGTATTTGGGTAGTGAATCTCACATGGTTATTTCATGGTTATCCAAACCATGTGTCCAGACCATGCTACTCTTAAAAGGTGTAAAATGATGATTTTTCCCCTATCTTCATTAAAGTTTTTACCTCCTTTATTTTCCTCCCATCCACATACAGTATCCCCTTCATAGTATATCTCCTCCTACTCCTAGTCCTGGAGGTATCTTCCTTATATAGTGACTATTTTGACCACTATTTATCACATTGGTTATCCCTCAATGATTCTACAACTCCTCCTTCCTCCTTTATTAGTTTCTTTTTCCACCTTTGACACTATCTTTAAGTGATCTAATTTTCCCTATTTTCATGATATTTGTACATTTAATTGATTTATCTTAAACTTAATTGATTCAAGGATCGATATTGGATGATTGGACAATCATAAGTAAGAGTTAGGTTATTTATTTCTTTTCCCTTGAATTCTTTCTTGTCTATAAATACATCGTTATGTTGTGTGTTGTACTTTCCATGAATCACCTTATAAATGTAAAATTAATTATATAGAACATAAATCCTTAAATTAAATATTATTTTTGTGCTAAATTGAACTATTTGAATTTATCTACCTTAATAAGAATCTCTCATTTGGTTCATCGTATATATACATGTGGCCTACACCTTACTTGGGAAATTAAATCACCTTTATGGATTTCACTTAAAATGATTGATGTATGATGCCTTATATTTATCTGTTTTGATAACATTTTGGATTTGATGAATTAACCCTCTTGTAATGAATAATTTAAATGATTTATTTGAACTTAATATGAAAACATCTACCCCATTTATAATAAAATCACCTTTGAGGTGAGATGTCTTCTCTAATAAAATGGGGCAATCAAATGGAGTTAATAAAATGATAAATGGGATGCTTAAGGAAATGAAATTATATTTATTTATAATTAAATAGTAAATGGAATGCTTATGAACATGGAATTTTCTTTTTTATAATTGAATGGTATTAATGGATTGGATGAATACATATCCTTCTCATAATTGTTAAATGAATTGTATTAAAAAGTATCCACTATAACTTGAGTGATGTTGGTTTTCTATTCATGGAAGATCAGACTAAGGGATCATAAAGAAAGTAGTATTACCTTATTCTATATAATTACTAAGGGACCTGTAGTAGGTTCATTGGCCAAGATGTGTCACACCCCCTTGGTCTAGGATGTTGTCATGACGTTCACATCTCTTTCATTGTTGGGTATGACGTTCCACACCCCCTTGATAAGGAGTTTGGATATGAACCTCATAATTATTGATTGTGGTACTCATCATTACATACTATATTATGGAATCCTATATTAATTATTATACTCAACATGGAATCCAATATTTATTTTGATACTCACACATGGTGACCTTTTCACGGGATGACTCTTGTGACTATGATTGGATGTAGATGTTAAATATTGGGTCCTTGATAGCACCATGTATCTATGCATATGGATATATATTTCCTTACATATATATTTCATTTGATTAAATATATATATATATATATATATATATACTATGACTCGTTTTCATAGGTATTCCATCTCAGGATGAAGTAGGTATTTTTGTTCGGGCATCATTCTGAAACCTGAGTCCAAATAGTTAACATTTATTTATTCGCTATTTATTTATTATACCTGCAAACTATAGTATTTTATATTCAAACACTTGATAGAATTAGACACTGTTAGTGGTGAACTACTGAGTATATCCTATTCGGGTCATCTTTGAGTACCCAAATAGACATCATGTTTTCAGGTTCAATTTTATGGATTCTTCCTATGTTGTGAACCTTGTGAAAGGGATCTTAAGATCATAGGGTTGATTCGGAGCTCAGGATGCTCATGGGGAAAATCCTTGGGGGTTATATCTTTAATTTATGTAGTATTTATTCATTACCTATTGTATTTTTTTCATCTTTTATATTTTTTTCACATGGATATGCAATGTTATATATATAGAATTGTCCATTTCATATTATTTTATCAGTCATCATATTATTCTTCTATTTCTATTACTTTTCTTCATTTTTATTTAATTTTTGTCTTATTATGATTTACTAGTGTGATACTATGACCATGAGGGTATGGTTTTTCCATTGTACTATCATTAGACCCTTGTTTCTAATTAGTAGCCTCTGGCATTTGGGGAGGCATGCTTGAGGCCATGTAACTAATCGTATCGGGGCACCGTTTTAGTGGCTCCCAACTCAGGATGTTACAAAGTGGTATTAAAGGGATTTATTTTCCTGTTTGACTTACTATTTTGGAATTGTTAGGCATGATACTAGGAATGTGCCATAATTTGGTAAATATTCATGTATAGGGGTGATCATTCCATGAATGGGGAAAAGACCAAGTGGTCAAGGATGGGTTTTTTATTTGTGATGTTCTTTGTTACAGTTTATTATGATTTCACCTTGAGTGAGTGATGTACTTTCCTCTGTTAATAATTTATGAGACTTTCATTATTTTAGCCTTATATTAACATAGCACTGAATTACCATTACATTCATAATTATAGGAACATAGAGACTCACATTCTATTCATATTCCATCCTATGTAGGTTTCATTTTTAGACTGCATTCTATGGTGATTTGTTCCTTGAATATTGTTTCATGATTCTTGATTTATTTATTATTCTTTATTTTATAACATATTTCTGTGATTATAGTGTTATGTTTAGAATATTTATTTTTGTACCATTCTTGGGTGTTTCCTTGCTTATTTAGTATTTTTATATGTTTATTTTTCATGTTGTTGTGCTTATTTATCATGTTTACCTATTATTACTACTTGTGATAGCATGCCAAGTTATAATTTTGATATGAAAATTGGTTATTAATGTTTTAGAATCTAAATAAATTGTTCTTTCTTATGTATCTTGATGGTGGAACATTAAATAATCAATCATAACATGTTTGAACTAGGGACTGTTTGTTACACGGGCTGAAACATACTAGTTGTGATTAAATGGGATCCAACATGCAATCAATAAAGTGTATAGGCACTTTATAAATTAGAAAATAGTGAACCATATAATCAAACCATCGTATACGAGTTTTATATCCCTTGATACCATTTTATGAATATAAAAGCTATTAAATTTTGACTTTAAATAAATTGGTTGCTTACGAACGTTTTTCATGATTCGGCCCAAGTAGGTATGTTGTGACCTATTATAGTTGTGAGATAGACTTGAATCAACCCAAGTATGTTGTTCATGGTGATTTAGGCTTATGAGATAAACCCACTAAGGGTGTAACTGAAACTTGAAATAATTTATGGGACCCTCATAAGGCACCTTTACTTGGAAATGCCTTGGTGTTTAACCTTGTGGGGGTATGTTTAGGGGTGGTCATTTAAAGTTTCTTCCACCACTTATATAGATTCACATATAGACATATAGTGTCATCTTACTTTACCATTCCCCTATTTAACTTATAGAAGAATTGTTATCTTCTTTTGATTCATAATTATATGAGGCATTCGATAATTAAAATTCCAATTACGGCCTAAAGGGTGTTTTCCTCTATAGATTGGAATTGAAATTTTATTTAACTAAACAAATTATGAAATATTATGAATAAATAAATAATGATTAAAATGGAGTTTATAAAGGAACTACCGAAATATGATAGGATTTCAATTAAATAATTAATGTTTAAAATGAAGTTTGATATAACTTTTCAGTGTGCCTCGTGGCATTAGTTAAATTAAGTATCAAGCACTTTTTCATTTTGATTGGTCCTAGATGTTCTTTAAAAATGAGACTTGAAATGTTTAATGAACTACATTTAAATTAGTTTAATTCATTAAAATGAAACCTTAAGTAGTGTTTTTAGTTTTCAACCTTTTGTAAGGTAAGTTTGAATGTTTCTTTGATAGTTTTCTTAGAGTGGAAATGTGAGTGTTGACCGTAGTATTCTTATTATTTTGTTTCTTGAGAATAAATGAAACATAGTAGAGCCTAGTTATGTCCTTAGTGTAACATAGTTATAAGGTCGATTCTTTTTTCTTTTTTAAGGTTCTATATCGTGGTTGGTAGAATCCTCATAATATAATGCCTATCCAAATAATTGTGAACCGTTTCAGACATGTGGTGTCATTCGGGTGACATTTTTCCCAAGTAGGACTCTTAGTTCTAAAACAAAATCTGGGTTGCATGCGTAGTCACAAAAAAAATATGACCCTTGTTAGGGGTGAGATCAGAAAGTAATGATCTAGTTCAGTAGGTTATATATTCTTAGGGCATGGTTAGTTTCTTAGTAGGTCATGTAACCTTTCTTCTTCTTTAGTGATGGATTACTTGGGAGGTTATCAGCGGGATTTTTAGTCATATGGGATAATAAAACTCTAGTATAAATCTTTTGTATGAGCCATTTAATACTAAGATTCATAGGGATGATAATCCTATGGAATGTGTCAAGTATGTGTTGTTGGATTAAAGAAATTCTAGGGTAGTATGAATTTATTCACGTGATACCCATTGAGATTATGAAATGGTGTGGTTAACCATATGAGTTCTATGATAATTGTTTGAGCCTTAAGATAATATGCCTTGATCACCATTCATCTTAGAGGTAGATTTATATGAGCATTAGAGGAAACCAGACTCATCCCAATGCTTGGAATGAGATTCCAAATTGGATCAGATGTTTTGACACGCTGGTTAGTTTGTTTTGGCCTTATGCCTAATGCCAATGACGAGCATGAGCACATTTCTGGAAATTGTTATGATTATGTCTAGATTAAATATATTCTAGCTTAATTTTGATAAGCTATTATATCTATATTTTTGATTTAATGCTTTCTAAAAGAATTTTGGCCACATCCATGACCTATAGTCAGTGGTCTATGGATCATGTGTCATGGAATGAGTTTCTATTTTCAGTAAACAGTATCTAGGAAACTTCTAATATGGGGAGTTCTAAGTCGATCATGTGGAAAATTGGGTCCTTCCAAGTAGAGGGAATGAAATAGTATGTGACCATTTGGAAATTTCAATCACTACTTTTGATGGTCTTATATTTGGAGAGTTTGGATAAAATTCCAGTGCTTGTAAGATAGGGTGAGGATGATATAGTTTGTTGTGTATGAAACCTTTGAAGATATTGTTGGTCCATGATAGAATCTCGTGGTTATGCTTGAGTGATAGAATAATGCATCATATGATAAGTAAATTGTGTTCAATTAATGATGATGTTTCAGGAGGATTAACCAATTTCTTTTAAAGGAAATCAATCAGTGGTGGTTGGACTGATTCCTTCATTTATTGGGATATGGTTGGTTGGAAACAATACTGAGCAATTAATCTTGGATATTATCTAAGTGTATCAAGTCTCCTTGGTAATTATTGATATCATCTTAGTGTACTTTTCATTTATAGATGATCAAGTTTCTTAACTTTACATCACCTTGGTTCACTGAGAGAGCACTGTTTGTATGTTGTACTAAATTTAAATGTCACTGGGATCGATAAATAAACTCCATGGTATTTGCATAGTGGAAGTGTGGTTGTTCTTAGTGGCATGGTTGGTACTGAGTGATATTTGGGTTCCCAAGTAGAAATTCCTTGGATGGACTCATGTTCACGATAAAGTTCTTTGACTTAACAGTCGTTAGGCTTAGTCAGTGTTCTAACACGTGGATGTCTCGGCTATATACCAATGTTTTTCCTATAAATTTCAGAGTACAGAATACCTTGGATGAGTTTCTTTAAATCTAGTTGTTGAATTTAATGTTACCCTATACTTTAGATAATCTTAGATGTTATGTTTTAAATGGTTGGAATCCAAGTGTGTTGGGTCATGTTTACACCAATGTTCGTGTTGGGGAACGAAAATATAAATTGGAATTTCATCCAAGAGATATCACCCGAAGTTGGTTAGGGTCATCAATGAGCATACTTAGAGAAAATATTGAGGTACCTTATTTTAAAGGCATTAAGTTTTAGATTTTGAAATGCATGAAATGTTTAAACTGATATTTTTTTAATACAAACAACTATAGGTGGTTTTACATGGGATATCCCTCTATTTTATTTCATGTGGTTAAAGAGTGACCACTTAGAGAATTTCATCGGGATGAGGAGATTGTATTGTAAGTCAGTCGAGTTTTTTTTGAAAATATTTCTCAATCTGGATACATGAGGTTAATTGGAAATCAATGGTTCCATCGATTTGAGAACCATGCTGGAAGCATTGATGGAATGCTAAAAGTATTTTTTATTGAAAAATTATAATGATGGGAGTATCATGATTCATAACTAGGATTTAAATGGTATAAATTATGGTGAGAAGGTCCATAGGTAAATTAATTGAAGATACAATGACCAGATCATGTATCCAGTTAGAAAATCTCTGGTAAGTGTCATCTTGATGTTTCAGTTTTGAATTTGAGTGTTGACTTGAGTTTCTATGGATTATGTCCCATATTTTTAAAGTGGTTTAGAGGTGTAAGGGTATTGTAAATGAAAAATTTCCATTTAATTCATACTTCATGACTCGACTAGGTCAGGCTTCATTCTTGTATTTCCCCAAGGATTCTTGGGGATGATAAGTTCTATGGTGGTGTGGTTTTAACATCCCGTATTTTGGATTGGGTAAAATTTTCCAGGGGAATTTGAATTTTACCATTTATTGGATTGGACATTTTCTAAACCAAAATTTTGAATCTAAATATGATTATTGTAAAACTTAAAGGTGTTGTTTTTAGATAAGTTTTAAGTATTGAGAAGTGTAATGGTAGTTCAGTTGAGTTTTAGTAGTGTCAAGATTTGAAAGCGCCAGTTTTTTGAGGACGAGAATGAGGCATATAGTTAGAGCATAGTTAGTTTAACAATGTGGATCAATCGCGTGACCCCTTTTCTTAAGTACCACAGTTTTATTAAAATGTGAAACCACCTATGAGTAACGGTGAATCATGGTGTAGGTTTTTAGGGTGACCATGCATGGTTTGCACACAGTTTGACCAAACTATACACCTAGCCCACACCCTTATTTCAACTTAACCAGTAGCTATGCTTGATTAGGCACAAGGTCTATAAAACCATTTAATCGAACCATGAACCCCTATTTAAAGTTTATGGATATCAGCAGTGAATCCCACATGGATATAGTTATCTAAACCATTCGGCTCTTATAAATGGGGGAAATAATGATTTTACCTTGCATTCATTAAAGGGTTTACCCCCTTTATTTTCCTCCCATCTGTGTGCAACATCCCCTAAACAAGAGATCTCCTCCCTATTCTAGGAATTGAGGTATTTCTACCATATAGTGACTGATTCAACCACCATTCATCATGTTTGTTATCCCTTAGTAATTATATGAATCCTCCTTCCTCCTTTCCCAGTTTCTTCTTACATCTTTGACATTATATTAGTGCGAGCTAATTCGACCAATTTTTAGAGAGTTTGTGTGTTTATTTGATTTCTATCGAACTAGATTCATTAAAGGCTTAATATTAGATAATTGGACCATCCTAAGTATGAGTTATGTGGTCTATATCTTTTCACTTAAAGTCTCTCTTTTTTATAGAACACATTGTTGTGTCGTGCACTGAACTTTCCTTGTTTCACCTTATAAATGTGAAATTAATTATGTAAGACCTCAAGACTTAACTTAAATATCCATTGTATTCTAAATTGAACCATTGGAGGATATCTACCTCAATAAGAATCATCCCTTTGGTGCATCTTGTATATGAATATGGAATATACCCTACCTGGGAAATTAAACCACCCTTATGAATTTCACTTCAAATGCTTGATGTATAATGCCCTAAATTTCTCACTTTTTATTATCTTTTAGATGTGATGAATGAACATTTTTGAATGGATAATTTAAATGATTTATATGAACTTAATATGATATCTTCTCCCCCATTTATAATAAAACCAACTTTTAGGTGTGTTGTCTTCTCTAATAAAATGGGGAAATCAAAAGGAGTTAATTAAATAATAAATAGCATGCTTATAGACATGGAATTTTATTTATTTATAATTAAATATTAAATGGAATGCTTATGGACATGGAATTTTATTATTTATAATTAAATGGTATTAATGGATTTTATGAATACATAGCCACCTAATAAAGGTTAAATGAATTGTATTAAAAAGGATCCATTATTCCTTGAGCAATGTCAATTGGCTCTTTATAGAACATTGGGATAATGGATCATAGGGAAAGAAGGATTTACTTATTCTATATAATTTCTAAGGGACATCAAGTAGGGTTGTTTTATATGACACATATCACCCCCTTGTTCAAGGATTTCTGCATGATGTTTACATCTATTGGGTTTCTAGGGACGATGTTTCGCACCTCCTTGATTATGAGGTTGGGTATGACCCTCCTAACTATTGATTATGATACTCATAATGGCATCCTATGTTGATTATGATATTTTTAGGGCATCCTATATTGATTTTGATACTCTGAAATGGTGACCTTTTTACATGTTGACTCTTGTGACTATGCTTGGATGATGGTGTTACATGGTAGATCATTGATAGGAATATGTATCTATGTATATCCATATATATTTCCTTACATATATGGTGGATGTACATACATACATATGTATATCTACTATGACTCATTTTCAGAGGTATTATGGCTTAGGTTGAAGCGGGTATTGTCGGCTGAGTATCATTCCAGAACCTGAGTTTAACTAGTCTATTTATTCATTCACTATTTATTTATTATACCTACATAATGATTTACTTTATATATGTGTACTAGATAGAATTATATAAAACTGGTGGTTTCCTACTGGGTATATCTCACACCCTATTCGGGCCGCCTTTGAGTACCCGAACAAACATCATGCTTACAAGTTCAGGTTTATGGATTCTTCTTGTACTATGACCCTTGTGCATGGGATATTAGGAGCATATGACTAAGACATAGCCTAGGATACTCAGGGGGATATCCCTAGGGAATTTTTTGATTTATTTATGTACCATTTATTCATTACCTATTGTATATTTTCTACTTTTATATTTTAGTCACACGGACATGCATTTTTATACATTTGGCATTGGCTATTTCATATTATTTCATCAGTCATTATATTATTCTTATGTTGGTCTTTATTTTCCTTCATTTTTATTCCAATATTGTATTCTTATGATATAAAATTATTATAATCTAACCATGAGGGTATGGTCTCCCCACCATACCATCATTAGACCCTCACTACTAGTTAGCAGCCTCTGGAGTATGAGGATGTTCACTTGAGGCCATGTGACCGACCAGCTCGAGGCACCGTTTTAGTGGATCCCAAGTTAGGATGTTATAAATTTTTATTGGTTATATAATGGTATTATGTTATATTTTCACATTATAGGGATTACATGGTTCATTCATGAGATTAGTTCATGATAATTGAGTTTACATGAAGCACTAATGTGAAGGTCTAATGTTAGAGAGCTTTGAAGAAAGTGCAGAGACCACCCTTCATCCTATTATATATACGATACTTTTTAGAATTAAAACATCCACCTAGAAGACTAAAAGGAAAATTTAATCCCAAGGGACTCATTTGAGCATCCACATCCTCTAGACTAAGTCATCCTTTCTTATTCTAGACTTTTTTATGAGGGAAAAATTGTTTATGACCACAAGACAAAAAAATTAAAGTTTAAGTGGTGAAAATAAAATCAATATAATTACCATTTTGGTATAAATTAATTTATAAAATGAACTCTATTCCTGAATCATATGAAAACTTTAGGGTCATGTGATAGTGTTACATGATCACATAACCCTTAGAGCTTCACATGATATAATGAGGATAGGAAAAGGAGGTTATTATCAATGGGTTATTCTCATTTTCATTGTTCTTCTTTTGAATCTCTAGAGATACATGATATCCTAATTCTAAAATATTCATTTCACCAAGTAATTCCATGAAGGGATGATCCCATGGTCCCTCTTCGTTATTTGATGCCTCCCATTGATGTTCAATCTCCTAACCTATAATATTTCAAATGATTTCAATAGAGTCATGTGATCACCTAACATTAAAAAATCATGATATAAAATATCATATGAGGCTATCCATGATGGACCTCTTTTGAAATAGCACTTTTCATGCATCACATTGGAGGATTTCATCAATGAAATGTGGCCTAATCATTGGATACACACGAGCTTATGCCAACTTAAACAGACATCTTCCACCAACTTGAGTCCATGGTCATGGATCGCCAGCCTTGAAAAGAGGCATAGATATATGGGTAAATTCCTATGAGACCCCCCATAACCATATGATTAGGATAGAGATTTGACATAATGAGAATGAAATTGAAATAAAATTGACACAATTGATATGATAAACAAAATTGATATGTAATGAGATACAAGGAGAGTCACACAACATCAAATCCTACCATTTGAAAATTCAGTAATTAATTTCAAAGAATGGAAACATGGAAAAAAGGGGTGACCACTTGAAAATATCATAACATGTTTATGTGAGACTGGGTCACATGACCATTTGTGCAAGAACTGATTGCATGATCCCCCCTCAATCACATGATGGAATGATGAAATATCAGTCATATGATATCATGATGATATCTTAGTCATGATACTTCATAGAATAATATCATAAACTAACATTAGTTACGTGATTGTGTGACCCTTTTACCATCATTCTATCATATACCCCCCTTCCTTTATGCAATCACATGGCTCCCAAATCCTTTACATGATTGCATGACCATAAGACCTTCATGGGATCACCCAATTCCCAATAGTGCCACTTGAACCTCCTAATTCATATTGTCTTCTTATCCCACGTGGTAATTATAGAGACCCAGTCTTGACATAAATTAACATTACATAAAATTTGTGAAATACATAAAACATTATACAAACAGTCACCTGAATACTATACTAGTCTAGTGCCTTTGGAAAAATAGAAACATAAACACTGGTACATAAGCGAGAAACATTATCTCCCACTAGGTTCTTCATGAATGACACCCTTCTTAGACACATCAAACATAATACCTATCTTCATAACCTAGGGGAAAAGAAACTTAAAAAGGGATGAGATAAGATGCTCAGTAAGGGTAAACAAGGGAGGCATATAAGTATAATCATGAGCATAAGGGTATTAGAACATGATCAAGAAAATATAATATCATAACTTTCATATAAAAGATCATAAACATGAATCATGGCATAAACATTAGAATTTCATAAGACATGAATCATAAGTAAATAAAAAACATAATCCATGAAAGAATAAAATAGGAATAAAACATGGAATTGTGGAAAAAACATAAATATATAATATTATTTCCACAGTAGTTAAGGCATCATTTCCAATACCATATTTATAGTATAGGTTAACTCCCCATACTATCTTGGTAGTCATGGTTCAATCCCATAACCATCTTGGTAGCATTAGTTCACTCCTCATACCATTTTGGTAGTCATGGTCCACTCTCATGGCCATCTTAGTAGTTAAGGTTCATTCCCAGGACCATCTTAGTCTATATCATGAGATATAAATCTTTACGGAATGCATTGGAGGGAGATATAGGTCACACTCGTCTCATAATGAAATCATACATACATGTGTCACAAAATAATAAACAATCATATCATAACACATGAGATGAAATGGGTATCATAAACATGTGATCATATCATAAATTGTAGAAAAATATATACGCTTCATAATCATTATATCAAAATCATAACCTGTGAAAATAGGTGGGTTTCAAAAGCTTATAACCCATGAAATAGAAACAGGTTTAATCAACATCATGCCATCAAAACATAATCTATTTAGAGAAATAATTTGAATGGAAACATTGAATAATTTCCCCAAAAATTAATGAGTAACACCAATTTATTTTATCTTAAATGGTAAATAATTTTGAAAGATATTTTAAAAACATTTCTTGAGAAAAATATCATTTCTACATTGAAAAATTCTTTTCAAAACATAAAAACTTTTGAAAACCATTTTCTTTGAAAATGGATTTAAAAACTTATAAAAAATCTTTGAAAATAATAGAACATTTTTAAAATCGTGTTTTCTTGAAAATGGGATTCAAATATCTTTTGAAAACATTTTTTAAAACATGTTTTTTGAATACAATAAATTTTTAACCGGAGAGAGAGACAGTCAGATTATACTTTAAAACGTTATAATAAGTACCAAAGAGTTGGAAAATGTTACTGATACATGGATACATCTTAAATAAATATATTATAAGGAAACTAATGAGTTTTATTGAGAGATAGATCATAATATGTCATCAAAGGAATCATAAACATAAACAATCTCGAAAAGATATGAGATTGTTTCAATAAACTCTTACAACTTGGTAACTTGATATCATATTCTCCATGTAAGAAAATTAAATTACATGAAGCTTAAAATATCATTAAAATAAGTAAATTCATGAAATAACATGTAAAATGGAATTATATACACCTTGAAAAATATTTTAGGTGCATAACAAAACTTGAGTCTCAAAGAAGGAAAATTGAGAAAAAACATTTTTACTGATTTGGTAAATTTTGAAACATAGACCCCATAAAAGAAATTTCATAAAATGGATATATTAATAACCATAAATTTAAT
Organism: Viscum album; assembly: GCA_963277665.1. Lineage (NCBI taxonomy): Eukaryota > Viridiplantae > Streptophyta > Magnoliopsida > Santalales > Viscaceae > Viscum > Viscum album. The sequence continues at coordinate 1,633,950,795 of OY728157.1, read as the reverse complement.
TATAATTAACATAGAACATAATATTTTGTATTACATACACCACGTAAAAGGAATGAGTGGTGAACATAGCATATATCTCACGGAAATAAAAAGTGAGATGAAATCCCCTTACCTTGTGTCTTCATTTTTATCATACTTGTTCAAACAAACTATATAGTAAATATAAATTCATTATAAATCTTTTACATAACCATATTATTATATCTAATACCATATATGGTTTGATTACAACCTAATATTTCCCACTTTTTAACCATTATATGTTAAGGTTTCACTTCGGGTAATGTTCTCTTTGTTCTTAGTATGTGTCTTAATTTGTTATATTTTTAGTACTTATATTTATATCATGATTATAGAATTTAAACCATGATATAAATATTATATATTTTTATTATATTTTTATTATAATAATCTATATAATAAATAATTATTAATGGAATACACCATTCATGGAAATGGTAAGTTGTACGTACGCATGAACGTTGTTTCCATTTTTATTGTCCTATTGAATGAAAAAGGGTAAATAAAATATATATATATATATATATCATTATTAAATTATAATTGTTTTATAATATATATCATATAAGTTCACTAAACCTGTGGCATCCCACCTTTTTAACACATAACATTTCATTACATTTTACAAACAGAGGATCTTTAAAGTCTAGTGTCTTGGAAATCAGGAACATAAGACATGAGAACAACATAAAAAATCCTTATAATCCACTTTTAATGCTTCATCATAATATCATCCTAATTATAATTACTTCCTTTCATATCCTGGAGACATACATCAAAGGAAAGGGTGAGCAGAAGGCCCAGTAAGGGTAAACAAGGGAATCAGGGTACTTGTGAAAATAATAAGATCTTGAATAACAACATAAATATATGAGGAATGGAAGTATAGGCATATCATAATTAAATGAAAATGAAACATAACTTGAATATGTGGCTACAACATTTCATTTAGACATTCATGAACATATCACCAAGGTCCATCCCCAAGGTGTCATAAAAATTACCAAGGTATCGTGAAACTTGTCATCTCTAGAGATTAAATCTTTACCCAATGCATTGGAGTGCTATCAGGGTGCACCCTTAATATGTCATTAATTAAATGTGATCCACATAGATAATAATAAAACATTTCATAAATAACCCATAGTGAATAAAAGAAATGGGTTTCATTTCAAAATCGTGACGTTTTAGAAGCTCTTAAAAATAAGATCATTATATCATTTATAACCCATAGAAAGGGAGTGAGGGTTATATGTATGTCAATTAAAGAATCAAATATATCATATTTATATATTTATGAACACTCATAGAAACTAAATAGGTCTGGGTATTCACATAAATAAACAAGGGAATTTCTTGAGAGAAAGAGATAGAAATTTTGAGACAAAATTTCTGCAGCATAACAGCTATCCAACATGGTTTTAGAAAACATTGAAAAAAGAGGGGACAAGGGTAACCCACTCATATATAATTCATAATACATTATGGGTACTGAATAATATCATGGTATGGATATTTTAATTACATACCACATGAAAAAGAAACATGAATGAAAAGAGAAGATGCAGTTTCTTTTACGAGAAATTCGGTAGCCTAACGACGTCACATAAAAATTCAGAAAAAAAAATTAATGAGAGAAGAAAGGGTATATAATCATTTTTACATGAAATGGAAATTAATAAGAACATATAATAACATACACTCAACATAAAGAGATGGAAAATATAAGACACAAAATAAAGGAAGTCATGACTTAAAAGAGGAGGGTGAAAGAATCACTTACCTTGAAGACTAACTTCGAAAGCTTCATGGTCGGGTCCTTGGGAGGATTGAGAGAACCTTGGGAGGAATCCTTGGGAATTAAGGAGACCATAACTTCGTTGAGGGGGATTTGGAAATGAAAATAATGAGGCAAAGGCTTGGTATTTATAGGAGAAGTGAGGGGACAAGTCATTAATGGCCAAGGGACACCTCGTCAGTGGTATTGGAAAAACCATGGGCTTGCCCATGGTATTTTCCCATGGTATTGAACACACCGGACACCTCATACCTTATCTTACTATTCATAAGTCTACCAGAATTATTACATAATTATTACATCCTTAATGATGTCATTAAACACCTAAAACTCAAAAACTGTATTTTCACTATTCACCGAAAATTCAACTTTCTCAGAAAAATCCCAAAAATTCACCTTAACCAAATATCGATGCTCTGATTTCAAAAATGAACTCCATTTATGAAAATAATTTTTTAAATATTTTTAATTTAATATTTAAATCAAAACACTATTCACTGAAAATTCAACTGTTTCAAAAAAATCCCAAAAATTCACCTTAACCAAATATCGATGCTTTGATTTCAAAAATGGACTCTATTTTATGAAAATAATTTTCTAAATATTTTTAATTTAATTTTTATATAAAAAAACTATTCACCCAAAAAAAACTAATACTTGACTAATAATTTCTGAAACATTTATTTACCTATTTTATTGTATCACATTACTTAATCAAGGTGCCTAAATTATATTAATACTTTATTTAAGTGAGATTACTAATCCATTTGGTCACATTACTAATCCTAAGTGTAAAATCACTATTCATAATTTACTATTCACAAAAAATTAAGTTGATCTTATTAGATTCTAAATTTCTTACTGAACAAATTTCTAGAAAACCATTTTTTGAAAATCATTACACATAATTAATTATTTAAGTTCTACATAAATATTTTGAAATATCCTTTTTCCAAAATTCATCAATAATATACATCCTATTTTTATCCGGATATTTGAAAATTCAAAAACTTCACCATAAGAAGAAATCAAAATTTTATTTATCTCAAAAGATTACACAAGTAACTTATGGTCTCGTTACATAGCCCCTTATAACACCAGCATAGAACTTAAGTGTAAGGTGTGTTGAGGTGATAGAATCTGAGGGTGGCTCAGCCAACATTGTCCGAATAGTGATTTCTATAAGCTTGAACTTCTCCTGAAGGTGATTCCGCTCCAACTTCACATGATGAAGTTCAACTTGGATTTGGTCCAGAGCAAAGCCCAATGGTGCTACCTCTTCCCATGTTTCGTCAGATGGGCTTCGATCGGCCCGAGACTACTGGATGAGGCCATCGAATCTTCTTTCTCTATTAATTGACCAAGATCACTTGTATTTAGAGACAATAATCACAACATTTAGTTTCCAACGGTCATATTGACCAACAGTCATATAACAGTCAAAACCCAACAGTCTCATTTTAATTATACTCACATCATTAATTGAAGAATATAGTTTTGTTGAGTATAAACTAAAATAACACACAAAATTAGGAAACAAAAATTCATTCCAAATTTCGGGTCCTTACATTCTTCCCCCTTAAGAAATTCCGTCCCTGAAATTTTTTAACTCGTAACCTTAGAGGAGAAAAGGTGTGGGTACTTCTTCCTCATAGACTCCTATAGTTCCCACGTGGCTTCTTCATATTTTTGGTTTCTCCACAACACCTTAACAAGGTGGGTAGTCTTGTTCCATATAACCCTGTCTCTACGATCCAAGATCTCCATCGGCTACTCCTCATAAGAGAAGTCATGTTCCAGTTGTACCACCTCTGGGTTTAGTACATGTGAAGGGTCAGGTATTTACATCCTCAAGAGGGATATGTGGAAGACATCATGAACTTGGCCTAGATTTGGAGGAAGTGCAAGCCGATAGGACACTTCTCCCATGCGATCAAGGATCTCATAGGGGCCAATGTACCTATGGCCGAGTTTCCCTTTCTTCCCAAACCTCATGACTCTCTTCCAAGGTGAAATCAAAGAAAGACCTTTTCACCGACATCAAACTCCAAGTCTCTTCGATGGTTGTCGGCATAGCTCTTTCGTCGACTCTGGGCATCCTTAATGTGTTGTTGGATGGCATGGACTTTTTCTATCATCTCTTACACAAGATCAGGCCCAAGAAGATTTCTCTCACCCGATTCATCCCAATAAGTAGGAGTTCTACATCGCTTCCCATATAGAGCTTCATAGGGTGCCATTTGAATGCTCAAGTGGAAGCTATTGTTGTAAGAGAACTCAAATAAAGGGAGATGTTGATCACATCCACCCTTAAATTCCATTTAGCACGTTCTCAACAAGTCCTTGAGTGTTTGAATAGTCCTTTAAGATTAGAAATCAGTTTGGGGGTGATAGGCTGTACTAAAATTCAATTCAGTGCCCAGATCTTGTTGAAGACTTCTCCAAAATTTTGATGTAAACCTTGGATCACGATCAGATATGATAGAAAGTGGAACTTCATGCAGCCTTACCCCTTCCTTCATGTAAATCTTGTCAAGTTGATCAAGAGAGAAATCTTCCCGGATAGAGATAAAATGGGTAGTCTTGGTGAGATGGTCCACAATAACCCATATCGCATTGTAATTTTAGAAGTTCTCGGAAGACCAGTGACGAAGTCCATAGTGATATTTTCCCACTTCCATGCAGGTATGGGTAGTGGTTGCAATACCCCTTTAAGAAGTTGTCGCTCTACCTTCACTTGCTGACATACTATGCACCTTGAAGTGTAGTCAGCAATCTCCCTTTTCATATTATCCCACCAATAATGATCACGAAGGTCCCTATGCATTTTTGTGCTTCTACGGTGTATAGAGAAAGTAGAGCTATGAGCTTTATCCATCAGCTCTTTCTTTATTTCCGGAATAGATGGAACACATAGTCTTGTACAAAATCTCAGTACACCTTCTTGATCAATATTGAACTCAGGAAACTTTCCATCCTTTACAGCCTCAAACTTATTTTGTAACAAAGGATCTTGTTTCTGAGCCTTCTTGATCTTCTCTAGTAATGACTGTTAAGAAATCATTTGGGTTAGGGTTGATGATGTCCCTTTCCTTATAATTCCCATGTCCAGCTTTACTAGGTCATTGATCAAAGGATCTTTTTGAATCCTCATCATGGAAAGAAAAATCGGGTCTTTCCAACTTAATGCATCAGAAACTTTGTTTGCTCTTCCAGGGTGAAAATGAATTGAAAAATCCTAGTCTTTAAGAAGTTCCAACCATCTCCTTTCTCTCATGTTCAATTCCTTTTGTGAGAAAATATACTTCAAACTTTGATGGTCTATGTATATATCACATTTCTCCCCATAAAGATAGTCCCTACATATACTCAGAGCAAAAATTACTACAGCCAGCTCCAGATCATGCGTAGGATAGTTCTTATTATTAATCATCAACTATTGAGATGCATAAGAAACAACCTTGTAATTTTGCATGAGGAAGCACCCAAGCCCTTTTAGAGATGCATCAGTAAAAATAACGAATCCTTCTTCACTTGAGGGTAGAGTTAACCTAGGTGCAGTAACCAATATCTTCTTCAGCACTTGGAAACTTTCCACACACTCCTTTGTCTACATGAACTTGACCCCTTTTCGAGTTAACTTGGATAACTGATTACAAAGTCATGAAAAGTATTCCAAAAAAATCCTATAATATCCTGCTAATCCAAAAAAAAATATGAATCTCAATTATTGTTGTAGTTTGAGGCCACTCCTCTACAACCTTTGTCTTTGCTGGGTCAACCGTGATTCCTTCATTGGTTACAATGTGCCCTAAGAAAGCAACTTGTTGTAACCAGAAATCACATTTACTGAACTTTCCAAAAACAATGTCCTTCCGCAGAGTTTGCAAAATAACTCTTATATGATCTTCATGCTCCTCGCGGCTTTTGGAATATATCAAAATATCATCAATAAAAACTTCCACAAAGTTATCAAGGTAGTACTTAAAGACTCTATTCATCAAATACATAAAAATATCAAGTGAATTAGTTAGTCTCAAAGTCATAAAAATAAATTCATATTGCCTATATCTTGATCGGAAGGCAGTTTTTGGAATATCTTCTTTCTTCACCCTCAATTGATGATAACCAGATCGAAGATCAATATTAGAGAATAATTGTTCCCCATGAAGTTGGTCAAATAAGTCATCAATTCTTGGAAGATGGTATTTGTTATTTACTGTGATCCCGCTCAGTTCTCTATAATCAATGAATAGCCGCATCGATTCATCCTTCTTCTTTACAAAGAGAACATGTGCTCTCCAAGGAGACACACTCGATCGGATAAACCCCTTCTCCAAAATATCTTGGAGTTGTTTCTTTAATTCCTCCAGCTCCACATTCGTCATCCTATACGGGGTCTTTGATATCGGATGAGATCCAGGTACGAGTTCGATGGAGAAACCTACCTCTCTTTCTGGGGGAGGTCCAGGAAACTCCTTCGGAAATACATCAATGTAATCCTGGACGATGGGGACATTTTATATCATCAAACTCTCATCTCCTTCTTCTTCTTCACCGATCAACTATATAAATAAGGATATAGGGGGTTACTTTAGACAAATATGAGGTTTAGATATCTCTCCTTGGAAGATAACTGTAGGTTTTCCATTCAAGACTATTGATATTTCCTTACTTATGAAATTGATCTTAGCATTATACTTTGAGAGCCAGTCCATCCCAAGTATAATGTCGAATTACAGCATGGGAATGACTACTAGATTTGCGATAAGATTGTACTCACTAAAGTAAATACGAGAGTTTCTAAACACTGACAATGCTTGGATAGTCCCACCAGGAGTCTTGACTGACAACTTTACTTTTAGCAATTTGGGTGTTGATTCTGAATTCCTTGAAAACTTAGAGGAAATAAAGGAATGCGTAGAACCATAATCAAACAAATTACTTTATAGATTTGAGAGGACAACAAGAGTACCTACTACCACATCATTCGGAGCATCGAATGCAGTTGTTGCGATAGAAAAATCACGTACTTGATCTCTTGGACTTTGCTAAGGCTGATGGTGGTTCCCCTCCACTGCCCTCAGATTTGGACAGAGATTGGAAAAGTTCCCACATTGTCCACACTTGAAGCATTGGACATCAGGTAGGGCATGCACCATCTTCCCCTTGTCGTTTGTGTTTGGAAGTTGAGGTTTCACCTCACCATGACAATTCCTCACAATGTGTCCATCTCTGCCACACTTGTAGCACTTCCCACTCTTAAGCAGGAAGTTCCCCGAATGCTTCTTCCCACATTTATTACATGTGGGAAGTTGCACTTTCTTTCCTCCTCTTCCCTGATCAAAAGTCCTCCCTAAGCTGGGCTCCATCGATCTCTTCTTGTCATTGGATTTATGTGACCACTACATCTCACCAAACTCTAGATCGACTTTCATCACACTCCGTACAATCTCTTCATAGCTATTATAATATTGGTTGGATAGATTCTTTCGTAGATGAGATCTCAGTCCACCGAAGAATCTATCAACCTTACTATTTGGATCCATGAAAAATCTAGAGGTATATCTTGAAAGCCTTATGAAGTTCATCTCATAGATTCCCACAGATTCATTCTCCTTCTACTTCAGCTCGAGAAACTCCTTCTCCATTCTTGTTCTCATGGAACGAAGGAAATACTTACTGAAAAAGATCCCTCTGAACTCTTCCCACTCCATGGATTTGACTTCCACTCTTTTCCTGGTGTTTTTGACTAGTTCCCACCACTGATCAGCTTCTCCCTCTAAGTGATAGACAGTCAGGGTGACCTTCTCTTGCTCTGAACAACGTAGCACAAAAAATATCTTATCTATAAATCTAATCCATTGCTCAAAAATCAATGGGTTAGTCGATCCACTAAAGTTTAGTGGTTGTTGGCACATAAAGAACTCAACAGAATGTTTTTCCCTTCATGGTGAGATCGTCCTCTCAGCTTGATTCATGTTATTACTCATAACATGAGTCAGTTGGTTCATCATTCGCATGAAAGTTTCCATTCTGGCTTCCATCGGAGGGTCGTCAGTGCATGGTCCATTGCGGTCACCATTTGCACAGTTCCTCCTATTTCCCTCCATTTTCTAAAAGAATAAAATCTTAGTTATAAACTTGTTTCATTTACAAATCTTTTAACTATAAAGGATTCTACATCTTAAAACTTCTTTCTTAAATAATTACATTTCTCTATAATTTCTTCATAATGATTCATAAAAATCTTGCGATTAACCAAACATATCCCCTGGAAGTGTTGTAACCAAGAGTGCAACAAGGCCCATTTTCGTGCACCAGTTCCCATTCGAGTCTAGCTCAAAGTGGTGTTTTCGGGTTTTACCCCTATGTACATTTGTGCTAGAGCTGCCTCTACCTGCTCGTATCCAGACAGGGATGTATTTTTTTGATAAACCACTTACTAAATACTTACCAAAATATCAGGAATTTTTACCTATATTTAAACTTTTCTATAGGATTATTCCTAAAGTTTTCATATCCTAATTTCCTTAAATAACTAAACTATCCTTTGATTCCAACTATGGCATCCCTCTTTTTTAATACATGAAATTTCATTACATTTTACAAACAGAGGATCTTTAAAGTATAGTGTCTTAGAAATTAGGAACATAAGACATGAGAACAACATAAAACAACCTTCTAATCCACTTTTAAGGCTTCATCATAAGATCATCATAAGTATAATTACTTCCTTTAATATCCTAGATACATACATCAATGGAAAGGGTGAGCAGAAGGCCGAGTAAGGGTAAACAAGGGAATCAGTGTACTTGGGAAAGCAATAAGAACTTGAATAACAACATAAAGATATGAGAAATGGAATTATAGGCATATCATAATGAAAATAACTTTAAATATAACTTGAATATGTGGCTACAAAATTTCATTTAGACATTCATGAACATATCACCAAGGTCCATCCCCAAGGTGTCATAAAAATTACCAAGGTTATTCACCAAGGTATCGTGAAACTTATCATCTCTAGAGATTAAATATTTACCCAATGCATTGGAGTGCTATCATGGTTCACCCTTAATATGTTTTTACTTACATTTGAGCCACATAGATCATAATCAATAATTTCATAAATAACCCATAGAGAATAAAAGAAATGGCTTTCATTTCAAAATCTAGACGTTTTAGAAGCTCTTAAAAATAAGATCATTATATCATTTATAACCCATGGAAAGGGAGTGAGGGTTATATGTATGTCAATTACAGAATCAAATATATAATATTTATATATTTATTAACACCCATAGAAACGAAATAGGTCTGGGTATTCACATAAATAAAAAAGGGAATTTCTTGAGAGAAAGAGATAGAAATTTTGAGACGAAATTTCTGCAGCATAACGGCTATATAACATGGTTTTAGAAAACATTGAAAAGAGAGGGGGAAAAGGTCACCAACTCATAAATAATTCATAATGAATTATGGTTAATTAATAAGATCATGGTATGGATATTTGAATGACATACCACATGAAAAGGAAACATGAATGAAAAGAGAAGATGCGATTTATTTTACGAGAAATTCGGCAGCCTAACGGCGTCACATAAAAATTCACAAAGCAAATTTATGAGAGAAGAAAAGGTCTATCATCATTTGGACATGAAATGGAAAGTAATAAGAACATATAATAACATACCCTTAACATAAAGAGATGGAAAATATAAGACACAACATAAAGGAAGTCATGACTTAAAATAGGAGGGTGAAAGAATCCCTTACCTTGAAGAGTAACTTCAAAAGAATGAAGGTTAGGACCTTGGGAGGCTTGAGGGAACCTTGGGAGGACTAATTGGGAGGTAATTATATCATAACTTCTTTGATGAAGATTTTAAAATTAAAAGAATGAGGGAAAGTCTTGGTATTTATAAGAGAAGTGAGGGGACAAGTCATTAATGGCTAAGGGACACCTCATCGGTGGTATTGGAAAAACCATGAGCTTCCCATGGTATTTTCCCAAGGTATTGGCCACTTGGGACATCTCATACCCTATATTACTATTCATAAGTCGACCAGAATTATTACATAATTATTACATCCTTAATGATGTCATTAAACACCCGAAACTCAAAAACTTTATTTTCATTATTCACCGAAAATTCAACTTTCTCAAAAAAATCCCAAAAATTCACCTTAACCAAATATCGATGCTCTAATTTCAAAAATTAACTCCATTTTATGAAAATAATTTTCTAAATATTTTTAATTTAATTTTTAAATAAAAACACTATTCACTAAAAATTCAACTGTTTCAGAAAAATCCCAAAAATTCACCTTAACCAAATATCGATGCCCTGATTTCAAAAATGAACTCCATTTTATGAAAATAATTTTCTAAATATTTTTAATATAATTTTTAAATAAAAAAAATATTCACTTGAAAAAAAACTAATACTTGACTAATAATTTATGAAACAGTTATTTACCTATTTTATTGAATCACATAACTTAATCAAGGAGCCTAAATTATATTAATACTTTATTTAAGTGAGATTACTAATCTATTTGGTCACATTACTAATCCTAAGCGTAAAATAACTATTCATAATTTACTACTCACAAAAAAATTAAGCTGATCTTATTAGATTCTAAATTTCTTACTGAAAACATTTCTAGAAGACCATTTTTTGAAAATCATGACACGTCATTAATTATTTAAGGTTTACATAAATATTTTGAAATGTCCTTTTTCTAAAATCCATCAATAATATACATCCTATTATTATCCAGAAATTTGAAAATTCACAAAATTCACCATAAGAATAAATCACAATTTTATTTATCTCAAAGTATTACACAAGGTAGCTATGGTCTCATTACATAGCCCCTTATAACACCAGCATAAGACTTATGTATAAGGTGTGCTGAGGTGATAGAATCTGAGGATGGATCGGCCAACATTTCTCGAGTAGTGATTTCTATAAGCTTGAACTTCTCCTGAAGGAGATTCTGCTCCAGTTTCACACGATGAAGTTTGGCTTGGTTTTGGTCCAAAACAAAGCCCAGTGGTGCTACCTCCTTCCCAAGTTTCGTCAGATGGGATTTGATCGGCCCAAGACTACTGGATGAGGCCATAGAATCTTATTTCAATATTAATTGACCCATATCACTTGTATTTAGAGACAAAAATCTCAATATTTAGTTTCCAACTGTCGTATTGACCAACGGTCATATAATAGTCGAAACCCAACGGTCTCATTTTAATTATACTCACATCATTAATTAAAGAATACAGTTTTTCTGAGTATAAACTAAAATAACGCACAAAATTAGGAAACAAAAATTCATTCAAAATTTCAGGTCATTAAAAAACTCTTCCTTAATACATCTCAAGTAGTGTATGAACGAATCACGTCGCTTTGAGGGGTGGTAGTCCACACTTCCTCAAACAAAAATATCATATTAACACAAAATGGAAAGTAAAAAAGATATGTGTTGTAAAATTAATATATAATATTAAATACATAATAAATATTATATATATTATATATAAATAGAGTGTTTGTCATAATTTCCACCATGAGAGGCAGTAAGAAAAATTGAACAATCATCATTTAGTGAGGTGGTAGATCGTCGTACACATAAACTCTATGTTCATTAACCATTAGATGAAGTTTTCTGTGAGTGTTGATAAAACAATTAGCACAAAAATATACCATTATATTAAGGATAATTTTTTTGTTATACAAGAATGTTAAAAATAAATTAGAGTGGGTGGCGAAAGAAAATAAAAGAAAGGACATGAGAGAAGATGTTACCTCTTAATCAGGTAGCTTCTTTTTGTTTGTGCCAAAATGATTCCTTGAATAGCTTTCTACCCAAGGGGAGGCTTATAAAATTAAGGTAGGAAATTTTGGATATTATTTTACTAGATTTTGTTCAAGCCAAGGGGCTTGATAGTTGTGATGGATTGGGAGGAAAGGATCCCTTTTTATAGTGGATTAGGAGTGACACTCTTGTAAATTTTCTAAGAGAGAATTCCACCCGCGTTTTTCATGTTGAAACTGGATCTAATAATGGTGAATAGTCTATAAAAGTAATTATAGGGTCTAAATATGTCCATAAATGGGTTTTGGACAATTTCATAGGTTTTATGGGTCATAATTTTAAGTTTAGTCATTAGTTAAGCTTAATTTTAAGTTAGTCGATGTAACTAATTTTAATTACATTCACTAATATTTTTGGTAAAAAAAACTAATATGAACTTGTTATATGATATAAATTATTATTATTCCAAATATAGAATACATTTTTCCAAATTCCAATCACATATGTGGTAGAAATTAATTTAAAATTAATCTCGCAGTTGGGTCGACAATGCGGGTTTTTTAAGTGAAAATGATCAAAAGTTTGCCATGTTTTTACATCCAATTTCAATGTAAAAATGGATCCAATTACCCAAATTGGATTAATTTATAAAAATATTATCTAATTAAACTTTAAAACCATTTTAAAATATAATTTAACCATATAAATAAACTATATGAAAATGTAGTTTTAAATTAAAATCTGGTATTTTTCGCTATTCATCCAAAAACGAAGTTTCTCAGAAAAATCACAAAAATTCACCCTAATATAATTTAAAAATTTTAAATTAAAAAAGAATTTTATTTTATCAAATTATATTTCTATATTCATCTAAAATTAATTTTAATATTTTTGATAGAAGGACATTAAAATCAGTTTATTGGAGAAAATGGTATTTTTAAACATATAAGGACTTTACCAAAAATTATATATTTTATTATAAATATGTTTTATTTATATAAAATAATTATAAAAAATATTTGAAAAGTAGTTATTACTATTCATATTACATGGTTTTATGGATAGGTTATAATTATCCCATTTAAATAATTATAACAACAAAATAATGTTTCATAGAAACATTGGTTTGGCGTGTAACGTATGCCAAGTTTGTGTTACGTGTAACGTAATACAATTAATTATTGCAATTAATGTATTATGATTCAATTTTCCATGTAACATACTATAATTTGGTGTCATGTAATGTATGTTGAGTTGGTTTTTTTAACGTATGCCATGTCTGTGTCGTGTGATAGGAATGTTTGACTTAGTGAATTTCAAGACATAAATGAAAATTTAATATATTCCAAAAAAAAGGTCCATAAAAACTCTTGGTTTTAAATTCTACCCCCTTGAAATGAATTTCACACTTGAAATTCATCAATCAAGTAAAAACAAATAAAGATACTTTTGTTTCATCATATCCTCAAGTTCCCAGGTAGCTTCCTCTAACTGGTGATTTCTCCCCAAAACTTTAACCAGTTGAGTGGTCTTGTTTCATAGGACTTTATCTATATGATCCAAAATTTCAATAGGTTTATCATCCTAAGAAATATCCTACTCCAGTAGTATGAACTCTGAGTTCATTACATGTGAAGGTATAGGTATGTACTTCCTCAAGAGAGATAAATGGAACACATCATGGACTTGAGAGAAATTTAGAGGAAGTGTAAAGTCATATAATATCATCCTAATATGATTAATAATATCAAAGAGACTAATATACCTAGGAATTAGTTTACCTTTCTTCCCAAATCTCAAAACCTTCTTCTAGGGTTAGATTCATAGAAACACATTTTCACCAACTTCAAATTCCAAATCATGAGGATGGTTATAAGCATAACTTTTCTACTAACTTTGAGCTGATTTGATATGCTGCTAAATGGTTCTAACCTTCTTGACCATTTCTTCATCAATATTAGGTCCCAATATATTTCTTTATCCAACTTCATCCCAACATTTTGGATCTCCACATTTATTGCTATAGAGGGCTTCATATGGTGTCATCTAAATTCTTGAGTGAAATATATTATTGTATGAAAACTCAACTAGAGGTAGGTGTTAATCCAAAACACCTTTGAAATCTAGATAAAAATATCTCAATATATCCTCTAGGGTTTAAATTATTCTTTCAAAATGACCATCCATTTGAGGATGGTAAGCAGTGATGAAAATCAATTTTGTATCAAATGCTTGTTGAAGACTTTTCCATAACTTTGAGGTAAACCATGGATCCTGATATTATATAATGGAATGTGGAAATCCATGCAACCTGAAAACTTCATTAATTTATATCCTAGAAAGCCAATCTAGAGATAAGTCTTCTCTAATAGGGATGAAGTGTGCTGACTTGGTAATGTGATCGACTACCACCCATATAGAATTAAACCCTTTATAGGTTTTGGGTAGTCCAATGACAAAATTCATTGTGATATTATCCCATTTCCATTATGGTATGGGTAATTTTTGGAACATCCATTTAGACTGATGTCTTTTAGCTTTAAATTGTTAGCATACCAAGCACTGAGATACAAACTCTGCGATATTTATCATCATTCCATCCCACTGGAAGTATTATTTCAACTCTTTGTACATATTTATACTTCTAGGATGAATAGAGAATGAAGAAATGTGAGCTTAATCTAACAGATCCTTATTCAAATATGGTAAGGAAGGAACACATATATAGTTCCTGAACCTTATCATTACTTCCTTATCAAGTTTAAACTCAGTAAAATTCTTTACTTTATTTTATAGCTCTTCATATTTCTTCTGTGCCGCCTTAATCTTCACTTGGATAGAGGGTTGAACATTCATTTGAGAAAGATACGATTTTTCCATTACTTCAGTATTTCTATCTCCATCCATTGAAAATCCATAAATATTGTATTTTTTATGATCCTCATCATAGATAATCTATCATGATCATTTTGACTCAAATCATTGTCCACCTTGTTTTCTTTCCTAGGGTGGTAATGTATTGAGTAGTCATAATCCTTTATTAGTTATAACCATCTTCTCTAGCACATGTTCAACTCCTTCTGTATGAATATATATTTCAGACTTTTATGATTAGTATATATATCATACTTTTCTCCATAAATATAATTCCTCCATATCTTTAATTCAAAAATTACCATTGCTAACTCCGAATCATGAGTTGGGTAATTTTTCTCATGAATCTTTAGTTGTCGTGAGGTATAAGTGATAACAATGTCATTCTGCAAAAATAATATCTCAATCCTTTCTTGGATGCATCATTATATATTATAAACCCTTATCCACTACAGGGTAATATAAGCATAGGTGCACTAACTAACCTTCTCTTCAGTTACTTGAAATTTTACTCACATTCATCTATCTAGAGTAACTTGACACATTTATGAGTTAACTTGGTTAGAGGATTAGATAATTGTGAGAAATTATCAAAAAACATTGATAATATCTAGATAAACCAATAAATATATAGATCTCATTCATCGTGGTTGGCTAGGCCAACATTCCATAGCTTCCATTTTTGGATTTACTACTATATCATCTCTTGAGATTATGTTACCCAAAAATGAAACCTTTTACAGACAAAATTCACACTTTGTAAATTTTTCATATATCTTCTCCTTCTTTAGGGTCTTTAGTACAATTATAAAGTGATCTTCATGCTTTGATTTCTCTTTGAATATATAATAATATCATCTATAAAGACTACCACAAACTGAACAAGGTAATCTCTAAATACTATATTTCTTAAATCCATGGTGAAAAAAGGGCATTAGTAAGACCAAAATCATCACTATATATTCATAGTGTCCATACCTTGTACATAATTTCGTATTGGGTATATCTTATTTCTTGACACTCAACTGATGATATCCATAATGAGGTGAATATTGTAAAGTATTGAGCTCTACATAGTTTATCAAACAATTCATCAATACTGGGAAGAGGATGCTTGTTCTTGATTATGATCTTGTTCAACTCCTGATAATCAATATAGAGTCCCATTGATCAATATTTATTTTTCACAAAAAGAATTGGTTCACCCCAAGGTGACACACTTGGCCAAATGAATCCCTTATCAAGGTTGTATTTGGGTTGATTCTTGAATTCTTGCAACTCAATTGGATCCACTCTATAAGGAGTCTTTGAAATTGGTGTGGAACCAGGGATGAGTTCTATTAGTAAATCAACTTCCTATTTTGGTGGAAGACTAGGAAAAACTTTTGGAGAGACTTCCACAAATTCTTAGATAATAAAAATATCATCGATTCCAATTCTATACCCAACCATTTGAGATAAACAACCCTTTTTAAGGGAATTAAGACCCATACATTGGATGTAATCTACACAGAATGTTCATACTTATCATCACATGGATGGATGATCATAGGAGGGTTTGAAATATCAAAATTAACTTCCCTTCCTTTACAATTGATGTGGTATTTATGCAGATAAACCCAATACATTCCTAAAATGATATCAAATTCAACTAAAGTATCAATGACAAGATT
Organism: Viscum album; assembly: GCA_963277665.1. Lineage (NCBI taxonomy): Eukaryota > Viridiplantae > Streptophyta > Magnoliopsida > Santalales > Viscaceae > Viscum > Viscum album. The sequence goes on along the minus strand of OY728157.1, from coordinate 1,633,934,604 downwards.
TTCAAGAAGCACATTCCCACAAGCTTCAACCAGAGAGGAATCATAGACTTGAGATGAAATAATCATACTATTAGGGGTTTGCACTGCTAATTCTACATCAAATTATTTTTATGGAATCTTACCACCCTTAGAAAAGTCTTTAGATATTAAAGAGTGGGTAGATCTAGAATCAAATATGACATTAGCAACTCTAGAGTGGATGGTATGTGTACCTTTCATCACATCATTATCACACCCCTCTTTATAAATAGAAATTTCATGATATTTCCCCTTGTCCCTTGGATTAAGAGATTACTGAAGTTGATCATATTCACCAACCCTTGGGTTTGGGTGTTGTTTAGCTTAATTCTCATTCTACTTGCACTTGTAGCGCTAAATCGTGGGAGGTGCATTATGTGCCACTTTTTCCTCATTCACAACATTAGCTAACTTATTCCCATCACTTCAATGATCAAATTATTTATGGCCTTCCCTTCCACACTTAAATAATTTATTATATACCTTAATTCAATTTCCTCCATGATTATTCCCACACTTAGAGCATAGAGGTAAGCTCGTCTTCTTATCTTCATGGTTTTTATATTTTCCTTTAAACTCTATCTTCCTCTTCTTTTCAAAACCATGAGATTGATACGTGACTCCAACCTCCATTTAAAACATGATTACACAATTCACAATATCTTCGTATCTAATAAAGTATCTTATGAACAATTCACTTTTATGACTTGGCTTTAAGCCACTAAAGAACCTATCAACTTTACTTTCAGGTTGGATGACAATTCCTAAATAATACCTTGAAAGTATAATGAAATTAGCCTCGTAGGTAATAATAGATTCATCATCCATTTGATTAAACTCAAGAAACTCTTTCTCTATATTGGTATGAAGAATATGAAGAACGTAATTATTGAAAAATAAGTTCTTGAACTCATCCCAATCCATGGATCCAATCTCATATTTCTACATCTTATTCTTGATTAGAGTCCACTACTATTCTACTTTACCTTCTAATGGATAGACATCCAGAATCACTTTCTCATGCTCTGAACACTGGAGAACGGAGAATATATTTTTATCAGTACTGATCCATTGTTCAGAAACAAGTGGATCTGAAGACCCTCTAAAATAAGTTTTATTTGGCCTCATGAAAGAATCAATAGAATATTGTTCTCTCCTTTTCTCATTTGGAAGTCCTCCATGATTCATAGCTTGAGAAAGTTATGTGAGCGTAGAAACGTGGTTTTTCATTCCAAATCCCATAGAATTTAGTTTCTTAGGAGTAAAATCAATGAATTTTACATCTCAATCACCATTAATGTGGTTCCTTCAGGTTCCAACCATTGACTAAAACCAAAATCATAGAGTAAGAAATAGTTATCATAATGAAGAGTCACATAATCATGAAAATTCACCTATAAGATGTCTAATTTATGACACCTTAATTAATATATGACACCTTTGTTTTATCTTAGGTTATTCACAACCAACTTATTTCTAAATAATTCATGAAGGTTCGTGAATAATTTTTGAATTTCCAAAGTATATCCTCTGGGAGTGTCAAACCAGCTATGCAGCAAGGCCTGTTGTCATATACCAAATTACCCCAAGTCAGTTTTGGAACATATTGTAGGAGTTGTTACCCATAGATACATATTTTATATATCCACATACACTTATAGTATCTAGATAGGGTTTTATTTCTAGGAAACCACTCACTCTATCCTTTACCAAAATTCCAATACATTTTTCTATACCTTCCCTTATCCTTACACATATCCATAAACATGCCTTAGGATTCTCACTAAGTTTTTCTCATCCTAGATTCCAAATTTTAACTAAACCTTTCCATTTATAATGACTATATAGACCCAATATTGATATAAATTAACATTACATAACATTTAAATAATACATAAAACATTAGACAAACAAACGCAAGAAGACTGTACTAGTTTAGTGCTTTTGGAAACATGGAAACATAAACACTAGTACATAAGTGTTTCGCACGGATTCTGGGGATGACCTCCTGGACGGGAGATTCAAACGTTCCGATCGGTTTCTAGTGGGTTTGTTCGTAGAACTGGAAACATCCAATGATTCCACATCCGTTTGGACCTACTTTCCAAAGGTAGGCGCTCATTAGCTTGTAGACTAATGAGGCTTAGGAATTTGCATTGGTAGAGAGGATGGGAGGTCGGACTCATCACACCTTTTTGAGGGGAATTATTTTCTACTCTGGGAATATCTTTATATATTTAAGTTATGTTCGTGAATCTTTATTATATTACCAAGTATAAAATGAGATTTCCTTTAGTTTTAAAAATCAATGATTAAATATGCAAGAAATTTAGAGAATATTTTATATGTATTCGGGGTTCTTCATTAATAGAGAATCATCTATATCTGTTTAGAGATTCTTGGTCAATGGTATCCGTCAAAACATTTATATAAAAGTCTCTTGGTCATTATGATGACCAGGCTGGTTTTAAAGCCACTCAGTGAGGCACTTGAAGTTTATCGTCATTCAGAATGACAGGGATTATTTCAAAGTTGGGATCGAACCCATAAATGGGCTACCTACGTATCCTTTGTTTTGGAAAAGGAATCAGAATCCACGTAGTTCGAGTAATGGAGTATGATGTTTATGATTGATGGCTCAAAGAAGAATGTCATAATTACTTTTACACTCTAAGCTCACGTGAGTCATGCTCGGTGTGAGAAACAAGAGGTATTGGTAAAAATTAGACAATTATGCCATGAAAGATTCAATCATAAGAAATTGTTTGGGGCTTATGTATGTATGACTGCCCAAATAGATGAAGGTTTAGGATTTACTTTTAGGAAGAAAATACATGAACAGGGTCCATAAAGGTATATGTGCTTCATGGAGATTTGAATACTCTAATCTTGGGACATACTCCTAAGGAGGATGCCCAAATTAGTAGGGGACTTATGATTGGGTTTTACTCCTAAGAAGGATGCCCAAAATTATGACTGGGACTTATTCATGAAAAGGAGGCCCAGGTTAGGGGACTTGGGGCTTACTCCTGAAAAGGAATCCCAAGATTATGACTGAGTCTTATTCCTGAAAAAGAGACCCAGGTTAGGGATTAAGGTTTGGGGCTTACTCCTGAGAAGGATGCCCAGTATTTGAGATTGGGGCTTTCTCCTGAAGAGGATGCCCAAGTTTGGGAACTTTAAGAACTTGGGGCTTACTCTTGAGGAAGATGCCCAGATTAAAGGATTTATAACTGGGGATTATTCCTGAAAAGGAGACCCAGGTTAAGGATTCTCTCATCTTAAAGGATGAGGTTGAATGAACGAACTGTCAATATTTGGTGACATAAAGATGTATAAATCACTAGGTTTTGAGAGATATTCCACCGAATTCCTTTCAGATAAGGAAGTCAAATCAAGAAATCATGCCATAAATGGCTTTGAAGAGTATCTTGAAGACTGAATCTTGAATAGAAAAGGTGAAATGTCTTAAGAGGGGTAAAATGGGCAAGATGGGCACCCAAAAAGGTAGGGGTGCGCAAGTCTTCAAAGGCGCACAAGTCTTGCGTGGGCACGCAAGTATTGGTCGCGCAGGTATACCTGCACGGCATGTGGGGGTACTTGCGCGATTTTCAACCAGCATTAAAATAATTGAGCGACTCTTTATTAAACCCTTTAGAATCCTCTTGGGGTTCTTCCAGAAAAGGGACGCGCAAATTCTATTGAAGGAATAAGGCGGCGCGCAAGTGTGATCAGTTCCCTTAAGGGCTGGCCATTCAGGCGCGCAAGTGTTGATGAGTTTCAACACTTAGGCCTTCCTCCCTCTCTTTAGATCTTCCGTTCTAGGTAATAAATTACCTTAGAAGTGTTCCGGAAGCTTTGAGAAGAGACTTGGGCGTCGGGAGCTTCAATACGAGTTTCTGGAAAAAGATCCTCTCGAATGGGGGGCCCACAGGGTCTATTTATAGGCAGGAGAAGACCCCGGGCGGTTACCACTTAGGTCGCGCAAGTCACTTGCACGACCATAAGGCGTCGCGCAAGTACTTGCACGACCACTAGGCGGCGCGCAAGTGTACTTGCGCGACCATGAGGGAACTTGCGCGACATATGGGCAATGTTCTCCTTGTTCATCCCTTTGTAGATTTTTGATGTTTCTTCAAAGGATGAATCACTTTGGACTAAGGTATTTCCCTTTTTTTCAGTCGTTAGACTCTGTGACGGAAAGGAGAGTCAACAAAAGTCCCCCCTCAGAGTTGGATCCGGAGAGAAAAGAGGATTTGACTCTGAGGTGAAAAGAAAAACAATAAATCTGGCAGTTTAAAGTCATGCATGTCGGACATAAAGGGGCTAATGTTTAAGGTCGAAATAGCTTTGACCAAAAAATGGATTAAAATGGATTTAATTCCTTGAAAATTTATCTGAAAACATATTAACATACTCAATTATGAGGGAAACTATGTAAACTATGGCTTAAGAATATTTGAATCTGAGGAATGATATGAAAAAGAGCTAAAAGGCATTAGAAGAAGTAGTTTCCAAGAATGAAGTTACTATTATTTAACAAAACCCGTTAGGGGGTTGAAATATGCAGGGCCACCTATGGGCATTGGCTGCATGGTCAAATAAATAGTATCTTTCGGCTGACAAGTCTGTTATGTGGACTGTTTATGCAAGGCCACCTATGGGCACGTGCTGCATAGTCAGGCAAAAGAACTCTCAGAAATTTACTTTCCTAGTGCTAAAAGCCAGTGAAAGTTTATGGAGATTCAAATTTTTTAAAGTATAGAGTTTGTTGTATGGAAAGAGGTACTTGAATATGGAGAAGATATTTTCAGACAAGATTATCGAAGAACTGGATGAATATCACTCCTACGAAGGTCTGACCCAAACGTAGGGAAGAAGAATAAACCATAGACTTGAATACTTTCTGATCATGAAAAAGGATATGGGAAAAATATGTTAAGGATGGATATTTTTTGTGGATCCCTACATACTGTCGTTTAAGAAAAATAACGACAAAAGAGGCATTCTTCCCAAGAATGAAGTTACCATTATTTAACAAACCCATTGGGGGGTTGAAATATGCAGGTCCACCTAAGGGCATTGGCTGCATGGTCAAATAAAATAGTATCTTTTGGCTAACAAGTCTGTTATGTGGACTATTTATGCAAGGCCACCTATGGGCACATGATGCATAGTTAGGCAAAAGAATTCTCAGAAGTTTGACATTTTTGTGACTAGAAGTCATGAAAAGGGTTATGAAGATCTGAAAATATTTAAGGTTAGGATTATAACACATAAATATGGGTATTGTCTAATGTATATAGAGATACATAGGTCAATGATAACCATAATCATGTTGTGGCTGGGTCCTGAATGGAAATTTTGGACTTCACTACGTATCTCATAAGAATGAGAATCAAGCCATACGTAGTTCTTGAAATGCATTTTAACGTCGTGCAGGACGAAAGTATGAGTGATCTTAGTTTAGGGTCATAGAATTCGGACCATAATAATGAATACACAGTGTGTGTTTTCATGAGGACTTTTCAGCCAAGGGACTAAAAGTGAAATTTGGGGTTAGGCCCAAAAGACTTGGGGCTGGATTTGAGGGATACTCGAACGTTCCTACGTATCCCATAAGGATGGGAATCAAGCCCACGTAGTTCTAGAACTACCCTTTGTACAAATTTGGTTCGTACATGTGAAGGGTGAAAGGGGACTTTAGTGCAATGATGGTTTAACCCGAGATAAAAAGTTTAGGCATTACCATGTATGCACGTAGTCTTTTGAAAATGAAAACCATGATTGAAAAATCAATGTCAATAATAGTTCTCTCTCAAATGAGGAAATCAAAGAATATTGTAGTTTATTGTCGTACCGGACAAAAGTGTTGCATAGTTTAACATCATATAACAAGGACGAAAGTGAATCAATGTAAAGATATTGATTCTAGGTGCGGTTTCATGAATCAACATCATATGAGATGGTGGTGAACCGATGTGAAGAGATTGTTTTTCGGCTTGAACCCTGGGAGGTTGCCTACATACCCAGCCTGGAGGGCAAGGATCAAAGTCCGTGTAGTTAAATTAAAGAATGAATTAATGATCAAGTTGTTCTTGGGGACAATGATCTAATTAAAATGTTGTTGGGACTTACACATGGTTAGGGGACCAAAGAGAGTGTTATGGTTGAGGTTTGCTCTAATCTCACGTGAGTCATACTCGGTGTGAGAAACAAGAGGTAATAACAACCTTAACGATGCACAGTTTAATGTCATGTAGCACATATTCAGGGACTATGCAGTTTAAAGTCTTGCAGTTAGGACTATTGGTGCTGCACAGTTTAGTGTCATGTAGCAGGGACAAAATAACAGTTTAATGTCATGTAGGACATATCAAGGACTTTCTGTACAGTTTAGCGTCATGTAGTTAGGACGATGGGGACAATACAGTTTAACGTCATATTTGGACGAAAGGGGGATTGTGCAGTTTATTGTCATGCAGTAAGGACAAAAGAGTGTTCCATTTTAACGTCATGTCGGACGAAAGTGCGAATAGTTTAAGGTCATATGCATGGACCGTGAATGGTGCAGTTTAATGTCATACTGGACCTTTGAGATTATATAGTTTAACATCTTTCCGGACGTAAGGTACTTTTGTACAGTTTAGCGTCATGTAGTTAGGACGTCATAGTTTAACGTCTTGCTGGACATAAGGGATTTGAAAATAGTTTATGGTCATATACATAGACCAGGGATGATGCAGTTTAAGGTCATGCTGGACAGTTTAGGGAACTTTTTCACAGTTTAATGTCGTGTGGGACGAAGTTGCAGTTTAAAGTCATACTGGACCATTTCTGTATAGTTTAACATCATATAGCAAGGACGAACTGGTGCTGCACAGTTTAGTGTCATGTTGCAGGGACATATTCTTTTCTACAGTTTAATGTCATGTTGGATGAAAAAAAGGAAACTTTTTAACAGTTTAATGTCATGTAGGACAATTCAAGTAACTGTTACAGTTTAACGTCATGTTGGACAATAGAACATTTATACAGTTTAACGTAATGTTGGACGATAGAACATTGATGTACAGTTTAAAGTCATGTAGCTAGGACTAAGGTGAACCAATATGAGGATATCAGTTCTGGGGACTTTTTACAGTTTATCGTCTTGCTGGACGATGAAAGTGCCACATAGTTTAATGTCATGTTGCTAGGACACAATATAGTTTAATGTCATCTCGGACAAAATATAAGAACTTCTGTACAGTTTAACGTCATGTAGATAGGACATAATACAGTTTAGTGTCATGTAGGACATAATATGAACCAATGTGACTGTTTTGGCTCTGGGAACAATATTTTGTGTTTATACAAAATACTTCTTCAGAAATCTGGCATTAGTTGGAGTCGTGATGTGTTCTCCATCCATTGAGATTAGAGAATGCGCTCCATTGGAGTAGACCTTATGTATTGAATAAGGTCCTTCCCATTTTGGTTCAAGCTTGGGAGGCTTCTTTCCTGGTATCATTGGTGCTCTGAGAACCAATACCAATTCTCCCTGAATGAATGAACGAAGACGAACTTTTTTGTTAAAAGCTCGTGCTATTCGATTCTGATATATTTCCAAGTGGTGCAAAATGCACAATCTTTTCTCATCTAACTGTTCCAATTCATTCAACCGATTTTGGGATTGCTCATCTGTAGATAACTGATCACAAATGGCTATTCTGAGTGAGTGCAATTGAACTTCAATTGGCAAGACTGCTTCTGTTCCATATACCAATGAATATGGAGTTGACCGCGTTGCATTGCGAGTGGTAGTCTGATAAGCCCATAAAGCATGAAAGAGTTTACCAGGCCATGACCTCTTATCTTTATCCACCATCTTTTGCAGTATATTTGAAAGAGTCTTGTTGAAGGATTCTATCTGTCCATTAGCCACCGCATGATATCGAGATGAATGGTTGGACTTAATGTTGTATTCTTGATACAATTTCATTACCTCAGAAGAACAGAAGTTGGTGTCGTTGTCCGTCAATATGGTATGAGGGTCACTAAATCTAGTAATGATGTTAGACTTGATGAAGCTAACAATGCATTTAGAACTGACTTCTTTGAGAGGTACTGCCTCTGCCCATTTGGAAAAGAAATCAGTAGCAGTAAGAATGTACTTAAACTACTTGTCCGTAGCTGAAGGGTAAGGCCCCACCACATCCATTCCCCATGTGGAAAATGGCCATGAGTATTTAGATGTATGAAGCAACTCTGGAGGTTTATGAATGAAGTTGGCATATACTTGGCATGAATGACACTTCTTTGTGAAATTAACACAATCTTGTATCATTGAAGGCCAAAAGTATCCAATCCTTCGAATTTGATCAGACAGTCTATGTCCAGACTGGTGGGCACCACAGACTCCTGCATGCACTTCTTTTATGACAGCCATTGTCTCTTCACCATCAATACATCTGAAGAGAACTCCATCAAAACCACGTTTGTAGAGAATTTTCTTGAGGTGGTTTGGGCTATCATAAAGAGTAAAATTGACCACACGTCGCCGGATTTGTTCTTTCTCGGCTCTATCAGGTGGAAGTGTTCTATTTTGAAGGTATTCCCTGATAGGTGACATCCATCCTGTAGTATGACCATACGGTTCAGGAATGGGACTAATTTCATTAATTTCCTCTATTCTGACTTGAACATAAGGTGAAATTGCACGACGGTGGGAAATACATATGGTTGTCTCGTCCCGATTTGGATCAGCTAAAGCTGTGGCTATATTAGCCAGTGCATCAGCTTGAGCATTTTGTGATCTTGGGACATAAGAAAATGTCAGTTTTGAAGGGAATTCCGACATTAACTCTCTGACATAATCATACAAAGGGATTAATTCTTCTTTTCTGATGGCATAATCCTCATCGACTTGTTTGATTACCAGGTCTGAATCACCTTTCACCTTTAAGTGATTCACTTGCGCTTGAAGCGCTAACTCCAAGCCTGTAATGAGAGCTTGGTATTCAGCTTCATTATTGGTACCACCTTCCCACAACAAAAAGGAATAAGGTAACACTGCCTTATCTGGAGAAATGAGCACAATTCCTAAACCAACTTTGTTGAATTTAGGATTTTCCATTTTCTTCCCTGTTGGACTTCTAGAAGCACCATCAAAATACATTTCCCATGTTTGAGGACTCTCTTGAATAGAGAAAACTTTCTCATCAGGGAGTTCGATATCTGAATATGTGTCTTCCACTAAAGGATGTTCAGCCAGGAAATCAGCCAGAGCTTGGCCCTTAATTGCCTTTTGAGACACATAATGAATGTCGAACTGCTGTAGAATAACCGCCCACCTTGCCAGACGTCCTGTAAGCATTGGACGACTAAGGATGAATTTGAGAGGATTATTACGAGATACCAATTGGACCTCGTGATGTTTCAGGTAGTGTCTCAGTTTCTGAACTGCAAAGATTAATGCTAGACAGCACTTTTCAATACTTGAATACCGGGTTTCTGCTTCAAGCATAGTTCTACTGAGATAGTAGAGACTATTTTCATTCCCAGCATCATTCTTTTGAGCGAGAAAGGCACCCAATGATCGCTCTAAAGCTGTCACATAGAGGATAAGAGGTCTACCCTCAACAGGTGGCATGAGTACTGGTGGACTCAAGAGGTATTTCTTGAGAACATCAAATGCTTCTTGACATTCTTCAGTCCACTGGTAAGTGACTCCTTTCTTCAATAATTTGGTAAAGGGTAAACTTTTGCCTGCCAAATTGGCGATGAAACGCCGAATATAGGCTAAGTGTCCTTGAAGTCCTCTTAATTCTTTCAAATTATGAGGAGGTGACATACCAAGGATTGATTTGGTCTTCTTAGGATCGACTGCAATACCACGATGGCGTACAACAAAGCCGAGGAATTTTCCTGAGGTTACCCCAAAAGCAAATTTTAAGGGGTTCATCTTCAAATTATGTTGTCGAAGCTTGTGGAATATGACTTCCAAATCAGCCAAGTGATTAGAAAGTTGTTTGGATTTAACCACCAAATCATCTACATAGAATTCAACAAACTTCCCTAAAAGAGGTTTGAAGATACGATGCATGGCGCGTTGATATGTTGAACCTGCATTCTTTAAACCAAAGGGCATCACCCGGTAACAAAACAAACCTTGAGGAGCTCTGAAGGCTGTATATTCCTCATATTCTTGGGCCATTTGGATCTGATTATATCCAGAATATCCATCCATGAAAGAAATTACTTCATAGCCAGTCGTCGCATCAATTAAGAGTTCTGTAATCGGAACTGGGAAATCATCTTTAGGACAATACCGATTAAGATCTCTGAAATCGATGCAAACCCTAATTTTTCCGTTCTTCTTCTTTACAGGGACAATATTAGCCAACCACTTGGGATATTGAACTTCTCTGAAGAATTTGGCTTTGATCATATTATCCACTTCAGCTTCAATTTTGGAAGCATAGGTTGGGTGTGTTCTTCTCGTGGCTTACTTAAAACCTCGATGTTCTTTTGGTAAACCCAAATGATGAGTAGCAACATCAGGATCAAGCCCAGGAATTTCTGTATAATTCCAAGAAAAAATATCTTTATTTTGATTTAAAAAAGAAATATACATCTCTTGTTCTTTAAGGGTCATGGCCGCACTAATTAAAGTGGGGCGTGGATCTTTCTCTGTACCCAGATTTACTTCTCTGAGTTCATCCACAGTGGTAGAGATACCCACTTCAAATGCTGGAGGAGCATCTCTAAGATCTTCCTCTTCCTCTTCATCATGTGTTATTTCTTCCGTTTCTACTTGCAAAGTAGATGAAAAAACGAAATTCTCATGATCATAAGAGATGTAAAAATTTTCAAATTTTGAAGAAGAAGCTTCCATTTCCGACCCTATTGATGATAAAGGGTCTTCTTTGGGAAATAAAGAGGAGATTATGGATTGAGAATCGACATCATTATTCACCTCTGGTGTTGCTATAACTTCTTCTGGCCTGATTAGCGAAGTATAGACTTGTTGGACTTCAGCAGATGAAATGAAAACGTCACCACTTATGCTTTCATCACTCCTTGGTAGGTTACCAATTTCTCCCATGTTGTCTGGCTCGATTGCCGTAATTAACATTATGGATCTTTCCATAAGAGTATTTTGATTTGGGCCTATTTTGTCAATTTGACTGATAGGTAACACATAATCTGTACTCACATGTGAAAATGGATTTATTGGAATTTTCTTCAAACCATATGGAGCATTAACTTTGGTAATTTCCTTCATTGTAGATTTTTCTATTCCCTTCATGTGATAAAATTTCGCCCCAATGTATTGAGACTCACATGTCTTGAACGGGGCTTTATCACCATACAATGTTCCAACTTGACCATCGAAACAGTATTTGAGACATTGATGGTATGATGAAGGAATAGCTGCATGCTGATGTAGCCAGGGTCTTCCAAGCAAGATATTGAAAGCTGAGTCTTGATCAACAATCATGAAATCCGAATTAGAAACAAGATCTCCAAACTGGGTTCTGAGTGTAACTTCTCCCAATGGTTCTTGTTCATTTTTATCATATCCTTGTAACATCATGGTAGAAGGAGATAAATCAGATTTCGTGAGGCCCAATCGACAAAGTGTACGAATGGGCATGAGGTTGACTCCTGAACCATTGTCAATGAAAGCTCTTTGAACATCTACACCATTGACTTTTCAAGATAAGTACAAAGGTTTTATGTGCCCATGCACAACATCATCTTCATCTTTATCAGTAAAAGATATCACTGCATGGAATTCTGCAGGATTATTCTCTATGTGATAGATTTCAGCTGCAGCAATTTCAGCTTCAAACTCCTGAGGACTTGACAAAGCTTCGATGAGTGCTTCCCGAAGATCTTTTGACAGATTCAAAGCATCCAAAATTGATAACTTGGCTGGTACTTGGGCCAAGTTTTTCAATATATCATACTTTTGATCTAGAGGTCTGCGTTTCCCAATAGGAATATGCGGTTTAGCAGGTACCTTGGAAGCAGATGCTTTGGAAGCTGATGCATCTTGTATTGAAGTTGGAAACATCCTTGGTTTTGGAAGATTAGACTGATTAGATCCATTTACTTGCTGAGATAAAGAAGATGGAACCTTTAATCGGTCTTCCAAAATAACTGTGCCAAAACTGAGTTGGCCATTGGTAGAAGAACTTGCTTGTTCTTTTTGAGCTCGCTGAAGGGAACTACCACGAGTTTCTACTACATATACAGTGCTAGCAGGGGTAAAATTAGAGTAGTGGCTTCGGAAAGATCCACGTCTTCCCCTGTATCCTAAACCTCTAGAACTTCCTCGGATTCCCTTATTTGATACAGGGAATTCAGGCTCATCAAGACTGGAATATGGATTTGTTAATTGAATCATATTAACAGAACCAAAGATTAACTCTTCGTCTGATAAAGACTCTGCCTGGTTAGCCTGTTTAGGGTGTGCCATTTGGTGGGACGGTGCCCGTGGCTTTGAAGTAGATGGCATGAAATCTGCCAGAGTCAAAGACAATTTAGGCTTTGATACATACTCATCTTCTCCTGATTCCTCTTTCTTCTTTGAATTGCACTGTCCTTTTGAGGATTTGTCTTTTGATGGAGGCTTTACTGCAGCTTTTGTAGGAGACACAATTGTCTTCTTCAATTGTGTTCGCAAAATGGAATGGGTCCGATTGATTGTCTTTCTGACCATCCAATCATAATATTTTTTCGCAGTTTTTCTTTTGACTTCCTGCCACTCGCCTCCTTCCTCTGGATCTGTAGCGGTAATACACGCTACATGAGCTGAAGAACCCTTCAATTTGACTTGTCCCAAGTCGACCATTTTTTTCAGGAGGTCTTTAAAGACAAAACACTCCTGGATGGGATGCCCCAACATTTGATGAAAGGGACAATAATTGGGACGGTCTTCATCTCCTTCCTTGTTTGGCCTCTTGGGCACTGGTAATTGAACCAAATTATTTTCCAGAGCTGAAATGAAGTAACCAGGAACTTGCTCACTTTGGAAATAGTATGTTTTACTCTTCAAATCCTCAAATTGTTTTCGTCGTTGATCTCTTTGATCATTTGGACGAAACAGCCTTTGTTGTTGGCGTTAAGGAGGTGGAGCCCTTCGAGAAGATGAAGGTTTTGAAGTAGAAATAGGTACAGGTGCTTGTTTAAGCATAACTGTAGCAGTTTCCGCTTTACCCATTCTCCTTCCTGGAGCTGATGGAATTATACGAGATTTAACCTTAGCCTGTATAAGGGAATCTTCAATCTGTTGATCGATTGAAGTAAGGTCTCGAAACCCTCCTGTGTATTTCATAGGGATCAATGGCGTGCGTAATTCGTCACGCAAATTTGCCACACAGATTGGCAACAATTCCTCCCGAGGGAGTGATAAACTCAAGGAATACGTTAATCCCTTCCAACGAGCAATGAAATCATAGACTCTTTCATTATCCCTTTGCTTGCAGTTTGTAAGATCGAAAACTGTCGTTTTTGGCAAAGTTGAGCTAAACTGAAGAAGGAATTTTTGACGAAGATCCTCCCATCCGATGACTGACCGGGATTGCAAGCTTGTATACCAGACAAAAGCTGGTCCTTGCAAGGTTCGCACGAAGCATCTGAGTTTCACTGCTTCTTGTTGCTCTGGAGTTCCCATCATAGGATCACAACAAGACACGTAATGCGTCAAATGTTGTTCAGGGTCGCCTGATCCATTGAAAGTAGGGAAAATAGGGTTTCCAAAACTGGATGGAGGAGAAATTGAATCTACCCATTCAGGGTAAACTTTCTTTTCAGGTTGAACTTGCGCCCGTTTCCCTTCCATAGTTTCTAACCGAGCTGTTAATGACTCAATAGTAGTTATTAACTTTTGAGAAACGTCAGGTTGAACTTGGTTTTGGGTAGGTGCAATGAATGGAGCTTGGACAGCCGTGGAGGTTGGTGCTGCAACTAATGGTAGTGCTGCCAACCGTTGTTGCGTTTGACCCGTAGGATTAGACCTCTGTGGGTGTACTGATAAAGGAGGATATTCCTGATCCATCTCAGTAGTTACAACAAATTCCTTCAGCTGTCGGACTTCAGCATTCTTAAGAAGAAGACTACTCTGAAGTAGTTCTGCATTTAACCTTCTTAATTCTTTCATTTCTTCCTCCTGTTGTGCAAACCTTTGCTCTAATGAGAGCGATTGACCTCCTTCAGAGGAAGGGTGAGAAGTAACATGATTCTTTCCTTTCCCCTTATTGGATCCTTTTCGAAGAGGGGGAAGTGGGTTACTTAAAAGAATACCCAGATTTTAGGTAAGCCTTTGATTATGTGTGCACACACCTTCTTCATTTAGGTCTCTGTGCGCAACTTCTTGAGCAGGAACCTCTTCGTCTGATCCCTCTGATTGAGCCTCATCTGGTGAATCAGAATCAACGGCATTGATGACATTAATGGATGCATATTGCATGGAATCCTTTCTATCAGCATTTCTGTGATATTGTCTTCTTCCATGTCCATGATGAGACATGGAATTCCGTTGACTTGATCCCTCAGGAACTTCATGGAGAACCGTCACTTGGAGAGAATCTCCTGATAGCTTGGCTCTTCGTTCCTCTTGAGGCTTATTCCCTAATCGAGAGAATACTGACTTTCTCTGAGGGAGGGATTGAGGATTTGAAAAAGTCCCCAGTCCGGTGGACTGGGGATGTTCCTGCTGCTTCCGCTCAACTCCTCGAATCCCATTTGTTGACTCTGAGGGTTGGGTTAGAGAAGTCCCCAGTCTGACAAGCTGGGGTGTCTCTTGACATGCTATGTCTGAGATCTTCTTAAAATCTCTATTGATCTTGTGAATCTTAGTTCGGAAATTAGCTGGATGCATTAACCTGTATCCACTTTTATCACCTGGTTCAACAGACCATTGGATGATTTCCGAAACTTCTGTCATTTGATGACGTGTTTTCTCCAGACGAGAGGCTTGTGCAATATTCTCACTTGCTTGATGTAGGAGCAATTCAACAACTTGTTCTCTATATACTTGATTTTGAAAGGAACTAGTTGAAGCCTGTTCTTGAGCAAGCTTTTGATTATGAACAAAGCCCATTGACTGTGGCCGACCATGGGGAATAACATTGCATGAGACCATTTTCAGCGGGCTTTGCTGACTGGAAAGCACTGTGAAATGTAGTGCTCCGTGAACACCCCATCCTCTGATATGAACATCAGATGGAGCATTGGCAATTAACTGACGCAATTTTCTTAGTGCGTCAAGGCATGAACGTTGAAGGGTTCTCTGTTTCTTTTCAGCCTTCGGATACCGAGAGACTGATAGAGATGCCAAATCAATCTGGCGTTGTAACCCTTCTATTATCTTAATATGATTTTCATAATCACCGTAAGATAATACTTTCTTCTTCAATTGACAAAGAGTCTTCCATATGTTGAGACGAATATCATGGATTCCATCATCCGTCAACATCTTTGGAATGTCGTATTGGGAATCAGCCAAAGGCCAAAACATGACTGGTACTTCACCTTTTGCCAGTTTTTTCCTCATGTTCAGCATTTCCTCTTTATCATTAAATGAAGATTCTTCTACCTGTTTTGACCAGAGTTAGTGTTTCCTTGTTGCTTCATCGGATTCAACAAGATTGGTAGAGAGATCATTAATCAAACTAGAAGATGCATGACTTAGGGGTGGTTTGGAGAATGACCTACACCCTGGGCTATCTTCTGATTGAGAAAGTATTTCACTTGTTAGCGATAAAGCATCAGACATGAATGGTTTCGCATTTGCAAGTGCCTCAAGATAAGAGGGCTTTCTCGGCACTACATTATCCACTGGAGTATTTTCCATGCAATGTGAATCACTACTGCGGAGAGGACTTTCGCAGCGAAGTTCATCATCATGGGGAGGAACACCATAATGGGTTACAGCAAAAGATGAAATATCTTGCTCCTTGGTCTTCTGACCACACAGAGGGTTCCTGTGGCTCTCATCTGAAGAAGAAACTTCAAGATTGACCGAACTTTCATGAAGCAAGCCTTCATGAGGAAGTGTCTGTTGAAGACCTTCAAAATTAATGTTCCCGTTATTGGGAACTGAGGGAGTAGAATCTTGAATTCCGACAGATAAATGTCTGAGGGCTTCAAGAACTCCAGCATCGAGCAAGGACTTATTGCAGATTGGCCTTTGATCTCCTGACTGTGCTGGGCAGATCTTTGTCTTAGATGCCTTCTTACTCACTTTAGAAACCACTTGTTGATGAAAGTGGTTACTCTGAGTAGGTGTATGTGCCTGATCAGGAAAGATGGTCAGGTTAGGCTGACGATCTCCACTCAAATCAGGTGTATGTGCCTGACTTGATTGTCCGTATGATATGGGGGAGTATGCCCCATAACCCTCTTGGACTGGAACAGATGTGTGTGTCTGTTCCAGAGTGAATCGTTGATGTGTCACTCCACTGCTAGGGATAGATTTATGTGTCTGTCCCTGAGATGATGTTGAAGCTGTTATGATATCCTGGCAAGCATCCAGAATATGAGCAGGAATTTGCTTCTGCTCTTTCACCATTGAAAAAATATGTTTGGTGACTTCAGCCGCCGGAACGGGGATATACGTCCATTCCGGGCTTGGAGTAGGTGTATGTGCCTGCTCCTGTTCTCCTTTTCCTGTCAGTGAATCCTGACAGTACTCAAGTGTGGAGGCAGAGAGTTGAGTCTGCCTTCTGTTTGTCGTCGGGGCTTTCCGACTGACTTCTCCGTGCGCTACCAAGCGAGACTGTTGGTAGGCTTGATTAGTATTAGCAGGTGTATGTGCCTGCTGATTACACTTCGCCAAACGCGGTTGATGAGATCCATCATATGTAGTCAGACGAGCCTACTGACTAACTGGTGATGTATAAGCAGGTGCATGTTCCTGCCTATGGTACTCCGTCGGAATTGCCTGGCGGGATTGGCGTGATGCTGCCAGACGAGTCTGCTGGACAGCGGAATTAAAACGGACAAGTGATTGTGCCTGCTCATTATTTGCCACCAAGTTAGGTTGATGGACTTCTCTGGAGATGGCAGGGATGACAACCTGCCCATTGTTAACCGGATTCCGTCTCTGGCAGTTCATCTTGCCTGCTCGGGTTCGAGGAACCTAAGCTGAATGCCTGGAGTCGGTACCCTCATCATGTTGAGGGCGCACTACCGCACGAGTCTGAAGGCGATTGTTGATGGGAGCCCTCGATAAGGACTCCTGTCTTTTTGAATTAAGGCCCTGCGGGACCTGCTCATTCACTTCCTCAGAGTAAGGGAGTGAATGGAAATTGCGTTCCGGGGATAACGACCCGAAACGGTTGGAGACGGTAGTCAGCACCGCCTGCTTCTTGATCGCTGGCCGCCGTTGTCCGGACGACCAGGTAGAGTTGTTAACTTGGAGGGTTTGACGAGCGGCCTCCAGAGTTGAGATAGTACCGTTGCGACGGTACTCCTTAACCAGTGCATTAGAAACCCAGTGTTGAAGACGCTGAGTTGGTGATGTCATCCTTAGAGCGGACGACGTTCCAGCAGGAGTAGCAGCATTGGTTTTCACAGCAGCAGACCTCACAGTAGAGGTGTTCACAGCAGCAGTATTCACAGGGGTGAATTTAAGAAGAGCCATTTTGCAGAAGATCTTGAGAAAAGAGTGCCTGTTCCATATAATAGACATAATCAAGATGAATCTGGCCACTGCATCTTTTGGATGAGCACATGTCAATGATTGATTTGTTGGCCCAAGGAGCCTAACAAATAAGAAGAACATCACTTTAACTTGGTTAAGGATTCACGTCAGGTTCACCATTTTTTGTTTCGCACGGATTCCGGGGATGACCTCCTGGACGGGAGATTCAAACGTTCTGATCGGTTTCTAGCGGGTTTGTTCGTAGAACCGGAAACATCCAATGATTCCACATCCGTTTGGACCTACTCTCCAAAGGTAGGCGCTCATTAGCTTGTGGACTAATGAGTCTTAGGAATTTGCATTGGTCGAGAGGATGGGAGGTCGGACTCATCACACCTTTTTTAGGGGAATTATTGTCTACTCCGGGACTCTCTTTATATATTTAAGTTATGTTCGTGAATCCTTATTATATTACCAAGTATAAAATGAGCTTTCCTTTAGTTTTAACAATCAATGATTAAATATGCAATAAATTTAGAGAATCTTTTATATGTATTCGAGGTTCTTCATCAATAGAGAATCATCTATATCTGTTTAGAGATTATTGGTCAATGGTATCCTTCAAAACATTTATATAAAAGTCTCTTGGTCATTATGATAACCAGGATGGTTTTAAAGCCACTCAGTGGGGCACTTGAAGTTTATCGTCATTCAGAAGGACAGGGATTATTTCAAAGTTGGGATCGAACCCATAAATGGGCTACCTACGTATCCTTTGTTTTGGAAAAGGAATCAGAACCCACGTAGTTCGAGTAATGGAGTATGATGTTTATGATTGATGGCTCAAAGAAGAATGTCATAATTACTTTTACACTCTAAGCTCACGTGAGTCATGCTCGGTGTGAGAAAAAAGAGGTATTGGTAAAAATTAGAAAATTGTGCCATGAAAGATGCAATCATAAGAAATTGTTTGGGGCTTATGTATGTATGACTGCCCAAATAGATGAAGGTTTAGGATTTACTTTTAGGGAGAAAATCCATGAACATGGTCCATAAAGGTATATGTGCTTCATGGAGATTTGAATACTCTAATCTTGGGGCTTACTCCTAAGGAGGATGCCCAAATTAGGAGGGGACTTATGATTGGGTTTTACTCCTAAGAAGGATGCCCAAAATTATGAATGGGACTTATTCCTGAAAAGGAGGCCCAGGTTAGGGGACTTGGGGCTTACTCCTGAAAAGGAAGCCCAAGATTATGACTGATTCTTATTCCTGAAAAAGAGACCCAGGTTAGGGATTAAGGTTTGGGGCTTACTCCTGAGAAGGATGCCCAGTATTTGAGATTGGGGCTTACTCCTGAAGAGGATTCCCAAGTTTGGGAACTTTAAGAATTTGGGGCTTACTCCTGAGGAAGATGCCCAGATTAAAGGATTTATAACTGGGGATTATTCTTGAAAAGGAGACCCAGGTTAAGGATTCTCTCATCTTAAAGGATGAGGTTGAATGAACGAACTCTCAATCTTTGGTGACATAAAGATGTATAAATCACTAGGTTTTGAGAGATATTCCACCGAATTCCTTTCAGATAAGGAAGTCAAATCATGAAATCATTTCATAAATGGCTTTGAAGAGTATCTTGAAGACTGAATCTTGAATAGAAAAGGTGAAATGGATTAAGAAGGGTAAAATGGGCAAGATGGGCACCCAAAAAGGTAGGGGCGCGCAAGTCTTGAAAGGCGCGCAAGTCTTGCGTGGGCGCGCAAGTATTGGTCGCGCAGGTATACCTGCGCGGCATGTGGGGGTACTTGCGCGATTTTCAACCAGCATTAAAATACTTGAGCGACTCTTTATTAAACCCTTTAGAATCCTCTTGAGGTTCTTCCAGAAAAGGGATGCGCAAATTCTATTGAAGGAATAAGGCGGTGCGCAAGTGTGATCAGTTCCCTTAAGGGCTGGCCATTCAGGCGCGCAAGTGTTGATGAGTTTCAACACTTAGTCCTTCCTCCCTCTCTTTAGATATTCCGTTCTAGGTAAGAAATTACCTTAGAAGTGTTCCGGAAGCTTTGAGAAGATACTTGGGCGCCGGGAGCTTCAATCCGAGTTTCTGGAAAAAGATCCTCTCGAATGGGGGGCCCACAGGGTCTATTTATAGGCAGGAGAAGACCCCGGGAGGTTACCACTTAGGTCGCGCAAGTCACTTGCACGACCATAAGGCGTCGCGCAAGTACTTGCACGACCACTAGGCGGCGCGCAAGTGTACTTGCGCAACCATGAGGGAACTTGCGCGACCTATGGGCAATGTTCTCCTTGTTCATCCCTTTGTCGATTTTTGATGTTTCTTCAAAGGATGAATCACTTTGGACTAAGGTATTTCCCTTTTTTTCAGTCGTTAGACTCTGTGACGGAAAGGAGCATCAACAATAAGCAAGCTACATTATCTCCCACTAGGTTCTTCATGACTATTACCCTTCTTATACCCATCAAACATAATAAATAACTTCATAACCTGGGGGAATGGAAACATAAAAAGGGGTGAGATTATATGCTCAATAGGGGAATGACCCCCTTCTCTCCAGGTTTTTCCTCTCTCTCCTGATGCTCCCCTCTCGAGTTCTAGGGTTTCCCCCTTCTCTTCTGGTGGTGATACCTCCTCCCTTCCTAGAGTTATTATGGTTTTTTTATCATCTATCCTTCGTTCATAGGTGATTTCTTCCTCCCCCCCCCCCACCCCATGGCGATCTCAGCTTGGATTTCTCTCCATTCTGTTTTCTCATCGGTCATCTAGGAATATGTTATTTCTTTCTCTCGATCTCAATGCTTTGTTCCTTAGTAGAAAGTTCCTATATAGTATCCCTTATGCTCTTTTTTTCCTCTCACACCATGCCTAACCCATATTGGTCTAGCGCAATGGAGCTAAGGGAGATTTGGTATTGTGATGGGTGTAGGCCGTAGAATTCATCTCTTACTTCATCGAGTTTGTTTCTGCAGCCGCGGCCCCTGTCGAAACCCAAGTTTGGTCTTTCTTCTGCTCTTGTTCCAGATCTGTTTTTCTAGACCCCATATTGGTCTATTGCGATGGTGTTCATGGGATTTTTGGGATGTTAGGTTTACCCATCGACGGTGTTCCAAGGGGGTTTGCATTGGTTTCATTCTTTCCTTGGTTTCGATTTCTCTGGTGGTGATAGTTCTGATTCATCTTGGATTCAGGAGTGTTTTTCCTCAAGATTGTGTTGTGGTTCATGGTGGTGATTGATGATGACCTTTCCCTAATTATGATGGTTTTGGGCTTGTTACAGATGTATTTGAAGGTATTTTCTCTAGTGATTTGGTTTTTCTTTCTTCTGGTTCCCAAAAAACTTTCGAGATGACGGTGGCATGGTTGGATCTGTTCTCACACTTCTTCCTTGATCGCTTCTAGGAGAAGATGCGGTTTTAAATGGTGAATGTTTTTGTTTGGATTTCATTGGGTGATGTTTTAGTGGACATTGTTGAAGCAGTTGGTGGTGATGAAGTCTGGTTTTTTTTTTCCAATGGTGAATTTTTTGATGATGAAAGTGATCAGGCACGTTAGTGTGAAAGGATCGAGGCACCAGCTGCCTCGTGGTTTGAGGTAGGAGGTGATGGCATGTTTTTGTTTGAAATTTGAATTCAGTGGTCCTTCAATGGGGTATTTGATGTAATTTCACATTCCATTTGAACTTGTGTTTTCTGTGATGTCTTGATTTTGGTATCCGGAAATGGTATTGTGAGGTTCCCACTAACCCTAAAGTGGCTTTTTTGAAAATACAAAAAAAGGGTTTGGAGGATATGCTCAATAATGGTAAACAAGGGAGATATGTAAGAATAATAGTGGGAATAAAGGTATAATAACATGATCGAGAAAATATAAGATCATACTATGCATATCAAAGATCATAAACATGAATCATGGCATAAATATTGGTAGTTTATAAGACATGAATTATAAGAAAATAAAGAACATATGCCATGAAAGCATAATATACAAATAAAAAATGGAATTGTGGCAGACACATAATCATATAATATTATTTACATAGTATTAGATACATCTCTTCCAAGACCATCTTATTAGTATGGTTTCACTCCCCATACCATCTTGGTAGTCATGGTTCACTCCCATAGACATCTTGGTAGCATTATTTCACTCATCATACCATCTTGGTAGTCATGGTTCACTACCCTAGCCATATTAGTAGTCAAGGTTCATTCCCAAGACCATATTAATCTATATAATGAGATATAAATATTTACCCAATGCATTGGAGGGAGATATAGGTCTCACCCATCTCATAATATAATCATACATACATGTGACACAAAATCATACACAATAACATTATAACCCATGAAATGAAATAGGTATCATAAATGTGTAATCATATCATAACCTCTAGAAAAATATATAGGTTTGATAATCATTCTATCAAAATCATAACCCATGAAAAGAATATGGTTTCAAAATAAAATAATATGTTAAAGAGAAATAGGTTTCATCAAAATCATGCCACCAAAACATAATCCATTAAAAGAAATAATATGAATGGAAACATCAAATAATTTCACCAGAAAATAATTATTAACACCAATGGATGTTATATTAGATGGGAAATAATTGTTAAATGTCTTTTAAAAATATTTCTTGAGGAAAATATCCTTTATGCATTGAAAATTGATTTTCAAAACATAAAACCTTTTTAAAAACGTTTTCTTTGAAAATAGATTTGAAAACATATAAAAGAAGATTTGAAAACAATATAAATATTTAAAATCCTTTTTCTTTTAAAATGGGCTTCAAATATAATTTGAAAACATCTTTGAAAAAAAATTGAATACATGTTTTTTAAATACAATAGATTTCTAATCATAGAGAGAGACGATCATATTTTACTATAAAATGTTATTGTAAGTACCAAAGAGTGGGAGAAAGGTACTAATACATGCATATATCTTGAATAAATATAGTAAAAGGAAAATCATGAGTTTTTATGAGATATGGATCATATTATTTCATCAAATAAATCATAAACCTAAACAATCTTGAGAAAGCAATGAGATTGTTTCAATGAACTCATGTAACTTTGTAACCTGGGATCATATTCTCCATGTAAGAAAATTAAATTATATAAAGATTAAAATATCATGAAAAGAAGTAAATTAATGATATAACATGTAAAATAGAAGTATATGCACCTTTAAAAAAGCGTTTAGGTACATAACAAAACATGAGTCTCAAAGAAAGCAAATTGAGACAAAACATTTTTATTGATTTGGTAACTTTTTAAACTTAGACCCCATGAATGAAATTTCATAAAATGGTCATATGAATACCCATAAATTTAATTAAAATAAACATATAATACAATCATTATAAGTTAATACTACATACAAAATCAAAGAGTGGAAAACATAGCATGTATCTCATAGAAAAAAATGAGATGAAATCTCTTTACCTTGTGCCTTGACATTCATCGTACTCATTCAAAACACCTGTATAATAAATATAAATCTTTTATAAATATTTTAAAAAAAATATTCTTATATATAATACCATATATGGTTTCATTATGACCTTGTATTACCCTCTTGTTAACCATCCAATGTTAATGTTTCACTTCGGGTTATATTTTCTTTATTCTTCGTATGTGTCTTAATTTGTTATATTGTTGGTACTTATACTTATATCATGATTAAATAATGTAAAAAATGATATAAATATCATATATATCCATTATATTTGTATTATAATAATCTATATAATATAGAATTATGAATTGGAATACACAGTTCATGAAGATGGTAAGTCGTACGTATGCATGAACGTTGTTTCCATTTTTATTGTCATGTTGAATGAAAGAGGGTAAATGACATATGAATATTATAGTATAATTATTTTATCATATATATATATCATATAATTTCACTAAACTCATCCCTAATACAATCCATGTAGCATGTGAATGAATCACATCGCTTTGAGGGGGCTATAGTCCATACTTCCTCAAATGAAATTATCGTATTAACACCAAATGAAAAGTAAAAAATAAATGTGTTGTAAAATTAATAAAAAGGATTAAAGAAATAATAAATATAATATTTAATATATATAAAAAAAATTACATCATAATTTCTACCATTATATGCTGTAAGTAAAATTGAAAAATCATCGTTTAGTGAGGCGGTAGTTTGTCGTACACGTAAACAGTATGTTCATTACCCATTAGATGGAGGTGTGTGTAAGTTTAGGTAAAACCATTAACATTAAAAAATCCTAGTATATTTAGAATAATATTTTTTTATAAAATCATGAGGAAAATAAACTTTATTGGGTTTTTAAAGAAAATAAAAGAAAGGACTTGAGAGAAGATATTACCTCTTAATCGGGTAACTTCTTTTGGTTTGTACCAAAATGCTTCCTTCGATATCTTTTTGACAAAGGGGATGATTCTATAAGGAAGGGAGGTAAGTTGGGAGATTATTTAATCATATTTTGGGTGATACAAGAGGATTTATAAGTGTGAGTAATTGGGAAGAAAGGATCACTTTTATAGTGGAAGAGGAGTGGCACTCTTGTAAATTTCTGAAGAGATATTTCCACCCACATTTTTCATATTGAAAGTGGATCCAGTAATAGTCCATAGTAGATAAAAGTGATTATAGGGGATAAATATGGAAATAAAATGGGTTTTTTAAAAGTTTATAGGTCATTTTTTTTCTTAAATTTAAATTTTTGTCCTTAGTTAAGCTTAATTTTACCTTAATCGATGTAATTATTTTTAATTGCATTCACTAATATTTTTGGTCAAAAACTAAGTAGACCTTATTATAAATTATAAATTATGATGATTCCAAATATGGAATAAATTTTTCCAATTTCCAAACACATAAATGGCAGAAATTAATTTAAAATTAATTCTGTAGTCGGGTCGACAATGTGGGTTTTTAGAATAAAAATGATCAAAAGTTTGCTATGTTTTTTTATCCAATTTAAATGTGAAATTTGTTCCAATTACCCAAATTTTATTAATTGATAAATATATTATCTAATTAAACATTAAAAACATTTTAACATATAATTTACATTTATAAATAAATTAGATTAAAAATTGTTTTGAATTAAAATCTCATATTTTTCACTATTCATCCAAAAATGAAGTTTCTTAGAAAAATCCCAAAAATTCACCCTAAGATAATTTAGAAATTATAAATTCAAAAATGAAAATTATTTTATCAAATTAAATTTTTAAATATGTCTAAAATTAATTTTATTATTTATCACAGTAGGACATTAAAAGCAGTTTCTTTAAGAAAATGGTATTTTTAAACATATAATGAATTTACCAAAAATTATATATTTTATTATCAATATGTTTTATTTATATAAAAAATTATAAAAAATATTTAAAAAATATTTATTACTTTTTTTATAACTAATTTTAACATCTATGTTATAATTATCTCATTTAAATAATTATAACAATAAAATGATGTTTCGGAGAAACATCAGTGTTGCATGTAACGTACACCAAGTCGATGTTGTTTGTAACGTATTCCGAGTAAATGTTACATGTAACATACACTGAGTTAGTGTCATGTAACTTACACTAATTTGGTTTCTTTTAATGTATGCCAAGTCAGTTCTATGTGACAGGAATATTTGACTTAGTGAATTTCAAGACATAAATGAAAATTTTATTTTTTTCGAAAAAAAGGTCCATAAAAACTCGGGTTGTTACAGGAATCTTTATTGGTGTAAGTCCCAAATATTTAAATGTTCCCTAAACTTTGGGGTAATAATCCCCATGACTTTATTAATCTTTCCTTACTCACCAGTAGAAGAAGAACATATAAACTATAATGAATCTAATTCTTATTATAATCATGATATGTAGGATTCCATTACGAGGCCCAACCTCCAAATATATTATATTTACATATCTCTTTCCATGAGTCCATTTTCCCAATTAATTCCATAATACCCCCATGTAGATTTCACATTACAATACTCCTTGAGAAAGATCAATCCTTCTCTTGTAGATCTATATTCTCCATGGGACTCATAACCAGATTTTCTCTTAGGGTATCCTCAGTGTGTAAGACATTTTCAAATACAATCTTATTATAACATGAAATGTGTCTAATATTATGTTATTTCTTATTTATCACACTGAGAGTGAATCTCTTGGGCTTATAGATATGTAATGATTATTCTATCAACTTGTTAGAAATTACACTATTATGGGCCACCTCCTCAGGTGTAAGTCTCAAATATATCTCTATTTCCTTTAAAGGGCCATACACATGTTGAAACATCTCAGTCAAACCTTATATGTGTAATATCTACTCAATCCTTAGTTATCATAGATTTTATGGCATATGTGGGTTTAACATGAGAACTATGTGGACTCTGATTCATATCTTCACTGGATACATAAGATGGCTCTCTAAGGCCCAAGCGCCCATATCCAATATTCAAATGTTCTTATATACATACTAGTCACATGATTTTAAACTAGATGACAATTTCCTTACTACATGATGTTAAACTGCATGTTATAGTCCTATAGTATGACCTTAAACTGTGTCATTCAAACTACATGATCTTTGATTCCAATCTCAATGGGATATGTAAGATGCCTCCCAGGGGTTCAAAACTAAAATTATTATCTTTTTATTATCAAATTAACTAATATATATATAATATGAGAACATTTACATTCTCCATTTACTTGGCCACACTCTGATGATTTTGGACATCCCATCTATTAGGGTCATATTCTATATAGACTATCCTTTCACCAACCTATATTCCTATTGGTACCATACCCCTACCTAGATGGTTATACTCATTTTTATTCCTATCATATAATCCTCATCAGTCCATATTCTTGGTTGGGGCCATCTTTATGGATCCATACTCTTTATGAAATCAATTTATCCTTATAGGGTTTCATTCCCTACAATTTTCACCAAAAATGTCCCCTCATGTGTAGTCCCCACACCAACCATTTCTAGGAATCATCCACTTTGGCATACTTACCGTATGATGTTAAACTATTTTTATTAGTCCTCATCACATGGCCTTAAAAGGTATGTCTTGTCCCTTTGAGTGTCACCAAATAATGTAAGTTATGATTCATTTCATAAGGATACATAGGACGCCCCTTCAATGGAATGATCCTATATCCATAAACACAAAACACCTTTCAATATAGTAATAAAATATTGAGAACCCAGCTTCATGGATTTAAAACGTAGAAATTATAAAACCAACATCACTATGTAATATTGGGAAACAATATAGACAACCTATGATACATACATAAGTTCATGTAGATGGAATGCCTATGATATGTATAGATAATCATAATTGGAATCAACTAATAATTAGTTATAAATGTTATGGTAACCAGTCTCATAGTGAGGTTTGGGAAAGATTCATGACCATAACATAAATTTATAATAGAGTCCTCGGGTTGGAAATAATTCCCCCTATAAGATGTGATGAGCTTGACCTCCCATCCTCTCGAACAATGTGAGTTCCTAAGCATCATTGGTAAGGAACCCCATTGACTATCTACCTTTGTAATGTATTCACATGGATTATTATGGATGTAAGAACCATTTGATTTTTTTGGTTCTATGAATAAACCCCATTAGAAACCATATGGGATAGGACCAGTTCCTTATGCGAGGATTGTGCACTCGTGCTTATCCCCACACTAAACTAAACATCAATACACACAATCTTAAGTAAAAAAATGATCATAAAACTTGAAGAAAGTTTTAAAAGATTATTTTAAATATTTATTATTTAATTTATTTTCATGTGATGTAACAACATTAAAAATACACTTGAATTATTATTCTAGGAAACTTAATGAGTATATTTGATAAATATAATGAAATTTATAGATTTAAAACACTAAATCTAGAAGTAAGGTTATAGGGGACCTCAAATTAGTATGGTATGAGTATATAGAAATTTGAATTCATTTATATATATTTTACTTAAATTTTAGAGCTCAATAAGTGGTTCTAGGAAGAATTGAATAAGTAAAAGTATTGGGGAATTTTATGTGTGAATTTTATTTAAGATATTTAATATTTATACATTCCAACTAATTATTTCAAAATTAATTATTTTTTATTATTACAATGTTTTTTTCCGTAAACCCAAACTTTTTATATTTTAGTGTCACTCAATTTGATAACATGATAATATTTTAATCATGACATTTTACAAACTACCCCAAATTGAAAAATTAATTTTTAAGGATTCTATGGTTATTGGAATACAATACATTCAACTATACCACATGTTAAATTAAATTATATGTGGTCCAATGATGTATAAAAAATGAATAAATTATGGGTGAGACAAAAAAATAAATGCCTTCACTAAAGTGGATATAACTTCAGATAAAACTACTTAATATATTTGATTCATGCATAATTTAAAATCTAATTAAATCTGAACAACCATAATAAATATCATCTAAAATAAAAAAACTATGTTATTAATTTTCTAATTTTTATATAAAGAATCAAATTAATAAAAAAATCTCAACCACCCAACTAGATCATTGACTTCTTTAATGAACAACTTGCAATATTTGTTAGAAAAAAATAGACCATGCCTCATTTTCAAAGGTATATCAATAAGGTATATTTTTTAAAATTTATTTTATTTCATATATTTCACTTTATATCCTTTGAATATTCCTAAACTGAGATAGTTATTAGAATAATTAAGGATAAACTAATAGGGTGGGCGAATCAATGCGTTAAATTTATTTTACATTATACTGTTAAACAACCTTTGTCACCTATTAAAGTGATCAATTTTCTTTTTGTATTAACTTTATACCCTCTTATATGCTAAATTTTAATGATATTAATCATTTAAATAATATACTAAATAAAAAAATAAAATAATAAAAATGATAACAATGAATTTATAGGGTTAAGCATTCAAAATGAATGGATATATCTTTAGCTTGATCTAAAAAACTTGAGATCATAAAGTCCATTAATCATCATGGATAAAAGATATAAAGGTATATCCTTCAAATCAAGTTACATAAAAATGAATCATGGATATGATATGTTATTCTATATAACAAAACTAAAAATCTTTAATAATTATAATAATGTGAGTCTTTAACTGTTACTCTAATTTTTTGTAGGAAAATTTAACCATCACTTATCTTCTTCTTGAAATGAACCGTCCATAAAAAATGAGTAAAAATTTTATTTTATAAACCAAAAATAAATTTACATATTCATTGATATCATGATGAAATTATAATCTCATTACGTAAATTAATAAAAAAATTCAAAACATCATTATATATACCAATATAGTCCACTTTCTAAGGTGACCCAAGGAATGGTAGATTTAATGATATTGGGTGAATTACCGAACAATATAAATTTTACTTTATTTTTAATATTTCTTAATAAATCAACCTATATAACTTTTTAGAGTGATTTATCTCACTAGTTTACTCAAACAAACCAAGTAGATAACAAATAGGGACACCTAA
The DNA here is from genome assembly GCA_963277665.1 of Viscum album. Lineage (NCBI taxonomy): Eukaryota > Viridiplantae > Streptophyta > Magnoliopsida > Santalales > Viscaceae > Viscum > Viscum album. The sequence goes on along the minus strand of OY728157.1, from coordinate 1,633,905,381 downwards.
TGCACAACATTCGCCTCTCAAAATGAGAAAGTCAATCCATAGAATGATTCAGACTCACCCAAGACTATAAAAACCACTAGAATCACTATCATGGATACAAAGATCAAGGTATATAATTTACTCCATATTCAATAATAATAAATAATGATGTCTCCTGATAATTCTCCAAAAAATCACTAATGTATTATATTTTTTATGAAGGGATTATCTTTCTTCCTTTAATGATAGTCTCTTGAAATTATAATAGTGCTCCTATAGTTATTAAATGTTTGGAATTGGAATTGATTAATTTTTATTAACCAGACATAATTTTTATGATGAACACACTTAAACCAATAATTTTATCCTATTTATCTTTTTCTTCTACTAATAATACTTACATTTCTTTCATGTGATCACTTCCTCTTCTCTCTTCTTGTGAAAACTATTCAGCAAAGCACTTTCTATTCTTCCTCCTTTTTCATTTCACAATGTTTCCTCAAAATTAGTACACAAAATTCCCTATTATATTATATATTATTATTACTTTATCTAACTCTACATAGATGCAAGATTCATGTTTTTATTATTCATGCACATCATCAACATCCATCTTCCAGTTTGAATTTGAATTTAAAGTTCAAAATAAACCTTCCAAATTTTTTAAACTACTCTTTATCCTTTTCCCACATACTTTTGATCCATTGAAACATTCATGAACTCTTAGTCAATTTTTATATAATTGGATACATTTAATATTGATTATGAGTATGAGTATCCCGTGTGTCATCAACTTAGTCACATCATAAAATCCACTAAAAGTATTAAAATTTTCTCTGATAGTGGCTACAACCATCCCTCACTATGAAATATTATTGGTTTTTTCCACTAACAATAACATTCACCATGGAATGGTGTATGTAATTTAATCCAACTATTCTAAACTATAACAAAACTGATCTCAAAATGTTCATTACCATGGCATACTATCCACTCACCATTTCATTCTTGAATTCTTTTCTCACGCCACTGCATGTACCATGTAATGGATCTCCTTATGTTAATCCATAAAAAACTATCAAACCATGTAATACCTTAGGAACAATATCCTAAAAATTTCAATGAATTGTAAAAATGGTTACAAAGAATAAATCATTTTGTGGACCACTTCATTTTATTTCTTAGATAAATATAATTCACCATGCCACCACATCTACTACTATGAAATGTTTGTGAATATTTATTTATTATAGGGAAATTTATTAACTAAACTTATCTCTAAACTAACATTCATAAATCAAATCCTCATTCCCTTTCTATTTTGTGTTCATCATTTCTCTATAGCTTAATCAAAACTTCTTCCTCAAACCATGGCTAACTAAAATGCCCATGTTCTATCCAACAAATCCATTTTAACCTCTAACACAATATTCATGCCCATTTTCATGTAATTCAATTTCATAGTCATCTCACCAACATCAAAAAACATATTCAAATAACTCTCTTCAATATCAGAACACCTTCCATGATCTTCCAATAATTCCAAAATCATGGAACACACTTTATCTAAAATAAATCATAATGAAAAATCTGAGTTTAAATATGATTTACGAGTTGAAAAAAATAAAACACAAAAATATCATTCATTTTATATTTCCAGCATATCTCTACATATTCTACATGGGATCATAAATCTCCCAAAAACATCTTTGAGACTCAACAATCTCTGAATTTTGTTGGAATCCAAATAATATAATCAGAATGGCTCAGAGCATGAGTAGAACCCATGCTCCCCAAAATTTATTAAGAAAAATGTAAATTTTAGGTGATTACAAGAGGTAAAAAGATCTTGTACAAGCAAGAGAAAAAAATATAAGAGGAACAAAAGTTATGAGGAATACCTCTAAACCATTCCTATAAGGCCATGGGACAATCCCCAATTCCAAGGAATTCATTTAAAAAACAGGTCTACAAACAAGCATGACAGTTTGAAGATCACATAGCAGAAACCCTCTAAACTTCATATCAGAACTAAAGTGGCAAGAGCAAGTGATACCAAAGACTCGCAAAGCACCAATGAAACCATGATGAACACTGTAAGCAAGGTACCACACCCTACTAGAGATGTAGAACCCTATAATTTCTTAAACAAAGTAGTATGAAGTAGCCCTGGAAGCAAATTAAGGTATTACTCCTAAAAGAAAACTTAGCTCTAAAACTCTGCAATGGTTGTGCTAAAGCGATAAGCAGGCCATGAGTGAAAACCCTACCATACATTCTTTTTCCAAATTCAAACAAATGACAAAAAAGGAAATATTGACCCACTATATCCTATTAGAATCTTCTCAAAAACAAGATTCCCATGAAACACCGACATATATCACTAGAAAATCATTCTCGGAAAAGGGACTACCCCCAAAGCCTAGGAAAGGCTTGACAGAGACACAATTTCCCATGAAACTTCATAAAGGTTAAATAGGAAATCATTCCCTACTGAGGATACACTTTAACATCACAAATAACTATCAAATAATTAAAAATAATACATCATAAAAATCCCATTATTCTGAACTCAAAATTGGGGACAACATCAAAAGTAAAAAACAAATAAGACACAAATACCATTCCTACAAAAGTGTTATTCCCATCTAATATGAAGATAATCAAAATTAGGGTTTCATTAAATCTCAAATTCCACTCTATCAAACATATATTCTCTGATACTTAGATAATCGTCAACAGATATTTCCTTGTTACGATATCTTCCAAAAGACAACTTTTCTTGTTCCTCAATCCAAGGGTAGAAGTCCTCCTTGTATCCTTCCTTAATCACCCAAGTGAAATATTTAATCTTAATTACATCCTCTTGTTCCTTAATCTAAGGTTAGGAGTCCTCTTCATCTAATTTGGAGGATCCCTCTTCTTCAGAGGATGCTGATGCATATGGATTTTCATTGAAGACCAGTTGTGGAGGGATGTTAATTTCCTCCTTTTGAATCCCTAAGGATCTTGTGACAATGGTTCTCTCCAAATTAGATTAATAAATGTGTTTTCAATTATTATTAAGATGTGGAGTGATAAAAACGTCAAGATCAGTAAAATGTTTCTTACCTTTTTTGGTGCGCGAGTGCAGATAATCATCCTGAATTTTAGATATTCAAACTCGTCACATTTAGAAATTAATAATCATTAAATAATTATAATCCAACCTGGTTGAACTTCGTTTAGGAAACAAGATCATTTAACAATAATATCATGTTTTTTATAATAGTGACTCAAATCATATTATTTACATCCCTTGATACTCTTGATACTAATTGAAAAATCAACTTTTCCTATCCCTTGATACCACATGATGAAATCAACTAAGAATAAACTATATAATTAATGAATATAAATTCCATATATTCTTTAATTTCTCAAAAAAAAGTCTCATGAACATATATATAACAAGTTCCTATATTCATGCCTCACCAATCATGGAATAATAGTTCACATACTAACTTCTTAGATTTTTTCTTTTAAAAAAACTCTTAAAATATATGATATTCCTAAATAATTGATCTATTACCCATTAGGAAAAACACATATCTATGGATTTTACTCTGCCTATATAGTTTTATTCTCCCTTTTGAATTCATTTTGGGATAAACACATAAGAGATTTATATTCTCTCCCCCTGATAAAAATAATTCAAAGAAAAATTGATAGAGGGGATATAATTTCAACATAACCTAGAAATTATTTAATGAAGGCTATGAATTATTCTTAAGACTCTATGTCTTGGTAAAAAACTACCTTTTTTATTAAAATCAACTTTGATCATCCAAATTCTTCTTCAAATCCCAATTCTGATTAGGAGAAAACAACTTCTTCTTTACTTCATTCATATGAATTTCTGGAACTTCTTTATTCTTGGTGAACTGGACCTTTTCTTTTTCAAAACATTCATATTGTTATCCTAAAATTGAATCACCATATTTATCTTACTTTTTATAACCTAATATTCTTGAGATCTCACTTTTATACTTATTTTTGTTTATATAAGATTATTCAATCTATTTGGAATCAAAAATAATTAAACTCTTCATATTATATCCCTTATTTTTCTTATAAGTAATCTTCTTCTTCACAACATCATAAAAATGAAACAAGTTACCTCAAGTATTTTTTCCAATAATCTCATTAGTTCCATCTTTTAACCTCATCACAAAACATTCATTCTTCTAAAATTATAATTCATGGTCTTTGTTAAATAATTAAGATAAATATAATAAAATTTGTTTCAACCAATCAATAAAAAATGTGTTCTTTAATTCTAGATTTCCTTCTTTTATGATTTCTAATCCAATACCTCTAATTTTGAGTAATCCAACATTATAGAATTTCATAAATGGTTTCTTTCATTTCTTAAAATCCTTAAAGATCTTTAAAACTCTTGTTATATGAGTTGAACTTCTGCTATCTAATATCCATGGATGTTTCCTTTGTTATGTTTTGTGTGAAACAATAAAAATAAAACCTTGTCTTTTAATTTTTATTTATTATTCTGTGACTTTTTTTGAATAATTATTCATACACAACTGGGTAGGTGAAATATTAAGATAATGTTTAGAAAAATGTTCTGAGTGGTAACACCTTTAACATACCTCTTCCAATAATTGTAATTTTTTGCAATATTTAATCTAAAAAATTTCGACTTATTTTGACCATTTATCCTTTGAGTGGTCTAGCTCCCCATTAATATTTGTCTTCCATAAATTGTGGACTCGTAGTTATATTGGTAATTAAATCAATAGATTCTTTGAAATAATATAAAACCTCTATAGCGTCAATATTATCAAAACATTCATACTTACCTATAAAAATAACTTATTGTCCAAATTTTGACACATGATCATATAATACCCTATAACCAACAATATTGGATCGTTTTTTAGATATGTATTTTTATATACTCCCAAAAATTTATTTCTTATTCTATAATTATTTCTATCCTTTTTCAAATCACCATTTATAGCAGTTTTTATTTAAAAAATAGTGCTCATAAAATGTTCAAATTTTTTATATTCTTATTTTTTCATATTTAACTTTCTTCACTCATATAATTGTAATAGTATTTTCATAAACTTTTCAAAAAAATTAACATTTGAATATATTATTTGTTTTAAAACATTAACTTATTCTATTGTCTCTTTCATTGATCTGCCTCAAACTTTATGAATAGAATTATTAAAATTGGATTTGAACCTGTCAACATCCTTTTTTACCTTGATAAAATTATGTATGATAATTTAAAACTCATTTTTTTCAATTAATTTTATTTCCAATTCAATATTTATATTCTTATATCAGTAAAAAAAGAATTGTCCATATATAAATCTCATTAGTAAACTAAAAATATTTTTTAGAATGAGAACTATTATTATTGATTGATAATTAATAAGCCTTATTCATATTCTTATTCTCTTTATCAAATTGATAAATCATCAAGAGACACTCTTTATGTTGATACTTCATCATGAGATTTGTATCTATCTCTTACTCACTTTCATCACTAGTTATTTATTCACTTTTCAATTATTATTCATTCACATTTTTAATATGAAACCTTTCACCATATTAATTGGATTATTTTACTTATTCATTATCCTTGTGGCATCCCGCCTTTTTAATACATAACATTTCATTACATTTTACAAACAGAGGATCTTTAAAGTCTAGTGTCTTAGAAATCAGGAACATAAGACATGATAACAACATAAAACATCCTTATAATCCACTTTTAAGGCTTCATCATAAGATCATCCTAATTATAATTACTTCCTTTAATATCCTGGAGGCATACATAGAAGGAAAGGGTGAGAAGAAGGCCGAGTAAGGGTAAACAAGGGAATTAGTGTACTTGTGAAAACAATAAGAACTTTAATAACAACATAAAGATATGAGAAATGGAAGTATAATCATATCATAATGAAAAAATTTAAAAAATAACTTGAATATGTGGCTACAACATTTCATTTAGACATTCATGACCATATCACCAAGGTCCATCCTCAAGGTGTCATAAAAATTACCAAGGTTATTCACCAAGGTATCGTGAAACTTGTCATCTCAAGAGATTAAATCTTTACCCAATGCATTAGAGCACTATCAGGGCGCACCTTTAATATGAATTTAATTACATGTTATCCACACAGATCATAATAAAACATTTCATAAATAACCCATTGAGAATAAAGTAAATGGGTTTCACTTCAAAATCGTGACGTTTTAGAAGCTCTTAAAAATAAGATCATTATATCATTTATAACCCATGGAAAGGAAGTGAGGGTTATATGTATGTCAATTACAGAATCAAATATATAATATTTATATATTTATTAACACCCATAGAAACTAAATAGTTCTGGGTATTCACATAAATAAATAAAGGAATTTCTTGAGAGAAAGTGATAGAAATTTTGAGATGAAATTTCTACAGCATAACGGCTATATAACATGGTTTTAGAAAACATTTAAAAGAGAGGGGAAAAGGGTCAAACACTAATAAATAACTCATAATACAGTATGGTAACTGAATAAGATCATGGTATGTATATTTTGATGACATATCACATGAAAAGGAAACATGAAAGAAAATAGAAGATGCGATTTCTTTTATGAGAAATTCGGCAGCCTAACGGCGTCACATAAAAATTCATAAAACAAATTGATGAGAGAAGAAAGGGTATCTCATCATTTGGAAATGAAATGGACAGTAATAATAACATACCCTCAAAATAAAGAGATGTAAAATATAAGACACAACATAAAGGAAGTCATGACTTAAAAGAGGAGGGTGAAAGAATCCCTTACCTTGAAAAGTAACTTCAAAAACATGAAGTTCGGGACCTTGGGAGGCTTGAGGGTACCTTGGGAAGACTAATTGGGAGGTAAGGAGACCATAACTTGGTTGATGAGGATTTTAAAATGAAACGAATGAGGGAAAGGCTTGGTATTTATAGGATAGGTGAGGGGACAAGTCATTAATGGCCAAGGGACACCTCCTCAGTGGTATTGGCAAAACAATGGGCTTTCCCATGGTATTTTCCCATGTTATTGGCCACTTGGTACACCTAATACCTTATATTACTATTCATAAGTCGACTAGAATGATTACATAATTATTACATCCTTAACGATGTCATTAAACACCCGAAACTCAAAAACTGTATTTTCACTATTCACTGAAAATTCAACTTTCTCAGAAAAATCCCAAAAATTCACCGTCACCAAATATCGATGCACTGATTTCAAAAATAAACTCCATTTTATGAAAATAATTTTCTAAATATTTTTAATTTAATTTTTAAATAAAAACACTATTCACCTGAAAAAACTAATACTTGACTAATAATTTCTGGAACAGTTATTTACCTATTTTATTGAATCACATTACTTAATCAAGGTGCCTAAATTATATTAATACTTTCTTTAAGTGAGATTACTAATCCATTTGGACACATTACTAATCCTAAGTGTAAAATCACTATTCATAATTTACTATTCACAAAAAAATTAAGTTTATCTTATTAGATTTTAAATTTTTTACTGAACACATTTCCAGAAGACCATTTTTTGAAAATCATTACACATCATTAATTATTTAAGGTTTACATAAATATTTTGAAATGTCCTTTTTTCAAAATTCATCAATAATATACATCTTATTTTTATCCGGACATTTGAAAATTCAAAAACTTCACCATAAGAAGAAATCACAATTATATTTATCTCAAAGGATTACACAAGGTAGTTATAGTCTTGTTACATAGCCCCTTATAACACCAGCATAGGACTTAAGTGTAAGGTGTGCTAAGGTGATAGAATATGAGGGTGGCTCGACCAACTTTCTCGAGTAGTGATTTCTATAAGCTTAAACTTCTCCCAAAGGCGATTCTGCTCCATCTTCAGATGATGAAGTTAGGCTTGGGTTTGGTCCAGAGAAAAGCCCAGTGGTGCTACCTCCTTCCCAAGTTTCGTCATATGGGCATCGATTGGCCCGAGAGTGCTGGATGAGGCCATCAAATATTCTTTCTGTATTAGTTGACCAAGATCACTTGTATTTAGAGACAAAAATTGCAACATTTAGTTTCCAACGGTCATATTGACCAACAATCATATAACAATCAAAACCCAAAGGTCTCATTTTAATTATACCCACATCATTAATTAAATAATATAGTTTTGTTGAGTATAAACTAGAATAACACACAAAATTAAGAAACTAAAATTCATTCAAATTTTCGGGTCGTTACATTCTTCCCCCCTTAAGAAATTCTTCCTCGAAATTTTTTAACTCATACCCTTAGAGGATAAAAGGTGTGGGTACTTCTGCCTCATAGAATCCTCTGGTTCCCAGGTGGATTCTTCATATTTGTGGTTTTCTCCACACCACCTTAACATGGTGGGTAGTCTTGTTGCGTAGAACCTTGTCTCTACGATCCAAGATTTTCACCGGCTTCTCCTCATAAGAGAGGTCATGTTCCAGTTGTACCACCTCTAGTTTTAGTACATGTGAAGGGTCAGGTATGTACTTCCTTAAGAGGGATACGTGGAAGACATCATGAACTTGTGCTAGATTTGGAGGAAGTGCAAACTGATAGGCCACTACTCCCACGCGATCAAGGATCTCATAAGGGCCAATGTACCTAGGGATGAGTTTCCCTTTCTTCCCAAACCTCATGACCCTCTTCCAAGGTGAAATTTTAAGAAAGACCTTGTCATCGACATTAAACTCCAAGTCCCTTCGACGGTTGTCATCATAGCTCTTTTTCCATCTCTAGGTAGCCTTAATGTGTTGTTGGATGGAATGGAATTTTTTTGTCATCTCTTGCACAAGATCATGCCCAAAAAGCTTTCTCTCATGAGTTTCATCCTAACAAGTAGAAGTTCTACATCGCTTCCCATATAGATCTCATAGGGTACCATTTGAATGCTCGAGTGGAAGCTATTGTTGTAAGAGAACTCAACTAAAGGGAGATATTGATCCCATCCACCCTTAAATTTCATTGAGCACGTTCTCAGCATGTCCTCGAGTGTTTGAATAGTCCTTTCAAATTTTCCATCAGTTTGGGGGTGATAGGACATACTGAAATTCAATTTAGTGCTCATATATTATTGAATACTTATCTAGAATTTTGATGTGAACCCTAGATCACGATCAGATACGATTGAAAGTGGAACTCCATGCATCCTTACCACTTCCTTCACATAAATCGTGGAAAGTTAATCAAGAGATAAATCTTCATGAATAGAGATAAAATAGGTATTCTTGGTGAGAAAGTCTACAATAACCCATATCTCATTGTTTCCTTTGGAAGTTCTCGGAAGAACAGTGATGAAGTCTATAGTGATATTGTCCCACTTCCATGCTGGTATGGGTAGTGGTTGCAATACCCCTTTAGGAATTTGTCGCTTTGCCTTCACTTGCTGACATACTTGGCACCTTAAAGTGTAGTCAGAAATCTCCCTTTTTATATTATCCTACCAATAATGATCATGAAGGTCCTTATACATTTTTTTTCTTCCAAGATGTATAGAGAATGTAGAGTTATGAGCTTCATCCATTAGTTCCTTCTTTATTTCCGAAATAGATGGAACACATAGTCTTGTACGAAATCTCAGTACACCTTCTTGATCAATATTGAACTAAGGAAACTTTCCATCCTTTACATCCTCAAACTTCTCTTGTAACAAAGGATCTTCTTTCTGAGCCTTCTTGATCTTCTCTAGTAATGACGGTTGAGAAATCATTTGGGTTAGGTTTGATGATTTCTCTTTCCTTATAATTCCTATGTCCAGCTTTACTAGGACATTGATCAAAGGATCTTTTTGAATCCTCGTCATAGAAAGAACGACTGGGTCTTTTCTACTTAATGCAGCAACAACTTTGTTTGCTCTTCCAGGATAATAATGAATTGAACAGTCATAGTCTTTAAGAAGTTCCAACCATCTCATATGTCTCATGTTCAATTCATTTTGTGTGAAAATATACTTCAAACTTTGATGGTCTATGTATATATCACATTTATCCCCATAAAGATAGGGCCTCTATATCTTCAGAGCAAAAACGACTACAGCCAGCTCCAGATCATGCTTAGGATAATTCTGCACATGAATCTTCAACTGTCGAGATGCATAAGCAATGACCTTGTCATTTTGCATGAGGACGAACCCAATCCCTTTTGGAGATGCATCACAAAAAATAACGAATCCTTCTCTACTTTAGGGTAGAGTTAACACAGATGCAGTAACCAATATCTTCTTTAGCTCTTGGAAACATTCCTCACACTCCTTTGTCCAGATGAACGTGACCCCTTTTTGAGTTAACTTGTCTAATAGAATAGAAATTTGTGAAAAGTTTTTCACAAACCTCCTATAATATCCTGCTAATCCAAGAAAACTAAAAATATCAGTTATTGTTATAGGATGAGGCCACTCCTCTACAGTTTTTGTCTTTGCAGGGTCAATCATGATTCCTTCATTGGTTATAATGTTCCCTAATAAAGCGACTTGTTGTAACTAGAAATCACATTTACTGAACTTTCCATAAAGCCTCTCCTTCCACAGGGTTTGAAAAATAACCCTTATATGATCTTCATGCTCCTCGCGACTTTTGGAATATATCATAACATCATCAATAAAAACTACCACAAAGTTATCAAGGTAGTCCTTAAAGACTCTATTCATCAAATCCATAAAAATAGCAGGTGCATTAGTCAGTCTGAAGGGCATAACAACAAACTCAAAATTCCCATATCTTGATCAGAAGGCAGTTTTTGGAATATCTTCTTTCTCCACCCTCAATTGATTATAACCAGATCAAAGATCAATCTTAGAGAATAATTGAGCCCCACAAAGTTGGTAAAATAATTCATCAATTCTTGGAAGAGGGCATTTGTTCTTTACTGTGAACCCGTTCAGTTCTCTATAATCAATGCATAGTCACATCGATCCATCCTTCTTCTTTACAAAGAGAACAGGTTCTCCCTAAGGATACACACTCGGTTAGATAAACCCCTTCTCCAAAAGATCTTGGAGTTGTTTCTTTAATTTCTCTAGCTCCACATTCTCCATCCTATATGGGGTCTTTGATATCGGATGAGATCTGGGTACGAGTTCGATGGAGAACTCTGCCTCTCTTTCTGGGGGAGGTCCAGGAAACTCCTCCGAAAATACATCAACGTATTCCTGGATGATGGGGAAATTTTCTATCATCAAACTCTCATCTCCTTATTCTTATTCACCAATAAACTCCATAAGGAAGGATATAGGGGGTTCTTTTAGACAAAGATGAGTTTGAGATATCTCTCCTTGGAAGAAAAATGTAGGTTTTCCATTCAAGACTACTAATATTTCCTTACTTCTGTAATTGATCTTAACATTATACTTTGAGAGCCAGTGCATCCCTAGTATAATGTCGAATTCCATCATGGGAATAACTACTAGATTTGAGATAATATTGTGCTCACTAAATTAAATACTAGAGTTTCTAAACATTGACGATACTTGGATAGTCCCACCAGAAGTCTTGACTGACAACTCTACTTTTAGAAATTCAGGGTTTGATTCTAAATTCCTTGCAAACTTGGAGGAAATAAAGGAATGCATAGAACCAGAATCAAACAAAGTACTTGTTAGCTTTGAGAGGACAACAAGAGTACCTACTACCACATCATTCGGAGCATCGAATTCAGCTGTCGCGATAGAAAAAGCACAGCCTTGATCCCTTGGCCTTTTTTAAGGCTCATGGTGGTTCCCCTCCACTGCCCTCAGATTTGGACCGTGATTGGTAAAGTTCCCACATTGTCCACACTTGAATCACTGTACATCAGGTAGGGCCTGCACCATCTTCCCCTTATCGTTTGTGTTTCGAAGTTGAGGTTTCACCTCACCATGTCAATTCCTCACAATGTGGTCATCTCTGCCACACTTGTAGCACTTCCCACTCATGAGCAGGTAGTTCCCCAAAAGCTTCTTCCCACATTTATTACGCGTGGGAAGTTTCACTTTCTTTATTCATCTTCCCAGATCAAAAGTACTTCCAAAGATAGGCTCCATAGATCTCTTCTTGTCATTGGATTTATGAGACCACTGTGTCTCACCAAACTCTAGCTTGACTTTCATCGCATTCTGCACGATCTCCTCATAGCTATCATAATATTGGTTGGCTAGATTCTTCTGCAGATGAGGTCTTAGTCCACCGAAGAATCTATCAACCTTACTGTTTGGATCCATGACAAAGCTAGAGGTATATCGGGAAAGCCTTGTGAAGTTCACCTCATAGCTTCCCATATATTCATTCTCCTTCTGATTCAGCTCGATAAACTCCTTCTCCATTCTTGTTCTCATGGGACGAGGGAAATACTTACTAAAAAAGATCCCTTTGAACTCTTCCCACTCCATAGCTTCAACTTCCACTCTTTTATTGGTGTTTTATTATCAGTTCCCACAACTGATCAGCTTCTCCCTCTAAGCGATAGATAGCCAGGGTGACCTTCTCTTGCTCTGAACAATGTAGCACATAAAGGATATTCTCTATAGAGCTGATCCATTGCTCAGTAATCAATAGGTCAGTCGATCCACTAAAGGTTGGTGGTCGTTGGCTCATAAAGGACTCAACAGAATATTGTTCCCTTCGTGGTGAGATAGGCCTCTCAGCATGATTCAATTTAGTACTCATAACTTGAGTCAGTTGGTTCATCATTCACATGAATGTTTCCATTCTGGCTTCTATCATAGGGTCGTCAGTGCATGGTACATTTCGGTCACCATTTGCATGATTCCTCCTATTGCCCGCAATTTTCTTAAAGAATAAAATCTCAGTGAGAAACTTGTTTTATTTATGAATCTTTTAACTATAAAGGATTCTATGCCTTAAAACTTCTTGCTTAAACAATTATATTTCTCTATAATTCCTTCATAATGATTCATAAAAATCTTGTGATTAACCAAACATATCCCCCAGGAGTTTCGTAACCAAGAGTGCAGAAAGGCACATTGTCATGCACCAGTTCCCGTTTGAATCTAGCTCAAAGCGGTGTTTTGGGTTTTACCCCTATGTACATCTGTGTGAGAGATGCCTCTACCTGCTCATATCCAGACAGGGATGTATTTTTTTGATAAACCACTTACTCAATACTTGCCAAAATTCCAGGAAGTTATCCCTATATTTAAACTTTTCTATAGGGTTCTTCATAAATTTTTCATAGCCTAATTTCCATAAATAACTAAACTATCCTTTGATACCAACTGTGGCATCCTGCCTTTTTAATACATAACATTTCATTACATTTTACAAATAGATGATCTTTAAAGTCTAGTGTCTTGGAAATCAGGAACATAAGACATGATAACAACATAAAACATCCTTCTAATCCAATTGTAAGGATTCATAATAAGATCATCCTAAGTATAATTACTTCCTTTCATATCCTGGAGACATACATCAAAGGAAAGGGTGACTAGAAGGCCCAGTAAGGGTAAACAAGGGAAGCAGTGTACTTGTGAAAACAATAAGAACTTGAATAAAAACATAAAGAAATGAGAAATGGAAGTATAGGAATATCATAATGAAAAGAACTTGAAACATAACTTGAATATGTGGCTACAACATTTCATTTAGACATTCATGAACATATCACCAAGGTCCATCCCCAAGGTGTTATAAAAATTACCAAGGTTATTCACTAAGGTATTATGAAACATGTCGTCTCTAGAGATTAAATCTTTACACAATGCATTGGAGTGATATTAGGGAACACCCTTAATATGTATTTACTTACATGTGAGACACATATATCATAATCAAAAATTTCATAAATAACCCATAGAGAATAAAATAAATTGGTTTCATTTCAAAATCATGACGTTTTGGAAGCTCTTAAAAATAGGATCATTATATCATTTATAACCCATGGAAAGGGAGTGAGGGTTATATGTATGTCAATTCCAGAATAAAACATATCATATTTATATATTTATGAACACTCATAGAAACAAAATAGTTATGGGTATTCACATAAATAAACAAGGGAATTTCTTGAGAGAAAGAGATAGAAATTTTGAGACGAGATTTCTGCAGCATAACGGCTATATAACATGGTTTTGGAAAACATTGAAAAGAGAGGGGAAAATGGTAACCCACTCATAAATAATTCACAACATAGTATGGGTACTGAATAATATCATGGTATGGATATTTTAATGACATACCACATGAAAAGGAAACATGAAAGAAAAGAGAAGATGTGATTTCCAATTACGAGAAATTCGGCTGCCTAACGGCATCGCATAAAAATTTAGAAAACAAATTGATGAGAGAAGAAAGGGTATCTAGTAATTTTTACATGAAATGGAAAGTAATAAGAACATATAAAAACATACCCTCAAGATAAAGAGATGGAAAATATAAGACACAACATAAAGGAAGTCAGGACTTAAAAGAGAATGGTGAAAGAATCCCTTTCCTTGAAGAGTAACTTCGAAAGCTAGAAGGTCGGGACCTTGGCAGGCTTGAGGGCACCTTTGGAGGACTCCTTGGGAGGTAAGGAGACCAGAACTTAGTTGAAGAGGATTTGGAAATGAAAATAATGAGGGAAAGTCTTGGTATTTATAGGAGAAGTGAGGGGACAAGTTATTAATGGCCAAGGGACACCTCGTCGGTGGTATTGGAAAAAACATGGGCTCTCCCATGGTATTTTCCCATGGTATTGGCCACATGGGACACCTCATACCTTATATTACAATTGATAAGTCTACCAGAATAATTACATAATTATTACATCCTTAATGATGTCATTAAACACACGAAACTCAAAAACCGTATTTTCACTATTCACCGAAAATTCAACTTTCTCATAAAAATCCCAAAAATTCACCTTAACCAAATATTGATGCTCTGATTTTAAAAATGAACTCTATTTTATCAAAATAATTTTCTAAATATTTTTAATTTAATTTTTAAATAAAAACACTATTTACTGAAAATTCAATTGTTTCAGAAAAATCCCAAAAATTCACCTTAACCAAATATCGATGCTCTAATTTCAAAAATGAACTCCATTTTATGAAAATAATTTTCTAAATATTTTTAATTTAATTTTTAAATAAAAACACTATTCACCTGAAAAAAACTAATACTTGACTAATAATTTCTGAAACAGTTATTTACCTATTTTATTGAATCACATTACTTAATCAAGGTGCCTAAATTATATTAATACTTTCTTTAAGCGAGATTACTAATCCATTTGGTCACATTACTAATCCTAAGTGTAAAATCACTATTCATAATTTACTATTCACAAAAAATTAAGTTGATCTTATTAGATTATAAATTTAATACTGAACACATTTCTAGAAGACCATTGTTTTAAAATTATTACACATCATTAATTATTTAAGGTTTACATAAATATTTTGAAATATCCTTTTTCCAAAATTCATCAATAATATACATCCTATTTTTATCCGGACATTTGAAAATTCACAAACTTCACCATAAGAAGAAATCACAATTTTATTTATCTCAAAGGATTACACAAGGTAGTTATGGTCTCATTACATATCCCCTTATAACACCAGTATAGGACTTAAGTGTAAGGTGTGCTAAGGTGATAGAATCTGAGGGTGGTTCGGCCAACATTTCCTGAGTAGTGATTTCTATAAGCTTGAACTTCTCCTGAAGGTGATTCCTCTCCAGCTTCACACGATAAAGTTCGGCTTGGGTTTGGTCCAGAACAAAGCCCAGTGGTGCTACCTCCTTCCCAAGTTTCGTCAGATGGGCTTCAATCGGCCCGAGACTACTGGATGAGTCCATCGAATCTTCTTTCTGTATTAATTGACAAAGATCACTTGTATTTAGAGACAACAATCGCAACATTTAGTTTCCAATGGTCATATTGACCAATGGTCATATAACAGTCGAAACCCAACGGTCTCATTTTAATTACACTCACATCATTAATTAAAGAATATAGTTTGTTGAGTATAAACTAAAATAACACACAAAATTAGGAAACAAAAATTCATTCAAAATTTCAGGTCGTTACAATCCTTACTACTATAACTATCACCAATATTAGATAAGGAATTTTTCTTATTTTATATAGATAAATTATTTTAATTCCTCTTAAAATAATATTTTTATGTTTTATTCTTCAATGAAATTCTTATATATTCATCCTCAAATTCACATTCTTTATCTTTATCTTTTTCCACCATTAGATAGTTAGCATCAAAATGTTTGATGCCCTCACAACTAAAACACTTCAATTTAAACTTCAAATGATATTAAAATTTACCTTGGTTCATACTTATTTAAATGAAAGACATGGGTTTTCAAATTTGACATCAATATATTATTCATCAATAGAATCCTCTTATTTAAAAACTATTTCTTTTATAATCTTTTCTCTCTTCAAGGTTTTAAGGAAATTTCCTTATTAGCCTTGGACATATTTTTAAAGAAACTTTTGTTCTACATTTCATATAAAATAATGATACAATGATGATCATCCAATATAATTTTATCTATATCATGATTAACAAGTTTTGAAAAAATTTCATCGAATCTATCTGATTATATACATAATATCTTCCCAAAACCCATAGTGTCTTCTAACATTTCACAAAAACATCTTATGGATCTCAAAATATCATTTAATCAAGTGAATAATTCATCTACTGATTCATTATCTTTCATCTTGAGATCTATATATCTCAATCTTTAAACTTTTATATTTTTTTTCTTAACTTTCTAATTTCCTTAATAAAATTTTTCCAACATATCCCAAATTTCCTTTTCTATATTGATTCCCTTAACCTTGAAAATATACTTCTATAAGAGATATATAATGACAAAATTCTAAGCATGACCATCATTCTCCAAATTATTTCTATCAATTTATTTAAAATTAGTACCTTTAGATTGAGTGATAAAACCTTCAGTTGAAGCGTCCAAAACATTCAAACTGATAAACAAGAAATAAAATTTCATTTTATCTTTCCAAATGTCATAATTATTCCCATGAAAAGTGTTAATTCCATTATTTTTTACTAAATTGATGTTTTATGTATTAAAAAGAAAAATTTTGTGAAAAAAAATCAACTTAATAGATAATTTCTTAGAAGAACTCAAACACCAACTTAGTTAAAAAAATTTAAAATAGAAAAATTCAAACTTTCAATTTTCATGGGACAGCCTAGATTTGATACCAATTGAGGTGACCTACGTCATGATAGGTTTACTGAGACTGGGGGTGAATCGTTGAATTGTATCCATTTTCTTTCTATTTATTATTTATTTTTAAATCAAACTATATCACTTGTTAAAGTGATCAATCTCACTCAATTACTCACACAAAATTAGGAAATAAATAAAAAGGAGACACTCAATGAACAATGTTTAACTATAAAAATGAGAAGTCTGATATTTTCTGTGATCCAGACTCAACCAAGATCATATAATCCTATTGAATCATCTTAAAGGATACAATGAGTATTTTATAATCTATTCTCATGATACGAGAATAATCATCAATGTTGTCTCCAAAAAAAATTCATCATTATCTTTTATTGTTGAGGTAAGGAGTATCCTTCCCCCTCTGATGATTTTCTCTTAATAATATGCTGGTGATCCTTTACTTATTCACTGTGTAAAAAATTTGTGACATTTTCTTTATTCATCACATGATATAGTTTTAATGATCACACATAAACTAATAGTTTACTCATCTTTCTCTTTTTTTATTCTACTATATAAACTAAATTCAATTACTCTTTTTCTCTTCTTTATTCCTTTCAAAACTATTTTATATAGCACTCACTATTCCTCCTACTTCCATGTTACACAATTTTTTTAAAAAAATAAACACAAATTATTCCTTTTTCTCTTATGTATTCTTATTAATTTCTCTACCTCTATATACATTCAAGATATATGATCTTATTATTCTTTCATAGTAATAGAAACAAAATCCTTCTTCCAGTTTGAATTTGAATTTCAATTTCAAATTCAAACTTCCAATTTCTCTCAAACTCTCTTAAATATCTACTACTTTATTTTGAACTATTAGATCATCCATGACCTCATAATAACCATTGATATGATTAGATGCATTTGAGATTTTGTATGAGTAGCCCTTAAATCGTCAACTTAGCCACATCATCATATCCAATCAAAATAAATAAAAATTATATGACCACAAAAGGAAACTTCATTCACCACAACATATTATATTCCATTTCCCCATACCATGACTTTCACCATGGTGTGGTGGAATTCAATTTTTCTATTATAAACTAATTCAAAACTAATCTCAAAACACCTTGTAGCGCAGAATATTACCCTCTCACCATTTTAAATAGGAATTATTTTCTCACACCAATGCATGTATAAGAGTGTGGAGCTCCCCATGTTAAACCAAAAACAATTACCAAGACATTTTTCTCATTAGTAACAAGTCTCGTAAACATTTTAAGTACTTCTCAAAATGGTAACCTATAATACACCACAACATGATCATATCTATTTCACTTCCTAGAAAACTAAACGTTATTTTGTCATTATATCTACCTCTATGGTATGTTTGAGTTTCGATATTTCCCATGGTGTAATTTCTAACCTTAAATGATCACTAAAACAATAAATTTAAAAAATTAACTCCATATTTCTTTTCTATATCATTTTCACCATTTCAAAAAAAAATATAATCAATACTTCTTCCTCAGACCAAGATGAATCAACACTCCCATTTTCTATGTAACCATGTTATTTTTACTTCCCAGACTATCACTATGCTCATTTTATTATATTTACACAACATATGTCACATATATCAAAAACATCTTTAAATAACTCTCTTCAACATCACATCACCTTCCATGATCTTTCAATGATTATAAAAACGTTAAATGAACATCATATCAAATGAATCACCATGAAACACCTAAATTAAAAAATGATTTATGTGATGAAAAAACCACAAAAAAACATCTACTTCATCTCTCCTTCACTTCTCAATATCTTCTTCATGGGCTCAACAATCTTCCCAAAACATCACTTGGGCTAATAAATTTCTCTTGAAGAGTAATTTAAAGATTCAAATTCTAAGTGTTTCATCTTCCAAAATTAAATAGATAAATACCCTATAAACTTAATTTGTTTCTTGATTTTATTATATATCTTCTTACTCTATTTCACTCTCCAAATTTGTATAAAACTCTATTATTCCATAGTATCATTCTTCCCTCTCTAAATAATTTAAAACTTCAATTTCAAATTAAAATTCCAAAACCAAATTCATATTTAACTTCTCCTACTTTAACTTATGTTATTGGTTAAATCCAAAATTATATGTCATCCTTGATAAGATTTAGGTACATAGATAATTGATTTAGAGTAGCTCATGAATCATATAAAAAGTCACATTAGTAAAAGAACTTGAATCTTTACCATATCACAAATCATAACATGACAAGGTTTATCATAGAGTAATTTGTGTAGTTACCAAATGTTTACCTCAAAATGACTCTTCCTTATTGTTAATTATAGTGTGAAACACCTCATTACAACATGACCACACTTTCAAGATAAATGTACTTATATCACAAACACTATACTTAAAAAATTATTTTTGACTTCACAGTGCAACCACTTGTTTAACGATGCGATTATTTTTCCAGTTCCAAATATCATAAGAACATATTATCAATTATTAGTGTATTAAAACATTATATTTAATTTCAAAGCATAGTCACTCTCTTCATATCACAATCCTTTTCTGATCACCAAATATATTGAACACAAAAAATTCAAATCCTCCATGTTAAAACATGAACCATATATCGTGAAAGACTATAATAAATATAATCACATCCAAAACTCAAATCAAGACATGATCCTTTATGTTGGGGTGTGATTTTTCTGACTTTATAAAAACATCATCTATGGATTTACGTCGTGACATAAGAATTAACATTATAGTGTAATTATTTTGACTTCTATCAAATAACTCAAATATTCAATATTCATATTCAAACATATAAAACCCGACCTTAATACCCTATCAAATTGGTACCCATACTGACATGTCACATACCCTAAGGGAATTCCTGATCCCCACGGGCTGGTTTCTAGAACCCAGTCATTAAAAAACAACTATAGGGAATTATTTCACCCAACCTGAGGCAATGAAATGGAATATATATACACATAAGATAGAGATATTATAAGAAGATAAATATAATCCATAACTGAAACCAAACAACTCAAAATAAGAAATAGCCTCCAAGTACAAGTCTAACTACAATGGACTACTAAAATAGAAAACAAATCATCTACTCCATGTGATATTGTGTTTAGACTCACACCATCTCACCACTAGCTACCAATCCAGATGACAAAAAACATTGTTGACTCACTGTAGTGCCTTACCTTTCCCAACATATAAATACATTAAAAGGTCTAAAAACCATCGAACAAGTGTACGAGGTGTGATCTAACATTATAAGTAGAATCTCATCCAAGTGTTCCATAAAAAGTCTCTATAAAATAACCCAATTATTCTCATTTAAAATAAAACTTTTCATGATAAACAGTAAATTAGTTTTATCAAAATCATAGTAAATATTTCCATTTTCTAAAAAACCAAAATCAAAGGAAGGTATATCAATTTCAAGTATATTTTCTTTTTTTTAATTCATTAAAATCCAAAGAATACATATCAAATCCAAAATAGTATAAATCCAATCATAGGTAAATCAAGCCAAGGAACTCAATAGATCATGCTAGCAGACTACTCAAACCACAAAAAATTACTAGTGCACAATAAGTCCCTAGAACACATGCCTAAAGAGCAGAGGAATACCCTATGAGAAAACCCCCAAAAATGTCAAGAAAAAATTCCTAGAACAACAGGCCTAGGGAGGAGATAAAATCCCCATGATCTAACCTATTAAAGTTAATATGGGCAATGAACCTAAGCTAAACCTTCAAACAACATACACAAGTCTTCCCATGTGCTATATTTCATAAATCATTTCAATGCTTTGAAAGAAACCCTTTTACATTTACCAAAACTAAGGGAAAACCAACATTTTATCAAAAATTAATTTAAACACATAAAACAATCATGATAAATTTATTTATAAATAAATTTATAAAAGTTAGAGAAATACAATTCATCAATATAGGCAACATACAAAACCAACTACCTCAAAACTTAGGGGTTTACATGCCCATAAAGGATCCACTAATAAGAGAACACAACAATGATAACAGAGGCCCTATAATCAATATAAAAATATTATAATTTATCCAATTTAACAAAAAGAGATAGAGAAGTAAATGAAACAATACTTACCTTAAGAACTCATACCCTCCACAGAACATCCAACAAAGTAAATAGCCCTCAGAACGAGATCTCGCCACATATCTAGAATAAAGTAAGAAGAAACATCATCATAGGCCAACATATCTGATAATGAGACACCACAGTGCTACCATGATCAAGGAAATGAAGAAGAAGAAAGTCTTACTTTCATAGAGAGAATAAAACCAACCAATATAATGATCAATCAATAAACAGATCAATCTAGATCGAACAGAGTCTTAAAAATCACTTGAGAAGGGTTCTAGGTCAAGAACCAAGAGTTATGAGAGAATGAAATAAAATTTTTGACAAGAGGCACTCTAAAAGAAAATCTCCCTATAGTTACATGATGTGTAACTCCTTTACACATCGTGTAATCCATGATGATCACGTATTCCAAAAAACCCATCACATTTTTATCAAAAATAAACCTTTTATTATTACATGTTGTGTAACCATTCCACATCATGTTCCACTTTCAAACTATGTAAACAGTTCACGAATTGTGTTTGGAGACCAAGTACACATCACGTAACCCTCTTACAAACTCTGTGATTTCCTAGCACATAGCATAAAACTCTAGGTTATTACACAAAAAATCAAAAACACATTGTATGTTCTCTGAACTCAGAAAGAACCCTGAAAATCCCTTAACACATTTATACCTAGATTCCATTAATTCAAACAAAAATCCACCCCTTAAATTTATGTCATTTTCCCCAAAAAAATTCTCTTTATCCTCAAGAGTTCCGATATGAACCCAATTAAAGAGGAAAATAATTAAAGGGAAATGAATTACCTTAAATCAGGTAATGAGATTTTACAAACTCCCCACTATAATACTTTATATCCCCATGAAGTCATCTGGAAGAATGAATTTTTGTAAAGAAGTGAAGTCACCACTCCCTCGTCAATGATTCATACTACCAAGTCTCATGAAAATATGATTTTTTCTTCCATAACACTCAGACCAATGGAATAGACTTCGCACACAAGACTTTCACCTAATATTCCATGATCCCTACTAGCTTCTCTATAATAGATACATTTGGATCTAATTTAATACCTTCCCAATTCTAAACATGAGAGGGATTGGGATGATATTTCCTAAGATATGATATGTGGAAAATATCATGGATTCTTATCAACTAATTCGGCAATTCCAGTGATAAGCAACCTACACAAGCTGCTAAACAACCTCAAATGGTCCCTTATATCTCAGAGCCAACTTTCTCTATTTTCCTAGATGATAGTGACCCAACTAAGGAGAAACATTCAAGAAACCCTAGTCACCTAAAAACTCCAAAGGATGATGTTGTTGATCTATATCATATTTTTTTTTTCATCTCTGCATTGTAACCAGACACTGGTGTATATCTTGAATTCTTGAAAACATATCCTAAACTAAATCCAGTCCCACCAAAGAAGCTTCACCCACCTCTTCCCAACAAAGAGGTGACCTAAATGAGAAACCATACAAAGCCTCAAAAGGATCCATTCTGATTGATGATTGATAACTATTGTAATAGGAAAATATAAAGAGTCTCATATGGCTATCCCAAGATACACTAAAGTCCAAGACATAGGAATGAAGCATATCCTCTAGAATCTAAATGACATGCTCTATTTGACCATCATTTTATGGATGATAAATTGTACTCAATCTGTCCTGAGTCCCCATCTCCTCTTGGAGACTCTTCCAGAACCTCAAAGTAAAACTAGGATCCATGTATGAAAAAACATCTAAAAAACCCTATGTAACCTCACAACTTCCTTCACATAAAAATTATATATATCTTAAAATTTTTTGGTGTCTTCGATTAGAATAAAATGATCTCACTTTTTCAATCGATCAATCATCGTACAGATATAATTACTCCATTGGGGATTATGTGGTAATACAATAATAAAGTTCATGGATACCTCGTCATGTTTCCAAAATGGAACCAAAAGAGGTTGAAGAAAACTATAAGGATTCATATTCTCTTCCTTTATCTGTTGGTAGGTGTATCGACAAGACACATAATCAGAAATGGCATGCTTTATACCTAGCTACTATAATTTCTATCTCATTCCATAATACATTTTTGTAGAACCCGAATGAATGGACCATAAAGAGTTATGATATTAAAACAAAACTGATCACATCAGTAATTTTGGGATAAAAAAATGATCACCAAAACTGAGAATACCATCTAGAGAGAGAGACCAACTAGAAATGATCTCCCCGCCATATAGGGTTTCTTGAATTCCTTCGAACTCAAAATCTTACTAATGATTTTGTAGAATAGACTCATATAGAGATGATAATATCTAAAAACTAGTCATAACCATACTTGAAACATCATCCTGATCATCTAGATGTAGTTGAGAAAAAATCCCCATAATGTTACACTCTTCCCTTGATTCCTGAACAGCTTGTGATGAAACTATCCTACTAAGAGTGTCTACGATGAAATTCCCCTTCCCTGAGGTATAGGAAATATCAAATTCAAATGTTTAAGGTATTCCACCCTCCACATCTATCTGAGATTCAATTATTTCTAAGAAAATATATAGATATAACTTCTATGGTCAAAAATTAATATTAACCTTTCCCCAAAAAGATAATGTCTCCAACACTTAAGTGCTTTCATAACTACAAAAAGATATAAATCATGAGTGGGGTAATTATTCTCATGTGTCCTAAACTGATGAGTGTCATAATCCACCACATGATCATATTTCATGAGCACAAAACCCAAACTAATGCCAAAATGATCACAAAAAATAGCATACCCATTATCAAGATCTAGAAAGATAAAAATAGAACCTTATGTCAGAAGTCTTTTTAGCTTGTCGAAATAATAATGACACTTTTCATCTCATTCGAATTTTACCCATTTACTAGTAAGATTAGTCATAGGTGACTCCAAATTAGAGAAATCCTTGACAAACCATCAATAATATCAATTAAGACCAAGTATTATCTAAATTTAAAAGGCATTTCATGGATCTTTCCATAACAACATAGACTTTACCTTATTAGGATCAACTGATAATTCATGATTAGAAATCACCTATCCTAATAATTTCACTTCTTGAATCAATAAGTTTTATTTTGAAATATTTCTATACAAACATTGAATTATCAGGATCTCCAAAACCAACTTCAAATAGCGTTCGTTCTCATGCTTGAATATTTAATAAACCAAAATATCATCTATAAACACTACCACAATAATTTCAATATACTGATGGAATATCTGATTCATCAAATCCATAAAACCCATAGGATATTTTTTTATACAAAATGGAATCACAATATATTTTTAATAGTCATACCTACTTCTAAAATACACATTTAGTATATCACACTCCCAAACTCTTAGTTGATGATAACCTGACCAAATATAAATCTTCAAAAACCACTTTTACTCTATTAAGTGATCAAAAAAACCATCCACATAAGGTAAAGGATACTTGTTCTTAACTGTTACCTAGTTCAGCTTCCAATAGTCCATGAAAAACCAGAGTGAAGGGTATACCTTTTTTGAAATATCACTAGGGATGGCCAAGGTGAAACACTAGGGTGAAAAACACCATTTTTTACCAGGTCTTCCAACTGAATCTTGATCTCTCTCGACTCTGATGGTTCCATACATTAGGAAGGTATCAATATCAGCTACGTACCTGGAAGTAGGTAAATTTTAAACTCTATATCCCTCTCTATAATAATACCAAAGAGATATTCTATTAAAATATTAGAAAAACCCTAAACGATAGTGAGAAGATCAAAAACAAAATAAATTTCATCAGGATCAACTACAACAGTGGACAATAAACTTCTATGATCTGGGCGGTAAAGACCTACATGGCCAGACCTTAGATCCCACTCTCCCTAAAAAACATGTGAGCTCCCATTATCTACAACAAATGATACACTTTGATGATAAAAATCAACCTCATCACGATGAAAAATAATCCAATCCATCCTAATGATGACATCAAATAAATCCATATCAAGAACAAGAAAATCCCATAGTAGCTCTGTATCAACTATCGATATCACACAAGAAGGAAACCTAAACAAATGCTCTTTACTATTTTAAAGGGGTGTGACTAACTATATAATAAATTAAATGGGTTTTGTTGGGAGGTTAATCATATCAACGAAATGGATAGATATAAATGAGTAGGAAGCACTGGTATCAAATAAAGAAATCACAAATGAGGATTCGATAAATATGGTACCTATCACTATCATTGGACTCATGTCTAACTCCACTAGAAACTCATCTAATACATTAAAGTGATTCACTCGTGAGGCATATGGATGGAGGCCTGTATTATTTGAAACATTTTATTGTGCCATAGTATCTTTTGGATCCAATGATCCCTGAACATATCGAGGTGTATACATAGCTTGACAGAAAAACGGTAGATGACCATAACATCCATAACTATGACACATATTTTTAGATGATAGAAAATAACATTGTGTGTTTCTGTCCTTTCCACACTAATAGAAAGTCAGAGGCATGCCACTTGCTACAACAACAGGTGTCTAAGAGGCCAGCTATTGAGAATCACCGCCACCTCTCTTGCAATGATCCTATCACATTCTATTTTTCCCTAGTGTTCCACTGAAGCTACCAATAGTTGGAAGAGAAGGGAGGAATATCCAAACTTGTTTTCCATATTCATCTATGTTATCATATGCCTATTTATTATCTCTGTATAGGTTGAAATATTCATCATAAATACCTATAATATGATATCTGATCACAAACCCTATAGGTACTTATGATCCTTCATCTAGTCTCTCTTCACTAACTCTGGTGAAAAATGAACCAGCTTAGAAAAGTGATTGGTGTATGCTGACATTGCACGATCTCACTTCTACAAATAGAGGAACTACAAAGATTTTTCAATCATCAGTGACTCTAGAAAAAACTGCTAGAATAAGAGAGTCTTGAAAACCTTCCAGTATAAGACCACATTCTTATCATCCTTTACCATGTAATCCCACAACCTCTTTTTAGAACCGTTGAGTCTGAACAATGCACACTTCACCCTAATATTATTAGTTATTTCTTGGAATTCGATGATTTGATCAAAATTTTCAAGTCATACCTCCACCTCTTTTGGTTAATTCATACCTTTAAAGGTTGTTGGCTTCTCACATAAGAAATATCGTGATTGATCCCTATCTCCTCCAACTCCTGGCTATGCCTAAATAGCTATTTTCTGAACATGTGGCACATTCTAGTTGACAGCATGAACTTCCCACATGATAACCTTGATAAATTTTTGATCCATCAGAGGATTCCCTTGGGAAGAATTAGTTGCACCCTCTTGAAGAACTCAAAGAACGTGTCTTATAGGCATACTATGGCACACTAAAATAAAATAAATGATCAAACAATAGAAAAAACTTACTTCAAACTATAAAATCCAAAAGAAAAAACTAAGATTAATGCTAAGAACTCAAAATAGGAGACACACATCCCAACATCCAATGGAAACTTGAGTTTCATCAAGGCAAGATATGGCCAAGCACTTACCACAACATACTTCTCATGTCCCAAAAATCCTATCTACAGTCTACCAAACATCTCAAGAAAAGTATTCATGGGGAAAAACCACCTTTGATACCAAACTGTAACTAATAGATCCATATACCCTCTCAAACTTTCACCTGAACCAACACGTCACACACTCGAAGGGTATTCTTGATCCCCGTGAGCAATAAACTAGTACCCAGGCATAAAAAAACAATAAACAGGAATGATTTCTCCCAACTTGAAGCAACTACATGGAATATATATAAACACAAGATATAGAGAACAGTGGAAGATAAATATATTCCATAACTGAAACTAAACAACTCAAAAGTAGAAACGATCTCTAATTATAATTCTAACCACAAAGGACTGCTAAAATAGGACAAAATCATATACTCTATGTGATATCATGGGTATACTTCCACTGTATCACCACCAGATACCCATATAATTAATATAAACCCTCATTGTCTCACTGCATCGCCTTGCCTTTCCCTACATCAAAAGAAATACAAAGGTCTAACCACCACTGAATAAGTGTGCAGGGTGTGAGCTAACAGGATTTGTAGGATCTCAACCAATTTTTCCATAAAAATCCTTTGTACAATAACCCAAGTATACTCATTTAAAATAAAGCATTTCGTAATAAGCAGTAAAGTAATTTTATAAAAAACATGGTAAATATTTCTTTGTTCCAAAAATTCCAAATCAAAGGTAGGTATATCAATTTCAAGCATATTTTCTATTTTTCATTCATCCAAATCAAAATAATGCATGTCAAATCAAAAATAGTATAAATCCAAGAACATGTAAATCATGCCAAGGAACTCAATAGGTCATGTTAACAGACTACTAATACTATAACAAATGACTAGTTCACAAGAAGTCCTTGGAATAGAGTCTTAAGCAATAAAGTAACACCCCATTAGTGAACCCCCCCCCCCCCCCACAACAATTTCAAGAACAATTCCCTATAATAACATGCCTAAGGAGTATAGAAAAAAAACATGAGCTAACCTCCCAATGGTAATATGGATGATGGACCCAAGCTAAACCTTCCACATATGTACCCAAGGCTTCCCATGTGATGCATTTCATAAATCATTTCAATACTTTGAAAATACCCCTTTTCCATTTACCAAAAAACAGGTAAAAATCAAATTTTATCAAAAATTCATTTACACACACAAAAAACGTACTGAATTTATTTATAAATCAATTTACAAAAATAAGAGAAATATAGTTCATCCAAACATTCTATAGTTGGAATCACCTATATCAAAACTCATGGCTTCACATTCCCCTAAAGGATCCATCGATAAGAGAGCACAAAAGTGGTGATGGAGTCACTAAAATCAATATACATATCTTAGAATTGATATAATTTAGAAAAAAGGGAAGGTGGAGGAGATGAAATGGAACTTACCTCAAGAATTCACACCTGACACAATACATCCAATAAAGGAAAAGACCCCCAGAATAAGATCTCCCCACATATCTAGAAGAACCCAAGAAGAAACACCGTCATTGGTCAACAGATCTGATAACAAGATTCCACAGTACTACCACGATCAAAGCAACAAATAATAAGAATTGGAGACTTCAAAGAATTTTGGAGAAGGGTTCTAGATCTAGATCCAAGAGATCTACGAAAGAATGAAATAAAATTTTATCTCATCAGAACCCTAAAAGATGACCACCCATTAGTTACATGTTTTGTAGATCCTTTACACATCATGTAATCCATGATGACCAAGTACACTGAAAAACCTTCCACCTTTTTATTAAAAACCAACCTTTTATTATTGCACTTTTTGTATCGATTACACATTGTGTACCAATTTCATGTTGTGTAAACAATTCATGACTTGTGTCTAGAAACCAAGTACGCATTGTGTAACCTCTTTACACATCACCTAATTTCCCATCACATAATGGAAAACTCCATGTTTTAACACAAAAAACTCAAAAACACCTGTGGAATTCTCTGAACCCAGAAAACCCTAAAAATACCTTAACACATTTATACACGGATTCCATTAACTCAAAAAAACATCCACCCATGAACTTTAATACATTTTACCCAACAAATTATCTTCATCCTTGGGAGTCTCAATTCTCTTCTAAACACTTCTAAACCATTGAATTATTTTCAACTCAATGGAATTACTAAGATCAAACCACATTTGAATTTTCTCCATGATTTTACTAATTTTTTGAAAATAAAAGAAAACATCATAGTCACAAATAACATTTAATCCACTTTATAATTTACTAACTATCTCCCCCATTATGAAACAAATCATCATGTGGGGTACCTTTACTCCCAAGCATCTTCTTGGTCACAAAAATATGAACCTCTGTATTTTTTTTGTCAAATATCAAACATAAATCAGTCAAAACTTTATAAATGAATCAACGTTCAAATATTATAATACTTTATCTAGAAAATCAATGTAGGAAATAATAATAATGAAATTTTTCCATAGGAGTAACTCATATTCACTTCTAAACAATCGTCTTCTACTTCTATTCTCAATTCAACTTCTTAAAAAATATTCCTATACATGTTATGAAAAAAATACCATATACATGCTCATAAAACATGTTAAAAAAGTTTATATATTCACCAAAACACACAAACACACTAAATTCACTATTTACCCTTTTAAAAAATCCCTAAAAATATATTTTTCACCTTAATAAAAAATATATAATTTGAATTGATGTAGTTATCTCACCCTATGATAATAATAATCCAAAGACAAGAAGAAATAAAATAGATCATTTTACCTTATCCTTGAAAATAATTATATTGAACACACACGACGAACCTCACTCATTGAAATAAATCCTATAGAAATGGTTTGGTAAATACATGTTCCAATTTATTCCATGTAGGAACAAAATCCAATTTTGGCACTCCTTTCTCAGCCATTTCCTTTATGAAGTAATATTATATATATACACACACACACACTTATCTGATATACCATCTTATTATTTGGAAAACCTCATGTGTTTCCTTAGGCCTGGGAAAACCTCATTTGTTCCCATTTAATCTCATGATATATAAAAAATTACCCAATTAATTGGAGGTCTATAATGGAACCACATGTTACATAATAAACCATTCATATATAATCTACAATAACATAATATCATTCACAATTCCTTGATATTTTCAGTAAACTATGAGAAAGAAATGAGATTCATCAAACATAATTAAAACATTGTTATCATAATTAATCTATATAAAGGAAGTGTATGGTATAATAATATCATATCCCTGGTGAGTCATAAAAATCCTTAAAATATGTTGACATAGATTAAAAATACTTTTGTAAAATCCTTAGAAATACTCTTTGAAAAATGTGTGAAAACATCATTTTCTTTTGGTAACATTTAAAGAAAAAAAATAACCATAATAATAAGAATTGTATTTTCTTTATAAAACCTTATAAAATAATTAACTAATATAAATTATTAATAAATTTCATGATTTTGGGAAAATTAGTTCATTCTATATATGTTTATGAAAAACATTCTTCCCACATTTTTATAAAAATCCAAAAGTGAGTCATATAGAAAATATTTGAAAAGATTACATTTTAAACCATTGTAAATAAAGTAAAATATAGTCCTAAATGAATTTAAAAAATCATTATATTTTATAAAATAATATTCATGAAACATTTTAAATAACCTAGATATGGAAAAAAATGATTCCCAGCCAAAAATGGTAAATAAGGTCAGTTTTCCTTAAAAACATTATTTTGGTATTTTTGAGTACCATGTAGAGGTAAAATAAAAATAATAATTGAAAACAATATGAATCAACACAATAGAATAAAATATAATGGGTTTAAAATATATATATATAATATAATTTTCCATAAAGGAAATTAAAACTTAAAAATTCCTCATAAAAAGTGATATTGTAGCATAAGCCCTTACCTTAAGTCTCGTATATCTTTATAAGAAATATAAAATATTTTATAATAAATTTAGAATTATTATACATATATAATAGAACCATATTCATGTATATGTTATTATATATCATTACCTTATAATTTTTAATTACCTATTTATTAACAATTCTTTATTAAAATTATTATTAGGGTGTCATATGTTCTGTTTTCCACATATGTTTTGGTTTGGTGATATAAATCCTTCCACTTTGGTCATGGTTTAATAAAATATATAATATTAATCATATCATAAATACTATATTTATTTATTATAAACAATTTTATAACTATCCATAAAATTTGGTGATGGAAAATGAATAACATCACTTAGTGGAGATGGTAGTTTGTACGTTAAACAGGTGATGTTTACATTTTTTAATAGAACAAAATAAATAAATTTAAAAGATAATTATCTTTAAAGAATCATAAATAAATAATAAATAAAATATATATTAATTAAATACACCTATATAACCATCTATGAAATATGGTAATGAAAAATAAAATATATCACTTCATGGAGGCGGTAGTGCTCACGTACACATAAGAAAATTTTACAATTTACATTAGATGGAAGGGAGATAAAAAATGGTTGTACCATTAACATAAAAAAATAATTATTTTAAATATACTTATTTAATTTAATTAATATTTTTATATAATATTTCGATGAGGTTTAAGACGAAAGAAACTTGAAAAAGGTTAGTAAAAACAAATACCTCTTCCCAGGATAGTATTTTTTGGAAAACACCTTAAGGATTCTTAGATGGGTATGTTGGGAATATCATAATTTGTAAGGAATTTATAGGATATTTTTTAAGGTGTTTGGGTATATATTGGTTGATTTAATGTGCTCATTTTGTGTGTATAAGTGAGGAGATGGGGAGTCCTTGTAAATATTAAGAACATTAAAATATAATAGAGTCACACTCAGGGGAAAATAGATTCAAAGATCTAATTTTATAATATAAGATTATTTTGGTTGAAATAAACTCAACTAATTAAATTAATCATAATTTTTAAAGATATATTTAATCCTTATACCTTTATTTTAACCATTTTTTCCATTTTTACCTTTATTGTGGTGATGATATACTTTACCAAGGTAACTTATTTTTATGACCAAAACATAAATTGAAAAAATTAAAAAATTTATACATGATTAATATAAATTTTGGATCCATTTTATATTATTCAATTTCTAAAGGTGGTATAAATTAATTCTAACATCTACACACAAAATGCGTAAAACCCGTTTTTTGAAAAAATGTATTTTTAAGTGTATAAAAGATTTTATTCTCATTACCTATCTAGTAAAAAACACTATATGAATTTAAATTTATCATATTTAATATATTATATTCACATTTCACTAAAACCATTCATCATTTTTTATTAATGCAATTTATTAAGATAAACATACATTTCACTAATAAAAAATACAATTTACAGAAAAATTTATATTTTTACCATCAATGTGAATTTATCTTCATTTCTAAACATTTATTAATAAATTTATAAATGGTTATTCATTTTTCATGTGTATAAAAAAATTATAAAATTTTAATACTCCAAAAAATAAAAATTAACATTTAAATAAAACATTAATAATAAAAACAATGTTTATAAAAAAAATATTTCTTTTTATCCCAGAATTACAAAACTAACATTAATTATCATTTCTCAAATATTTCATGAATTTAATTACTTGATAGTATTAATTTAATTTTATCAATTTTATTTAACCATCCATTTATATCTTTCATTTTATATTTTTAAAAACCCTTTACTCACTTAAGTTCAGTGTTGTGAGCATCACAAGTTATTGAACAGATCAAATTTTTTAAAAATAAATATATTCTAAAGTATCATGATGTTACAATGAAATAATATAAATAACCATAAAAATTACATAAATATATTATTTCTTGGATTGTTTTTCCTTTTGAAAATAAAAATTTGGGAATCTAATTTTAGATCCTTTTTACAAACAAAAATTATTAGATACTCCAAAAAAATATTTGCTCATCAAAAATATTCTTTGAAATTTTTAAACTATAATTTTTAGAAGATATTTTATTCATTTTAGAATTTTTAGAATTTTTATACATCTATAATTTATTTTTATTTAGCATAATATTCAATTAATTTTACATTAATTTAAGGTCATCATTTTATTCCATATATAACCAAAAATTTACTCCATTTTAGTGAGGTATATATTGATTAACATTATCATAACACTTATTTGAGTATTTTTTAACCTTCATAATTAACTTTGATCATTATTCCTTTCTTAAAAATATTTATTAGGCTGAAATTGAACTTTTTCACTTTACTTTCAATATAAAATAGTTTTTATTGATAATTTTCAAGTTCTTTTCCTTTCCCTTTAACCTTTTCTTCCACAAAATCCTTTAACTTTTTTCTTGATTGATTAACACGTTCAAATATTCATTTTCCAAAAAAAAATTAATTCCTTTTAAACATGATAAAAATATTCATTATTTTAATTTCTGTGTTTGTTTTCAAATAATTATTCTCTTTATCGAACTTTGAAATCTCTGAAAGACACTCTTTCAACTCCCACATCAGTAAAAACACCATCTTCTTTTCCTCTTCATTTTCATCATCATTATCTTCATCATTAGTGGACTCAACATCATTCAATTAATCGACCAAAATTTTTTATTTCAAATTAATTTATGTTTCATCTTCACAAATTTATTCATCATATAACTTAGATAGGAAAAACCTATTTTAATACTTATAGAAATTGTTACCTTTACCCATTTAATAAGACATAGATATTTTTTATTTTAAATCTTTCTTCTTTGAGAAACTCCTTGGGGAATCATATTAATCAAAAATTTATTTTTACTTTGATTTTTGATAATTGGATGAATAATATCTAATTTATACCTATTTTAAACACTTCAATATATTTTTTCCATACTATTTTCCATTTCCTTTATGAATACTTCTTGAGATGAATGACATTAATTTATCCAAATTTATTTTATCATCTTAATCATCCTTAGAATTTTCCTCTTATGCTTTTAATTTTTTTATGAATCTTCTAAAACTTCATAACTTTAAAGTAAATTTCCTTTTCAATGTTACTCTTCTTCATAAGATTATTTTATTTCATTATTTCATTTGAAATTAATATTTTTTCCCAATCAAACAATGTAAATGTATCATGGTAATGGTCTTTAAGTATAGATAGTTGTGCATCAAAATTTATCTTTAAATATATAAATTATTTTTTATTACATTATAATATTTTAGAGTCTTGCCAAAACCTTTAATAGTTCTCACCACTTTATTGAATCTTAAATAAGCCATTAATAATTTCATTATCATTCATTCAAATGTACTTATGCTTCAAATGAAAAATCTATAATTTATTTTTTTTAATTTAACATTTGTTGCATAGATGTTCTAAAACTTATATTATATACATTTTTTTTATATTAACCCTCATGATTTTAAAGAATTATTTCTTTAAATTTGATGAAATAATTGAATTAGAAGCACGACCACATTCTCTATATTCTTCTGATCAATCAAAGTCATCTCAATACCTCACACATGAGAAATATACCAACTTAGAGA
Source organism: Viscum album (assembly GCA_963277665.1). Lineage (NCBI taxonomy): Eukaryota > Viridiplantae > Streptophyta > Magnoliopsida > Santalales > Viscaceae > Viscum > Viscum album. Next base: position 1,633,870,845 of record OY728157.1, on the reverse strand, counting down.
AACTTATGTCACATCCAAACTAATAGATAATAGGTTTGGTATCATCATATCCTTCAAAATATGATATATCTTTCTATAAAACATCTAAATTCCCTTTATATTCAATAAATTTATGAGATCCATTGTGTATATAAATTTTAGAACCAATAAGCCTTCGAAAATAAAGAACACTAGTCACTTATAATCATCATACAACTTATTATCTTCAAGGGAAACCTAAAAAACACCTCTGATGCCAATTTTGTATACCAAGATACCAATTATTACTTTGATCCTTAATGATATAATTATAGCTAGTGAATCGGTGTATGGAATTTATTTTAAATTCCACCTTGAACAACCTTTATCACCTATAAAAGTGATCAAATTTATTAATATTTTATCTTTAGTCCCAATTTTCTACTAAATTTTAATTATATTTAAAACTTAAATCAAAAACTACTCACCTAAATAAAAAATAACAATAAGAATAGAAAATTTAGAAGTTTCTCCATTTTGAATGAATGGATACATCCATGTCATGGTCTAGAAAACTGAAAATCACACAATCCACTAATAGTTAGGGATACTAATGAGTAGGTTTTATTTTTAACTTTTGTTATATAAAAATGTATCCTAATTTATGTAACATTATCCAATAAAACAAAACTAAAAATATCTATAAAATATAATGAAGTGAGTCTTCAACCTCTAAATTTGACTTCAATTAACTATAGAAAAAATTCACCTTCACTAATATTCTTCACACACTAAATTTTTCATCAAAATATGATTTAAATCTTTCTAAAAAAATCCAACACCATAGTCAATACATTACTAAGTTATATTTATAAAAAATATTCTATGAACTTTAATCAAAAAGAATATTATCATAACATCACTATACATATCAAAGTACTCCACCTTCTCCTCAAAAGTAACTTGAAGCCTCAAATTCCAAGTTTTGAACTTCATGAATTGATTAGATATAGATCCTAAAAAATAATTTATTTTTTAGGTTTCATTTTCTTTCTCGTATGTTACACTCTATAAATTCACACAATAGTTTACTCTTCCACACCAGCACTCTTCCCTACCCCTTTCGTTGAAAACTTGAATATCAAATTCAAATTCTGAAACCAGATTCATCTTTAACATTTCCTAATTCAATCTAATTTATTGGATCAATTAATACTTCTCAATCACCATTGATATTATTTGGGTACTTAGATAATTTAAATAGATTATCCCATGAGTCATCCATAAATAAACATCATTAAAAAAACTTGAATCTTGAATATTTAAAAAATCATAATGTGACAAGGTATATCATGATGTAATGTGTGTTGTTATCAAATGGTTCCCTCTAAATAACTAATCTCATGGGAACATCATGTTATGACACTATTCATTATGGAATGATCACACATTAAATAGAAAATAAATTTTATAATTATCATTATCCTTTCCGCATGATCTATGAATTTATGGCACTACCAATTCCTTTATAGTAAAAGCTATTTTCCAGTTCAATATGCCAAATAAAATATTATCATGGGATAGTACATTGTGGAATGATACTTAATTTAATTCCCATGTCTTGAATACCCTGATAGTACTGAAATCATATTTTCCCAATACCTCATGATCACCTCCTTATCACCAAAGTCTAGAATAAACATTGGGGGTTGAATACTACATATGTGGGAGATAAGTTTCCCCCTTTCTAATGATAATTAAAACGTTAGAGGTTTATATTGATATTTCATTATAGAACCTATAGACACCCCATATATCCATGATTTATCTATACACTAAAATATACCCCCTCCCCACTCTATATTCCACATCCTAAAAATCCCAATTCTTTGGTTCATTTATGTTCCCTATATAACATATAAAATAATTTTCACACATTCTGAAAAGGCATGTACATGATTAGATTTTAGTATACCTAGTAGGTAGTAACACCCCCACCCCTAATAAGAATTCATAAAAAAGTGCATATGGAATGAATTCAAATCTATAGTAATAGGAAAAACCATAGTCAAGTTTTTAAATCAATGATATTATATATAAATATAAGATATGGAAACTATTATCCCATGGAGGGTCCATAACTGTGTTACCTACTTAGATCCTATGATTGGAATCTCAGATGAATATATATCACTGATTAAGGGTGAAATACCAATCCCATTAGGGGGAAAGGTTATCATGTATACCAAGTTAGGAAAATATTACATCCTGATGTGATGCTATCAAAGACCTCAAAATAAACTTAATTTATAAATCTTGAATGCATATAGGTAGCTTACCATAGTCATATCATGAAGATTTGATCCAAACATTCACTGTCTCTTATCATTTACTATTATTCAAAAAATAATTTTAAAACTCAAATGAAGTAAGGTTTGATGTGTTAAATTTATATATGTGATATATATATATATATTAAAATTTCAATATAATGAATTAATAAGAAATAAATACTCTTAGGATTAGTGTTAATGAGTTTTTTCACTGCCCCTTTTAATAAGTATTATTCTCTCTCAATGTTCACACTCTATCATATGTACTAAAATCCCTCACTAATTTCTTAATTTTTGAATTCCCATACCACCCCAGAATCCTCAAGTGTGCTGGTCATATACCTCCTTTATAGGGAATAAATATAATACTCCTTAATCAAGATAGCACTCTACTCACACCCTTGGAAAAAATGGCTCACCATTCTTCATCCAATATACTAGTTCCATAATATACAAATAAACTGAATAAAGGAAGTGAAATTGATTCTATAGTATATGGGGAAGAAAATATATATGAAATAAGGATGACAAGAACATTCACCAACACCCTATACCTGTAACTTTATGATTCCCTTCATAATGAAATCGACATTTTAATGAATTATTTATATAAATGTGATGAAATAATTGACTTATAATCATGGAATCATTATCTATATTAATCTGATCAATCATAGTGATCTCAATATCTCACACATGAGAAATATACCAACTTATAGAAACTTAATTCACATCCAAACTAATAGATAATAGGAATAGTAGTATCATATCCTTTAAAATATGATATATCTTTCCATAAAACATCTAAATTCACTTTATATTCAATTAATTTATGAGACCTATTGTGTATGTAAATTTTATAACTGACAATACTTCTAAAATAGAGAACACTAATCACTTATAATCATTATAAAACTTATTATATTAAAGGGAAACCTACAAAACACCTCTGATATGAATTGTGTATACCGTGATACCAATTATTACTTGGATCCTCAATGATACACTTATAATTAGTGAATCGATGTATCAAATTTATTTTACATTCCACCATTGAGAAACATTTATCACCTTTGAAAGTGATAAACTTTCTTTCTATATTAACTTTATTTTCACTTTTATGCTAACTTTTAATGATATTCAGCACTTAAATCAACAACCACTCACCCAAATAAAAAAATCAGAATGAGAATAGAAAATTTAAAAGGTTATCCATTTAGAATTAATAGATGTATCCATGTAATGATCTAGAAAAAAATAAATCACATGATCCACTAATCATCATGGATACTGATGAGTAGGGTTTATTTTTAACTTGTGTTATATAAAAATGTATCCTAATTGATTTAGAATTATATTATACAACCAAGATAAAAATATCTATAAAATATAATGAAGTGAGTCTTCAACCTCTAAATGTGAATTCAATTTACTATAGACAAATTTGACCTTCAATTATCTTCTTAACACACTAAATTTTTCATCAAACTATGAGTGAAATCAATCTTAAACAACCCAACACCATATTTAATTCTTCACTAATTTATCTTTATGAAAAACTAGTTTATGAACTTTAATAAAAAAATAATATTATCATAACATCACTATGCATATCAAAGTAGTCCAAATTTATCTCAATAGTAACTTAATGCCTCAAATTTAAAGTTTTTAAACTTCTATAATTGATTAGATAAATATCCTAAAAAAATACTTTATTTTTTGGTTTTCTGCTACTTATTTATCCTATGTTACACTTTCTAAATTCAAAAAACATTTTACTCTTCCACACCAACACTCTTTCCTACCCCTTTCATTAAAACCATGAATTTTGAATTCAAATTCCAAAACCATATTCATATTTAATATCTCCTATTTAAATATAATTTTTTGGATAAATTACGTCTTATCAGTCACCATTAATATGATTTGGGGAGTTATATAATTGAAATAGATTATTCGATGATTCATCCATAAATAAACATCAATAAAAAAACTTTAATCTAGACTATATCACAAATCATTATGTAACAATGTATATCATGACGTAATGTGTGTTGTTATAAAATGGTTCCCTCTAACCAGCTATTCCTATGGGAACATCGTGTTATAAAACTCTTCATTAAATAATGATCACACTTTAAATAGAATATCAATTTTATAATGATCTGTATCCTTGCAGCATGATTTATGACTTTATGGAACAACCAATTCCTTTATAGTGCAATCCTTTATTCCAGTTCAAGGTAGCCAAAACATGAATTACTATGGTATAGTACATTGTTTAATGATATATAATTTAATGAACATGTCTTAAATACCTATATAGTACCCAGATCATATTTTCACAATACATCATGACCACCTACCGATCTCCAAATTCTAGCATAAACATTGGGGGTTGAATACTAAATATATAGGAGATAAGTTTTCCCCTTTCTCATGCTCATTAAAATATTAGAGGTCTATACTGAAATTTCAGCATGGCCCTTATATAAACCCCATATATCTATGACTTATCCATCTATTAAAATCACAACAACAACCCACACCCCACCCTATTATATATTCCACATCCTATAAATCCCAATTCTTGGGTTCTTTTCTATTCCCTGGATCACATATAAAATAATTTTCACATGTCCTGAAAATGAATGTACATGATGAGAGTATATTATAAATAGTAGGTATTCACCACCCCACCCCTTATGAAAAGTAATCAAAATCATATAAAATGAATTCAAATATACAGTAATAGTAACAACAATAGTCAAGTTTATAAATCGGTGATATTATATATAAATATAAGTGATGGAAACTATTATCCTAGGGAGGGTCCAAACCTATGTTAGCTACTTAGAGACTATGATTATAATATGATGTTAATATATACAATGTAGTAAGGGTACAATACCAATCCCATTAGGGGGAAAAGTTATCATGTATTCCAAGTCAGGTAAATCTTATATCCTAATTCAAGGCTATCACAGACTTCAAAATAATCTTAATTTACAAATACAGAATGCATCTAGGGAGATTATAAGGGTCATATCATAAAGATTTGATCTAGAAACTCGCTATCTCTTATCAATTAATATTATTCACACAAGAATTTTAAAACTCAAATGAAGTAAGGGGTGATGTGTTAAATTGAGAGACATGATAGAAATATATAGATAGAAGTGTGAACAGAATGAATTAGGAAGAAATAAAAACTCATAGGATTGGTGCTAATAAGTTTATTCACTATGACTTCTAATAAGTATTATTCTATATCAATTTCGCACTCTATCATATATATGAACATCCCTCACTACTTTATTAATGTTTTAATTCCCATCTCACCCAAGGATCCTCAAGTGTACTGGTCATATACCTACATTTATAGAGTAAATAGAATACTCCTTGATCAAGATACCTCTCCACTCACACCCTATGAAATAAGTGTCTCACCATTCTTCATCCAATCTACTTGTTACATCATATACCAATGAACTAAATGAAGGAAGTGAAATTGATTATATAGTATAGGAGGAAGAAAAAATATATAAAACAAGTATGATAAGAACATTAAACATCCCCCTTATACCTATAACATTATTAATCCCTTAACAATGAAATTGATATTAAGATTTTAATGCACAAGGACTTGGGAAACATCACAACACCTCTACCATTGAAAAACTTAGGTTATCTCTCCATGATCATGTATTTCATAGATCACTATCCCATAAATAAAAAAACCTAGGATAAGAATAAAATTAAATTTGATTAAACAGAAAGAAATGAATGGAATTATTGAAAGTAATATCTAATCTAATGCATTGTGGGGAACCCTTTAAACGTTATAAATCCTTTCTCTTTATATATAACCTTACCATCACGTCTTATATAAGCATCAAGCCTATGGAGATCAATGTCAATGATCAAATGTTCTTTTCTATATTAATGTTGGTCTCATATAAGGTACATACCCTAAGAGAGAGGGTGATTCAAAGTTTGTCAATATTTTGAAAATTATCCCTTGAGAATGATCTATTTTTTACACTATCATAAACAATCCAATACCTCACAATTGATATATAGGATTAATGGAATTAAAATAGTTACACTAGTAGTTTTTAATTTGTTTACCTAAACTGGGTTAATTGAAGGACCATGAAATAATAAAGTTTCATAAACCTGAAACACTATGTACATTACTTTTTGGTAACAATTTTGAGAAGACACACTTGTAAAATCCCAAACCAACTTATTATATTTTTAAGGAGTGAGATGGAACTAAACTTAGGTGACATTCCCATGGAACCAAAGGATAATAATAAATAGTATGGGATTTACCAAATGGTGGGGGAATATATTCCCTTAAACTAACACCCTGAAACATACTAAAGGAAAAAAGACGCAATATGTTGCATGATACAAATAAAAAATAAATATAAATGTATAACCAAATGATAATTTGAGTAATAGAAGAAGTAATTAAATAAAAAATCATTCTATAATCCCAAGACAAATAAAACTCAAGATAAAAAGACTGAAGGCACCAATATACAACCACTCATGACTCCATGAATCAATAATGGCCTCAAGAACCAACACTTTATATCTAAGACCACAACATCATGAAGCTTAACTGGTAAAATAAAAAACCTTCCCCTTTCATTTTTCATAGTGAACAATATCAACATGTGCACTAAGGTGCATATACAGGGCATGAGTATTCATCCCAATAGGTAAACCCATAGACTTCCCCCAAATTCAATTAAAACAATAATTAGGTTATATCACATTTTATTTAAAATAAAAGATAGTAATGAGCTTAAAAATTTGTGAATAATAAAAATATATCCACGACGTAGTGAAACTATGCACACTAAAAACATAACCATGGCATGAAACCACACACACATGAAAAAGTCCAACCAATATAACCCCTACCTAAAGGGAACTCCTGAATAGTCCAACTCATGATCAGTATCCATATCTTTGGTCATAATTTATCTCTTAGTAGTATAATATAATGTTCCACAATATTGACATTGTGACCATGTATAACCTATATAGACCTCTTCATATGCATATAAACACACACCCACCAAATTAATTTCAAGTTCTCACATCAAAATTATTATTTCAAAAATAAAATTCATTTAATAACTTAATCAAACACCTTTTGAGTGTCACCCATATTTCTAAATTTGAAGAACAACAATGAAAAAGGAATTTCCAATAGATATTTCATAGGTTTTTCTGAATACAATCATAAGAAAATTATTTAGAAAATAATGAGACTTCACATTCTAGAATAAAATGGAATTTAAAGATAAGTCGTATACCTTTGATTTTTCAATATAAACAATTCTATCAGAATCTCAATGATATGGGATTCCTAGTTAATTCCTTCAATGAATCCCAAGTAATATTTATCAAACCATGATCTAACCAATATATTTGGGCAAGGTATGCTTGATCTAAGGTACCTCTTTAGAGAAAACATGAGGATCAAGGATAGATAATAAGAATGAGGCTCTTACCTTAAATTTTCTAAGTCTAACTCTCAGATAATTTTAAATCAACCACTATAAGGAATATTATCACTCATATATCGCAAGGGGGTGTAGGAATTCAAGATCCCGGATTTGAGAAGAAATAATGAGGGTTTTCAATGGATTTTTGGGACTTTAATATATTTTTTGATTTAATTAATCCCATCACATTGTTAAGAACACATGGTTTTGAAAATCATGTAGATCATATTTGTCTTAAAAAATAATAATTCACTCAGTTTTTTCATGGTTTTTCATAATCCTGCACCAACTGTGTGTCTTCCTAGAAGACCCCTCTATCTCTTGCATGGTTACTATGGGTATCCACATGGATTTTCCTAACCATAAACCCTCCAAAACCACTCCAAAAAAAATTTAAAAAAATATAGAAACTTCTCAAAACCTAACCCAAACATTATATAGATGAAAATATAAAATAAAATAGAAAAAATACCAAAAAATTAGTGTGTTACATTCTCCCCACCATGGGGCCTTCCTCCCTTGGGAATCTGGTGGTTAGTGTTTTACTATAAGAGTTCAGTCCATTGGTACAATATAAACTCCTATCATTCCCGAGTTTCCTCTTAAATCATACTATGATACCATAATATTCATATCAAATAGAATTTTTTTCTCTCAACTTTTTTTCTTTTCTATAAATAATATAAATCAGAGCATGAATAAATTTTTCATATGGTTCAAAGGTGACATTTTCCTATTGTATCACATGTCTTATATCAATATGGTATTTCTTTAACTAGGATACATGGAAAAAATTATGGAAAAAATTGAATCTCAATTGTAAGTCTAACTGATATATAATGTAGAAAATATGTTTCAAAATATTGAATTATCTGATGTACCAAGAATCTATTTTTCTTTCTTTCCCAATCAGCAGCAACACAATATCGAGGATAATTTTAAGAATATATGGTCACCTACCTCAAATGATAAGGTTATTTAGTGATGATATGAAAATGATTTATGATATCTTGGGGCCATTTCTATCCATTTTCTAATCATCTTGATTTTGGAAGTAGTTTCATGGACAAGCCTTAGTCTAATCAATGAAGTTTCCCCAATAAACACCTAATAAAGTGGAGATCAACATGGATTCTCATACAATTCATTGAACAAATAATTTTTTTCATGGACTAATAACTATTGTTATATGAAAACTTCACCAGAGGTAAATGTTCTTCACATGAACCAAAGAAATATAAAACACATTCTCAAATCATATCTTCCATTTTCTAGATTAAACATTTTGAATAGACATCAGTTTTTTAGTGATATGTTGTATTTATAATCAATTTAGTGTCAAGGGGTTATTTTAAGGATCCTCAAAATCATGAATTTAATTGAGGTTTTTGGTATAAGATAATCGATATTGGTACTCTAAGCCACTTCACCACTTCCTTGATATAGATATTTTCTAAATCCTCCACTATATTAGCCTCTCAAATTGGAATTACATGGGATGAATTGATAAGTTGGTACACAAACACCCAAATAGAATCACGATTCCAAATTTTCCATGTTTAAATAATGATAAAGTCTATGGAAATATATTTCCATTTCCAAATGCATCTAGGAATTGACTGAAACATTCATGCTGGTCATTGATGTTTGGACTTTACTTATTGGTCGGTGATACATTATGTAACATAACTATCCAATTTTCATTTAATACCATAAAAAATAAGTCTCAATTTCCCTATACATATTTTTAATTCCCATATAAACCACCCATTTTGAATTTTTAAAAGTATAAAGAATATATTCTTAACATGATGAAGGAACTATGATTCAATTCTGAAAGTATTACATAGAGTTTTCATCCATTATCCAAACCTCAATGGTATCCTAACCATTGAGTTTTGACCTCGTGGCCATGAAATATAAGCATAATTTCTGATTCTATTTAACTTGACTCTCTAAATAAATAATAATAGTAACAAGAAAGAAAAATTTATTCTGACTATGTTGCCTAAAATCCAAATGCATGCTAGAAATTGTTCCAGTAAGATTCCACTGGTCACAAGATTCTCTGGAAACTTCATTATGTGATTTATGAACCAAATAATCAGCCACTAAATTTAGCTTTCCTAGTTTATAAACCAATTAAAAGTCAAAAATCTAAATATATTCCATCCATTATTAATTCCTTGGGTTTAAATCTCATTGTGAAATGATGTATTTTAAGATTTTATTGTCTGTAAACACTATGAATTTTTACTAAAGAGGTAGTGGTGACATGTTTTTAGTGTGTAGACCACTATATCAAATTTTAGGTCATGTTTTGGGTAATTATTGTTAGGAATATTTCACTATCTTGATCTATAAGCTACGACATATTCTCCTAATTTGAGAACACATCCCATTCTAGATTGAGACACATCATAATACATCATATTTCCATGTCTTGGTTTTGGAAATATAAGAATATGATCCAAAGTAACCTGAGTATTAATATTTTGAAATGATTTTTTACAATCTTCATTACATTTGAATGTAATGCCTTTTCTTACTAAAGTATTCATAGGAGAATAAATCCATGAGAAGTCTTAAAAAAGTGATGATAAAAGCCTATTGAGCCTAGAATGATTCATATATCAAATATGTTATTAGGATATTTCCAATAAATCACTAAATAAATATTTTTAGGATTGATTTTTATGCCTCTTTCAAATATTAAATTCCCAAGAAAATGAACCTTTTGTATTCAGAAGTACTCTTAGAGAATTTCCCATAAATTTGGTGATCATGAAGTATACCTAATACAATCTCTAAGTACTTCTCATGGTCAATTATAATTAAATAGTACACCAAAATATCATCAAAAATACTAAGAAAAATGATTCAAGATACTTGTGGAATATATGATTCTTTAAATCCATGAAAACTATAGATTAATTTATTAGTCCAAAGGGAATGACTATATATTCAGTGGTTGTAATGGATTCTAAAATCTATCTTTAGAATATATTTTTTACAAACATGGATTTGTTGATAGACCAATCCTAAATAAATTTTAGAGAACCATTTAACACCCTTAAACTGATCAAAAATTTCATCAATTCTAGGAAGAGGGTACTAATTATTGATCATAACATGATTCCATTTATGATAGTAAATATATAGACAAAGTGTACCATCCACATTATTTACAAAGAGAACTAAAATGTCCTAAAGTTATGTGTTTAGTATAATGAATCCCTTGTTTTCCAATTCTTATAGTTGTACCTTTAATTACCATAATTTAGTTGGTTCCACTATATATGATATAAGAAAAATATGGCACGTTCCCAGAAGTAGATTGATAGAAAAATTAAATTTCCCATTCAAGTGATAACCTAGATAAATCACGTGTAAATACATCATGGTTTCGATCTATTATAGCATAAAGACTCATGTTCCCATTTTCTTTGAAAACACCCAAATACATTACCTCTAGCTGATAAGATATGGTCCCATCTACTATCACCAAAGGACCTAATCTTCTAGAAATCATATCCCAATCCCCTTTAAATACATGTAAAACATCATGTGATGATGTGAAAGTCACTTATTAGATGTAATAGTTGATATACAATTAGAATTCCACCAATAAGACCATTCTAAATATCAAATCAAAGGTATCCATTTCTAAGACTATAAAGTCCCGAAAAAAGTAGACCTCACCAATTGTGATGAGAAAAGTTAGACACTTGAATACTCTTCACTAATACTATCTAAGAGTTGTTTTGATGCTCAAGAAATTAGGAATCATTTCCACATATATCCTCAATTGATTTTCCACATGAGAATAAAGAAAAGAGTGGGATGTGTCTATATCGAATAGTAATTTCATTAGAGTGGAGTTGAAAATAATGGTACCCCACACCAGTGAGGGACTAGATTTCTTAGTTATGATTTTATACTAAAATTCATATAGTTGTTGTTAAACTCCCACAGCGTGGTCCATTATTACTTATTATGGTGGTGTCATTTGGATGAACAAGGTATTTCTATAATTATCCTAAGTTTCTTGACTCTAACTGTGAATTTTTTTTTACCAAACCACCCTAGTTTAGAATGATACATCTAAGATTAATTTGGTCCATCTTCGCCTGTTGGCTTCATGGGCCTTGTATAATAATGCTTATGATGTCCTTTTTTACCACAATTGTGAAATTCTTGAGGCGGTTCTATACAAAACCTTTTTTTATACATGAACAATCCATATTTAAAAAAACCTAGTAATATAATATTATATGGTGGAAAATAGACTTGGTTGGTGTTCCTTTTTCTTGGTGATCTACTTTCCTAGGAGTAGGTTCCCTCCTATTGCTTTCAATAGTGGAGTTTCTACTTGTGTCTTTAAAGACAAAACTTTTTACTCCACTGCCATTTTTATATTTTTCACTTCCTACCATATTTTCTATCTTGATCATGTCTATATAATCATTGATAAAGAACATGACTTCTAAAAAATATTTAGTCACATCCCTACCTCTAAGATGAACCACATCAAGTGTGTGTAAGCTACAACCTCTTGATAAAAGTGAAATAAGTTTATAAATATAGTTGTGTACTCTATCGCATATATATTTCCAAGATTGATACTAAGTAAATCTATCATTTTGGTTACTTTGAAGGTATGTGGATATTTTTTTTATAATTCTTTAAATCCCTCCAAATAAATGTCTTGGTTGAGTTTATCTTGGATAGATAATTCCTAATATTACCATGTGAAATATTCCACAATATATACCACTAAATATACCTTTTTATTATCTAGGGTTCCAAGGAAATTTAAAATTTGATTGATCCAATTAATCCATGTTTTTCTTATTCAGGTTCCAAATCTACCTAAAACATTAGTGGATTTTGTTTCTGAAACTGAAAGGTATGTTCTGTATTCTTTAGATCCTCAGTTTTATTTCCATGGTCCATATCCTGAAATACCTGCACAATGATCTGTTAAAGATCCTGGATCACCAATGGTTTAGGTATAGACATATTCTTTTCATCTCCCTCTTATCAGTTTCTAGGTCATCTAATTCGTGCCATTTTTCTAGAACCATAGTAACATTATCTAGTCAATTATACCAAGTTTATTTAATTCTCATTTATAGAGTATATTACATCACATCAATAAATATTATAGTAACATAATTTCAGAATAAAATAACATATAAATGATACAATCCTAGTGGGAAGTCTTTTTACTAATTCATAATACCATATTCTCATCAGTTAAACCCATGATAATGAGTTAATGACAAGTCTAGAAGTTTTTATAAACATGTTTAATACCTAAACAGCCTAGTAACTTGATTTTTAGCATAAAGGAGTTATATTTATTTTTTTTTTTATTACATATTTCAATCCCCAAAATAACCTATCTCTTTAATACCATCCTAGTAGATGGACCATAACAAATTTATACAATTTGTAACAAACCAACCTTACCCATTGTCTTCGGAAGGACCCAAATTCCACTAACCTTAGGTGACAACCCCAAGGAAACAAAGGATAAAAATAAATTTCATACGCTTTACCAAATCATGGGGGGTGATTTTCTTATAAACTAACACCCTATAAGAATACCAAAATAAAGAGATGCAATTTGATGCTTGATATAAAACCAAAATAACTTCAAATATATAACCAAATTATAATTTAAGTAACAAAGGAAATTATATAATAAAATAAAATTCTAAAATTAAAAGACCAATAAAATTCAAGATAAAAAGACACAAGGCACCAAAGTGAAGCTACTTATGACTCTAGGACTCAACAGTCACCTCAATAACCAACACCCAACATCCAAGACCACAACATTAGCGGTCTTTTTTAGTAAAATGAGAAACCTTATATTTACCTATATAATGGTAAATAGTTTCTACATATAAAATAATTTATATATGTAAGAAGTGAGTATACAACTTAGAAGGTAAACCCAAATACTTCCCCCAAATGTCATTGAAATGAGAAACATGTTAGTTCACATTTTATTTAAAATAAAATATAGGAAGAAGCCTAAAAATTCATGAATAATAAAAATATATCTATAAGGTAGTGAAAATACACACACAAAAAACAAACCTATGGAATGAACTCAAACACACATTAAAAACTCCAACCAATAAAACCATTACCTGAAGGCCACTCTTGAATTATCCAACTCATAAGATGTAACCATCCCTTTACTCCCACTTCATCACTATGTGGAATAATCCAATGTGACACAATATTTCCATTATGGTCAAGTTGATACCACATGGACCTTTCCATATATATATAAGGACCCAACCACCAAATTCATGAAAATTTATTACATTTAAAACCTTTATTTTGAAAATAAAATGCATTTAATCATTCAATTGACAACATTATTGGAATCACCCACAATTCTAAATTTGAATACAAATAATGAATAAGGAATTTACAATGGAGATTTAAAAATGGTTTTCTGAATAAAATATTAACAAACTTATTTATAAAATAGTGATTCTTTTTATTCTATGAGAAAGTGGAAAAGGAAGATAATCCACCTACCTCTAATATGTTATACACAAATAATTATCTAATGATATTGAAGGTATATACTTATAAGTTATTTCCTTCAATGAATCCAAAATAAAATTTATAAAAACATGATATATCAAAAAGAATCAGGAAAAGTAATAATGATATAAGGTTCCTCTTTAGAGAAAATAGGAGGATCAAGGAGAGAGAATAAAAATAAGAATCTTACCTTTAATTTCCTATGTTTAACTCTATTTGATCCATTAAATTTGACCACAAAAAGTAAGAGGATCACTAAAACAACCTGGGGGTTCTAGAATTCAAGATTGTTGGTTATAGGAGAAATAATGATGATTTTCAGGGGATTTTATGACTTTAATCAAATTTACATATTCCATTAATCCAATCACATAGTTATTTCTCACAGTTTGGAAAATTGTTCTCTAAGAATTCAAATCAACTCTATCATCAAAATTTTATTAGTCACACGATTATCATATGATTTAGATTAACCATTATCCAACTATATTATTACCTATAATACACCTCAATATCTCACACAATTACCAAGGGGATCAACACAATCTCCCCTAACCATTCTCAAACCATGCACCCTTTAAAACGTCCCCAAAACAATTTAAAACATATAGAACATTATCAATACCTAACCCAATCATTCCATAGAATAAAAGATAGAATAAAATAGGGGAAATTTCTCAAACTAGGGGTGTTATAGCACTAACCCTCCTCATTTAATACCTTTATAAAAATTAAGAACCTGATTCTCTCAATAACTCTAAAATATCACTACCATCATGAGTGTAGTTGTATTCATCTTCATGAACAATGAGTGAGTTGGAACTAATGGGGGTGGAAATAATTTTCTCCAAGAACCTCATATGATATAACCTTATGGAATTAATTCTTTACTTTTAAGTGAAATAATATAATTCTTCATCTGTTTTCTCTATTTTGATTTCTCATAATATCTCTTCTTCTCTATATGACTCTATATTTATGAATTGATTTCTAATGATATTTCATTATAATTTTGAATAAATTTATCTCTCGTATCTACTGATAATTAAATGTTTCTCTCTATATATATCTTTAATACGCCTTTGATAAGTGGGGTAAATTTATCAAATTACTTCCTTTAAAACAGAGTTAATATCCATTATAAAATTCCCTGATTTTCCTTCTAAAATAAAGAAAATAAAAAATTTATAGATCTATTGACTTCAAACTTTAACATTGTGTACATCACCATTACAACACTACCTTTAGTTCCATTAGAACTAAAATTATGCACTTTTATTTCTCCATGCCATAGAACTCCACTTTGTGGTGTATAATAAGTTTCCTCTGAAATTTTTTGCTCCCTCCCAAAAAATAACTAACCTATTTCACTTTCACACCATGGTTCAATTGATTCCTTCACAGCGTGGTCACTTTTACTCAATAAATTTAAACACTTAAATATTGAGTCCTTTTTGTGAAAATATTTCACTACAATGATAGCACCTTCAAATTAGTAAAGTCAATAAAATCTACCTCAACTCTTTCATGGTGTGTCCAACTCTCAATGGAATAAAATTTTCTTCACCATTAAATGGTAAAGTAAAACATCTTACATTTTTTCTAAATAATATTATGAAACTCTCTTAAACATCTTATATATGAAAAGTGTTTTCCATTTTTCAATTGAAACTTCTTCCATGGATCAAACTCTGAAGATAGTTTGAATCTCAATGATTATGCACACTTATCATGGTGAAAACATCCCCAAAAATCCTTCCACCAAAATATAAATTCTTTTATCTTAGATATTTTGTAGCGTAACCAAGGATATTATGATGAAATTTCAACTCTTTATCTAATGAAAAGGTAAAAATATGTATAATTTTTAATGACTCTTACAATCGTAGTGTAGTCCATTCCATTTTCATTGTTATGGAAATACATGTTCATGATGTGACCTATGTCTCCATAGTGTGACTTCTATTATATAGATAGAACTATAGTATCTCCTTTCAAGACTCCTTTAATCTCTCCCATTATCTTATAAGATCCTTTATAAGTACCTTTACACACTATTTTCAACAATCACAATCAAAAAAATCTATAATTGATATTTTCTGACAATCTCCCCCTTTTGTTTTGTTAATAACCCTTATAAACTACAAACCTTCCAAAGCACTAAAGAAAATTTAACACCTTCAAATCTGAGAACTCTATAACTAATATCCTCCATGATCTAAAATATTAAATATTTATATAGTAAATTTATGATTCAATAATCACTAACCATAATCCTATATGATCCAATATCATCATGAGAAACATGAGTTAAATGGATAGTTCCTCATGAAAACACTTCAATGATTTCCATGAACTTCACCTTTTCTCCACACTTCTTATCCCCTTAAATAATCATTCATGCACTCTCCCCCTTTTTAAAACACTATTCCTACAAATAGAAAATCCTATGGGGGAGTGGGTCCCTTCTCAAAACCATTTATTTGGATGCATATGGTTAGACACTTAAGGAAAACTAATTATTATCAAACTCAACTTTGGGTAGTGCTTTCATTATGATATCTATAATTTGACCATTTTTTTACACATACTCCAATTACACCAACCCTTGTTCAAATTTCTCCATAATAAAATGATATTTTATCTCAATTTTTTTTCCTTTAATGATGGATAATATTTTTTTATATTATTAATAGAACTCAAGTTATCACATTTGATTGTAATATAATATTTTAAACTAACTTTGGAACCCTCAAGTTAATACTTAATCTATAATATTTCATTATATACTTGTGTAGACATTGCATATTTAGACTCTATAGTGCTAAGTGACATTCATTTTTTCTTCATGATCAAACAATAAATTCACAAATACCTAATATATAAATAACCACTAGATGTCAACTTGTGATCATCCTTTTCACTAGACCAATCCACATCAGTGTATCCCAATAAATCTAGTTGTGATATTTTATGATAAAACATACCAAAATTCAAAATGTTATTGATGTATCTAAGTATTATTTTCACCTCTAGATTTTGTATTTACTTGGGAAAACTATGGTACCATGTGACTTGACAAGTAAAAAATAAAATGTCGGGTCATGTTGTAGTTAAGTACAATAGGCTTCTAATAATATGTCTATACTCCATGATATTTACCTCTTTTCCACCATTATCTCTTGAAAACTTCATCCAATTTGTTTGGAGTTTTTTCATGGGCCTAGAATCCTTTATTACAAATCACTTGAGGATTACTATGGAATATTTTTATTGAGAAATAATTATACCATACCTTCCTTTTATTACTTTTAAACCATGGAAAAATATTAACTCACCGATCATAGACATTTTAAACTTTCACCTCATATATTATATAAATATATTTCATGGTGCATCATCTAAGCCTCTAAAAATTATTTCATCTATATGCATTAGAACTGATATTTTTTGATCATTCTCTTTTAGGATTTATAGGTTGTGATCAAATCTTCCTAATTAGAATCCAAGCTTTCTCAAGTTTGATCAAACCTTGAATACCAGAATATTAGTATTTTTTTGGGCCTATATAAAGCCTTATTCAACTGGAATGCTTTTAATTCATCTTAATATATGATAAATACATCTAGTTTATTATTGTTCGCTTCCTTCACAAGTACTCTATTGAGGAACACTAATTTAATATATTTTTATACACCTTAAATCCTATTTTCACTGGAATCACCAAGAAAATTTGAATAGTTTCCAACTTAAAAATAGGTGAAAAATTATCATCAACATCAATTAATTAAATTTGGGTATAACATTAGTACTCCATTCATGGTTTTTTGTGACACCTTTCTATCCTTATTATGTTTCTTATAGAACACACATTTGGTTCAAATAAATTTTTTATATATTATCCTTGGAATAAATTACCAAGTTTGATTCTTTTCAATTTTCTCAAGTTCTTCATGAATTTATTTGATCTAATTTATATACTTGGAATATTTTTCAAAACCCTTAGGCTATACTTGATATAATATAAAAAAATTCGTATATTATTAATTATACATGTTTTCATTTGAGTTTTCTAGTCACCAATGATATTTTGTTCCTTGATTTCATCAATGTTACTTAGTATCTTTTTAGTTACTAATTCTAATATGATTTACTCATCATCAGCATATTATTATAAGTCTCATATAATCCCATGATCTCCCTATAGGCTACTCATTTTAGTATCACTCTCCTATGAGAGTTCCTCATTATTCTATTGTAAAAACAACTTATAGGAAATTTAAATATTCTCATCTCTCACAACCATTAAATATTTAAATTCAATAATTTTTTCAAGACATTCTTATAGTATTTATATTCCTTACTTTTTTATGAATATAAAATAAAAACAACTTCACCAACATGAGCTTCAAACTTTTGGTTCTTCTTTTTGGTTTGAAGCATTTACCTATAAAAAATTTAAAATACTTCAATTTTTTCTTCTTTTTGAACCACATATCATAGGGGGTATTATATTTATTTAAAATGATGTATACTAATATAAGTGGTGATTCCTTGAAATATTACTCAAGTGGGTCCTTATCTAGGACCATTGTTTGAGCCATATTCTAGAAAATGTGGTTCTTCCTCTCAATGACTCAATTTTTTTGGGGAGTCCTTACCACTAAATCTTGGTGTCTAATTCTATGTTTCTTGAGATATTTGAATGATTGGTAGTGAATTTCATACCTTTATTATTCTATAATTTCTAAATTTTCATCACAAGCATATTCTCTTCCAATATTAATTAATATGTAATGAATTTAAATACATCAAACTTGTGAGAGATAACCATTATCCATTTAATATTGTTGTTATCATAAATAAATAAAACATATTGTCTATTACTATACATGGGCTTGGGTGATATTGGTATATATACATCCAAGTTAACTAAATAAATAAATATATTTAACTTATTATCCTTTGGATTTTAATCCTTCCAAATTATCTTCCCTTTTTTGAAAATAGTCAAACATGTGAGTGTTATCACATGAGAGGTTAGGGTTGTCACAAGATCCTTTATTCTTCACCATTTCTTCCAAAGACTTTTCACTCAAGTTTACAAGCCTCTTGTACTATATATTGTTTTCTTATTCCTTGGATAGAAATTACATATCTTATTCTGCAACAGTGAGGTATGGATTCCCCTTCATGTTATTTCCATGAATTAAAATTGAACCACCTCCTCCTTTTATAATTCAAGTCTTTTATTGAAGTTAATTGTGATCTTTGTGTCACACAATTGACTTAAACTTATTATATTATGAACAAGTCCTTTAACCACCAACACATTTATGAACCTTAAATATTTTTCTTCTATTTTGGATTTCCTATATCCTATGATCTTAAACCCTTAATTATTTACAAAATAGACAACACCTTACTTGTGGTACTTGATTCTAATCACAAGATTCTGGTTTACCATTATATGAGAAGTATAACCGTCATCCAAAATCAAAACTTTGGACAGATCCATCACTTTCAAAGAATTTTCAGTGAAATTTTCCTTCTCATATATTCCCTTATTGATCCATGCTCACTACTAACCTTATTTTGGTAGTAAATTGGATTATTCAACCTCTAGATACATTAGATCATTATCATATTATAAATCTATAAACTGATTATGTGTTTTTCTCCTACTTGATGAAATTTTCTAATAACAAGATCTCATTATTTAGTTCTTTAGAGGCACACTCTTCTATACCCTTTATAAGTAATTCATGGATTTATATCAATAACCTTTACACAAAAAATATTTTCCATTAAAAACATATTGATCATGAGAATTCATGATCACCTATCTTTGTTACTATATATCCTTAAATTCCCTCTTTATTATATAACACACATATTTTGTATACCTCATATTTTAAAAATAATAACATTGAATATTTGGTGTGTTATTGTGTGTCTTCACTACTCTATTCATGGACTTTTGTTTCTATTGAGAATTATCTAAATCAACTTTCTTCTAGGGAGTGGGTGATTGAGATTTAATATCAACCATCCTTGATTTTTTATTTCGATAAATCCTTTAAATAGATTTACCCTTATTTTTGAACAACTTCACTTGAGGGAAAGTGTCCACTTTCTATATTTACTCCCCATATACCTCCTTATATTCTTTAGAAGTGGTCTTCTAAAACTTCATGGTGTCATACTAGGGGGTTATAAGTATTTCTTGATCATTAATAATTCATCTCATTATCATGACTTCTCCTTTGAGATCCTTACTTATGTTGTCATGATATTTAATATAATTGGGAAATCCATCAATTATTTTTTCCTTCTCTTCAATTTTTTTCTTGAGTTCAACTTCATTATTTAAACTTCCATAATTTCCATGCTTCAATCATTCAATTTCAACCTTTAACTCATATTTTTATTTCTCTTTATATTGTATCTACTATTCATAATCTCAAACCAATCCATTATTTTTCTTCATTTTATCCCTAAAACCATATATTTATCCAAGTGTATATTCTAGTTCAACCTTAAGGTCAAATATTACCTTTGATTCAGTGTCATCATTATATTTATCATCTAGTTGTGGTATTTCTATGATACCTACAAGAAATTCCTTATTGAGGTTTTTATTATCCTCAAATTTCTCTAATTCATTTTATCCTGATGCAAAATATTCTTAGGAAAGAAAATTATCATTCTTTGGGGATTTTTATTTTTAGGTTCTCTTTCCTTCTGCATCATTATATGATTTATTAATAGGTTATTTATCTATAACTTCATCTCATAATTTATTTGGGAACATATCTACAATATGCCCCAACTTTTCCACATTCAAATCAAGTAAGTGTAAGATTACCTTTTAATCTTTATTTTACATTTTTTGGTGTGAGGAAAGGAAATACATTACCTTGTTAATCTCCCCTTATTTATGATCATCCTCCAATGAATGTTTTTTGTCTTCTTGATCATAACTTATGGGGGAACTCTCCTTTTTCAAGGACTCGTTTTTATTATTCATAATCCCATATGAAATAATAGTTCTATGTATACTATCCAATGTGACCTCCTTTAATTCCTCGTATCAAGGTATTGAAGAATTAACATTTAAATACAATGGTAATATTATTAGGATCCACTTAATGATATTTTTATTGTTTAGGATTTCTAAAAATCCATGCATATCCTCTATAATAATGTTCATTAGATTAAATAATGTGTCAACTAAATTATTTTGTTGTGTCCTCAGATCCTTGAACTTATTACATAGTACCTAAAAAAATTTAATTCCACATGAACATGATTGAATATTCAAGAAGGGGGTTAATAGACCTTTTAAAATAATCTTAACCACTTATAACACTTAATTTTATACATTAGAAAAAAAATAACATGGTGGTTTTTATAGTAGTTTGGATCTAAATGATCCCAATATACTCTTCACCCATCTCAAGAATAAATATATATAGCACCCACTATAATAGAATCTATGGATTGTAAAGGGAGTTACAACCCTTTACAAATTAATTTTTATACTTTAGAGGGACAAACCAAGAAAATATTTTTGCGCACATGGTTTCTTAACCTAATCACCTTTCCTTTTGTACACTTGTAGGCACAACCCAACAAATAAATTTTGAAGTATAGGTAGAACCAATTCCTACCTATTATTTATGGAAAGGAATAACTAATCCCCTCCCATTTTACTAGTTACAACAGAACCCATGCCTTTTTTATAGGGTAGTATAACCCAACTCCAAACTTTTATGTGTAGTATAACCTAACATGATTAAGTAGAGATAAAAATATTAATAATTAAGAACTATTGTAACCATATAAAAAATAATGGATCAGAGTGTAGAGGTAATAAGGTTCTCTCTAGTAGTGATGGATCATCCCATTGAAGTTTATCACAAAGTAATATTTTATCTCCAAAGTGTATCTCATAGTACAGTTCAATAATACACTCAAACTTTTTATTGATATAGTTCTATCGAACATAATATATAGATTTCTTTAATGCACAGTATATTCAAATCATGTATCCCATTTAATTTAATACTTCCCAAATAAACTAGTGATTTCTTTATTGGATATGCATGAAAATTATTTCCACAGGGGTTTTCTTTGATAATATGTAAAAGTAAAGTTGGTTATACAATATATCTTGTTATGAAATTTAATACAGTATTAAATTAACTCATAAAAATTAATATAAATATTCTTGGAAACTTATCATAACACATGTGAGAAATAATTTTCATATTTCAAATAATTAAAATTCAAACATTTCCAGTTCCAATAAAATAGTTTGTATATTAATACACATAAGATCACTTTTATTAGAGTTTAAATACAATATAAAATATCCCTAAATAAATTTCTATAGGTTAAAAATAATTGTTTAGTATTAAAAGAATAATTAAGTAAATTCAAACATTTGAAATAAACACACAATAATTTATAATTTATATAAATAAGAAAAACAGAGCATTTTTTGAGCTGCAATATGAAAAAGTCATTAAGTGGTTGTATATTATAAGTAAGGTTTTACAATTTTCCAAATTTAAACTTCATATGGTAGGTTCGATAATTTTCTAAATTTTTACTTCATAAGGTATCTTCAATAATTTTAAAAGTTTCAACTTCATAAGTTAGGTTAAATACATTGAAAAATTTTCACGTACGATATGATGATTTTTTTTCTTATGGTAGGTTAATTTTTATTCTTTTGGTTATTTCATTTTTCTTTATGTAATGACCCAAAATTTTATTTATAAAAATTCTTCTTGATCTGATTAAATGTATTATGGCGTAAAATGGTTATATAAAACATATGAAATTACTTGGTTTTATGTTTTTGGATTTCAAAATATCATTAAGAATTGTTACTGTTGCAAATATAGTCATTGATCAGTGATCACATTATTAGTATAAATATAGGGCTTTAACAAATCCAATTTACTCAGAAAAAGGAAGCGATGGCCTCATCCAGTAGAATTTCTCCATATGAAGCCCATTTGTCGAAGCTCAAAAAGGAGTTAGTGTCACCAGGCTTCTCTCTTAACCAATCCCAATCTGAGCTTCAACATGTTAAGCTTTAATGGAACCGTATATGGGATAAGTGAAAGTTGATAGAGATTACCACCTGAGCGATGTTATCCGAGCCACCCCAAGAGTCGGTCATCGTCGCACACTTTACCCTTAGGTCTTATGAAGGTGTTATAAGGGGTTATGTAACAAGACCCTAGAAATATGATTATGTGAATTATTTTTGTATATAATAAATAATATACATTCATTTTATTATTGGTATGTTGTAAATAGTTTTTAAAGCACAAATAGTTATTTTAGTTAATATTCAATTAAGAAATCTATTTTGATAAATTAATGGATTTTTTAATTAAATAATATATTAATAAAATATTATTACTAAATTAATTTTTATTAAATATAAATTATCGTATAATTTTTATGAATGCAATTGTAATTTCTATTAAGGTTTGAAAGTTTCTTTTGTCAAAACCCATGAATTTTCGATAAATGTCGGGTTTTATTTTAAAAGTAAAAATTCACATATTTAGAAAATTAATTAGATAAAATGAATATTATTTTGATAATCAGGACTTCTAAATTATCCAATGGTGAATTTTTCATAATTTTCTGAGACAGTCGAATTTTTGGGTAAAAAGTAAATATCGTTTAAATATATAATGTGTTTTATGACATCATAATGACCCAATGGTGATGTAATAAAATAATATAAATGGGATTTTTGGAAAATATATTTTTTAACATTAAAATAATGTGATTTTAGGCTTGTTTTATTTATTTTACAAAGCTTTAGTGGACCCTACAAGACTTATAAAACATTTTAACATTTTAAAATGATTTCCTCAAGAGTGTGACTCACCTCCACATAATCAAGACTAATATGTTAATAAGTTTGGTCATTTGTCTTATAAAAAAATTTCTAATACATTTTGGAAAATAACTTGGGCAAAAACCATGGGTTGTTTTTTGGTTTTAAATATTTAATTATATAGATTCCAGAACCTAAGTTTGTGAAATATTAAAGAATTCCCCTCTCTTTTCCTATATAAACTCACCCAATATCCAACTTCTATTCACTAAAAAACATTTTATCACATCCCTAATCTAACCTAATCTCTCTATAATCCTCCCAAGGTTCCCAAACCTCTCAATAAGCCTCTCTCAAGCCTCTCCCAAGCCTTTGGGATCACACTTCCAAGTAACAAATCTCTTCCTTCCTCATTTTTTTCCAAATTTCATTATATTGTTATGCACTTTTATTTTCAATTAAAAATTTCGGGGTATAATTTTTCACCTCCCATATACTTCCCTAATTATGTTTGAACAATGATATACCCCTTTATTTCTCATTAATACCTCCTAAGTACACCTGTTACCATGCTGAAATTTTGTAATGGATTTCTCTCTCCTCATTTACATTCAAGCAATTATTTTGTTTTATGAATCTAAATTCCATTTCATATGTTGGGAAATTTATCTATATGAACCCCTTACTTTACATTTAATTTAAATATTATTAGACACACCTTTATCACTCATCAACCATTTTTATGAATTCTTATGTCACGCCATTATGCTGCCAAAATTGCACCGCGATTTTTCAAGCCAAAGTCATTGTGCAGTGAATACCATGACCATTTCTCTATCAAGGTTATTAACCTTTTTGAACATTTAATTATTGATTATATAGTTTCATATATAAATTACACATTCATTTTTTGTGGAATAAATGATGATGTTTAATGAATCCATGTTATATGATTCATGTGGCACACTTATGCATGAAATGAAATGATTAAGAAGGGTGTGCCCGGATAGCACCCCAATGCATTGGGTAAAGATTAATATCATGATATGTCAAGTGAAATGAGGGTTTAATCATGATAATTAAAGTTAAATTATAGTTTACTCATTCTAATTCAAGTACAATAAGGTTTTACTCATGCTCCATGTGCAGTGAGCCTTGGCTCATGCTAATATAATGTTAAATGGTATTTCCACATTTCCATGTTATGATAATCATGATATATCATTACTTTATGTTCATGTTTCTATTATTCTACATTGATATTCCTATTGTCTAAAATGTACTGTATTCTTCATGTTATGGCTTGTTTGCTTCTTTATTGGGATTTATATCTCACCCTTTTCTTATGCATTTCCTTAGGTTATCCCATACAATTCTAAGTACGAAGGAATGTGTGTGGTCATGTAAAATAAGTTTTCAATAAAGATGTATATTTCATGTTTTAACTTGTTATGTAATGTTTTTAATCCCCAAATACACTATACCTATCGATCTTCTATGTTGTGTCAAGTTATGATTTTATGTAATAAATTATGTTTAAGTGTGAAATAAAGAGTAGGGTTGTTATACTTCATATGGTAAATTAATTTTTCTTCTTATAATCAGTAAATTTTTATTCACACAGTTAGTTAATTTTTCTTCTTTTGGTTAGTTAATTTTTCTTCATGCAGTCAATTCATATTTCTCCATGCCTTCAGTTCATTTTTCTCCATATGATCAGTTCATTTTTATTCATGCGGTCAGTTAATTATTATTTGTGGGGATAGATCATTTTTCTTCATATGGTCAATTAATTTTCCCTTATTTGGTCAATTACAAAATTTGTAAAATTTTCAAGATCATACTAATAACATAAAAAACATATAAAAATCCAACCCATATTATGATTGATTTTTCAATAAAAAATCATAACAAAAAATATTCTAATTATCAAAAAATAAACAAAGTGGATCAAGGATCCACTCAATATTCTCCCCCATTATATAATTAAAAAACAAATGTAAATTTAAAAATCTTTCCCCCTTTATAAAATTGATCAAAAAAATTAAAATATGTCTCTTTGAATATAGGAATCGTTTAAGGTTAATGATTCTCCCCCTAAGATAAATAGTTATTACTTGGAAAAAAACTAAAATTTATAATTAAAATTAAACATATAAATATCTTTATTAATTATTACTAAGAAATAAAATAACCCTTTTAATATTAATATCAACATGAAAATATCCCTCTTAATAATTATTGGGAAGAAAACTAACCCTAAAAGTTATATCAAACACATAACTGGATTCCCCTAAATACATACGTTTTTAAACAATATGTGTAGACATAAAAATATACTTATGTATAGTAGTATAAATTATATTAGAAAAATATTTTATATGACTCAATGATACATGAAAACATTTCAATATTTTCAAGTAATTATTTTCAATACATTAAATAATAGACAACTGTTATTGCACAAGCTAGTGAGAAGTATAAAAGTTTATCATATATTCTAACAGAATTTATTTTATAAATAAATTATATTTTTAATCCCCATAATAATATTCTATAAAGTTAAGATTCTTTCATAACAATTTTAAATTTTATTGTATCAAAATTATCTAAATTTAGGGGTTTAGTAAAAATGTCAGCATATTGATCTAATGTAGAAACATATTCTAAAATAATACTTCTTTTTTGAACCTGGTCTATAAGAAATAAATATATTTCATAAATTTTTTATTCCTAGAATTTTGTAAAGTATTTTTATAGATAGAAGCTATAAAATTTTTATCACAACAAATTGAGATCTTCCCAAAATTAAAACCAAAATTAGAAAGTGTTTGTTCAAACCATAAAAACTGTGAACAAAAAAAT
This sequence comes from Viscum album, assembly GCA_963277665.1. Taxonomy (NCBI): domain Eukaryota; kingdom Viridiplantae; phylum Streptophyta; class Magnoliopsida; order Santalales; family Viscaceae; genus Viscum; species Viscum album. Next base: position 1,633,843,717 of record OY728157.1, on the reverse strand, counting down.
AAATAGTAACATAATAACCTTCAATAGTTTAAAAAAAACTTAATTTTTTTATTAGAAATCAATGAAACGAAACATTTACCATAAAATTGACACATTCCTATTGTTCCCTTTTTATTTATTTTGTAGCCACCAAGAAAAAAATCTGGAAAACAAGTCATCTCAAATTAAGTACTTATAGGATAAAATAATATTATATTAATATATCCTTTAACATAATTAATTACACATTTAACAACCTTTAAAGAGATTTATTTATGATTATATTATAAAATATCACATATATACACTGAAAACATAAAATCTGGACATGAAGTTATCGAATAAAGGCTGCTACCTATCATAAATCTAAACATATTATTATCAAAATATATTTCATCTTCATTATAATCTATATTACAAGAAATTCTCATTAGAATATTTAATATTATAAAATTATCAAGACCAAACCTCTTAAATAATTGTTTAACATGTTATATTGATTAAGAAAATATTATCTTTCCTTGGAACTATTTATAATCCCAAAAAAACTTAAGCTCATCCATAAGACTCATGTAAAACTTTGATGACATTAGGTTTGAAAAACCATCATAAAATAAATCACATGATAATCCAAATATAATATCAATAAAATATATTTTAATTATTAAACTATATTTTGAGTCCCTTTTAATAAATAAATTTGGATCAATTTTTCCTTTTCAAACCCATTATTCAAAAGAAATAGTGACAACCTCTCATACCAATCTTGATGAGATTCTTTCAAATCATAAATATATTTTTAATGATTTAAATCGTGGTCAGGATTATATTCATTTTCAAAACCCAGGGTTTGTTTAAAAATAAATTCAGAAATATATCCATTTAAAAAATCACTTTTTACATCCATTTAAAAAAAATAATTCCAAAAAGAGATTAATATTCTAAAAGAATTATTGTAGATAATATTCAAGAAACCAGGGAAAAGATTCACCATATCCAAATTTGTCTTCTTGATTGTAACCGTGAGCTTCAAACCAAGATTTTTTTATAATTATTTGACCAGACTCATATAACTTATTTCTAAAGAAATGTTTTTTTCCAATAAAAGTTTTATCTTTATGGTGTTTAGTTATAGTCCAAAATTTATTCCAATAAACTAAAGTCCAAAATTTATTCTTTTAATAATCCAATTTTAATCAGAAAAAGATTCATTAATATCATAAGGCACCAAATCAATAATAAAATATTCATAATCATAAGAATTTATTAAGGAATTTATAGTTTTGACACTAGCATTTATATCACTGATTACTTTCTCAACTATATGATCATTAAGGACTTTAAAATTTTATTCATGAGAATTAATCTCCCCCTCGATAGATTCATCTAACTCTGAATTTCCATTTTCACCAAATATAAAATCTCTAAACTCTTCCTCAACCTGATATAAATCATATTTTATTTATTTTAATCAATTTTCATCAAATTTAACATGGATGTATCCTTCAAATACTAATTTTATTTTTTTATAAACTCTATATGCCTTAATTGAAATATAATTCCCTCAAAAAATACCATCATGTGATTTTGAATCAAATTTTTCTAGTGAATATTTAGTATTAATAATGTGAAATTAGAATCCAAATACTTTTAAATAGTAAATTTTATTCTTCCTTTCTTTTTATATTTTATAAGGTGTCTTCATTAAAAATATCCTAAGTATAATTCAATTGGAAACACTACAAACTGAGTTAACAGCTTCTACCTAGAAATATTTTGGTAAAGTGTGATCATTTAAAATTATCTTATCCATTTATTATATATTCATACTTTCCAATTCTACCACACCATTTTTTTGGATTCCTAGGGGTATAAAAATTATTATTGTACTCATTATCTTCACAAAATTTATCAAATTCCATATTTTAAAACTCACATCCTCTATCACTTCTAATTGATAAAATTTGATACCCTTTTTTATTTTGGACCAATTTACAACATGAAATAAATTTAGACAATGTATCTTGTTTATGAGAAATAATATAAGTCTATGTGAATCTACTATAGTCATTAATAATAGAAAATACATACCTTTTTATTCTAAAAATAGAATTTTACATTGGGAAAAATAAACTCAAAGGTAAAAGTTGAAGTAGTTTAGAAGTTTGTACCTCTTAGATAGACTTGAAAAAATTTATACTTATTGTATTTTATATATTAATAACATACATATGTGTTTTCCAGTTTCAGATAGAGAATATGTAAAACATATTGACTCTCTGAAATCTTGTGTAACAACATGAAATTTTCATGTCCCAATATTATATGATAAAAACATTTTTATATTTCACATAATTTAAACATTTAAAATTATTTTCAGTCAACTTAGTAAAATTAATTGAATAAATATTTTATTTTCTATTTAGATAAATCAAGAGATATTCTTCTTTAAAAACAATATATTTTCCATTTCCAAATTATTATTCCTATTATTATAAAAATTCTATGAAATTATTGTTAAATTTTTTTATAAACCTTCAATAAACAAAGCCTTTGAAATAAAAACTAAATTTCAAATTTCAAATTATCCAAAAACTTTTACATATCTCATTGAATTATCACATAAAGTAACACTAATAGCATTAAAATTATCAAATGATATGAATTTAGAAATATCACCAGACATATGTCATGAACATCCACTATCTATGTACAAAAAATCATTTTTTATGCTTCCAAAACAAGTTTTCTGTGGAAACAGTTTTAAAAATACTTTGGCCCCCATAGAAATTTGGGTCCAATTGGGTTAGAAAAAGAATTATTAAGAACCCAAAATTATTTAAATAAAGAGTTTATAAGAAATATAGAATATGGGGATTTTGAGATAAAATCCTTGGTGCTACCAAGAGACTATAGAAATCTCAAGGAACATTCAATTGTATAATGGCCCTTTATTTGAAATTTTAAGTATGTATCACTTAAAACATTTCCAATTAAACCTTTAAAAAATATGGTTTTATACATATTCAATAAAATATCTTTATATATAACACTGGTTTTCTTTTTATTCATTTTATTCAAACTTGTTATTTTATCCTAACATTGTATCCATAGAAAAAATGTGTACAAATCTATTTTCAATCTATAAATTTCATTTATATGCCTATAATTTTCTTCTAATATAGAATCAAAATTATTTCTTTGAGATTCATCACATTTAAATTTAAAATACTTAAGATTAACATTATTAAGATAAACACTTCCTAGATAAGTGTATAATTTTTCATTGGATCACAAATGAGTATTTTTCAATTTCTTATTTTTACTAAGAAAATCCTTATGTTTATTCTTAATATTTTTTATTAATCTAGTAATATTTTTAACTATATGATTGATTTTATCAATATATTCATACAAATAATCATTAGAGGAATAAAAATTATATTAATAAATGGAAGAATAATTCTATTTACTTATATGTTTTGATGAGGCCATTAAACATAGGTTTGTTAATTCTTTTCCTTCACTAGATTCATCACTTGAATCTGAATATGAAGTTTAAATCTACAAGTTTCCATTTATTACCTTTACCTTTCGTACATATTTATCTTATTTTTATTATTCTTATGTCTGGGAATGTTATATTTAATGTACCTTATTTCTCTACTTTCATAACAGATGACTTCATTATCATCATTACATTTTTTCATCTTTATTCCATGGGTAATTACTTTTGTTTCTTCTATAGTATCCTTTATTAATTATTACTTGGGAAACCTATACAACTTCATCTATTTCACTAATTTTCAATTCATAATTAGAAGAGTTAGTGGTAACATGTATTTTTTATTTAAAAGTAGTATCATTTATTTTCAAATTCTTTTCTTGAGAAAAAACCTTTAAATTTTAATTCATATTGCAATAAATATATAATAAAATGACCTAAATTATATTTTCTAAAATGTTTAATTTCATCAATTTCTACCTTTTATCATGACATTTTTTTGGTAAATCTATTAAAACCTTTTAACCAAAATAGAATTATCTAAGCTTTCTCCTAAATCACTCATTCCATTTACAATACTTCTAAATCTATGAAACATTTGATTAACTATCTCTTATTCTCCCAATTTGAGTTCTTGATACTCTTCTATGAACATGCATAATTTAGTTCTAATCAATTTATCTGATCCTAGATGAATAACTTGTAGTATTTTATAAATTTCATGTTTTTTTTTCATGTAGAAATATTACTATACACAATCATGTTAATAACACAATACATAATATTTATAACCTTATAATTTAGCACATAATTAATCATATAATTACCAACTAATATTTTAGAATAAACTTTGAGTGTATTTTATGGTTTCACCATGATTATCAAACTATCAATACTTAAGTGTTTAAGAAAAGCATCCACACAAGATTTCTAGTATGCATAATCAATTCCATAAAAGAGTGTAAATATTTGAAGTGTTCACACATCATTCACATTCATTCATGCCATCTCAAAATATATATTTTCCCCTTTGGTATTTAATTCAAGATTTTATAAGCACAAATAATAGAAAAATATGTTAAATTTTGGTATAACCCTTTGATACCAATTGTTAGGTCCTGATGAGAATTTTTGAATGGTCAAGATTGGGGTGAATTGTCCTTTTAAAATAATTCTAATCACTTAAAAAATATAATTTAATTTATTAAAAAATAAAGAGAAATGAAAATAATGATTATTATAGTAGTACAAATCTAAATGATCTTACTCTGCTCTTCACCCCTCTCAAACACATAGAGATATGAAACCCACTATAATGGACTCTCTAACTTTTGAATAGAGTTACAAACATTTACAACTATCTTTTTAAACCCTAGAGGCAGAGCCCAAGATAATATTTTATCTCAGTTAGTGAATTAAATTTTTCAGCCTTCCATTTTCACACTTGGAGGTGCAACTTAGAAGCTAACTTCTTAAGTTTAGGTAGAACCAAATCCTACCTTTTACCTAACCAAGTCATAACCAATCCACTTACCTTTTACTACTTATATCATAACACATACCTTTTGTATGGGGTAGTATAACTCAACTCATAACTTTTATGGCTAGTATAACTTGACATGATTAAGTACATAAAATAATATAAATAATTAAAAACAATATAAACCAGATGAACAATAATTGATTAAAGTGTTGAGGAAACAAGTTTCTCTCAAGAAGTGATGGATCAAGCCATTTAAGTTTAGTGGAAAGAAGTATTTGGTCAATAAGGTGTATCACATAGTATAATTCAAGAATAACTTTAACCTCATTATTGATCTGGTTCTGTCAAACTCAATATAAAGAGTTATTTTATTCATAATATATTTAAAGCATGAATCATTTTTCATTTAAACCTTCCTAAATAAACATGTTATTTCTTCATTTAATGTTAATGAAAATTATTCACATGTGGGTTTAATTTGATAATCTATAAAAATGGCATTTATAACAAAAAAATTTATAGAATTTAATACATCAGTAAATGAACTCATAAAAATAAATATAAATATTCTTATAAACCTCTCAAAACACGTGAAAGATAGACTTTTCATATTTCAAATAATTAAAATTCAAACTTTTCATGTTTTAGGAAAACAATTTATATTTTAATACGCATATGGTCAATTTTAATATAGTTTAAACGCAACATAAAATATCACCAAATAAATTATCATAGGTTCAAAATAATTTTTTTGTCTTTAAGGAATAATTAAATCAAGAGAAACATATGAAACAAACATGAAGTTATTCATAATATATATAAATAAATAAAATAAAGTGTTTTTTAATCTAAAATATGAAAAATTCATTAATTGATTTTAGGTCATAAGGATGGTTCAACAATTTTCCGAAATTCCACTTTATAAGTTTTATTTAGCACTATGAAAAAAAAATTATTTCATGAGATAGGTTCAATACTTTCCAATTTTCAACTTCATAAGTTGGGTTCAATACTTTTTTAAATCTTCACTTATAATTATTTGATTTTTCTTTTTATTGTAGGTTACATTTTCTTCTTGTGTTCAGTTCATTTTTCTTCATACAGTCAGTTTATTTTTCTTATTTTGTTCAGTTCATTTTTCTTCATGTAGTCAATTCATTTTTATTCATACTATTAGTTCATTTTTATTCATGTATCCAGTTAATTTTTCTTCATGAAGTCAGTTCATTTTTATTCATATGGTCCGTTCATTTTGATTTATGAATTCATTATAGGCCTTTTCAAATTTTCAAGATCATACTAATAACATACTAAAAATATATAAAATACTAACCCATATTAAGATTTATTTTTCTCTGAAGTCAATTCATAATAAAAAATATAATAATTATAAAAAAAATGCATCAAGTACTTACTCGACACAATTTAGATTAATGTACCTTAGAATCACCTTTATAGACGTTGAGGATTTTTTCCCACATGAAAAGTGATGGTTTACACAAATTCACTTTCAGGTATATGGTATTGGATATTTCTCATCCTAGTGCATTAAACCCTTTGGAATCAACATCAAGTTATCTTTGTTCATTATCTAACAAATATCTACTCTCTATGATAGCTAAAATTCATTTAATTGAATTCTTGAACACATCCATTCCTTATAATCAGAATTATTATGGTATATGATTATCCAATAGAAAAAAAGATTTATCATTAAATATTAGAATTCCCTTGTAGTTGATGATTGATGCCATTTCTTTATAGAGATAATAATTTACCAAGAACCTTTGTCTTTGATATTACTTATTATTACTGTAAAATTTTAACACCTTAAGAGGGGGTGAATCAAGGTATGTTGATATTTTTCAAGAAAAACATTTCCAATGATCTTGTTCTATTACTATTAAGAACAGTACCTCCCTCACAATTGATATGAAGCATTGAAGTTATTAAAATAGGGAAATGATAAATTTTTAATTGGATCACCCAAACTAGGATAATAAAAGTAGAATATAATGGTTATGGGTCGTGAACCTAAAACATTAAGTGTAATACTTGTTGGTTATAATTTAGAGAGACTCCATAATTACAACATTAATAAAAATTAAGAACTCACTGCTCTCAATCACTCAATAATATCACTACCACTATGATTGCAATTATATTTATTTTCATTAATATTGAGTGATTTTACACCAATAGGTGTAAAATTTATTCTCCATAAACCTCCAGTGAGAATTCCTATTAGATCTCCTTCATTACTTTCCATCACAATTTTAGAATTTCTACTCTCTCTTTTTTCTTTCTGATTTATCAGAATATCTCTTCTTCTATATAAGAATCTATGATTAGTATTTGATCGATAATTATCCTTATTTATAATTTTTAAATAGAAATATATCTCTCATATATTCTAAGAATTATCATGTTCCCCCTAGAGAGATCATTATTATTTTTTCAGTGAGTCTGGTAAATTCATCTCAGTACTTACTTCAAAACCAAGATAATAAACCCCATTAAATTCCTTGATTTACCTTATAAAATATATGAAATAAAAATTTATAGATTTTCTAACTTGACACCATCACATTTTTGGAATCACTATCACAACATGACCATCAATTACTTTATAATAGAAACCCAATTCTTCTACAACTCCATAGTGTAGAACCCCACTTCATAGTCTTTAATAAGTTTCCTCTTAAATTTTCTACTCTATTCTACAAAATAATTCACGTCCTTGAATTTCACATCATTGTGTAACTAATTCATTCATAGCATAGTTACTTTTAATCTATAAATTTAAACACTTCCATATTGATTCCTTGTAGTATAGAGAAACCACCATGGCATGAGCACCTTAAAATTAGAACAGATGCTAAAATCTACATAAAATCTTTCATGGTGTGTCTAATCCCTCTATAGTGTGACTATATCTTCACCTAGAAATGGTAAATTAAAACATATTATGGTTCACTTGAAGAATATTATGAAAATATCCTAAAAATATTATGTATGAATTTTTTTTCATTTCTAAACTGAAACTACTTCCATGAAATTAATCATACTTCTATAGTGTAAGGCTTCAAACTAGTTTGAATCCCAAAGCTCGTGGTCTCCCATCATAGTGAAAACTACCCCATAAATCCTTCCACCAAAATCATACTTTTTTTATCTTAGCTATGTCACATCATAACCAAGGATTTTGTGAGGCAATTTGAATTCTTAATCTGTGGAAAAAATACAAATCCTTATGATTTTTTATGACTATTATAATCATGGTGTATTCCATGCCTTTTTCATTTTTCTGGAAAGAAACATTTAGGACGTGACTTATGTCATCGCATCATGACTTTTATTTTATAAATAAAATAGTAATATATTCTTCAAAAAATTCCTTCAAGCTCTCCCATTATCTTGTAACCTCTTTTGTAAGTACCATTACTCAATATTTTCAACAAACAAAATTAAAAAAATTGCTTCAAGGGATTTTTTTCAATCATTAGATGGTTTCTATAGGGCTTTCTCATTACTTAATTACCCAATTAGGTTATAAAATTGATATGTTCATCTTTGAATCCATTTATAGGGAAGGTGAATGTTGAGTGAGTTAGGTTTAGAAAACAAAAAAAATAAATAAATCAAATAATAATCCACTAATCAGTAAAATATATTAAAAAATGTATTGTTGTCTAATCTGCTAGTAGGGGTTAAAATTCAATATATACTACTCTTGGTGTGTTTTTAAGATTAAATCCCTTGTTATTATCTATCATTGAGACTTGATTTTTTTTGTGCTTCATCTATCAAATTGATATCATAGACTTTTATTTCGATTTTAAGACCATTTTCCTAAAAAGAATTTATTTTTATCATGATATAAATGAATCATTCTAGGTTTGGGAACCAACAATATAAAAAATTTCATATTTTCTTTCACTACTATGGGAACACTACTTGTTAGTGTGTCTATAAATATCCAAGTCATCCTAATCATTATAAAGAAACATATAATTTTATAAACCTAAACCCAAATATCAATCAGTATTAAAATGAATGTTTCTAAAAACATTTCTAAATTTGACCAATATGAAGAATAAACTAGAATTAAAACATCACAAACCAAAACATTAGAGCATGGTTAAATGATTAAAAAATAGGAATAATTTGAATAATTCTCAAATGGGGAATAATAATTTGTCCTAATGATCAATTCAGTTATTGAAGAAGATGAATTGTAATATATTTAGAATCAGAATACAGTTAAAAGTTAATATTATGAAAAAAAAAGTTAAAAACAAACAAACATTGATGAAATATTAAAATAAATATTTTACCAATGAATCAAATATATTCTCTAGGTGAATAAATAAGAATATATTATTATTATTCCACTTAAATCATATAAAATTTAGAAGTTTTTAACCCATATTTCTTGGGTTAAAGAGAAATTTTATAATTATAATTTAAATGATCAAAATTATTCAACTTTTATTTATGAAACCTTGGTAAATGGTTTAGAACTAGAACTTAGGTATAACCTTAAAAGATTAAAAAATGGGAAATTTTAATTCTAAAATTTATGAAAATTATTTTCTATGTGATATTCTCTATTTGAAAAATAAAAACTCAATAAATTATGAATTGTTTTTAATGATAAATAAGTGGGAGTGAACTCTGAATTGGAATTTGTTAAAGAACACTCATTCCTTAAACCCTTAACTGATGAGTCCCTTCTTGAACTTAATGATGAATGGGAATCAATTTATAATAAACTTCGGAAGGGTGAATTAAATATGGAATTTTTATGCTTTGTTTTTAATAAATATAAATTGGAATTATCCTTCACTAAGGTTAACACAGAGACACAAAAAAATTACATTTTCCATGGGGGTGAAATTTTATAAATTGAGTTTGAATGGATGAGTAAACACACACCTTTTGGATTAAGTAAAATCTTTTCAAAATAATTGAATGTGGGTTGTCTTTTTTATATTAGGGAATATTTGGAAGAAAATAAAAACTTAACAAAACCAAAATTTGAAACTTTTAAAGATGAAAAAAACACTTCTTCTCAGTTTTTCAACATTTTACTCAACTACTTATGGATATGAAATTCATTTTGAATCCAAGAATAAATTAGAAGATTATTTATTATTGATTTTTAAAGATTCAAAAATTAAACTAAGCATTATTAAGAAACCTATTATTTAATATAATTTTGAGAACTCAGCCTTATACACCTTTGTTTTTTGTAATTTGAAGGTTGTAAATTAAGATAAGAGTTGTGAGGATCATGTCACACCATTGGGAACACATTTTACATTATTGTAACTTCATGAAAATTTAAATTTTTTCAATTTTTAATCATTTCCTGAACTAGATATCATGTATTCAGTTCTTTAAAGGAGTGTTTCTAGGGTTATATTGAAGCTAAAAAGGTTTTTTAATGTTTTTTAAAAGTATAGGATACTAAAAAAATCAATTACCCCTTAAAATAAATGATAAAAGCACATTTGGTGGTTTATAGATTAAAAACCACACCCCCTGAGTAATTATTGATAGATTTATAGGGAAATATGGTAGGGGACTTAAAATCAAGTGCTACATGGGCGACAACTATGAAAAATATATATATTTAATACACCTTGATTCATGATTTATTACATAAATATGAACTTTATACAATACCAAACAATCATGTGGCCTAGTTTCTTTTGGTTATTAGATTCATATAACAATAACATGAAACTTGGGTATAATAACATTATTTAAATCCAACGATCTTGTACCCAAGTGGTAGAAGCTCCTGATTAGCATCCAAAAGACCCAATATCAAATATGGGTGGAGGTGAATTTCTGGGGTACTATAGTAGTTATATATCATTTACTATAGTAGGTATTTTTTGGTACTATAGCAGTTGAAACTATTCATCTTATTTGGGTTTTCGGGCCACCGGTTTGGGCCTATGGGTATCATGACCTTCGAGCCACCAAAGGCCTTAGGGCCACAAGGCCTTCGAGCCACCAAGGTCTTTTGGTACATAGGGATTTAGTTCCACCAAGGGCCTTCAGGTCATAGGGTCTTTGGGCCACAAAGACCAAGAAGTATCCTGGGAGTAGACCTAGAATAGGATTTAGATAAAGTAGAAACCACTAGAGAAGATCTAACCATATTTAAAGAAAAAAAGGGTATGGAAACTATCATCAGTACTGGGAACCATGTGGCTCTGTATAGGGAAATTCTAGCTGATCAGCAATGAAAGATGGTGATATAGGAACCTTCAATGATGAAGATGCTGGGAAGGGGTAGTTCTAGTGTAGATTGGTTGGGCCTTCGAGTCATATATTGGGCATTGTGCCTCTGGGCCTTCGGTTCATGTACTAGGTCCTTATGCCACTGGGACTATGGGTTATGTAAGGGTTCCCTTTAAACCTAGTTAAAAAGGGGATTATCCAAAATAAATAAAAAATCAAGGCCTTCAAGACATTCAAGTGAAAATTATTTAAAAACTCCAAAACCTGCCCTTATATTCTATAGATCTTCTAATACTGCACATGATAACCTAGGGACGTATATAAGAAAGGGGTGGTCTATAAAACCTTGTAATGGAATAATTAAAGAATAACTTGATGAAAGTAATACATGTGAGGAAAATTATATATCATATTTACATAAAATGGGTGATAATCTTAAACATGAACATCAAAGCATGATATAATATGATAACATCAAGGAAACATATGAATGTGGAAACAATGTAAAACCCGACATCATAAGAATAAGTCAAGGGTATCTAGAAATACATCATAACATCATGTGATTATGATAAAATATTTTGCATCATACATGGTATCTTATGAGATAAAAACATTACCCAATGCATTGGAGGGCTATATAATTTTGGGACCAACTGTCACGTTCATGTCATGTAGATTCATTTGTGTACCACATAGATCATACAACATAATAACATATTTAATAACATGTAATACCATGATTAAGGAGTGTGGATTACTTAAATGTAAGTCCCTAATCAATGATATATAGGTATATCTAGGTGAATACCCTTGATTGAAAATGGGGATGGGTATTCACTAAATAAATGTTTGGCATGGAAAACCATAGGGTAGTTTTAGTAGCATAACAGGTGTACATAAAGATTCATGGAATGGTTCAATGAGAGTTAAAATGTGGTATATAATTTCTTGGAAATAATAAGGAAAATAAAATTAATGTGAAAAAAACACATTAAAACACGAAAATTTGGAAATCAAAAGGCATAATACAAAAAAACGTGTCTGAATAAAGAGAAGGAGAGAATCCCCTTACCATGGGAGGGTGCTTCTAAAATATTGGGAGAAGCCTCTTAAGATCTTGGAAATGCCTTAGTATGAATTTATAGAATGATAGGGAGAGTAAATTATTACTCAATGGGTTTTGATTTAATAGGAGTGGGAGGCTGGGTGGGTATTTATAGAAAAAGGGAGGATAATTCTTTATTAATTTCTAAACATAGTTTTTGGACTCTATATGATAAAATAATCACAACCGTAAATTTTACCATGTTTTTTACACATGTTTTCTTTCAAATAGGAGTGTTTTTAAATATTTTATAAGTTCAAGAACTGAACATATTAAAATAACATCATTGGTGATGTGGAAGTGAGTCATGTTCATAAAGAATTGATTTAAAAATCATAAGATATAATATTGGTTTTGGAGGATTCATTAAAGGTTTATAGAATTAATAAAATAACATAAAAACGCATTATTTTAATGAGTAAATCTATTTTTAGTTATGAATTCACTTTATAGAATTTACTACATCACATTTGGTCTATTATGATTCCAAAATATATATCATATATTTATACTATATTTAATTTTTACCCAAAAAATAAATTGTCGTAGAAAATTATGAAAAATTTACCATTGTATAATTTCAATATTATGATTTCAAAAATGGTATTTATTTTACAAAAATAATTTTCTAAATATAAGAATTTACAATTTAAAATAAAAATCCTTATTTACTAGATAATACCAGTTTTTATGACATTAACCACTTTCTGACCCTTATAAAAAATATATTAGACTTCATTAAATTTTAATATAATTTAAATTAAAATAAATATTATTTAATAAGAATATTTTAGGAAAATAAAATTAATTTTAAAAATTATTAATTTTCTAAAAAGTGTGTTTTAATTGAAACTATATATTTTCCAAAAATACAATTTTAGTTTTTTCCTATCAAAATACAATTTTTATCAAACTCATTATTCAATCATCTATATATAGTAATAATAAAAAAGGATAAATTATTTTATTTATAATAAAAATATATAATTCATACTACTATATCCTAGATATATATCCCCTTATTACACCAACATGCCTCTAAGGGTAAGGGATGAGATGGTGGCACTTTTTTTGGGTGGTTCAGAAAACTTGTTTTGGTCTGTGATCTAAATAATCTTGAACATATCCCGTAAATGGTTTTGTCCATTTTTTAGTTGTTTAATTTCATCTTGGTTTTGGTTAAGGGAAAATCCTAATGATTCCATCTGCCTTGTAAACTATGATAATTTGGCTTTATAGGGTACGATCCTACTAGTTGTGGTCATTACTTCTTCTGGATATGTCAATCTAACTTTATCATAACCCTTAATAAATACTAATATTATTGATCACTACAAAATTGATATATTATCAACAATTAAGATGTTTTATGGTATTTTAAATCTGACAGGATATATTTTATAATGGTCCCAAATAACCAAAGTAGTGTATGTGTTTTCTATAACTACATTACTTAATAACGAATTTAAAAATTAAAAAATAAAATTTCATTTATAAAAGTTTGAGTCATTAAATTCTTCCTGCTTTCTGAAATTTTTCCTTTTAAATTTCATTTCATACACTGAAACAAATGAGGCTAGTTTGGTTTGATTCTCTATTCTAGATCCAATATTCCTTCCTTAAACATTTATTTCTTCCACAACACTTTGATCAGGTGAATTTTTTTATTTTATAGATATTTTTATCTATAATCAAAGATCTTCATGGACTACTCCTTGTATGAAAGACCATTATCTAAGGGTGTTACCTATGGATTTATTACATGTTAGGGGACTGATATGTATATCCTAAAGAAATATACATGGAACACATCATGTACTTGGGATTAGTAAGATGGGATTTCAATTCAATAAGCCACAGCTCAGATGAAATCAAGGATCTCAAAGAGGTAGATGTATCTTGTAATAATCTTTCCCTTCTTCCTAAACCTCATGAATTTATTCCACGACAATATAAAATGGAACAAATTATCTTTGAACTCAAACTACATGTCTCATTAATGATTTTCAACACATCTTTCCTGTCATATTTTTGTGGATTTCATATAATGTAGAATGTTTTAATACTTATCTATAATCTCTTGGATAAAACCAGGTCCCATAAGATTCTTATCTATAACTTCATCCCAGTATGTTAGATTCGAACACCTCTTCCAATAAAGAGCCTCATAAGATACCATTTGAATTCCAAAATGGAAATTATTATTATATGAGAACTCCACTAGGGGAATTAGATTATCCTAACATCCTTGTAAATTCATTGAACATGATCTCATCATATACTATGGAGTTTGAATGGTTCTTTCAGACTGACCATCCATTTGAGGGTGATAATAAGTACTAAAACATATCTTTGTATTCAATTCTTACTGATTTAATCTCCAGAACCTCAAGGTAAACCTCATATCTCGATCAGATATAATGTAGAGTTTTCACGACTCATCCCCCGAGGCGCGTTCCATGACATACCCCAAGCCCACCTTCCGAAGGCTAGAGGTTGGCGACTAGCATCGAAGGCATCAACCTTCTATTGGGAAGCATTTTTCTAGATACTTTTACACATGCACACACAACCACATCCCAATTCAAGACAAGTAAAAAATAATTCCACTAAACAACCATTGAGTACAAGTACAACTGAAAGTCAAATGGTCCAGAATAAAAACCCAACAAAAGACTGACTAGAAAACAGAAAATTATAAAAGAAACTCTGGAAGTCATTTGCTGAAAACCCCACCAGATGGGTAAGTACAAAGTATCTGCTGGAAGATGTAGAAGTACGCCCCACCCACCTAGTTTCACTGGAAACCACCAAGTCCTAGGCCACTAAGTCCTCCATGGATGCTTCGGTCGTCTGCACCGAACACAACACATGTGGGTGAAGCCCGTGCAAGGGTGAGTAACAAAATACTCAATAGGGACCCAAGAAAACACGGAAATACCACAAAGAAATCCAAAGACAAACCATGAATCATGATAACGAAGCAAGACATCTCATACCAAGAATATTCTAGAGTAGGAAAGTATGACTATTAGTCCCATCATCGAACACCATGGGCTACTGGACAACTCCTCCTTAATGAGTATATTGGGCCTACCGGGTCACACATAAGCTACTTCCCACTAACCTGGGACAATTTTGGTACTCATTCCTGATGAGTATCATGGTTATGCTGGGTTATACAGAAGATTCTCCCCAACGTGGGCATGTCGGGTCACACAAAAGTTGATTCCCACTTATATCCACACTGAGGTACTCCTCCTATCGAGTATCATGGGTCTGTTAGGTCACACAGAGGTTGCTCCACACCATGGGCCTACCAAGTCACATATAATCCGCTTCCCACTAGTCCATAGTATCTGATCCACACAGGGTCACTTGTCAGTAGTCTTTAGGTCTCATCCAACCACAAGGTTCCTTCATGTAGTATGCTTGATCTCAAGAGAACCGATCCCCAATCCATTCGTTGAATTTAAACATCCATGAAATACTTCAAAGAGTATTATAAAAGATATACCTCATCATGGGGGTTTCAATTCCACAAACGGATCGTCAATCGGATGTATGGTTTGAAAGATATTGGTGTTTTTCTAAAAAGGGGTTAGTTGGGTCTGGGTCTGGTCTGACCCAGTCAGACTGACCCGGGGTCCACCGACCAGAACCGGGTCTAATGACCTGACCGGGACCTTTCCTGGCCTAGGTCCATCCTGGCATACTAGGGCGGACCAGCTCTTCCTGGATGAGACGCGGCTGGAAGTCACGTCTGGCTTCCTCCCTACCCCGCAGGTCGTCCGTGGGGCTAGCTCCCCAGCAGCAGTTGATTGACCACAACTTTGTTGTGTGAGATGTAGTGTAGTGCTGCATTATTAGTGCACTAACATGTCCGGGTGGATGCATCCACCCAGCGTCCCTTAACACATCGCCACAGTTGGTTTACCATATAACTCTCTTGGCACGTCACCCCGGGCCACTATCTGTGTCGACGTGCTGGTGGGTTCTTCTGCAGACCACTAGGTCCGCTCCAGTGGACCGTTCTTCCTGCCTCTTGTGCCTATGGCCTCTGGAGGTCCCCTCTTCCCTACACAGGCTTTGTATCCTACTTGTTTCTATTTCGAGGATGAGGCCATGAAGATCACATAAGCAGAGGGGCTCAGGCATTTTTCGTGTTGGCTCGTGCCCTCTGCGTTAGAGGTTTAAAACAGGGGAGGCTTGGGATTACAATTCTATCAAAAAATAATTCAATCCCCGATAGAAAACCCAAGAACGACACCCTCCCACAAGAATTCATGATCCGCAGATTAATCTGTTTGTGGGTTAGTCCGCATTCTTCGTTTTAGAATAAGAATGGGGGAAAACATAAAACAAATAAACCCCTACCTCGGTCGATGTTCGTCATTGAAGCACTCTGCCCTCAAGGATTCAAGCTCTATTGGCATTCTTCGCTTCCCAGTCCCGTTTGTCATAGAGTATCAATGTTTCTAGAGATCATGCCGGAGTTTTTCATTTGTCATTGGAGGGAATCCTTTTCGTAGGTTCATCAGAGAATTTCCATGGTTTAATTCTCAACTCTCCAGCATGTTAACCCATTTAAATAAAACACGTCGCAATGTTTCTATTATGCTGAGACATCGCGTCGTCACGCTTTTCCATTTATGAAACATCATATCTATTACACTTCATTTATGATTCAATATGGAACTTCCATTACTACGCCTTATCACCACACCACAGCACTGTCGTCCTTCTCTTAATGGAGAGAGAAGAAAAATAAAATAACTTTTTACGTTATTTTATTATCTTTCAAAAAAATTGAAAACTAACTTTTCTGTCATACCCTTTCCAGTCGAAGTTAAGTCATTTCTAGATGAATCTCGGCATTTTGATTTCAAATATTCCCTCGTATTTTTGATCTAAGCACCAGTCTAAAAGATAGAAAACCCCAAACACACATTTACTTAAATGAACTTAAAAAAAGTTTAAAATTCCATTTCGGGATCACCAGACCTCAGAATCACATACCATTAAAGTGTGTGGTCTCAAAATAATTCCATATAATTTAAAAGAAAATTACATGGAAATTACAAGATATTACATTCTCTCCACCTTAGGGATTTATTTCTAGGAAATCCAAAACAAAGGCTAATAAAACAAATGGGGGTACTGAGCATGAATTTGAGCCTCCCTCTCCTATGTGCTCTCCTAAAGATTCTCTTGCTGCCACCGAATGTGCACTAGAGGAATCAACTATCCACAAAGGAACCACTCTTATAGATCTTATATCTTCACTGGGAACTCTGCAAATGTTACTGCATCATCAATGTCCATCTCACCTTAGTCGATGATGTGTGATGGTCATTCATGTACCTCCTCAGTTATGACATGTGAAAAACATCATGCACCCAGTGCATCTTTGGAGGAATATCTAGGTAGTAAAACACCTCGCCAACTCTTCTAAGAATCTAGAAAGGTCTGATGAAACTTGGAGATAACTTTCTGCCCCATCCAAATCTCTACAAACCCCATCAGGGTAAGACCCGAAGGAATACATGATCTCCCTCCTCAAACTCCAAGGGTCTTCGTATCCTGTCAGCATATGATTTCTGTCAGCTCTGTGCAGTCCTCATCCACTCCTGGATGATCTGCATCTTCTCAATGGTAGCCCATACCAACTCTAGACCCATGAGTGCTGACTCCCTTGGGACTGTCCAGCATAGAGGTGATCTTTATGGTCGCTCGTACAAGGCCTCAAATGGTGTCATGCCAATGGTGGAGTGATAGCTATTTTCGTAAACAAACTCCTCCAGTGGTAGGTGGTCCTCCCAACGGCGACCAAATTCAAGTACACAAGCACGAAGAATTTTCTATAAGTTCTGTATGGTCTGATCCATATAACCATCTATATAAGGGTGAAATTATATGCTCAAGCGCATTTGAGTCCTGAATTCCTCCTAAAATCCCTTCCACAATCAAGATGTAAATCATGCATCATAGTCTGAGACGATTTTTGAAGGAACCTCATAAAGCCACACTATCTCCTAGATGTAGAGGTGTCTCAAGCCCTCTATTGATCCCTGCTTTCGGATGGGTAAGAAGTGAGCCGACTTGGTGAGTCAGTCAACAATCACCCAGATAGAATCATGGCCCCTGGACGAGCGTGGTAACCTCTTAACTAAGTCCATAGAGATACCATCCCACTTACATTCCAGTACCTCAAGTGTTTGTGCCAAGCCTGCTAGGACCTGAGGCTCAGCCTTCACTTGCTGAAAAGTGGGGCATTGTGAAATGAACTATGCCACTGCTTTCTTCATCCTTTTCCACTAGTACTAGTGTCGAAGGTCCTGGTACATCTGCGCTACAACAGGATGTACCTCCAAAGGGGATGTATGAAACTACCTCAACATTTACTCCCACAACCACACTGGTATTATAGTGTGTCCTCTAAAAAGGATAATCTACTCCCCACCTATTGAAAATCCATCAGGATCTTGTCCTAATGATAACTGATCATGTCGGGCCTTGCAATCAACATCTATAAGTTGTGTCTCCCTGACTCGTTGTAATAGTGGGGGAGTGAAATTAATTGATTGAATTTAAGATTCTCTATCATCATCTATGAAGGATATCTATATCATGGATAGCTGCTCTGTCACCTTAATCATCAGGTGTAAACCGGACCTCCTTCTGAGTGCATATCCCACCACATTCCTCTTCCTATGAGTATAGACTATCTCAAATTCATAGTCCTAGAGGAACAATATCCATCACCACTATCTCAAGTTCATATCCTTCTATGAGAAGATATACCTAGGACTCTTGTGGTCAGAGTAGTTGGTAAATCGTTCACCCATAAATTATTACTGCCACATATTCAAGGAAAAGACCACTACTGTTAACTCTAGGTTATGGTTTGCATTGTTACTCTCATACTGCCTCAACTGTCATGAGCTGTAGATGATCATTTCTCACTCCTGAATCAGGAAAAACCCCATTCTGGTCCCTGATGCAACATAAAAGACTACATACCCAATGTCCTCTTGTGGTAGTCTTAAGATAGGGACACTCTTCAGTCTCTGCCTCAGCTTCTGGAAACTCTGCTAGCACTTCTCCATCCACATGAAGGGTTGTCCCTTCCATGTCAAGTCTAGTAATGGTGCTTCTACATTGGAAAATTTAGGAACAAACCTTAGGTAGTATCCATATAACCCTAAGAAACTTCGCACCTCATTCATACTCCTGGGTGGATCCCAAGCCATCACAGCCTCTATCTTTGCCGGATCCACTGCAACTCCAACCTCTAAGATGACGTGTCCCAGAAAGTGGACCTCTCGAATCCATAATTGGAACTTTGAGAGCTTACCATAAAGCTAGTTCTCTCGGAGTGTATCCAGGACTATCCACAGGTGTGTAGTGTGTTCGTCCTCTGATGCTGATTACGCCAAGATGTAATCAATGAAGACTACCACGAAACTATCGAAGTAAGGTTGGAACATCCTATTCATGAGTCCCATGAACATTGTTGGGGAATTTTTCATGCCAAAGGGAATCCCCAAAAACTCGTAGTGGCTATACCGGCATCTAAAGGATGTCTTTGCTACGTCCTCATCCCATACCTGAAGTTGTTGATAGCCTGATCTAAGGTCGATCTTTGAGAACCACCTCTCTCCCTTTAGATAGTCGAAGAGGTCATCAATAATTGACAGTGGATACTTATTCTTCACGGTCACCTGGTTCAGGCACCAAAATTCCATGCATAACCTCAAGCTCTTGTCTGCCTTCTTGGAAACGAACATAGAGGCTTCCTATAGGGAAAAAATGGGCCTCACGAATCCCTTCTCCTACAAGTCATATATCTATACCATCAATTCACAAAGATCCGTAGGAGCCATTCGATATTCCGGTGTGGATATCACTGTCATCCTAAAGTATAGATCGATGCAGAATTATACCTCCCTAGGAGGAGGTAGTCCCATAACATCATCAGGGAATACATCCTCATACTCATCCACCACTATAGGAAATATTATACTCCTTTCATCCACCTCACTAAGAGTGAGTCTAGCCAACTGGTGAGTGACTGGTTAAAACCTCCTCCGAGAAAGTTTGTTCCATGCTAAAAAAGTTCCCTTCTCGCTGGTGAAGGAAAACCTGGTCCCATCCTCATAGAAACACTACACTTTTCACCTAAAATAGTTGATCTGAGCATGTATAGTAGATAACCGGTCCATACCCAAGATGAAATTGTAATTCCTCTACGTTGTTACTAAGAGATACCAGGCAAAGTTTGTGCCTCCTAGAGTAATCTCACACTACCAGCACCAATATGTAATCATCGAATCCCCTCCTATAGAAGTCTATAATCGTAAGGATCGAGCTAATGGATTCACTGGAATCTATGAGCCTCGAACGAGGTCCATGGAAAGGAAAGAGTGACTGGCATATATGTCTATAAGAACTATAGCTAAGGTGGAGAACACACATATCATACCTCTAATCATCTATCAAGCATCGTGGTCATAGGCCTCCATTGCCAGAATCTGGCCTCACCCCTATCCTCTAGCTCTCTGAGCCCGTGGTGGGCCACCTGGGGGTGGTGGTGGTAGCACCTTGAACCATCATCCACCACCTGCCACTCAGCCGACTCCCCTGCCACATCTGCCACCCTGCGGACCTCCTCGCTTGAACCTCTACCACTTCCTTTGTGGTCCCTCAACCATCTGTTGATCATCTGTGAGATGGTTTGGGTAGTCACAGTCCATGTGTCCCTGCTGGCTGCACGTGAAGCACTGCCTAGTTTTCTACTAACTCCCTCTTCTCTAGGAGCCCTACACTACCAACCCCGATTCCTGAGGTCATCCCCTGAAATACCTGGCCCACTTGATCCCTCCATATCTACTACCTGCTTCTTTCCACTTAAGAATTTGTCGACCGGTTTCTTCTGGTGGATTCAGCTGTCGACGCCTGCTCTACCAGGAAGATCTCCACAAGAAGGGCTCGCTCCAGCACTCCAGTCTGAGTGGGGATGCTGAGAGACACCATGGATTCCCTAGTCTCCCATCAGAGTCCCTGCTCAAAGGTCTGGGCCCTAAAGAAAGGGTCTCTCACCATGTATGTGGAGTAGCGATAGAGGTATGTAAAACTGTAGAGTAATCATCCACTGACATGCTTCCCTACTATAGGTGAAGCAACTCATGTATGCGCACCGAGCATAAGGTCACAAGGAAGAACTCCTCCTAGAAATGCCGCTCGAATTCTGTCCAGGTGAGAATCAGATCATCATGTGTCTAGATGGTCAAGCTCCACTATCTCCTTACTGATCCCTATAGAAGGCTCACCTCCAAGATCTCCATCTGGTAAAGCGGTGTCCTCACTAAGCAGAAAACCTCTATCACTACCTCCAGCCAGTCCTTGGAAACCTGAGGATCTATCTCTCAACTAAACCTAGGAGGTCTCTGTCTCTGAAACTCGTGCAAGGAATTGAGTCTTTGTATATCCTCTACTAGTAAATACAACATTAACTACTGATCAATGGGTGGTGGAAACACTGGTGCACCACCCTGAGGGGCCATCTCTAGCATTGGTCCTAGAACCGATGCCTCATCGCTAGGTATGTTGTCCACATGATCACGTATTAGAAGACTAGCTAGTTGTTTATATAGAGGCATCTTGAAATAGATAAAGATGTACCACAGTTAGAATATTACACCTGGTGAGCTGACTCTTATTCAAAAATATCATAAAGATACACTTATGTAACCAATTTTTTCATGTATAGAGTTGAAAAGTATAATTCAGGGTCCTGGTGTATGGATACGTCAGCCGCCACACCAACAATGGACTCCATGAATCTGAAAGTCGAACTCAAAACATTCAACACTGTTTCCCCAAAAAAAACATACTATCGTTCTTTGAGGTACAACTGACCACCTCTGGTACCACTTTGTCATGATCCGTCCCCCAGGGCCCGTGCTGTGACATACCCCAAGACCACCTCCCGAAGGATATGGGATGGTGACTGGCACCAAAGGCATCAACTTGCAAGTGGGAGGAATTATCTTGAGTACCTGTACGCATGCACACAAAACCACATCCCAAATCTAGAAAAGTAAACCAGAATGCCACTAAAAAACCACTGAGTACAAGTAAAATTGAAAGTCAAATAGGCTAGAATACAAACCCAACAAAAGACTTGTAACGACCCAATATTTTAATGTAAATTCCCTTCTTATAAATATGCCATAAAATCACATAATAATGAACTACTATGTGATAAGTAACCTTTAAACATAAGTTTTTCACTTCTGTGTTTGGAATTTTGAAAATATGACATACACAGTTGTGTTCAAGAGGTTTTTTAGATCCCGATAAGAAAAACTTAATTTTATGGTGAATAGTAACCTACCCTAATGAATAGTAACATACCATTACGAATATTTATATACCCTAATGAATAGTAACCTCACCTATGATAGTATAAAAATAATATTCAAGTTGGAAGTACAATATACCTAGGGTTTAGAATGAGTTAATTCATGTTTTAAACCTGGTTTTTGATAATAAATTATGATTTTAATTAAATATTAAAATAATCATTTTTAGAAAATTATTTTGGAAAAATGGACTTCATTTTTGGATTCTACATGTCAAAAAATGGTTAAGGTGAATTTTTGAAATTTTTCTGAAATACTTGAAATTTGGATGAATAGTAAAATACGGTAATTTACCGTATAGATACATTATAAGCTAAATAAACTATTACTAGCATAATGGATGATGTCACCACCCATGTTTCGAATTCACATGACCCATTTTCTATTCTTGGTCATGGAATAATTACTATTATTTTTCTTGTGAAGAAATAATAAATTAAGGATTATAATATCATGAAATCCTTCCTCTCCTCCACTATAAAAACCCCCCTTCACTCCCTCTTTTCTCCACTCCTCTAAAGCTCCAAGACTTCTCTAAATTCTACCCAAATATCTCCCCAAGGTCCTCCCCCACGTCAAAAATCTCTCATTCTCCTCAAAATACCAAAACCTCTCCCCTTAAGAGGTTCTCAAAGGAGGAAGTCTCAAGAGGTAAATTCCTCTTCCCAAATTTCTTCTTTTCTTTTAAGTTCTTTTATTTTTAATTTCTTTCCTCACCTCCCTTCACCATAATAGTATGATAAATCTAGTAGAATACATGTACTTTAATGTCTTCATTCTAGTGTTATATTTCATTATCTTCTCTCCTTTCCCCACCCTTTTATTTTAAATAAATGAAAGCACCGTTTGAGATGTGCTAATTTAGCAAATTCAAGGACAACGGTTTATCAATTTTATTATTATATTTAATTATGGTCATGAAACCATTTTTTTATGGTTGAATAAGATTATTATATATTTAATATATCCTATTTTTGGTTCTGTAAGTCTTTGGTACAAATTGAATTAAGTTATAAATCAAAATACATTCTTTGTAATCAAACTCACCGAATAACAAAAACGGTTATCACTAAGGCTATATATGTATTAATTCAACATAAATCTAAGTAACATAATTAAAAATAAAACCATTTAATCTCCTGTATATGAAATAAATAATATAACTTCAATTCTGGACAACCACTTTCATCTTGCATATAATCCAAACATGAATATAAGTGAACTGGTCTTTTAAAGCCAAGTAAACAAACGAGCCCGAACAATGAAATTGAACCTTGTAACTAATAAAAAAGGATTTTAATGAAATAAAAAGGGTTATAATAAATAAATTTAATATATAATAGGTTCTGTAATTATTAATTAATAATACTAATTTTTTTATTCAAGTCACTAATAACAAGTGGAGAACACCAACGGATTTAAGGTAAGGGATCCTCCCCTTTTCACTCTTAATCAAGATTGTTCTCTATCCTATGTTTTTTTGTGTAATAAAAAGTGATAAGGTATGTTTATAAACCATACCCATAATTACCTAATTTTTTATAAGTGATTATAAACCCCTTATCTCTCTCATCAAGTCCTATTAGATACACCTGACACCATACCGGTAAAATCGTAACGAATTCTACCCAAACCTTCTTCGTTCTTTCGGGTTGCCTTATGTTTCTTTCAAAATGGTGTTATAATATCTATTTATGTGAATCTTATGAATTCTGGATAGTTGTAAAATATTCTAATATCAAGACCCTTTCATCACTTTCTCTCGTGGATATACATGTTTTTGAAATATTCCCTCCTTAGAACTTTTCGATAAGCAAACCTGTTTTAAGGGGACTTCCCTAATTTTTACCCAAATTTCAAGTGCACTCTATCCTATATTTTAAGACACCATTTTCTTTAAAAAAAAATAAGTATTTTTATTATGAAAACCTTCTTGGTTAAATTCTGGTTGTATATAAAAGAATGTCCTCTTTTCTATTTGAAAAGCTCTAGAGTGTTTTCCTTAAAACCGCACAAAAATGTTTTAGTGCTAATGTTTATAAAATACATTTCTAATATGTTGTAACTTCTATTTGACACCAATTACCATTTTATATGCCTATTTTACCCTATAAATATCCATGTATGTTCTAATCCTTTCCTTTCATGGACACTTTCATGATACACCCATTGGATATGTTTTATGTCCTCATTGTGATACCCAATTCTTTCCATGGGTACCCTTATGTTTATGTATGGTTGATTATGTATGATTATTTATGTGGAAAGATTATTTATGTGGTAAGAATATTCATAAATATTTTGAGATGGGTGCTCCCAGATAGATCTCCAATGCATTGGGTAAGGATAATTCTCATGAGATGTGATGTGAAACGGGGTTGGCGGTTAGCCTTGACCCGTACTAAAATGGGAAACGGGATTGGCGGTTATCCTTAACCCGTACTAAAGATATGAATTATGATTTTGCCACATTTATATGATTCCATGCTTATATGATCCCATGCTTATATTAAATTATTTCATAAGTTTCATGCTTTGGATATCATTATGTCATGCCTCTTAACTCATGTGCTTGAGATGTATCCATATGTTCATTCCCTTACTGGGCATTTTTAGCTCATCCCTTTGTTTATGTGTTACCCAGGTACCCTATGTAGATGTAAGGGCTCAAAGTAAGTTAGGATCTCATTATGGAAATTAAATAAAGAAGTTTTTTTTAGCCCCATGTTTTATGTTATATGTACATATTCTTCCAAGACACTAGACTTAATGATCCTTGTCTTGTACTCTAATGATTAATTATCCTTAAAATAATGAAATGTTATATCTAAAAGGCTTGGGTCACTATAGTTGGTATCAGAGGGTGGTCTAGTTATTTTTGGAGATTAGGAATATAGCACCTTAGTGAGAACCTTAAGGATGAGACTAAGTATAAGGAAACAGTCTTAAATTTTGGTGAGTATAGAGTAAGTGGTTTATCAAGAAAATACATCCTTGTCTAGATACAAGAAGGTAGAGGCGGCTCTGGCACAGATGTATCTAGGGGTAAAACCCAAAAACACCATTTAGAGGTAGACTCGAACGAAAACTGGTGCACGATAACGAGCCGTGTTGCACTCTTGGTTACGACACTCCTGTGGGATATTCTTTGGTAGATTCACGAGCTTAGTACAAACCATTATTAAGGGGAAAAAAAGCCCATAATAATATAATTTAATAAATAGATCAAGGATAACCTATATATAAACCTAAGGAATCACAAGTTAGGATGCGCTTCTTCTTTATAAGTTTATCCTTTAATGTTCAAAGTTTCCTTTTTATGCTGAATAACTAAGTATTCAAGACCTCTAATTATATGTTCTTTTTCCTAGTTAATGGTGGGAAATAGAAGAACACGTTCTAACAACCAATGTGATAGGCAATGTAATGATTTCCCTAATGACATGCCTGATGTGACGGAAGTGGGTACTCAAAACTTCATGGCATTACTTGCTCAGCTAGCTCGAGTTATGAATAATAACTTGAATCAAGTGTAACGTACCCCTCCTCCAAGGAAAGAGCAATTTGTCGTAGAATCCTTCATGCAGTAAAGGCCTCCCATGTTTAGCGGGTCTTCTGATCCCCTCCTCGTGGAACAATGGATTTAATCCATTGAAAATATTTTCTCTGTCCTCCAGTACTCAGAAGAAGAGAAAGTTGTACTATAAGTCTATCGTTTTGATGGGGAAGATGATCAGTGGCGAACACTGATCAAGAATATGAAGTCCCAAGAGGAAATTGATTCCATAGAATGGGATGAATTCAAGAGGATGTTTTTCAAAAAATATTTTCCTCGAACCCTCTATCTCGATATTGAAAGAGAGTTCCTTGGACTCAAGGAGAAGGAAGATGAGTCCATCGAGGCGTATGAAGTGAACTTTACAAGGCTTGAAAGGTACGCCTCTGGCTTTGTCATGAACACTAAAATCAAGGTGGATCGCTTCTTTAGTGGACTAAAGCTGAGTCTATGAAAAGTGTTGGAAATTTGAGACTTCGACAGCTATGAGGAGATTCTCCATTTTGCCCTCAAGGTTAAAATGGAGATGGGAGACTCTCAGTGGTCTCAAGGGACTAGTGACAAGAAGTGTAAAATGGATAACAACATGGTTGGTCCATCAAACAAATCCCATGATGGAAAGAAGCCTCACTTTCCCCTTTGCAAAAATTGTGGGAAGAAGCATCTTGGTGACTATCTCAAGGGAACCAGGAATTGCTTCAAATGCAGAAATTTTGGTCATCTGGCCAAGAACTACCGAAGGGATATGAAAAATCCCGCTAATGTTGAATAAGAAAGGAAGGTTCAGATCAACACTCAGCCTGCAGTGCAGTGTTATAACTGCAAGGAGCTTGGGAATTATGCGAACAATTTCCCTAGTTGAGGGTTGTCGGAGGAAATCAGAAACAACACTCAAGGCAACAAGGAAGGTCTTATGCTATCACTACAACTGAGGTGGATCCAGAAAACGATGTGGTGATAGGTACGCTAGTTATTCATTCAAGAATAGAGAACGTACTATTTGATTCTGGTTCTACACATTCTTTGATATCTTTCAAGTTTAGTAGAACTATTCAAACACCACCTCAAAATTTGGAGGAAAAGTTATCTATGAGAACAGAGAATAGGGAAATCATTGCATCCATGGTTTATAACTCCTTCCCGATTAACGTTTGTGGAATGAACCTCCCAGAAAATCTTTTCATACTTCCATTGGTGGAGTTTGACACTATCTTAGGCATGGATTGGTTGTCTTTATTCAAAGCCAATATTGACTGCCGGGAAATGGAGATCACTCTTCACATCCTGAAGCATCCTTAGATTCTTTTCAAGTGCAAGGAGGAAGATGAATCTTCTTTCGAATAATCATCTCAAGTGTAGATATTGCTTCCTTATGAGCATGAATATTGAGCTCAAATGATTGAGACGAATGATAGAATCATGCTTGAAGACATGCCCATCGTGAGGGATTACACTGATGTATTACCTGAAGAGTTTCCCAGTCTTCACCCTGACCGAGAGGTTGAGTTCTCAATTGAACTTATCCCTGGATCTCTTCCAATCTCTAAGACACCTTACAGAATGTCCACCGTAGAGCAAGAAGAGCTGAAGAAGCAGTTACTGGAGAATATGGAGAAGGGTTTTATACGCCCGAGTGCTTCACCGTGGAGTGCTCCAGTCCTCTTAATCAAGAAGAAGGATGGATCAATACGCCTCTACATTGATTATCATGAGCTCAATAAAATCACTATAAAGAACAAGTATCCCCTTCCATGGATAGATGACTTATTCGATCAGCTTTGTGGGGCCAGTTATTTCTCTAAGGTGGACCTTCGGCCGGGATATCACCAACTAAAGGTGAGGAAGGAAGATGTTCCCAAGACTGCCTTTCAAATGAGGTATTGACACTATGAGTTCATAGTGATTCCCTTAGAACTCACTAATGCTCCAACAATTTTCATGGATTTAATGAATAGAGTCTTTAGAGATTACCTCGAAAAATTTGTGATGGTCTTTATTGATGATATTCTGATATACTCAAAGAGAAAGGAGAAACATGAGGAGCATTTGGAAACTGTGTTAAAGACTTTGCAAAGGGAGAAGTAGTATGAAAAGTACAGTAAATGTGAGTTCTGGATGGAGGAAGTGTCATTCGTGGGGCATGTTATCACCAAGAAAGGGATATCTGTGGACCCTTCCAAGACGAAGGCAATTGAAGAGTGGTCGAGGCCAACTTCTGTAACAGAGATCCACAGATTTTTAGGTCTAGCTGGGTATTATCAACGATTCGTGAAGAACTTTTCATGATTGTCAAACCTAATTACCAAGCTGACACGGAAGGGAGTAAAGTTCTTCTGGACACAGGAATGTGAATATTGTTTCAAGGAGTTGAAAAAGAGGCTTATCACTACGCTGGTACTCACACTCCCTTCAAGTGGAGAACACTTTGTGGTGTATAGTGATGCTTCTAATAAAGGTTTCGGTTGTGTGATAATGAAAAATTCTAAAGTGATAGCCTATGCCTCAAGGTATCTGAAAATCCATGAGTAAAACTACCCCACACATGATCTGGAGTTGGTGGTTGTGATCTTTGCGTTGAAAATCTGGCAGCATTATCTCTATGGGGAAAAATGTGAGATATATACTGACCACAAGAGTCTCAAATATATATTCACAAAGAAAGAGCTTAATATGCACCAGTGAAGATGGATAGAGCTCATCAAGTATTATAACATCTCAATCCACTACCATCCTGGTAAGGCAAACAAGGTAGTAGATGCTCTAAATAGAAAGGATCATGCATCTTTATCAATGATGAGAATTGAAAAGGATCTGATCTTCTTATATTTTCAAAGGATGGACATGGGAATAATTAAGGGAGGAACATCATCAATTCTTTCTCAAATTATTGCTCAACCATCCCTCTTGTAGAAAATAAAGGTTTCTCAACGAAAGGATGTAGAAATTCAGAAAAGGGTGGAAGCTGTTAAAAATGGTAAATCCTCTAATTTCAAAATTAACGAGGAAGGAGTTGTAAGATTTGGGACATGATTATGTGTATCATCTAATCTAGAGATAAAGAATGAGATATTTAATGATGCACATAGCTCGACCTTCTCTATCCACCTTGGGAGTACAAAAATGTACCATGATCTCCAAGAACACTTCTCGTGGGACAGCATGAAGAAGGAGATTGCGGAATATATATCAAGGTGCTTGGTATGTCAGCAAGTTAAATCTGAGCAAAAAAAGTCCAAAGGTATGATGCAACCATTGCCTATACCCATGTGGAAATGAGAAAATGTTACTATGGACTTTGTCATGGGTCTCCTGAAGACATCGAAGGGAAATAATGCAATATGGGTTGTGGTTGACCGACTCACCGAGACATCCCATTTCATCGCTATTTGGGAAGATCTCTCACTTGAACAACATGAAAAGTTATATGTGAAGGAAGTGGTGAGACTGCGCGATGTTCCACTCTCAATTGTTTCTGACCGTGATCCAACGTTCACATCTAAATTCTAGAGGATACTTCAACATTCTTTGAGTACTGAATTAAATTTCAGCACGTCCTATCACCCCCAAAATGATGGACAGCCTGAAAGAACTATTCAGATGCTTGAAGATATTCTTAGAGCCTGCTCTCTAGAATTCAAAGGTGGATGGGATCAACATCTCCCATTGGTTGAGTTCTCATACAACAATAGCTTCCACTCAAGTATTCAGATGGCTCCATATGAAGCTCTATATGGAAAGCAATGTAGAACTCCAACCTGTTGGGATGAAGTTGGAGAAAGAAATCTACTTGGACCCGATATTGTTCAAGAGATGATAGAGAAGGTTCAAGTCATCCAAAAACACATCAAAGATGCTCAAAGTCGGAAAAAGATCTATGCTGACAACCGTCGAAGGGACTTGGAGTTGGTCGTTGGAGATAAAGTCTTCCTTCGAATATCTCCCTGGAAGAGACTCATGCGATTCAGGAAGAAAGGGAAGCTAAGCCCAAGGTATATTGGGCCCTTTGAGATCCTAGACCACATAGGAGCAGTGGCCTATCAGCTTTCACTTCCAACAAAAATGGCTTGAGTTCATGATTTTTTTCATGTATCACTCTTGAGGAAGTACATACTTGATCCATCACATGTACTAAACTCATAGGTGGTGCAGCTGTACGATGATCTCTCCTATGAGGAGCAGCCAGTAAAGATTCTGGATCGGAGAGATAAGGTTCTATGCAACAAGACAACACATCTTTTCAAAGTGTTGTGGAGGAACCATAAATTTGAGGAGGCAACATGGGAACTAGAGGAAGCAGTGAATGAAAAGTACCCACATCTATTTTTGGCCTAGAATTTAGAATGAAATTTCGAGGGAGAAATTTATTAAGGGGGGAAGAATGTAATGACCCAATGTTTTAATGGAAATTCCATTCTTATAAATATGCCATAAAATCACATAATAATGAACAACCAAGTGATAAGTGACCTTTAAACATAAGCTTTTCACTTCTGTGTTTGGAATTTTGAAAATCTGACATACATAGTTGTGTTCAGGAGGTTTTTTGGAGCCCGATAAGAAAAACTTAGTTATATGGTGAATAGTAACCTAACCTAATGAATATTAACATACCCTTATGAATATTGATATACCCTAATGAATAGTAACCTCACCCATGATATTATAAAAATAATATTCAAGTTATAAGTACAATATACCTATGTTTTAGAATGAGTTAATTCGTGTTTTAAATCTGGTTTTTGATAATAAATTATGATTTTAATTATAAATTAAAATAATAATTTTTATAAAATTATTTTTGAAAAATGGACTTCATTTTTGGATTCTGCACGTCGAAAAATGGTTAATGTGAATTTTTGAGATTTTTCTGAAATACTTGCAATTTTGATGAATAGTAAAATACGGTAATTTACCGTATACATACATTATAAGCTAAATAAAATATTACTAGAATCATGGATGATGTCACCACCCATGGTTCGAATTAAAATTACCCATTTACTATTCTTGGTTATGGAATACTTACTATTATTTGTCTTTTGAAGAAATAATAAATTAAGGATTATAATATCATGAAATCCCTCCTCTCCTCCACTATAAAAATCCCCCTTCACTCCCTCTTCTCCCCACTCCTATCAAGCTCCAAGACTTCTCTAAATTCTGACAAAATCTCTCCCCAAGGTCCTCCCCCACGTCCAAAAGCTCTCATCCTCCTCAAAATACCAAAATCTCTCCCCTTAAGAGGTTCTCAAAGGAGGAAGTCTCAAGAGGTAAATTCCTCTTCCCAAATTTCTTCTTTTCTTTTAAGTTATTTTCTTTTTAATTTATTTCCTCACCTCCCTTCACCATAATAGTATTATAAATTTAGTAGTATGCATTTACTGGAATTTCTTCATGCTAGTGGTATATTTTATTATCTTCTCTCCTTTCCCCACCCTTTTATTTTAAAGAAATGAAAGCACCGTTTGAGATGTGCTAATTTAGCACATTCAAGGACAACGGTTTATCAATTTCTATTATTATCTTTAATTCTGGTCATGAAACCATTTGTGTTATGGTTGAACCAGATTATTATATATGTAATATATCCTATTTTTGGTTCTGTAATCCTTTGGTACAAATGGAATTAATTTATAAATCAAAACACATTCTTTGTAATCAAACCCACCGAATAACAAAAATGGTTATCACTAAGGTTATATATGTATTAATTCAACATAACTCTAAGTAACATAATTAAAACTAAAACCATGTAATATACTGTATATTAAATAAAGAATATAACTTCAATTCTAGACAACCACTTTCATCTTTCATATAATCCAACCTTGAATATAAGTGAACCGATCTTTTAAAGCCAAGTAAACAAACGAGCCCGAACAATGAAATTGAACCTTATAACTAATAAAAAAGTATTTTAATTAACTAAAAAGAGTTATAATAAATAAAATTAATATATAACAGGTTCTGGACTTATTAATTATAAGACTAATTTGTTTATTCAGGTCATTAATAACAAGTGGAGAAAACCAATGGATTTAAGGTAAGGGATCCTCCCCTTTTCACTCTTAATCAAGATTGTTCTCTATGCTATGTTTTTTTGTATAATAACAAGTGATGGTGTATGTTTATACACCTTAACCATACTGAAATAATGTTTTATAAGTGATTAAAAACCCCTTATCTCTCTCATCAAGTCCTCTTAGGTACACCCGACACCATGCTGGTAAAATTGTAACGAATTCTACCCAAACCTTCTTCGTTCTTTCGGTTTGCCTTATCTTTCTTTCAAAATGGTGTTATCATATCTATTTATTTGAATCTTATGAATTCTGTATATTTTTAAAAGATTCTAATATCAAAACCCTTTCATCACTTTCTTTCAGGGATATACATGTTTTTGAAATATTCCCTCCTTAGAACTTTCTGATAAGAAAACCTGTTTTAAGGGGACTTCCCTAATTTTTACCCAAATTTCAAGTTCAATATATCCTCTATTTTAAGACACAATTTTCTTTTATAAAATCAGTATTTTTATTATGAAAACCTTCTTGGTTTAATTCTGGTTTTATATAAATGAATGTCCTCTTTTCTATTTAAAAATCTCTAGAGTGTTTTCCTTAAAACCGCACAAAAATGTTTTAGTGCTAATGTTTCAAAAATACATTTCTAATATGATGTCACTTATATTTGACACCAATTACCATTTTATATGCCTATTTTACCCTATTAATGTCCATGTATGTTCTAATCCTTTCCTTTCATGGACACTTTCATGATACACCCATTGGATATGTTTTATGTCCTGATTGTGATACCCAATTCTTTCCATGGGTACCCTTATGTTTATGTATGGTTGATTATGTATGATTATTTATGTGGAAATATTATTTATTTGGAGAGAATATTCATGAATTTTTTGAGATGGGTGTGCCCATATAGCACTCCAATTCATTGGGTAAGGATAAGTCTCATGATATGTGATGTGAAACAGGATTGGCGATTAGCCTTGACCCGTACTAAAATGGGAAACGGGATTGGCGGCTAGCCTTGACACGTAATAAAGATATGACTTATGATTCTGCCACATTTATATGATTCCATGCTTATATGATCCCATTCTTATATTAAATTATTTCATAAGTTTCATGCTTTGGATATCATTATGTCATGCCTCTTAACTCATGTGCTTGAGATGTATCCTTTTGTTCATTCCCTTACTTGGAATTTTTAGCTCATCCCTTTATTCATGTGTTCCTTAGGGTACCCTATGCAGATGTAAGGGATCAAAGGATGTTAGGAACTCATTATGGAGATTAAATAAAGAAGTGTTTTTTTAGCCCCATGTTTTATGTTATATGTACCTAGTCTTCTAAGACACTAGACTTAACGATCCTTGGCTTGTACTCTGATGATTAATTATGCTTAAAATAATGAAATGTTATATGTAAAAGGCTCGGGTCACTATAAGACTAAATGAAAATAGGAAATTACAAAAGAAAATCTAGAAGTTATCTGCTGAAAACCCAACCTGGTGGGTAAGTAAAGAGTAGCTACTGGAAGTCCTATAAGTACACCCCACACACCTGGTCTCACTGGGAACCACTGAGTCCTGAGCCACCAAGTCCTCCATCAAGGTGTCGGTCATCTGCACCAGACACAACACATGCGGAAGAAGCCCTTACAGGGGTGAGTAAAAAAATACTCATTAGGGACTCCAAATATACAAGGAAATACCACAAATAAATCCATAGAAAACCACAAAGCATGATCAGGAAGCATGATCATGAAGCAAGACAGCTCACACCAGGCATATTCTTGAGTTGGAAAGTAAGACCATTAGTCGCATCATCGAACACCATGGGCTACTGAATAAATACTTCTTAATGAGTGTAGTGGGTCTTCTGGGTCACACAGAAGCTGCTTCCCACTAACCTTGGACTGTTGTGGTACTCATTTCTGATGAGTACTGTGAGTATGCTAGGTCACATAGAAGCCACTTCACACTTATGGTCATACTTAGGAACTCCTCCTGTCGAGTACCGTAGGTCTGCCAGGTCACACATAATATGCTCTCCACCGTAGGTCTACTGGGTCACACATAAGCCTCTTTCCACTAGGCCATAGTATCTGATCCACACATGGTCTCTTGTCAGCAGTCTTTAGGTCTTAGCCAACTGTAGGGTTTCCGCACGTAGTATACTTGATCTCGGGAGAATCACTCCCTAATCCATTCTTTGAATTTAAACTTCCATGAAATCCTCCATAGAGTATGCCAAAATATCTTTCACATCGCGAGGGTTCAACACCGCAAACATCTCATCAATCAAACGTATGGTTTGAAAGATATCGGTGTTTTTCCAAAAGTGGGTCGGTTGGGTCTCGATCCGATCTGACCCAGTTCCGCTGACCCAGCCTGAACCCAGCCCGGCCTGGGTCCGGCCCAACCTGCTGAGGAATCTTATGCCATGTCCAGTCCACCAAAGGTAGACTGGATCCTCCTAGTCAGGATGTAGCTGGAGTCCTCGTCTAGCTTCATTACTACCTCACGAGTCATTCATGGGGACAACTCCCCAGCCACGGTCGATTCACTGCAGCTTTTCTGCATGGGATGTGGCACGGTGTCGCGTCTGCGGTGCACCGACGTGGCCAGGTGGCTATGTCCACCTGCTTCTATCCACTGACCCTTACCGTACTACTGCAATCGGTTGACAGTGACGCTCTTTTGGCGCACTGTCGTGGTGTGCCGCCACCCACTCGCGGTCTCAGCCTCCAGTGTCGTCACGTCGAAAGGTTCTTATTCAAATTATCGGGTCTTCTCCGGTGGTCTTTTCTTCATGTCTCTTGTGCCTATGGCCTCCAGGGGATCCCCTATTTCCTGAAAAGGATTCAGATCCTCCTTATCACCATTTTGAGGATGCATCCATGAAGAACACACAAGATGAGGGTCTCAGGCCTTATTCATGACAGTATGTGCCCTACGTATTAGAGGTTTAAAACAGAAGAGGCTTGGGATAATAGTTCAATCAAAATATAATTCAAACTCAAATAAAAAACCTAAGAAATACACCCTCCCAAAAGAACACACGATCGAAAGATCAAGGTTTTCATGGGGTGGTCCACATTCGTCATTTTAGAATAAGAATGGGGAAAAACATAAAACAAATAAACCCCTACCTTGATCGACATTCGTCGTTGAATCACTCCACTCTTGAGGATTCAAGGTCTGTTGGTGTTTTTCGCTTCCCGGTCCCATTCTTCATAAAGCTTCTATGTTTCTAGTGATCATGCTAGCATTTGTCATTAATCATTGGAAGGAATCCTTCTTGTAGGTTCATTAGAGAATTTCCATGGTTTAATTCCGAAATCTCTGATGCATTAACCCATTAAAAGAAAACAGGTCGCAACATTTCTGTTATGCTGCGACATCGCGTCATCACGGTGTTTCACTTATGAAACAACATATCCATTACACTTAATTTATTATCCACTAAGGAGCTTCCATTAATGCACCTCATCTCCGCACTGCAGTGCCGCCTTCTGTCGCTCAACGGTGAGGGAAGAAAAATAAAATAACCTTTTAAGTTATTTTATTATTTTCTGAAAAGTCCAAAAACTAACTTTTCTATCTGACCCTTTCCAGTCAAAGTTAAGTCCTTTATAGAAAAATCCCAGTATTCCAAGTTCAACGGTGCCCTCATATTTTTGATCCAAGAACCAGTTTCAAATTTATAAAATCCTGCTCGAATGTTTACATAAACTAACTTAAAGAAAGTTCAAAATTTCATTCCGGGATCACCAAGCCTCAGAATCACGTGCCATCAAAGCGTCTGGTCTCGAAATAATTCCATATAATTTAAAAGAAAATTACATGGAAATTATTGGATATTAAAATAGTGGTACTCCATGTAGTCTTACAACTTCTCTTATATAAATCTTGGTGAGTTAGTCAAGAGAGAAATATTCCTTGATACTAATAAAATACGCTGACTTTTTAAGGTGATTGACTACCACCTAGATGGATTTATTGCCTTTGTATGTCCTAAGGAGTTCTATGATGAAATCCATGGTTATGTTTTCCCATTTTGATAATTTTATTGGAAATGGTTTCATCATACCCTTAAACTTATGTCATTAATCTTTGACTTTTTGTCATACCAAGCATCAAGATAAAAATTATACAATATCCCTATTCATTTTATCCCACCAAAATTTTTAATTCATATCTCTATACATATTACTGATTCTTGGATTATTATAGAAGGAAGATCTATGAGAATAATCCATAAGTTCCCACTTCAATTAAGGTATTAATGGGAAACATATCTGGGTTCTAAACCTTATAAATCAATCTTTATAAAAGTTAAAATTTGGAATATTTACTACTTTTCTATATAGCTCCTCATCATGTTTTTGAGCCTAATTGATCCTCTCAAGAATGGATGTTGAGTATTTATTTAATAAATTTATTATAAATATATTTTTATTATTCCCATGTCCATATTTTATATATCTAGAAAGATTGGATCTCATTCAATCCTCATTAAGGACAGGATTGCGAGATCCTTTATACTTATAGCATATTCCACTTTGTTCACCTTCCCAAGATGGTAATGGATTGAAAAATCAAAATCCTTGATCATCTCTAACCACATTCATTAGAGCATATTTATCTCTTTTTGTGTGAATAAATACTTGAGAGTTCTATAATCTGTATATATGTCACACTTTTCCTAGTAGAGATAATGCCACTAAATATTTAATGTGAAGATAATTATAGAAAATTCTATATCATAGTTTGGGTAGTTCTACTCATGTATATTTAATTAGAGAGAGTAATATGCTATAACTTTTTCATCTTGCATAATTACAAAACCCAATCCAATTTTGGACGCATCATTATAGATGAAAAACCCTTTCTCATCGGTGGGTAATATGAGTGCATGTTAAATGATTATCCTCTTCTTTAGCTCTTTAAATCTCTCCTCACATTCATCATTCTAGAAAAACATCACTCCTTTCCATGTTATCTTGAATAGTGGTCTTGAAAATCATGATAATTTTCTCGCAAATTGATAATAATACCATGTTAATCCATGGAAACTATGGATCTTCATAACAAATGTTGGCATGGGCTATCCTTTAATTTCCTATATCATTAAATGATCCACATATATTATTTTGATAGTGGTTTCATGCCCCAGGAATGTTAATTGACTATCCAAAAATTGAATTTACTATAATTTTCATATAAATTTTCATTTTATAAGGTATTCAGTAAAATTTTCAAATGAACCTCATATTCCTCATTTTTTTGGAGTAGATAAGAATATATTCTATAAAGACTACCAAAATATTTTTGAGGTAATCCCTAAAAAATATATTTATTAAATCCATACAGATAGTTGGAGGATTATTGAGTCCAGATGTCATCATTATGAACTAGTAGTTCCCATACCTTGTATAAAAAGTAGTCTTTGTGGATATCCTACTTCACCTTTACATAATTATATCCTCACCAAAGATCCACCTTAGATAAGTGTTTGCCTCCTTGTAGATGATTAAACAAGTCATCAATCAGCATTAGAGGATGATTGTTCTTTATCGTGATCTTGCTGAGCTCACAATAATCAATGTAGAGGTTCATTGACCCATCTGTCTTATTGATGAAGAGGATTAACACACCCCATGGTGAATCACTTGGGAATGTAAACCCTCTATCTAGATTATCCTATAGTTTCTTATTTGGATCTTAAAGTTCAATAGTGGTCATTCAATATATATTCTTGGATATTGGAAAAGCACTAGGTATAATCTTGATTGAGGAATCAACCTCAAACCTTGGAGGAATACTAAGAAATTATTCAGTAAACACATCATCATATTACCTTATAATGGGAATTTCATCAAGGATGGTATTTTTCTTAGTATCAATCATTTTATCTAGATATGATTGATTATAAAAAAATGATATTCATGATTGAGATGATGATTCCAAAGGAGATTCATACTCCTTATTTCACTTGTATAGAATCAAGGGGTGATTCATGATAGGGAGGGTTATTTCATTCTATTGAAAATTTATGTTAGATCTATATAAGTAAATTCAATACATATATAGAATTAGATCAAATTCCATGGAAGTAAGTATCAAAAGGTTTTTTGGTAATTTCAACCCACAAATATGGATAGGGGAGGAGTTATATACTTGGGATTCAATAATAACATAATTTTTCATTTTCACTAATAACACCACTTCCATGTTTTGAGGTGGTGTTTTAATATTTCTAATAAACATGCATGATATGAAATAATTCATAGAACTATAATAAAATAGTACATTCATTATTATTTAATGAATAACTAGTGTACCTATCACTGCATCATTTTCAGGATCCACCTCAACGGTTGTGATAGTATAAGCTCACCCTTTCTCTCTCAGACTTATAAGTTGTTTTCATCAGTTAGAATCAAAAACCCTTGTCTTAGTGCATTTATTTTCATACTGTACTTGTTAATTTTAGTTAAAACATTGGACAACAGGCTGAGGGTTGAGTAGATAATTCTATTCCTCCATCATATTGGTGCATTTATCCCATGGAATTAACTATTTGGGTTCCCTTCCTTCTCATACCTAAAGCATTTCCTTTCACCATTCAACCAATTTCTGGGATGATTCTTCCATCACTTTTGAAAAGTGGGATGTTGTACTTTTTTCTATCATGATATTTATCCATCACTCCCCCATAATTAAACTCCATTCTCCACATTATATCTCTAAACCTGTGAGAACCTTGAGATTCACTGATCTCTATTTAGACTTTAAGGTCACATCAGATAATTTATTCATAGCTATCAAAATCTCGAATGCTTTATCCCACTAAATAAGTAATCAATTGTAATTTTAGGTTCAATGAATAAGTTGTATGAGTATCATGTAAGTATTGTAAATTTTGTCTTGTATGAATTGATGGATTTATATTCCTTTGTCTTGAGTCCAAGGAAATATATCTCCATTTTAATTTGGAGAGTGTGAATAAAATATCAATCAAAAAACATTTTCCAGAATTCTTTTCACTCCATTGCTTCGATCGCCTCCTCGATCTTCATATTTTTTATCAACATCCATCATTGATCAGATTCTCCCTCCATATGATAAAAAACCATCACAACCTTCTCTTACTCAGAGTATTAAAGGGTAGGGAATATCTTTTGAATCTATTTTATCCATTTTTTGTGATTAAAGTATGGGAGTATCCAATAAATGTTAGAGGCCTTTATCACATAAAGGTCTCATTTATAACTTTATATTTCTTAGGGTGTATAGGTTTTCCCCCTAATTGAAGTTTTTGTTCAAAACATGAGTTAATTGAGAAATTATTATCATGAAGTTACCGACTCCTTCTCCCATTGGGTTGAAAATCTCATTTGGGAATTCATTATGTTTCTCATCACATTGGTTATTGACTCAATTCCTCGTATTTTCATCTATTGACTAAAATAAAGGGAACATTAGGGATAATTATTTTCAAACTATTAATGACATAAATGGGAAATCATGAACATTAAAGGGGTAACTCATAAATGAAATACATTCCTTGACCTATGAATTTCAGGGTTTTAATCTATGTTATCCATGGTTCATTTTCTAATATAAAATTTTATAAGCATTTTTGTTCCCTTCATAATAGTTTGTAAATAGATTGTGAGTTTACCAAAGAATATCCATCAAGAGTTTCAGAATATCTATAAATTAAGGCCTCTTTTTGGTTCACTAGGTGATGATTTATTTAATACCCAATGCACCCTTTTCAGAGTTATTACCCCTAGGTACAACTGTGCAAGATCCAAATCCACTTGTAGTATCCACATGGGTATTTTTTTTGTAAACTACTTACTCTATAATTTATCATAATTTAGGTATGTTTTCCTATGTTTAGTCATATTCCTAAAGCTTTCACTAAAGTTTTCTAATCCTAATCCCCAAAAAACTAGACATTTCTCTAATACCAACTATGAAAAACCATATTTTAATACACCTTAATTCATGATTTATTATATAAAGATAAACTTAATAAAATCAAAAAAGACTATGACACCTAGTGTATTTAGGTGGATACATAGGAAAATAACTTGAAACATGGGTATAACAACATTATTTAAAAACTCCAAAACATTCCCTTATATTCTATCAATATTCTGATACTACATAGGATAACCTAGGGACGTACATAAGAAATGGGGGAACTATAAATATCAGTAAGGTAATAATCAAAGCATAACATAATGAAAGTAATACATGTGAGTCAAAATAAAAAACAAGGTTGTTAGATTAGTTCAATCACCTTCTTATTTTAATGATCATAAATCTTGTTTGTTGGGTTTCTAATGAATTAAAGTTTTATGATAGTAAATTTTTTTCAGGATAAATTTTGAAAATTTAGTTAAGTATTAATCTATAGTTAGTTATAATTCAATACCATTAGTTGAATTAAGCTACCATCCCAAGCTACCATTAGGTTTCACTACTGTCGAGTGGATCTATCGCTAGTTCAAGGTACATCTACCTTCAAAGGCTAATATCATTGTTCAGTGCTACCGCCGGATGTTTTTATCATTTATTAGATCTACTACCAAGGAAAGGCTACTACTACCATTAGGCGCATCTAATATTAATCATTGCTACCACTGGGAGTATCTACCATAGAAAGGTTCTAACGTTCAATGAAACTACCACTATTTCAGTTACCATAAAGCATCTACCGCTATAGGATCTACCACCAGTGAAGCTACCACAAAAGTGTTACCATAGTTTTCTAGAATTAATTTCAAAATTAATTCCTCAATAGATAGATTATTCATTTAATACAGGACATAAACATGTTTATTTAATAATGAATATTCTTAAACAACTCCACAAAATTATTAAATACAAATTCATACTTCTCGGAATTTTTTTCTCAATATGAGGATCCAAATTATTCTATTAATTTCATACAATGGATAATTATATGACTTGGAATGCTATAAATTTAAAAGAAACCCCCTCATGATTTTGTGTCACATTTATGGACATATAAATACGTACTCTCATACACTAGAATGACTATAATCATTGTTACACATGTGTGAGGAAGAACCATACACAATTTCAAACTAAAAATAAAATGCTTTTATAGACTTCTATGAAACTCTATTTTCTATATTGACTATGTAACTTGTTCAATATCCTTTCAAATAAAGATTCAAGGATTTCTGAACAACTGAATCTATTCAGATTGAGAATCACTACATTTTATCATCTATCATCTCCTGATCTTTCTATATTACTATTATTTTGAGATATGTTTTTTTACTATGTTTATCTATAAAAAACAGTCACTTGTGCTAAATTGGTGAGTGTGTGACACTCTATCTCATTTCCTTTCATTTTTATACCCACATACAACTTTGGAAGAGTTCATATGTGACCTATAATTTTTTGTATTCTCATGCATAACTGTAGAAGAGTCTTTGTTCCTATACATCCTTATGTGTTATTATTTGTAAAACCCAATCCAGGTTGTGGATCAGTTTATTTTATAATAAACTTCTTGGAATTAGGTGATTGCTAATTATAAAGGGATTAAATCTTATATTGATATTGAACCCCTTGTATAAATTCCAATGTGACTTATTTTTTGAATTTTACTTGTTTAGTTTTATTTTTTAAAAATCAAACTTTTTTCTGTTTTCTGAATTATTAAACAAAACCACTAGTGTAGAAAACGTTTTTTATGGCGGTTATTTTTTATTTTTTTACGTTGGTTTTTGGCCAACGTTATTACAGGAGATGTTATAAACATTGTTTTTTACGTCAGTTATTTTAAAACTGATGTAAAAAACAAAAATTTGAAGCATTTTTCACGTCGATTGATAAAAAACCAACGTGGAAAACGCTTTAGAGTAGTGGTTTATTACGTTGGTTATTAAATAAATGACGTGGTATATACTCTTTTACATCGGTTATTATATAAATGATGTCATAAATCACTCCTCCGAAGCATTTATCACGTCGGTTATTTTCATAACCGACGTGATAAAC
Source organism: Viscum album (assembly GCA_963277665.1). NCBI lineage: Eukaryota > Viridiplantae > Streptophyta > Magnoliopsida > Santalales > Viscaceae > Viscum > Viscum album. The sequence continues at coordinate 1,633,801,317 of OY728157.1, read as the reverse complement.
ATGTCTGCCAAGCAGTTTCTCACGTTGGTTAAATAATAACCGACGTGAAAACATATCTACAATGTTAGTTATAAAATAACCGACATAAAAAACTATTCATTTCCATTTATTACGTTGGTTATTTCATAACCGACGTAAAAACCATTTCCCATGCATTTATTACATCATTTTTCAAATAACTGATGTTAAAACTAATCCCAATGCATTTTTTAGGGCGGTTATAAAATAACCGACGTAAAAATCAATTTTTTTTAATAAAACCGATAAAACACTGTTATTCCCTACCAAAAGACCTGAAAGAGACCAAAAAAAGACCAAAAACAAACCAGAACCCCTCCACCCCACTGGACAGCCCCCACCACACCCCTGGACACCCCCTCACCCCACTGGACACCCCCATACCAAAAAAAAACAAAACTAGACCAGAAACCCCCCCCCCAACCCTAATGGACAACCCCCACCACACCCCTGGACACCCCCCCCCCACACCCCCTGGACTACCCCCCACCCCCTGGACAACTCTCCACACCCCTGAACCCCCCCCCCCCCTTGACAGCACTCCCACACCCCTGGACAGCCCACCCACACCCCTAGACCCCCCCCCCACCACCACCACCCTCCTGGACACCCCCCCCACCCCACCCCTAGACAGCACTCCCACACCCCTGGACAGCCCTCCCACACCCCTAGAAACCCCCCCCCCCCCACTGGACACCCCCCCCACACACCTGGACATCCCCCCACTTGCCTAGAAATCCATCCCACCCTCCTGGACACCCTCCCACCCCCCACCCCACTGGACACCCCCAGACCAAAACCCGACTAGAACCCCCTCCCCCCCACCCCACAAGACATCCCCCACCACATCCTTAGGACATCCCACACACCCCTAGACTCCCCCCCCAAACAACCCCCCACACCCCTGGACCCCCCCCCCCCACCCTCTGGATATCACTCCCACACCCCTGGATAGCCTCCCACACCCCTAGACCCCCCCGCCCACCCTACTGGACACCCCTACCCCCACCCCCTGGACCACACTCCCACACCCTTAGACATCCCTCCCACACCCCTAGAACCCCCCCCCCCACCCCCACCCACTGGACACCTCCCCACACCCCCTAGACACCCCCTGGACATCCCCCCACTTGCCTGGACAACCCTCCCACCCCCCTGGACTCCCCCCCACCCCCATGGAAACCCAGGACACCCCCCACCCCACTGGGCAACCCTCCCACACACAACTGGAAACACCCATCACCCCACATGACACCCCCCCCCCCCCCACCCTCATGGACACCATAGACACCCCCCACACCCCTGGACAGCCCCCCCCCCCCCAACCCCCTAGACCCCCCCCCCCCCCCACAGCTCTAGACACCCCCTGGATATACCCCCACTCACCTGGACATCCCTCCCACCCTCCTAGACACCCTCCCACCCCTGGACTGCCCCCACCCACCCCCATAGACACCCCCACCCCACTAGACAACCCTCCCACACCCCCATGGAAACCTCACACACCCCACAGGACACCCCCCCCCCCCCCCCACACACACACACAAACCCCTGGACAGCCCTCCCACACCCCTGGACAGCCCTCCCACCCCCTGGACACCCCCCCCCCCCCACATCCCTAGACACCCCTTGTACATCCCCCCCACTCGCCTGGATAGCCCTCCCACCCTCCTGGACACCCTCCCACCCCCTGGACTCCCCCCCCCATGGACACCCTCACCCCACTATATATCCCTCCCACACCCCCATGGAAACCTCCTGCACCTCACAGGACACCCCCCCACACACACACACACCCCAATACACCCCTTAGACAGCCCCCCACTCCACTAGACATCCCTCCCACCCTCCTGGAAATGTTTTCACCCTCTTGGACACCCTCCCACACACCGCTGGACCCCCCCCCCCCCACTGGACAGCCCCCACCACACCCCTAGACAGCCCCCACCACACTAGACACCCCCAGACCAAAACCAAAAACAGACCAAAACTAGACTAGAACCCCCCAACATACCAAAACCCGACCAAAACCAGACTAGAACCCCCCCCCCCCCACTAGACACCCCCATACCAAAAAAAGTCCAAAACCCGACCAAAATCAGACCAGAACCCCCCCACCCCCACTGGACAGCCCCCACCACACCCCTGGACACCCCACACCCCCGAACTTCCCCCCACCCCTAGAAAGCCCACCGCACCCCTAGACATCCCCCCCCCAACCCTCTTGGACACCCCCACCCCCTGGACAACACTCCCACACCCCTGGACAGTCCCCCTCACCCCACATGACACCCCCACACCCCTGGACACCCCCTGGACATCCCCCCACTCTCCTGGATAGCTCTCCCACCCTCCTGGAAATGTTCCCACCCCCTAGACTACCCCCCATCTCCATGGACACCCTGGACACCCCCACCCAACTGTACAGCCCTCCCACACCCATGGAAACCCCTCTCACCCCACAGGACACCCCAACACCCCTAGACACCCCCTAGACAGCCCCACACTCCCCTGGACAGCCCTCCCACCCTCCTAGAAACGCTCCCACCCCCTGGACTCCCCCCCCCCCCACCCCACCGAACAGCACTCCCACACCCCTAGATACCCCCACCCCACTGGACACCCCCCCCCCACACACACACACCCTCAGAACCCCTCCCCCCAGACCAGAATCCATATCAGAAAAACCATCATAAGTAGACCAAAACAAGAAGTATAGCAAAATTAAACATTCACATATATAACATTCAAAACTTATAATTTCAACTTAAAAAAACTAAATCCCACCTAAATAACTACCAAATACACAATTATAATTACAATATTCAAAATTACATTTTACACTACAAACAACTAAAATTCAATCAAACCTATAACATAATTTGACCATTCCACTTGTAAGTGTTTGAAATCTTGAGCACTATAGGGTTGAGGGTCATCAAATAGCTACAAATTAAAAGGATAGTAGTTAACATGTATAATTAATAAATCAAATTAAATATTATGTAAACGTTTAAAAGGAAATATTACCAGGACAAAGTTACCAACTGTTCCAGTTGTAATTATTTCGTACATAAATCTTAACATATAATATCCGTATTCGATGACACCTTGTTGTTCATGAAAATTCTGTTTGAATGAGTGTAAATTAAATATTTTATTTTTATGTAATAAATCAAAAAGTAAAAATTATAAATGGATATTTACCTTTACATTTACATATTTGATCTTCTCACTCCATTTCTTTGTGTTTTTTATAAATTAGACACATCCCCTATTAGAAAATAATATGAATGAGATAAATTTAAAATTCATTATAATATATAAAACTATTGAGAAATTGAAACTTACTTTTCCAATATTTTCTTAAAACTTTCCTGCACATCGCCATGGACAGAGCATATCCAATAAAGTGTTTTCTCCCTTGGGTAAAAAACACCTAACATTCAATGATCACTGATAAAAGAAAATTTAAGGTTGGTGGTTTTTTATGTTAAAAGGTAATGAACTCTTTTCCAGAGATGTGTTTCATACCTCTCACAAAAAGGCATCATCCAACATTGTGTGACTATATTCTGTTCAAGTCTTTTAGCAATATAAAGCATTCTTTGTTCCTCATCCAATGAATGTGCTTCAGGGGAAATAAAATGTGGGTCCATGAATCCATATACATCTATCTTCTCATTCTTCTCACAAATGTTATAAAGATACCTAATACAAAACAGACATAAGTATACATTTTTAATAAATATAACGCAGGTAAAATGTGTTAATACTTACATGGAAAAAAAATTCACCATATTGATTCCCAACTTATCTTTAGTAATAAGATCCATGATATTAGTTTTCTCAATCCCCACATTTATTGCATGTCCACAAACATGAGATTCCATTGGAAACTCAAGATGATCTTCCAACAAATTTGAATATCTTGACAATCTGTCAAGACTACTAGAATCTATATCTGATGTCATAGCCATTTGTCTTTGTTGTTGTCTATATAGTATTTCTTTACCTTTTAATTATTCCTGTAAAAATAAATAGAAAAATATATTAGTTTTCAAATGATAAAAAAACTTTAATAAAAAAATAAAATAGAAGATATAACATACATACCTCTATGGTAATGAGTCGCAGAAGTCTGGATGGCCAAATTAAAAAATGGTCGATACTATGTCCAACTGTTATCACCTCATTTGTAGGTAATGGTACTTGAGCTGATCTATCTATAATATCTTGTATAGTGACCCTATGATTCTATACCTATAATTAGTTATGATTAACTATATCTCTTATACAATATACCAGCCCATATACAACTATATGATGTTGAGGATCATCAACATACAACTCGCAATAAGTAGGAAGTTGCGGCAGAGGAGTAGGATAAAAAATGGGGCCTATAGGCTAAGGTGGGGGAGTGGGATCTACTTGTATAGGTGGAGGATAAATAATGGGGTCTGTAGGGGTAGGTGGAAAAGTGGGAGCTGTAGTCTGAAATTGTCTTTTCATGTCTGCAAACATAGACTGTACCGACGATCAAATATTTTCCTCCATAGTCGCATTAATATTATGAACTTCAGTCTCCAGGATTCTATATTTTTATAAACACCTTTATCGGAAGAAGTTGAATAACGTGGAAACACTTTTATTACCAATACACCTGTTAGATATCCTCGTACATGACCAGGATGTTCGGGTTTTCCCAATGCTTTAGATAAAATATCTTGCCTCCCAGCAGCTATAAATACCCCCTGTGAGCTCTGCTCCTCAAGAGAATCCTGTATTAATTAATTGAACATTTCTTTAATGATTGAAATTATATGAATAATATAGTTAACTTAAATAAATAAAATAAATATCTTACAATCCTCTCAGCTACGATTCTCAAATCTTCCAAAAGATATTGCCCTTTTTTCCCATCCGAGCTCTCTTCCATTTTTCATGTCTAGATGGACGGGATGGAGGGGCCACCTCTCCAGAGTTTGAAGACTCAGCTCTTAGTTTTTTTAATTTTTCCACAATCATTTGTTCTTCCAATAATGTATACCCTCCCCAAGATAAACTATGAGGGTGGACATTTTTAGATTGGATCTCCTGATGATATTTCCTTGTTTTCTGTAAATTAAGAATAATAAATCATTAACAAAACATTAATAAGATCATTTATAAAAGAAATCTTATAAAAGTTTACATTTCCCTTGCTAAAAATGAATCTTTTCTTCTACTTTAAACAAATTGTCTCCATGTGTCTTCATCTATGAAAGTATATATATGACATGGATTTTCATGACTCTTATGACCAAAAATGAAATTAGATGAGAGGGTTGATTTGAAATCTCTCCATATCCTAGCAGCCATCGATAAGAATTTCTTACTGACTCCTCCAATTTTAGGAATATCAAATTTCATCTAATAAATAAGAGGTTAAACGTATTATATATACTAGAAACATTTAAATAATAGGCAAACAATAGCAAAAAATCTTACCAAAATCATATCCCACAACTGAGAGATTATCGCTTTGTCCACACTTCCCCAATCATCATAAAAAATGATTACTTTTATCTTACCCTAAGTTGATACAAAACTCTTAAAATATTTTGCATTTGGACCACTAGGAATATCATCCTCATCAAACTCAAAGAGTATCCTCTGGTCCTGTGTACGGGAAAGTGATAATTTTGGTAAACATGTGCACCCACGTTTACCAACTCTTGAACTCTTTGTCGTAATGGGAGCACATGAGGAAGATTGGGGAACATCAAGAGGAGCATGTAAATGTTCCTCCCTAGAGGTATGAACAATATGCTCATCTCTAGAATCATTTGTTTGATCAACTGATTTATTTTTCATTATCCTTGAAATAAAAAAACAAAAATTAGTTCACAAATATAAAAATTCAAATATTACAATACTAATGTAAATAGAAAATAGAAAATTGTACTAAGTTACGTAATAGTAAACATGGTTAATATGGTAAGCATGTTAAACAATGGTAAAGATAGTAAAGATGGTAAAGATGGTGAACATGGTAAACATGGTAAACATAGTAAACCTATTAAACATGGTAAAGTAATTGTCATTGAAAAAAAATAATAGATATATAATTTATGTAATGGTAAACATGATAAATTAAACTGAAAAAATTAAAAAAAACAAAAACTTATACTTATTTGTTTTAATACGTGTTTTAATAAAGAAAAAACTTACAATATCTAACATTTTATGAAAATAATAAATGTAAACAAGAAATAAACAAATGTTACCTATAATTTTAGGAATGTATAAATGTATTGTTTTCCCAAATTCCTTCGTCTTGATCGTTCCTTATGGCACAAACCATGTCTTCAACATGCTCATCATTATGTTTTGTTAATCTTCCCATGGAATTAGGGATCTAACATAAATCAGCATCTTCGTCAAGTTTATCCTCACCAACATATTTTTTTTCCTTGTAAAACAACAGCCCACTGCATATCTGATTGATCTACTACATAGAAATTTTTTTTTTCAAGTGTTTCCATTATAAAAGAATCAGCTGTGTCTTCCAATCTATTTAGATTAAAAACTATCATTCCAAATTCATCGTGTCTGACACTGTTGTTACCAATAAACCATTTACAGTTAAAAATAGGAACTTTAATTTTAAAGTAATCAACCTCCCATATTTCTTCAATCACTCCATAATATGCACTTGATGCAGAAATTGGGTTTCTGTCTTTAGCACTCGAAAAATGCATTGCTTCAGTAAACACCAATACACCACTATTCTGAACTGCACTTCTGTTGTCCTGAGCTTTCGTATGAAATGTATAGCCATTAATGTCATAACTGAACCATGTTATCACATTTAAACATGGACAACCCACTACCCATTTTAATGTCTCAGATACATCTGATCTACCAAGCAATATCTTTTTAAACCATGACAAAAAAAAATTGTTGTGCTCATTCAAAATCCGCATTTATTTCTTCTTTGGATGACATTGTTTCAACTCATTAATATGCAATGTGATATACAGTTGAGCATCAGCTATGTTATTCAAGATGTATAATTCTAACTTCTTCATCTGTTCAGCTGAAAACGATTTTACTTTCAAACCACGAATCCCCTTTCCCTCATTATTAAATCATTCATGGAGATATATAGGAAAACCTATGTATTGCATCGCAGCTAAGTAGCTCATACAAAACTCTGCAACCACCTCATAAATATACTTTTCAATAATGGAGGCTTCAGTTCGATATGAATTCTTAACATACCCCTTAAATATTTTCATATACCTTTCAAAATGATACATCCAGTGAAGATATACAGGTACCCAAATCTTTATTTCTCGAACCAGATGAATCATTAAATGCACCATTATATCAAAAAAAGATGGAGGAAAATACATTTCCAATTGACAAACTACAAAAATTGCATCCTTTTCCAAAATTTTCAAAGCATTCACATCAATCACCTTATTAAAAATTGTATTAAAAAAATAACACAACTTCATTATAGTCTTTCTGACATGAATGGGAAATATTCCACACAATGCAACTGGTAGAAGTTGTTGCATCATGACATGACAATCATGAGATTTCATACCTATAAACTTCAAGTCCTTAAATGAGACATAAAAAATTACATTTTAAGAATAACCTTAAGGCACTTTGATATCATGAATACATTGAAAAAAGATAATTTTTCCCTCTTGGATAATGTATGACAAGTCGGGGGAAGAAATGGTCATCTTCCATTAGGAGTGGGAGCTAACTCCAAACGTGTTCCCATTGATAGTAAGTATAATCTTTCATTTAACCTATCTTTTGTCTTTCCTTTAATATATAACAATGTTCCAATCAAACTGTCACAGATATTCTTCTCCACATGCATGAAATCAATATTATGTTTAACTTCATGATATCTCCAATATGTTAGCTCCAAAAATATTGACCTTTTCTTCCAAATATGTCTATCATTACCAGATTTATGTGTCTTTCCCAATGCCACATCAAGGTTTTCCACCCTCTCAAAATACAGATCAAGGGATAACGGTTTTGGAGCAATATCAAATTATTATGATCCATTTAATTCCTTTTTTATTCATCTATAAGAGTGATCTATAGGCAAAAACGTTTGATGAACCATGTACATTGTTTTCCCCCCATGATGCAATTGACAATATGAAGTCTGTTGTTCTCAAATTAGACATGATTTATTCCCTTTAACACTATATCCAGACAAATTTCCATATGCTGGGAAGTCATTTATAGTGAAAATAAGCACTACATGCAGTTGAAAATATTCCATTTTATAAGAATTATACACCCTAATACCATCCTCCCATAAAAGTTTCAAATCATCAATAAATAGTGACAAGAAAACATCAATATCATTGCCGAGTTTACCAGAGATCATTATACTCAACATGACATATTTGTGCTTCATACAAACTTCAGGAGATAGGTTGTAAATTACCAATATAATAGTCCATGAACTATGTGTGCTACTGAGGGTTCCATATGGATTCATTCCATCTCTGCAAAACCATAGTATGAGATTTCTAATTTCATTTACAAATGTAGGATACTACTCATAAATTTTCTTCCATTGTGGACAATCAACTAGATGACGTGTTTTTCCATCACATATCCACTCATCAGCATGTCATCTTAACATTTTTTCATCATGTGAATTAGCAAATAAACGTTTCAAATGATTAATTATAGGAAGATACCAAAATACCTTGGAATGGATCTTTGTAATCTCTACATCAGCCTATGATTTTTCTTTCACCTTATACCGTGATGTCCCACATTTAGGAAACTATAATAGAAATTCATATTCCTTCCTATATATCATGTAGTTATTTGGACATGCATGTATTTTCTTGTATCCCAAGCCCATCGCGCATAATATTTTCTTGGCCTTATAATGTGAATCTAGAAGATCATTATCTTTTGTAAGAATTTCTTTCATCAATTGTAGCATCTCTATAAAACTTTTGTCACTCCATCTATGTTTCACCTTCAGGTTAATCAATCTTAACACCACCAACTAAACCATAAAATCTGTACAACCATGATAAAATGGTTTTTCCGCATCACCATATAGACACGCAATTTTCAGTTCTATCTCAATTTGTTCTGCTGTAATATCGCGAATCATTTCTTCAATTCCATTGGAGTTACAATCTTGAGAATCATCATCATCAATAGATCTAACATTCCGTCTAGTTTCACCACGCCAAATCAAAGGGATGTAAATCAGATTAAATCCATGATAAATCATATGATCTTTTATCTCTCTACTTTTTAACTTCTTCATATTCAAACATTTTAGGAATGGACAGAAAAAATTTTCACTACTTGGAACATTTTGTTTAGAAAATTACAAAAAGGTATCAACACCTTCCTCATATTCATTACTCATTCGATGTGCCGCAATCCAACTTTGAGTCATTATTACCTATAAAAAATATAAAAAAATTAAATCTTTTTAAGATAATACAAATATATGTTTATATGAAAAATATCATAATTTGAATGTAAAACAATTTGAAATATAAAAAAATCTATGCTTATTTAAAAAAATATGCTTGAAAATGATTTTAAAAATAAAATATAGTTAGATATAACAGTTTTAAATTCATGTTAGATCCTTTATTCTTAAAGTTCACAAAGAATACATCCTGGTGCAACTGGATACTAAATTCACCCTTCCATAAAAAAAGAAATATTAAGTCTAATTACTAAAATATTTATACATTCACTATTGAAATTTACAAAGATCCCAACAATTTGAAACCTTTGGACAGCCCCCCACCCCTCTGGATAGCCCCCCCACCCCCTGGACACCACCCCCACCCCCTTTGACACCAACCCCACCCCTTGGACACCCCTACCCCCTTGTACAACACCTCTACCCCATTGGACACCCCCACCCCCTGGACACCCCTCTCCCCCACCCCCTTGGACACCCCCTGGACACCACCACCCCCTTGGACACCCCCCCCCCCCCCGCACCCGACCCCCTGGACACCACCCCCTACCCCCTTGGACACCCCCTGGACACCACCACCCCCTTGGATAGCCCCCCACCCCTATGGACAGCCCCCCACCCCCTGGATAGCCCCCGCCCCTCTAGACAGCCCACCCCCTTGGACACCCCCACCCCTCCTGGACACCACCCCCACCCCTACCCCCTTGGACACCCCCTGGACACCACCAAACCCTCTGTACAGCCCCCCAAACCCTCTAGACAGGCCCCCACCCCCTTGGATAGCCCCCCCCACCCCCCACCCCCTTCGACCCCCCCCCCCACCCACATGGACACCCTGGACACCCCCAACCCTCTAGAAAGCCCCCCAAACCCTCTATACATTCCACACCCCTCTGGACATCCCCACCCCCCACCCCCTAGGCATCCCCCACCCCTCTAGACAACCCCACCCGCCTGAACACCCCTACCCCCTTGGACAGCCCACTCACCTCCCTGGACACCCCCCACCCTTCTAGACAACCCCCCACCCCACCCCCTTGGAAATCCCACTCACCTCCATGGACACCACCCCCTCACCCCCCTGGACACCTCTATCCCCTTGGAAATCCCCCTCACACCCTGGACACCCCACCCCCCACCCCTTGGACACCCCCAACCCCTTGGACAGCCCCCGCAACCACTAGACACCACCCCCACCCCCTTTGACATCCCCTGGACAACCCCACCCCCTGGATAGCCCCCCCACCACCCCTGAACACCACCCAACCACTTGTACATCCCCCACCCCCTTGGACACCCCCTATATGCGCACACACACAAACAAACAAAAATCGTAAACTTGAATGATATCACTTCCATGGTTTCTTTAACCATAAAAAGGATTTAGCATCTTATAAAGATGATGAATGATTTTGGAAAAACAAGGTTAGATAAAACGACTTCGATGAATCCTTTCTAGGTTTTCCGTGTGGGAGAGATGAGTCACAGGTTGCCCGATCGAAGAAAACAGAATGACTGAATACGGGCACGATAAATCATTTAAAAGCTTTATCACGTCAGTTATTTTATAACCAAAGTTATAAATGGAGCTTTATCACGTAGGTTTTTTTATAACTAATGTGATAAATCATTGAGCTTTCCTTTATCACATCAGTTATTTTATAACCGACATGATAAAGCACGATAGATTCGATTTTCATGTCGGTTATAAAATAACCGACATAAAAAAGATAATCTCTGTATTTTTTACATCAGTTATAAAATAACCGACATAAAAAATGGATCCTGGTTGATATATCACATCATTTATAAAATAACCTATGTGATATATTGATTTTTAAATCTTTGCACGTCAGTTATATAGAACCGATGTGAAAAATGCCGACGTGTTAAACGTTTTTTCCACTAGTGAACTTTACTCTAATAGTTTACTTAAATTAGTGTTTTATATACATTGTTTGATATGATTAAATTAGTTTCAAAAGTTAAAGTATTTTCAAAAGTTTTTTAACGGGGATATGATCTAGATTTTGATAATCTTTTCAAAAGATTAAATTATATTATTCTACTACTTTTATTAACTTGGAATTTTATAAAATTTGGGTATATAAGTTTTAAAATTGTTTCTAACATGAATTTTATTGGAAAATAAATTCAACCCTCCTGATTTTTCTATTGGGACAAAAAAATGTGACATAAAATGGGTGATAATCATAAACTTAAACATCAAATCATGATATAATAATATGACATCAATGTGATATAGAAATGTGGAAACAACATAAAACATGACATCATAATAATAAGTTAAGGATAACCACTAAGACATCATAGCATATTGTACTTAGGATAACCTCTAATGAACCATAAATGGTATCTTATGAGATAAAAACATTACCCAGTTCAATGGAGGTATTTATAATTCTAGTCCCACCTGTCGTATTCATAACATTTACATGTATTTGTGTTCCACATAGACCATACAACATAAAAATGTCTTTCATATATTTTAATCCCATGATTAAGGAGTGACTGTTATATAAATGGAAGTATAAAATAAATTAAAAAAGGTATATCTATTTGAATAACCTTTATTAGAAATGTGTATTTGTATTCACTACACAAATGTTTGGCATGGAGAATCATAAGATAATTTCGACAGCATAACGGGTGTACATAAAGATTCATGGAATAGTTTAACGAGAGTGAAATGTGGACTATAATTACTTGGAAACCATGTGGATTTTAAAAGGGACGTCAAAAAATACATTCCAATATCAAAATTTGGAAATCAAATGGAATAATGCAAATAAAGCTCTTGAATAAGGAGGAGGTGGAGAGAATCCCCTTACCTTAGGAGGGAACTTTAAAAACTTTGGGAGGAGCTTTTTAAGAGCTTGGAAACACATCAGGAGGGAATTAGATAGCGATAGGGAGATGAAATTCATGATAAATGGTTTTTGAGTGAAGAGTAGTGGGAGGTTGGATGGGTATTTATAGTAAAATATAAGGTAATTCTTTATTAATTTCTAAACCTAGGTTTTGGACTCTGTATGTTAAATTAATCAAAACCAAAAACCTTCCCATGGTTTCTACCAAGGATGAGTGGTTTTAAATATTTTAGAAGGAAAAGAATCAAACATATTAAAATAATAAATAAATTTATGTGAAATTCAATCATGTTCATAAAGATTAGATTTTAAAACCATAAAATATAATATAAGATTTGGAGGATTCATTAAAGGTTTATAAAATTAATAAAATAACTTTAAAACACATTATTTTAAATAGAGAATCTACTTTTATTAATGGATGAAATTTATATCATTTATTATATAAATTTTGGGCTATTATGACGTCATAATTCATACCATATATTTATACTATATTTAATTTTTATCAAAAAAACCAACTATCTCGAAATTTTATGAAAAAATAAAAATCTTTATTTACTGAAAAATACTATTTTTATGAAACTAACCACTTTTTGACCCTTATAAAAATTATACTGGGCTTTATTAAAAAATATTATCATTTATATTAAAATAAATATTATTTAATTATAATATTTCATGAAAATGAATTTTATTTTAAAAATGATTGAATTTATCAAAAGGATAAATTATCTATTTTATTACAATATATATATATTTTAATAATAAAAAGGATAAAATATTTTATTAGAATAAAATATAAAAATTCATACTACTAGGTTCTAGATACATAACCCCTTATTACACCAGTGTATTCCCTAAGGGTAAGGTGTGTGATGGTGGCACTTTCATGGGGTGGTTTAGAAAACATGATTTGGGCCATGATCTTGATAAGCTTGAACTTATACCATAAATAGTTTCATTTATGTTTAAGTTGTTTAATTTCAGCTTAGTATTTTTCAAGGGTAAAGTCTAGTGATTCCATCTCCCTTATAAACTCTGATAATTGGGCTTCATAGGGTCCGATCCTACTGGTTGAGGCCATCTCTTCTTCCTCCTGTGTCAATTATACTTTATTATGACCCTTAATATAAACTATTATTAATGATTATTATATAATGGATATATTATCAATGTTTAATTTGATTAATGGTCTTTTAAATTTTACTGGTTATATTTTATAATAGTACAAAATAAACAAAGTAGTGCATGTGTTTTCTATAACTGTATTACTTAATAAAAAAATTATTCATTCAGAAAGGGAATCTAATTTATAAAATTTTATGTCGTTATAGAAACCCATGGTTTAAAAACCTTTTATTTTTTTATTTTTTTATTTTCTTTCAAATAATAATTCTTCATTCTTGTTATTTTTAGGCTTCTTTCACTACTCCCCCATTTCTATAAATTATGCTTGATGCTTCATTTTCATATCCTCTATCTTTTTTTTGTTTAAATTTATTTATTTTATATATTTTGATTTAATTTTGATATGTTTCACCCATTAAGGTAGAAAAGTTGAGTGACTAAGTGTGCTTGATATACTAAAATAAGAATGGTCTTTAGGGTTGTGTACAAAGAAACAAAGATCCAACTGTGAGGGGATTTTTCATTTTAATATTTTATTTTTATTTCAAATTTTAATGGGTTGAAACTACTACAAACTCCCTTGAAAATATTTCTTTAATTTTTTATGTGAATTTTGTTTTTAAAATACTCACTTATTTAAATTAAGTGTGGGGGGAACCTATCTAGACCTACATTCAAGATAAGTCTATTTTTAAATTTATGATTAACTTTTTTTCTTAAATATAATTTTTCGAAAACAATTTTAAAAATAGTTTTGGAAACTTTTTTTTACCAAGAAAATGCCTTTGAACTAAATATTATACTTGTTATTTTAATCATTGTAGAAACATTCTATTTTATAAGAATTAGTGAAAATAATCTTTTGTTATATCTAAAATGAATAAAAGAATGTACCTTCTGATTTCCTCATGAAAGTATTGTAAAGAGTATATCACACAACCTATTTGAGTAGAAACAAAAAATTTCAAGGACCAACATAATCTAAATATTGGAGCAACCTGAATCAAACCCCATTTCACCAAAACTCTAGTTACTTTCTTTATTTAACTTTGAATTATGGAATCTTATTTTGACATGCTCATATCATAGGAGTTGGAACTTAGTAGCTAGAGGGATTATACTCAAATCATAAAGGGGACTACTAATTATTGAAGTTTACTAAATATATCTTCTTTACAAGGATACTAATTGTTTTATTTATTCATTTTTGTTAAAAATATACTTTATCTTAAAAATATGACTATTTTAATTTTGGAATTTACTTGATTTAAAAAAATTGATTTGAAAAGATCTATTTACATGCTGAGATAAATTGGAAATATACTCCTAGTTATTAGTATTGTATTTAGTGACCCTTTTTGGCCTTATAAATTTTAAACCATTGTTGATTCTGGGGTGTGGGGTTTAACCTAGGCACGACCCAAGGTTGGTCAGTGCCAAACAGGTTGAGGCATCCATTGGAGGGTGTGTTTAATTAAAATAAATAAGTAATTTATTTATTTATTTTATTAAATAACCTAATTAAAATCATCTATAAATACCATATTATAAAAATTTTAAAAGTTTTGGACAAATAACCCTTACTATATCTAAGAGGAGGAGGATAGTGCTCTTCATTGGAAGATCAACATCGAATGATGAATGGAGATCAGATCGAAGTGGATCGATGGGTAATGAACTCAGCAAGTATTTCTTATTGTTGATGAATAAATTATTCACCAATGATCAATTCATAATCAATTTAGATCTATTTAATTATGGTTTTCTCCCCTTTGATTAAATATTTAAGAATTAATTTGTATCTTTTATTCTTGATCTGTGTTTTCTCAACCTTCTCATGAGGCTATTAAATGAATTAAATTTTTTATTAAATTTATTATTTTTATGAAACATTTCACCCTTATTTTCCATGTTCATGTGATCATTGAACAAGAAAACTAGGAAAATTATGGTTTCACCCTTCTTTTTGTGACTTTCCCCCATTTTTTATTTATGTTCTTAGTCATTGACCTACGGGGTCACGGTTTGACTTTGTCAAGGTGAGTCTGAGCATGATAAGACCCATGGATTCATGAAGGATGTGTGCATGATGATCGAATATATGATTTTTGTATATATCAGTATTATTTTTGGGTAATGATTCATTAATATTTGACCTGAAGTGGAAATGGGTGGCGACGTGAGGTGCTACGGGTGACGGGAGGTGATGAGGACTTTATTCGGATTTCTAGATTCATATCTCCATCAATTGAAGGCCTAGAATAAATGTATAAAGGTGTTTTTTATCTATCTTAGGTGTTCAATTGATAGTAATCAAAAAATTGGTGGTGGATCTGATGACATTTGAAAACCAATATGTTCACCCTATGAAAAACCCGACTACACGGTTTGTATTCTGGAACAACGCACATAGTTTAGTCACCTGGATACGGAGCTAGGGTTTCAAAAGAAGTTAAATATAAAATTCCATATAGGTGGTCCTACACACAATTTTAACCTACCGAGGTTCCCAATATTCATTCTAGATGCACATTCCCAAGGCCCCATGTGGACAAACATTCCATGTGTCAGACAAAGTACATGGGCACGGGTAGAAATACACAGCATGAGCTAAGATACATGTCCAAAACCTTGGGTGGTCATGCATGCTTTATAACTCAGGGAGAACAACATGTATAAAGACATGGATTTTTGAGCCATATATAGGGAAAACACATCCAGGCAGTGGAGCGGGGCCATACACCTTGTGAACCCCATACACATTGTGTACTCCTATGTGAATCTTCTGCCTCTCACATCTCTTTCTTCAGAACTCATATTTTGGTCTGTGAGTAGCCTACCCTAATAATTTATTTGATTAGAATGATGTGGTGGAATTTATAGTGTATTTTTAGGTATGATGTGACATGTTTCAATAATTATATTTCCTTCGTTGATGGTCGACAATGGTAGTGATCGAGTAAGATCATCAGAGAGATTACAGGTAGAGATGGTAATCCCATATTTAGGGCATGGGTCCTCTATCTATAAGGATGGTACTCCCCTCTCACACCAGGTTGTGGGTCCCTAATACTCTTTAGTCAGGTAGAGATGGTACTCCCCTATTCAGGGCATAGGTCATCTATCTATGGGGACGATGCTCCCCTATCACACCGGTGCATGGGTCTTTCATACTCTTTAATTAGGTAGAGATTGTACTCCACTATTCAAGGTGTGGGTCCTCTATCTACTAAGGGGTAATGCCCCATATTTGAGTTTCTATGGGGTTTGGGTCCTCCATAGAACATGCCTCCCTCAACTGTGGAGCGTAGTGGTGAGGAGAAATCCCCTCCACACATATTCTAGTGAGGTTAAGTTTGATATTAGGCATCGGTGATGGACGAATGGAGATGCATGCACACTAGTAGACTTTGTCTGGTATATGAGATGAAGATACCCTTTCTCTCTCATATGGGTTTATTTTTGAATATATATATATTTATTTGGTTTTTTTTCCCTCTTGATTTGGGTTGATCTAACTATTGTGTATCTATCTATCGCTCCCTTTTCAGTTTTTAGGGTGTGCTACTATGTATGTATATACTCACCTCTGTATGATATTTTTAAAAATGTGTTGTGTCTTATGGAGAAAACGGATAGGATAGCAGTGATTATGGTAGATCATTGTTATACCTAGGTACATTGACCATGTACGGTGGTTGGTCTTAGATATTGGGATTTGATATCTCTTAGATTTCTTTCTTTCCAGTTATTATCAGGTTGGGACATATTTTCTAGTTAGGTGTGTATTTTACCACTTTACATTTTGTATTACACTGTCGTACTCTTTTTTATTCCCTAGATTTTATTAAATGAATGGTTTTTACTCTATATGTTACTATATTTTATTATTATTCCTCTACACTTCTATATGAAGATGGTTGAGTGAATGCATACAGGTACATTAGGAAAAAGCCTCATGTTTTAGTTATTCCTACTCAATTCTCATCGCCAACCCCTATCCTATTAGAGTTGGTCTTGGGTTTGTGACGACTCAGCCTTTCACTGGAAAAGAAGGCCCTGGTCAGTTGGGTCATTATAGAGTGGTATCAGATAAGTTCATTCCTTACATCATTTTTTAGAGTTATTATCTCATGAGGATTGGTGGGGACTTAGGTCAATGGTATCAAAGTATCTTGAGTTCATTTTTTAGGATAGGGAACTCAATGATAGTGCAGAGGTCAATGTATCCATTCACCAGTACTCTGAGTACCTTCTTTTCAAATTGGAATATCGAGACATAATTTGTAGGGAATAGTGGTACATGCATTATATAGGATTGGGTATTTTGACTATCCTTCTTGATTCATCTCCCCAAATATATATAATCATCTTACCATGGTATATATTGATTACTTTCATGATTCCAACACAAATACAACCAATCTGGTTAATGATTTAGTATTGTGATGACAATATAATGAGCGATGATGCCTTGATTCAATGGATATCTCATGAGATCTTTACTCAAAGTGTAAAGGTAGCATCACACCCACCATTAAAGTAGTAGATTGTACTAACAGAGTAGGATAAGGATGCATGTAGGATCAGTGCACACAATGTGTTCCAGTGCTAGAGGTCGTTGAGGTTCTACGGTGAGCTAGATCCCTAGGTAGTAGAAGATTGGATTAAGTTGGTGATCTGATTCTTCAGGATAATGAATACCTTGACTCTTCATATGGTTATGCTAGCAGCTAATATTTTCCACAGAGCAACAGGGCACCGGTGGATTCAAGTCACGCATATTCATGATGAGTTCAAAATCTCATGATCTGACTTCCATCATCTATTTCATTAGAAGTACTACTCCTCATACTTTCACTTAGTTCAGATTTTGGATATTTTAGAGATTTAGTAGGGCAGTATGTCAATATTTTCATATTTTGTGAGGTTCACTAACCCTACATAGTACTCCCCCGATATAGTACGAGATGGATTCTTCCAAGTGAGGAAGTTTGAGCAGGGTCTCCACAGAGATATCTAGGCCAGTGTGGTATCCTTATGTCTTCTTACCTATGCGGTAGTTATGGAACGAGCTCTATTTACAAAGATATTTCTAGAAAAGGGATGTCAGGAAGTTACTGCTAACAGTGGGAATCCTAGGGTTGAGTCAACTATAGTGGCTGGTAGGTGACAGATATTGAGATCTTAGAAAAGGAAGTGTACCCATGCTCAGACTTAGGCACGTGGTCATCCAATGTAGGGACCACACAGAGGGCCAAGAAATCTTGGAGAGGGGTGATGTTATGCATCTGATAGGTATGGTCACATGGCATGTGACTGCCCAGTAATGACCTAGAATTTTATCAATGGAAATTCCCTTCTTATAATTATGTCATATAGTATAAATCACATAAAACCACATAGATAAAACAATAAAAATATTATAAATTAATAATGAATGAAATAAGTTACATTTTCAAAAATTAAAGAACTTATAGCGATAAAATAGTAACTTGACCTTTAGAATAGTAATGCGACCCTTAGAAATAGTAATCTTACCAATAGAATAATAACCTCATCAATGAAATAATATATAAAACTTATCCATATTATAAATAAAAATATGATATAATTATATCATAGTATAATTGAATAAATGTTTTAAAAAATGTTAAATTAAGCATTAATATTTTTGTGAAACATAATTATTTATTTACAATTTTATAATTATTATAATGATTTAAAAGAAAATATATTTTCATAAAATAGTTTCATGAATTATTATTTTATTTTATTATGATTATAAGATAATTTTATGGTACCTTAATTAATTATTAAAAGTGTTATAAAATGAGTTGTAATTTTAAAATTGGTATTTTTTGAATAAATGATGATTTTATTTAAAAATTAAATTTATCATATTTATAAAATTATTTTCATAAAATATAGTCCATTTTTTAATTATACATATCGAAAAATGGTTAGGTTTAATTTTTATTATTTTTCTAAAATAGTTGAATTTTTTGTGAATAGTGAAATACGATAATTTATCGTATAAGCTAAATGCATGAATTATTGAGTTATGGATGATGTATGAATGATGTAAGCACCATTAGTTATAACTCGTGTCCAATATTTACTATATTTATTCAAAATAATCAACACTATTGCTTGTCTTGAGAAAAATTATAAAATAATGGATAGAATAATCAAAAAACACCCCTTTTATCCACTATAAATATCATTCATCACCACCTCTTCACCTTGAACCTCTTAAGCCTTGAAGATTGCCCAATTTTCTCCCAAACCTCTCCCCCCATTTCCAAGATCCTTTTCACTCAAAAAAATACCAAACCCTTTTCCCTAAGGAGGTTCTCAAGAAGAATAAGTTCAAGAGGTAAAACCCTCTTCCATTTTCTTTAATTTATTTTCAAGTTATTTTCTTTTCTTGTATTCTCCTATCCTCCCCTTGTCCAATTGGAATGATAAATATGGTATCATTTATATAATGTAATTATATCATTTTAATGGAAGATCCATCATCAAACTATTTCCTATCTCTCTTTTATTCTATAAATTAAAACATTTCTCATGATGTGTCAATTTATCAACATCATGGATGATGCATTTTAATTTTCCTTTACCTACATTAAGGATGGTAATAAAACCATTTTTATATTTAAAAAATTATAATATATGTATTAAAATATATTTTTTTTCTTTAACTAACATATATACATAATATTAAATAATAATAATAAGCTAGTTTGTAATGATCAAAAACCGCCAAAATAATCCCAATGATTATCACTAAAGTTTTATATAATGATTCATCCTCGTAACATATAAAGATGATATAAATGAACATTTAATATTTTTTATGTTCATTAATAAGATATAATTTAAATTCTAGATAATTATTCCCATTTTACATGATCTTCCATACATGAATAAAAGTGAACTGATCATGAAAACCAAGGAAACGAATTCTTCTGAACAATAAAATTGTATCTTATAACTCATCAAAAAGGCCATAAATGAACTTAATAAAATTATACCAAATAAAATACATGTATAAAATGTTATTAATTAATTAATTAATTAATTAATTTTATTATCTAATACATGAAGATCAAGTGTAAAAGTGTTTCGGACATAAGGTAAGGGATTCTTTCAGAACCTCCATTTTTTCCTTCGGGTTTCACTTTCTCTCTATTTTCCCCTATGTAAATCTTCTTTATTTTTATATAATTATTATAAATTCTATTAATATTATCCAAAATCATGTATTTATATCATTATATCCTTTATTTATGATGAAATACATTTTTTAAAAAGGTTCACTTCTCAATTATTACCAATAAGATAGCCTAATTAAAGTGAACTTCCTAAATTCTTACCCAATTTCAAGTAAAATCCATTATTTGTTTTAAGACAAAATTATTTTTAAAAAATCAATCATTTTATAATGAAAAACTATCTTGGTTAAATTATAGTTTTATATAAATTATTATTCCTTTTCTTCTTTAAATTCTCTTTAATATTTTCCTTACACAACACTAAAATGTTTTATTTTTAAAGTTTATTGAACACTCTTTTTACATGTTTTCACTCCATTTTAACATCATTTATCATGATCTATGCTTATTTTAACTTATTAATGTCCATGTATGGTTTAAATTTATTATTTCATGGAAACCATTATTATATTCCCTTTTATTACTCTTTTTGGCATGGTTATGATACCCATTTCATTCCATGGGTAACCCTTATGTTTTTGTTTGATTCCTTATGTATGATTCTTTATATGGAACACATATTCATGAACATGTTATGATGGGTTCACCTAGATATCATTCTAATTCATTGGGTAATTTTTAGTCTCATGAAACTTCTTGTACAATGGTCTTGGTGGTTAACCTTGACTCATGCTCCATGTGAAACGGTTTTGGTGGTTAGCCTTGACTCATGCTCCAAGTGAAATGGTCTTGGTGGTTAGCATTGAATCATTCTTCTCCATGTGCAATGAGACTTGAATCATTATTATGTCATGTTTTATGTTGTTTTCACATATCCTATGATACCATGATTACATATGTTATACTTCCTTATGTATATTCATTCCATTTTATACCATCTTGTTATGCCTTCTAACCCATGTGTTGTGCTTTATTAATATGATTATTCCCTTACTGGGATTTTTATCTCATCCCCTTTTTCATGTATTCCCCAATTTATCCTATGTATATGTAAGTTCTCAAATTAAGTTAGTATCTCATTATGTATTTTAAATAAAAGATGTTTTTATGTCCCATATTTTTAATTTTCTGTACCTAATATTCTTAAGGCATTAGACTTTTCAATCCTTGGTTATATTTGTTGGTTAAAATAATTTAATGATATATGTAACATGCTAGGTCCTTTGTAGTTGGTATCAAAGAACGATCTAGTTATTTTTGATAGATTAAGACTAGAGCACTTTAGTAATAACCCTAGGGATAATTCTATCACCATGGATAACCTAGATTGAAACATAGGGAATCACAAGTTAGGATATGATTTCCATTTGAATGTTTATCCTTATATGTTCAAAGTTTACTTTTATATAATTATTATCTAAGTATTAAATCCCCCCTAATTATACTTTATTTTTATTAATTAATGTTTGTTAATATAATAACCCATTCTAACAATCAATGTGATAGGAAATGTGACGATTTCCCTAGCGATATGCCAAATATGGGGGTAATGGGTTCTCAAAACTTCGTGATAGTAATTTCTCAACTGGATAAAGTTATGAATAATAACTTGAATCATGTGGAACAACCTCCTTCTCCTAAGAAAGTGAAAGTTACTATATAGTTATTTATGGGGAAAAGGCCTCACATGTTTAGTGGATCTTTTGATCCCCTCCTCATGGAGTAATGGATTAACTCCATTGAAAATATATTATTTGTCCTCCAGTTCTCATAAGAAGAGAAAGTTGTTCTATTGGTATATCGTTCTGATGGGGAATCTGATCATTGGTGTACAATAATCAAGAACAATATGTCCAAGTAGGAAATTGATTCCATGAAATGAAAATATTTCAAAAATATATTTTTTTAATAAATATTTTCCCTGAACTCTCTATCTTAATATAGAAAGGGAGTTCCTCATACTAAAGAAAAAGGAAGATGATTCTATCAGGGCATATGAGGAAAACTTTACAAGGCTTTCAAGATATACCTCCATCTTTTCATGAACACCAAAATCAAGGTGGATTGCTTCTTTAGTGAACTAAAGTCAAATCTATGAAAATAATTGGTGATTCAAGACTTTGATAGCTATGAGGATATTATTCATTGTTCCCTTAAAGGTTGAAATGGAGATTGGAGACTCTCAATGGTCTCATGGACCTGGGGAAAAACTGGAAAATGGATTTTAATATGGGAGGATCAATATATAAATACCATGATGGAAAGAATACCCAACATCCCAGGTGTTAAAATTTTGGGAAGAATCATCCTGGGAACTATCTAAATGGAAATAGGAAATGCTTTAAATGTGGAAGAATGGGGCATCTGGATATTAACTACCAAAGGTATACGAATAATCCCACCAGTGTGGAATAAGTGAGGAAGGTTCAAATAAACACTCTTCCTATAGTGAAGTGTTTCAATTGCAAGTAAAATGAGCATTATGTGAACCATTACCCTAAGATAATGGTTGTTATAGGAAATCAACAACAACAACCTCCAAGGTAGTAAAAAAGGTCATATGTTATCACTACTGTTGTGGTGGATCCCAAAAATGATGTGGTAGAAGGTACGCTAGTTATTCATTCAAGAATAATTAACATACTATTTGATTTTGGTTCTATGCATTCTTTTATATCTTGAAAGTTTAGTAGAACTATTCAAACACCACCTCAAAAAATGGAGGTTTATTTTTCTATGATCATAGAAAATGGGGAAATTATTTCATCCAAAGTTTATAACTCTTCCCCAGTTAATATTTCTGGACATAACCTCCCAAAAAATCTTTTATTACTTCCTTTGGTGGAGTTTGATGATGTATTAGGAATGAATTAGCTATATTTATACAAATCCAACATCAACTATCAGGAAAGGGATATCACTCTTCACATCCTAAAGCAACATTCAATTTTGTACAAGTGTAAGGAGGAGGATGAATATTCTTTATAATTATTGTCTCAGGTGTGGATATTACAGCTTTATGAGAAATAATATCTAGATCAAATGATTGAGAAAAATGAGAGAATCATGATCGAAGACATTCCCATTGTGAGGGACTACACTGATGTGTTCCATGAATAATTTTCTAGTCTTCCTCCCAATCGAGAGGTTGAGTTCTCAATTGAACTTATTCCTAGATCTTTGCCTATATCAAAGAAACCTTATATAATGTCCACCATCGAGTTGGAGGAACTAAAGAATAAGTTACAGGAGAATCTGAAAAAAGGGTTTTATATGCCCAATTGATTCACTATGGGGTGCACCAGTCCTCTATCAAGAAGGATGGATCAATGGGCCTATGCATTGATTATCATGATCTCAATAAAATCATGATAAAGAACAAGTATAACTTTCCACATATAGATGAATTTTTTGATCAACTATGTGGGTCCAAGTATTTCTTTAGGATGGACCTTTTGTCAAGATATCACCAATTAAATGTGAGGAAGGAAGATATTTCTAAAACTGACTTTTGAATAAATTATGGACACTATGAGTTTATAGTGATTCCCTTAGGACTCACTAATGCTCCAGAAATTTTCATGGACTTAATGAATAGAGTCTTTAGAGATTACCTTGATAGATTTATGGTAGTATTTATTGATAATTTTATAATATAATACAAAATCAAGGATGATTATGAAGAGCATTTGAATATTGTGCTGAAAATTTTGAAAAAGGAGAAAATCAATGAAAAGTACAGTAAATGTGAGTTCTGGATGAAGGAAGTATCATTATTGGGGCATGAAATCACTAGTAAGGGAATATTTGTGGACCATTCCAAGATAAAGGAAATTAAAGAGTGACATGTGAAAACATCTGTAATGGAGATCCATATTTTCCTTGGTCTAGCTGGGTATTACCAAAAAATTTTAAAGAACTTCTCATGATTTTCAAACCCAATAACTAAGCTGACTCAGAAGGGAGTGAAGTTTGTCTGGACCGGTGAATGTGAAAACTATTTCAAAGAGTTAAAAAAGAGTTTTATCATTTCACTAATACTCACACTTCCAATAAGTTGGGAACTCTTTGTGGTGTATAGTGATTCTTCAAAGAAGGTATTAGGTTGTGTACTAATGCAAAATGATAAATTGATAGCCTATACCTCAAAGTAGTTGAAAATTCATGAGAAAAGCTATAATATGAATTATCTGGAGTTGATAGTTGTGATCTTTGCATTGAAAATATAGAAACATTATCTCTATGGGGAGAAGTTTGAGATATATATTGATCATAAGATCCTTAATTATATATTCACACAGAAGGATATTAATATGTACCAGTGAAGATGGTTAGTGCTCATCAAGGATTACAACTTCTCAATCTACTACCATCCTGGTAAAGAAAATAAGGTGGTGGATGCTTTAAGTAGAAAGGTCCTACATCTTTATCAATGATGATAATTGAAAAGGATCCAATATTATTATACCTATAAAGTATGGACATGTGAATTGTTAAGGAAAGAAAATCATCAATCCTTTCTCAAATTATTGATCAACCATCCCTCATGGAGAGAATAAAGGATACTTGAAGAAATGATGTGGAAATACAAAAAATGGTGAAAGCTATCATAAATGGGAAATCCCCTAAGTTAAATATAGATTAGGATAGAGTCATAATATTTGGGTCATGAATATGTGTACTATCCAATTTAGAGATAAAGAAAGAGGTTATAAATGATGCACATAGATCAGCCTTATCTATTCTCCCAGGGAGCACCAAGATGTATCGAGATCTCTGAGAAAACTATTGGTGGGACAATATGAAGAAGGATATAATTGAATATACAGCTAAGTGCCTAGTATGTCAGTAGGTGAATGCTTAAAGGAAATTTTCTATAGGGATGATGAAACCATTACCCATACCAACATAGAAATGGGAAAATATCACTATGGAATTTTTCACTGGACTTACAAAGGCATCCAAAAGAAACAATGCTATATAAGTTGTTTTGGATTGTCTTACAAAGACATCTCACTTTATCTCAATTCAAGAGGACTTCTCACTAGATTAACTTTCATGGATATACATAAGAGAAGTGGTAAGGCTATATGGAGTTCTACTATCAATTTTATCTGATCGAGATCTGAGATTCACCTCCAAATTCTAGAAAAGTCTCCAACATGCTCTAAACAGTGAGCTAAACTTCACTATATCCTATCATCCTCAAACTGATGGACAATTTGAGTAGATGATTCAGACATTGGAAGATATTTCGAGAGAATGTTATATAGTCTTTAGAAGAGGATGGGACAAACATCTGCCTCTAGTTGAGTTCTCTTACAATAATAATTTCTACTTGAGTATCCAAATGGATTCATATGATACTCTTTATGGTAAAATATGTAGAACACCAGCATACTGGGATGAAGTCAATGAATGTAAGCTTCTAGGACCCGAAATGGTAAAAGAAATAGTGGAGAAGGTGAAAACCATTCAGCAGCATATCAAGGTATCCCGAAGTCGAGAAAAGAGGTATGCAGACAATCTTTGATGAGACCTTGAGTTTAAGGTTAGAGACATGGTATTCCTCTACATATCTCCATATAATAATATCATGAGATTTGGGAATAAAGGAAAGCTAAGTCCCAGGTACATCGGACCATTCGAGATTCTTGATCGTGTAGAAGCTGCGACCTATCGACTAGCACTTCCACCTTCCATGTCTCAAGTACACAATGTATTCCACATATCCCTTTTGAGAAATTATATAATGTATCCCTCACATGTACTGAATTTAGAGATGGTATAGTTGGAAAATTATCTCTCTTACAAGGAGCGGATGGTGAAGATCTTGGAACATATGGATAAAGTTCTACACAACAAGACTACTCACATGGTCAAAGTACTATGGAAAAATCATAAGTACGAAGAGTGAAAATGGTAACTAGAGGAATTAATTAAAGATAACTACCCTCACATGTTGTCTTCTTATTTGTAAAATGAAATTTCGAGGGTGAAATTTCATAAGGGGGAAGAATGTAACGATCCAGAATTTTATCAATGGAAATTCCCTTCTTATAATTATTTCATATAGTATAAATCAAATAAAACCACATAGAGAACACAATACAAACATTATAAATGAATAATGTATGAAATAAGTGGTGTTTTTCGAAATTAAGAAACCTATACTAATGGAATAGTAACTTGACCTTTAGAATAGTAATGTGACCCTTAGGGATAGTAATCATACCAATAGAATAGTAAGATCACAAATGAAAATATATATAAAACTTATCCATATTATAAATGAAAATATGAAATAATGATATCATAGTATATGTAAATAAATGTTTTAAAAAAATTTAAATTAAGCAATGATATTTTTGTGAAACATAATTTTTTATTTACAATTATATCATTATTATAATGATTTAAAATAAAATTTATTTTCATAAAATATATTTATGAATTATTATTTTATTTTCTTATGATTATAAGATAATTTTATGATACCTTAAGTAATTTTTCAAAGTTTTATAAAATTAGTTATAATTTTAACATTGGTATTTTTCGAATAAATGATGATTTTATTTAAAAATTATATTTATCATATTTAGATGACTATTTTCATAAAATGGAGTGATTTTTTAAATTATACACATCTAAAAATGTTTAGAGTGAATTTTTGGGATTTTTCTAAAATAATTGAATTTTTGGTGAATAGTGAAATATAGTAATTTACGATATAAGCTAAATACATAAATTATTGAGTTAGGAATAATTTATGGATGATTAAAGAACCATTATTTCGAAATAAAATACACTAGTTACTGTATTGAGTCACAAGAATCAATACTATTGTTTTTCTTGAGAAAAATAATAAAATAATTAACAGAATGATCAAAAAACACCTCTCTCCTCCACTATAAATACCACCCCTCACCACCTCTTCACCTCACACATATTAAGCCTTGTATATTTTCCAATTTCTACCCAATAAACTCTCAAATATATCCCCCCATGTCCAAGATCATTTGGTCTCAAAAAAATACCAAACCATTTTCCTTAAAGTGATTCTCAATGAGAAGAAGTTCAAGAGGTAAAACCCTCTTATGTTTTCTTTAATTTCTCTTTAAGTTATTATTTTTCTTATCTTATTCTCACCTCCCATTTTCCAAGTGGAATTATAAATATATTATGATTTATATACTTAAATTATATCATGTTAGTGGAATATCCATCATCAAACTCTTTCCTCTCTCTCTTTTATTCTATAAATGAAAACATTGCTCGTGATGTGTCAATTTACCGACATCATGGACGATGCATTTTCATTTTCATTTACCACCTTAAATGATGGTAACAAAACAATTTTTATAGTTAAACCAGATTATTATGTATGTATTACATACTATTTTATGTTCTAAAACTAAAATATATCCATAGTATTAAATAATAAAATAATTCTAGTTTGTGATGATCGAAAACCGCCAAAATAATCCCAATGATTATCACAAAAGTTTTATCTAATTATTCATCCTCATAACATATAACCAAATTATATAAATAAAAATTTAATATTCTTTAATTTCATTAATAACATATAATTTCAATTCTGAAAAACTATTTCCATTTTACATGATATTCCATAAACGAATACAAGTGAACTGATTATGAAAACCAAGGAAACGAACGCTCTCGAGCAATTAAATTGTATTTTACAACTCATCAAAAAGGCCAAAAATGAACTTAATAAAATTATATCAAATAAAATACTTGTATAAAATTTTATGAATTAATTAATTAATGTATTTAATTTTATTATCTGGGACATTAAGATCAATTGCAGAACCATTTCGAACATAAGTTCAGTTATTCTTTCTGAACCTACATTTTTTCCTTTGGGTTACGCTTTCTCTCTCTTTACCCAAATGTTGATCTTATATATTTTTATAAAATTATTCTAAATTCAGTTTATATGATCCAAAATCATGTATCTATATCATCACATCCTTCATTTATGGGAAAATACATGTTTTAAAAAGGTTTTCTTCTCAATTCTTCCTGATAAGCAAGCCCGATTAAAGAGAACTTCCCAACTTCTTGCCCATTTTCATTTACACTCCATAATATGTTTTAAAACACCATTATTTTTCTAAAAAAACTCATTTTATCATGAAAAAATATCTTGTTTCAATTCTGGTTTTATATAAAATATTACGCCATTTCCTCTTTAAATGTTCATTAATATTTTCCTTAAACCGTACTAAAATTTTTTATTTCTATATTTTTTTAAACACTATTTTTTTATGATTTCACTCCAGTTAGACATTAATAATCATGATATATGCCTATTTTCCATTATAAATGTCCATGTATTATTTAAATCCATTATTTCATGGACACCATTAGGATATTACGTTTTTATTCCTTTTGACATGGTTATGATACCCAATTCTTTCCATGGGTAACCCTTATGTTTATGTTTGATTCCTTATGTATAATTCTTCATGTGTAACAAATATTCATGAAAAAATTATGAT
This sequence comes from Viscum album, assembly GCA_963277665.1. Classification (NCBI taxonomy): domain Eukaryota; kingdom Viridiplantae; phylum Streptophyta; class Magnoliopsida; order Santalales; family Viscaceae; genus Viscum; species Viscum album. The sequence continues at coordinate 1,633,772,075 of OY728157.1, read as the reverse complement.
GGGTATTCCCAGATTGTTCTCCAATACATTTTTTAATGTTTAGTTCATGATATTTCATGTACAATGGTCTTTGTGGTTAACATTGACTCATACTCCATGTGCAACGGTCTTGGTGGTTAGCCTTGACTCATGCTCCATGGGAAACAATATTGGTGGTTAACCTTGAATCATGATCCTCCATGTGAATTGATCCTTTACCCATGCTTATTTTATGTTTTATATTGTTTCCACATCTCCCATGATACCATGATTACATATGTTATGCTTTATTATGTATATTCATTCCTTTTTATGCCATCATATTATGAATTTTAACCCATGTGTTATGATTTATTCTATAATTATTTCCTTATTGGAATTTTTAGGTCATAACTCTGTTCATGTATTCCCTCGGTTATCCTATGCATATGTGAGGGCTCAAAGAAAGTTAGAATCTCATTATGGATTTTAAATAAAAGATGTTTGTTTATCCCATGTTTTCAGTTTTATGTACCTAATCTTATAAAGATGGTAAAATTTTTCATACTTGGTCATATTTGATGGTTAAAAACATGAAATGATATGTTTAATAGGCTAGGTAAATTATCTGCCTGACCCATCAAGTAGAGGATGGTAGGAAGATAGTAAATGGGTCACCAAGATAGAGACAACACCATGATAAGGGTTCTCCAAAGTGTGGCTAAGGTAGACACTAGGGAGTCAGATGTGGAAGAGGAGCAATTGGGGATCTATAAGGAGGATCTATTGATAGAGGTTGATGTTGTGATCTAATTTCACAACCACCACTAGGTAGCACATTCTAGGCTTAGGGAGCTGGAAGATGGGGCCATGGGAAGTTGTAGGCCATGGAGTCTTATGAACTGGCAGCTCATGAGATGATATGAGGTATGATCATTGGTTATTATAAACTTGCTCCAATACTTGTATATATATGTACAATTCACTCCTTCATTTCTATATCCCTTGTGTGATATCTAGAGATCCCCATTGAGACCTCCGCACGTTAGTTTTTTCTAGAGGTTCTGACTAAGTAGTATTCTTCGATATCGCTTATCCATAGGAAGTGTGAGCTATAATTTAGTAGAGAAAGTTTCACATGTTTCCTATTGGTTTTCATGATGAAACCATATTATTTCATCTTGAGTATATACTAGTTTTCCATGGTTCAAACCCAGATCAATTTTCATTGTAGGCAAGTCAGATTACTTTAGAGATATGGGATGAGATTCTCCTTTACGGGGAAGAGAGATCTCATAGTTGAGTGAGTTAGCACTTCGTAAGATTATTACTTAGTGTGATAGGATCTTCAGGCATCTTGATTCCTTAATTAGTGAAGAATTTTATGGACTTCTTCCCTGAAGACATTCTGGGACTACCTATGAAGTGGGAGATAGACTACTACATCGAATTACACCCCGGGACCATATCGATATATTCTGACGCATATCAAATGACCCCTTACAATATTTGATAGATGAGGGTTTAGTTGGAGGACCATCAAGAAGAGGGTTTTATCAGACCTGGTGTGCCCCCCTAGGCATCTCTAGTTCTGTTTGTAAAAAAGGAAGATGGGTGCTTGCGGTTTTCTGTTGAATATCATCTCCTAAACCAGGTAATGATAACGAAAAATTACACCTTGCTAAGTATTTATGACCTCTTTGATCAATTTCAAGGCATGATTTGGTTCTCAAATATCAATCTCAGGTTTAGTTACCACCAGTTGAGGGTTCACAAGGGTGATATTCCAATATTGGCATTTTGATGTCGCTATGACACTATGAGTTCCTATTGATTTATTTTGGTTTGAAAAATTCCTCCACTATGTTTATAGATTTGATGAACTATATCTTCTACCCATACATGGACTGATTCGGGGTTGTCTTCATTGATGACATATTCATATACACTGTGTTAGAGTAAGAGCATCATAACACTTTAGAATGGTCCTAGAATTACTCTGGGAGCACTATCTATATGGTAATCTCTCTAAGTGCCAGTTCTAGATCCATGAGGTTTACTTCTTATGGTATGTCATTTCTGAGCATGGATTAGCTATGGACTTAGTGAAGATTGATATAGTGTTTTTTAACCACCCAAGTGTGTATCGTAGGTGTGGAGTTTCCTTGGATTTGTGGGGTACTATAGGAGTTTTGTGGAGAACATATCTAGGATTTATGTCCCTTTGACCTCCCTAACATGAAAAGAAAAACTATTTAATTAGTCTGATTAGTGTTACCAAGACTTTGAACAGTTGAGGATGAAGTTGACCACTGCTCCTATATTGAGACTACCAAAGGAGGTAGTGGAGTACGTAGTGTATTTTGATGCATCTAGAGCTAAAATTGGATATAACTGATGCAGAGTAAGATGGTGATCGCATATGGGTGGAGGTAGTTGAGACCCCATGAGAAGAACTACGCAACTCACAACCTAGATCTGGCAGTGATAGTCTTAACTCTGAAGATGTGGAGAAACTATCTTCTGGGATAGCACTTGATTATTTACTAATAAAACTATAGTCTCAAGTAAATCTTCACACAAATATATCATAACCTAAGATAGAGACTATGGTTGGAGTACTTATTAGACAATGACACCGAGATAGTTTATACTCCTATGAAGAGAAACATGATGGAATATTCCCTTAAAAGGAAGTCTCATTATTTCTTGGTGGAGGATTCATCTGAGTAGTCGGCTTCCTTATAGCTGACCCTGGTAGAGGATATGGGTGTAAATTTTCTTCAGCCTGTGGTGTTTAATTATTTTCTTCTTCAGAGTAAGGCACAATTGAGAGAATCCAACTGTGAGGTTCTTCATAATCATATTTTTACTATATGGAATTTATAAAGGAGGGGATCATGTCATCCTTTTAGAGGGACATATGGTTGTTTCATTCATGATTCAAGAGTAGGTGATGAGGGAGTTTCAAACTTCTCCTTTGGATATATATCCTGGTGTATGGAAGACGTACATGGGCCTTCAATGGTATTGTTGGTGGGCTAGAATGAGGTGGATTTTCACCAAGTTTGCCTCTCAGTGTATCACATGTCAATAGGTGAAATCTGGTCACAAAGTTTTGGTTTGTTTGATTCAACCTCTCTAGATATTAGAGTGGAAATGGGGTAGCATATCCATAGACTTTGTGATAGTGATTTCATGGACATCAAAATTCCATGATTCCATCTAGGTTATTGTTAACTGACTAGCCAAGTTAGCACACTTACTTAAGATTGGGGATCAGAGTTTGGTGGAGAGTTTAGGGAAGTTATATGTGTTCGAGATTATCTAACTCCATGTGGTACCCTCAATAATTTTCTATGATCATGATGTATGGTTCACGTCATGATTATGGAGAGGCCTTCAAGAGGAATTTGGGACACATTTGAAAATGAATACGGTATTTCACCCCCATATGGATGGTCATATAGAGAGAACCATATGGGTATTAAAGGATGTGTTGATAGCTTGTATTTTGGACAACGATTGAAGTTGGTAGGATCACTTTCCATTAATTTAGTTTTCTTATAATAACGGTTATCACTCTATGATTTTCATGGAACCTTTTAATTTCTTGTATGGGAGACCCTGTAGGTCACTCTTACATTGGTCTAAGCTTGATGAGACTCTTCTTGTCAGACCAGATATGGTGAAGATGATGAAAGAGAAAGTTCAATTGATTTTTGAAAATATTAGGACATCCATGATATGACAGAAATTTTATGCAGATCATTGTCGTAGGCCTTTGGAGTTTGAGTAGGGATATCATGTTTTCCTGAGGGTCTCTACATGATAAATATTGTAGTTATTTGGTCATGAGGCAAGATATACTCGAGGTTCATTAGGTCATTCAAGATCATACAGAGGGTTGGTGATATTTCTTATCTCTTAGACCTACCACCGCAGTTGGAGAGGGTGTATGATGTCTTCTATGTGTCACAATTGATAATATGTGTGCATGATCCTACGCATGTGATTGAATGGAGAGAGATAGACATAGAGGATAGAACCACCTTTAGGGAGTACCCAGTGGAGATCAAGGATTGACAGGAGAGGATCATATGAGGATGAACCATTCCCTTGTTTTGTGTGTTATGACAGCACGCGAGCATGTAGGAGAGCTCCTGGGAGCAGGAGATCCAGATACAGGCTTAATATCCCCACCTTTTTTTTATCTTGTGTTTTTTGGGGATGAAAATCCTTGAAGGGAGAATAATATATTGACTCTATTTTTTCCTTGTAAGATAAAATATATTAATGAGTTTTTTTAGAGCTAGACGTTGAGACGGTGTGAGATTCTAGGGCCCCATGAGCCCAGAATTGATATTATAAAAATATTAAATATATTAATATCTCATGCGCATAGCTTTCCTAAAAATTGAATAAATCCTAAAATGATCCTTGAATTGGAAATATGATACCATGGTTGATTCTGGGATGCGGTTTTACCCTAGGCGCAACCTAAGGTTGGTCGATGCTAGACTTTCGATTGAGGCGGTCTTTGGAGGGTGCATTTTATTAAAATAAATAAATAATTTGTTTTTTTGTTTTATTAAATTACCTAATTAATATATTCTATAAATACCCTCTAGTTATTATTTTTCAAGGGCTAGATTCATAACCCTTGATAGATCTGATAGGATGAGGAGAGTGCTCTTTGTTGGTAGATTGACATCAAATGAAGAAAGGCGATCAGATCGAGGTGGATCGATAGATAGTAACCACAGTAGGTCTTCCTTATCACTATTGAATCGCTAGTAGAAAAATGATTTTTAAGATCATCAATTTGGCGTCGGTTTCTTATAAACCGACGTAAAATATGTTTTCGGAGAATTTTTGGCATCGGTTTTTTAAAAAACTGATGCGAAAAAAATAAAAACCAATGTTTTGGTGTTGTTTTTTATGAAAACCAATGCAAAAAATTTAAAAAAAATTACAATGTTTTAGAGGATTCACTAATCTTTGATTTTACTGGTTGTGGAGAAAAAACGGAGTTACGGATTAAAAGTTATAGATGTTTGAAGTTGATCTTCTCTAAGAGAAGTCTTAAAGAATTCCAACTTTCAAAGGCCATAACTTTTAATCTGTAACTCTATTTTAGCTCCACTACCAGTCAAATCTAAGATGGAGACATTTTCTAAAACATGGTAATTTTTTAAAATTTTGGCATCAGTTTTCATAAAAACCGATGCAAAAACATTTTTTTTAGTTTTTCGCGTTGGTTTTTAAAAAAACTGACGTGAAAATTTTTTTTTAAAAAAAATGGTGTCGGTTTATTTAGAAACAAACACCAAAAATAATTTTTAATTTTACTTTTCAGGTCGGTTTTTAAAAAAACTAACGCAAAAAAGTTTTTTTCAAAGTTTTAGCGTCTGTTTATTTAAAAATCGACACCAAAAACAATTTTTTTTTACTTTTTGGCATCCGTTTTTAAAAAATTGACGCGAAAAGTATATTATTTTTAACTTTTTAGTGCCGGATTTTTTAAAAACTGATGAAAAAAATGATATCGATTGTAATTTTTTGCATCGGTTTTCTAAAAAACTAACATTAAAAGACCAATCTAAATCCTCTTTTGTGTCAGTTTCAAACAAAACTAACGCCAAAGAGTATTCGCCAATACGTGGGATCAAAATTTCAATTTTTTTCCCAACGCATGGTTCACTTTTTAAAATCTTTCCTACATTTTCATACAAAGTAATCAAAAATATTTTCATTTACTATATATAAATCCCTTTCTCCTTCATTCATCATTTTCAACTTCTTCGATTCAATCATGTTTTCAACGCAGCTACAATCGTTAATTTGATCACGGTACATATTCTATTCATTTATTTTCATTATTATTATTGTCCTTAATTTATAATAAAATCAATTATCATTCTTATAATTATTATTTACTTATATTATCAAGTTACAAATATAAAACATTCGGATGATATTTACCAACCATGGTGTGAATTTAATTATCGATCACTGTTTTCATTATCACATGAGTTCTACACTAAATATAAGAGATATGATGATAAAAAATACATCAATTCAATGAAAGCTCCAAAAACCATTGAAATAAGTTTCAAGTGTTATGTTTATTTTATATCATTTGGTGTATGTTATATTAATTCGTGTTTATCATGTTTTCTTTACAACGAGTTGTATCAATCGAAACTTTGATAGGTTCAACTTCCGACGGACATAACTTTTGATCCATAACTCTATTTTTTCTCCACGACTAGTCAAATCGAAGCTTAGGAAATGCTCTAAAACATAGAAGAAAAAAATTACTTTTTGGTGTAGGTTTTTTTTTAAATGATTCCAAAAATAATTTTTTTCCCATTTATGGCATTGGTTTTTTTAAAGAACCGACACCAATACTTTTTTTCAACTTTTTGGCGTCAGATTTTAAAGAAACCGATGCCAAAAATGATGCGGATGAGTTTTTTTGTACTTGGTTTTTTACAAAACCGATGCTAAAAATACAAATTCAATTCGTTTTTTACATCGGTTTACAAAAACCAACGTAAAAAGTCATATTTTTTATGTCGACAACTTCAACATCGGTTAAAAACTGACATCAAAAATAAAAAAATGACATTAAAGACCTTTTTTCTACTAGTGAATGAATTATTCACCAATTATCTATCTATAATTAAGGTAGGTCTCATCAATTGTAGTTTTTCCCCTTTGATTAAATGTTTAAGCATGGATTTCTATCTATTATTCTTCATCTGCATTTTCTCACCCTTCACATGATCTCATTAAAAAAATTAAATTATTTATTCAATTTATTATTATTATGACATTATTTTACCCTTATTTACCTTGTTCATGTGATTTTTTCCAATAACTCTTGTTCAATGATGGATTCGCCCTTTTTTGTGCATTTCCCCCATTTGTTCTTCACTTTCTTCACTGTTGACCTATGGGGTCATTGTTCGACTTTGTCGGGTGATATTGAGCATGATCGGACCCCCAGATTCATGGTGGATGTGTGAAAGATGAACGGATTGGTGTTTGGAAATTATATCATGATAATTTATGGGTAATTATTTATGGATCTTAGACCCAAAGCAGTGAAGGGTGACAACATGAGGTGCTACATGTGACAAGAGGCGATGTAGACTTTGATCAAATCATTAGATTTTGATTTTAATCCATTAGAGTATGGGAATAGATGGCTGGAGGTGTTTTCCATCAGTCTTGGGGGGTTAAACGATGTTAATCATGGTGGATGTGGCATAACTGCAGACTCGTTAAAACTAGGCTATTCGGCCTGTGAAAAACCCAACTACACAGTGTGTAGTCTGGAGGAATACATGTCATGTAGCCCCTTGCTACAGTACTAGGATTTTGGGTGAAGTTAAATATAAAACTCTATATAGGTGGGCCTACACATCGTGTTACTCTACCCAAGTGGTCAAGACATGTGCTAGATGCACTTGCCCAGGGCCTTGTGTGGACAGACACATCGTGTACCAAAGTACACCGTCACGAGAAAGAATACACAACATGGATTGAGATTCACAACCAGGACCTTGGGTGGTCATACATTCCATGTATCCTGAAGGGCACACCATGTATTGAGACATGGATTCCTGAGTCATTTCCATGGAGAACACAGCCATGCAGTGGAGTGGGGCCACACATTGTGTGGACCCCATACACACCGTGTAATCCTATGTGAATCTTCTACCTCTTATATATCCTTATTTAGAACTTGGATTTTAAACCATGGGTATCCTTTCCTAAGTATTTTTTCATGTTGTACATGATGGTGGCCTTAATAGTGGATTTTGAGGTATGATGCAAGATTTTTGAGTAGGGAATTCTCTTTGGCAACACTCGATAATGGTAGTGATTGGGTAGGATTATCGAAGAGATTCTAGGTAGATATGATACTTAACTATTTAGGGTGTGGGTCCTCTATCTATGGGGAAGATACTCCCCTATCAAACTAGGGCATGGTTCCTCTATACTCTTTAGTCAGGTAGATACAGTACTCACCTATTTAGGGTATGGTTCCTCTATTTATAGAGAAGATACTCCCCTATTGCACCAGGGAATGGGTCCCTCATACTCTTTTGTTAGGTACTTATAGTACTCCCCTGTTCAGGGTGTGGTTCATCTATCTATGGAGTGGTACCCCCCCATCTTCGAGCTTTGATGGGGTTTGATTCCTCCATTGAGTGTGGCTCCCTCAGTTGTGGAGTTCAATGGTGAGGAGCGGGCCCCTACATACATATTCTGGTGAGGTTATGTTTGATGTTAGGAATCGGTGATAGATGACTATTTTGTAGGATTACTCATTGACTTTGGATGGGCTGTGAGATGTAGATTTTATTTCTCTATCATCTGGGTTTCTTTTTGAGAATATATATGTATTGGGTTTTGATTTCCTCTTAATTTAGGTTGATATGACTATTGTGTATCTCTCTACCACTACCTTTTTTGGTTTTTAGGGTTTTCTACTAGATATGAATATACTCACCCCTCCACGGGCTTTGCTTATATGTACCATGTCATATGTAGATGATAGAAACCTATCAGTAATTACAGTGGAGCATAGTGATACATAGGTGCATTGACTGTGTACGGTGGTCGAGCTTGGATATCAGGATTCAGGCTCTCTCTGATTTCTTTCTTTCTATTTATTTTTAGGTTGAGACATATTATCTGGTAGGGCATGTATTTTTTTCCCTTTACATTTTGTATTACACGGTCATACTCTTTTTTATTCTCTAAAGGTTATTACATGCATGGTTTTTACTCTAGATGTTACTTTATTTTATTATTATTCCCCTGTAATTTTTCATGGAGATGGTTGGGTACATTCATACAAATACATTAGGAAAATTCCTCCCATTTTAGTTATGTTTTCTCGACACTTTTTGCTAGCTCCTAGCCTATTGGAGGCGGGCTTTGTGTTATGACGGCTCAGCCTTCTACCAGCCAGATGAGTCCCAGTGGGTCAAGTTGTTACATTGTAACACCCCAATATATAAATATGTAATTCTAATTTTAAATAATACTAAGTTTTATATCATGTACCACACACAACATCAATCTTAAACGAACTGTGATACTCTATTGAAATATTTTTATTTAAATTTTATTGTTACAACTTAGTTATTGTATTGGATTGTATGGATAGAAGTAATTGCATTATGAAATATATGTAGAGAATTTTACCTAATAAAAATTTATTAATTAATTCATTGGAAATAAGTACTCGATTTTAAATTATAAGAATGAATTCATATAAGGTTAAGAACAATTAAAGTTTAAAAGGCTCATTTTTCTATAAAAGATGTTTTACAATATATTTTGTATTTTCATTTAAAAGATAAAATTATAAATTTATAAATTTAATTTGAGGAAAAGGATTAACTTTTTTATTTTATAATGTCAAAATTATCATAAGGTAAATTTTTTGAATTTTTCTAAAATAATTGATTTTAGATTAATAGTGAAAATTACCAATTTTACATATAATTTTAATTTTATGACATAAGAATGACTTTTAATTTCATGAAACATATTTATAGTCATAATATATGTTTAATAAGTAATATTATGCATTTAAAAAAATATTTTGTTATTTAGAAATCTATGTTTTACATTTTGGAAATCTAAGTAATATATTTATTCAAATACAATCTATTTTCGGTACTTATCTTTTCATTAAGTTTTCATAAGGTTAATTTTGGTTTTATATTGGTTTTAAATTCAAATAAGTTTCTTTTTATTTAAAACAATCCAATTAATTCCATTTTAATCAACATTATACTTGATTTTTGTATAAAGTAAATTTTATTCTTAAAACATACATTTTTCTAAAAACATTTTTTGTTTCATTTTGCAGACTTATATTAAAAATAATTTTTACCAATTATATAAATTGAATCTTATAAAATTGATTTAATATTTTGAATCATCGTATTAAAATTATTTAATAAGGGAAAATTTATTTTTGATCATAATGTATAGTAACCTTGGTAAAAATTCATCATCACAATAATGATGAAAATTGGTTAAACGGGTTTAAAATTATGGGATAAGGCTTAAAAAACTCTCAAGCACTTGAATTAATATCATTATATGTTTTATTTTTTTCATAATCATAAAAAAATTGGAAGTATGGAATTTTTCTGCCACTTTCTTGTGATTATGACTTTATATTATTTTACATAAAGAATAATTACAAAATGTCACTTTCTTTATTTAAATAACTATAATTTATTTATATAGGTATAAAAATAAGTTATGAATGGTTATAAATGGTTGTTTTGAATTTGAATAAATTATATTTATTATAATAATTTATTTTTAATTTTAAAATATAGTATACTTTCCTAAAATTCTTCTGTAACGTTGGCACGGTGCTTTTGCAAGCAGTATAACATTCATGTAAATGATTTTAAAAATATTAAAAGTAATATTTTTTGGATGAATAATTATGTCCCACAAATTTTATGGATATTAATAATGGTTAAGGGTTTTTTAAGGCATTTAGATTCAAATTTTATTGTTATATTGATGAATTTAAAGTCAAATTTTCTGAATAGTAATAAAAATGACTTTAAATGGTATTTAATGCTTAAAATTTATTTTAAAATAATTTAAAAATCATAAAAATACTAACTTAACTCGAATGGATGGGAAATTATTGAGAAAATCATGCATGGTTCATGTATTTTCCACTTAGAATTTTAAAATTACTTCTATGACCCTTAGGTATTGAAGAATTTGTTACCGTGGTTAAGGTTAAAAGGGATAACGAGATGATTAAACTAAAAGATGATGTTTAAAATGCTAGATAAACTTTTCTAAATTTTATTGATTGAATTAATTTAGAATATAGATTCCTTATTTTAGAATATATGTCACTTTTGATCTGTTTTACTTGATTTAGACACATATTATATATTAATATTTCATGTATTTACGAGATTTCCACCCACCTTGCTTATAATAGAGAACCTCCTTGCCTATCTTCTTCAAAAATTATCGATTCATTTAGCTCCACCATGTTTTACCCAAATATCTTTCCAAACAATCATCCCATGTACTATAGGTCATGTTCTCTCTAAAATACCAACCTAGAATTCTTAATGTGTTGTCAAAGGAGACTTCTCAAAGAAGAGTGAAAACTCTTAACCAACTATTTTCATGTTTATTTATTCTTCCATGTCCTTAAAATCCTTTATAAACATATCTACTACAAAACAAGATTTAACAGTGCTATAAATAACCATTATCAGTGCTAGAAAAGTGATAACAATATGAGCAAGTTTAAAATCCTAGGTCTTTTATCAGCGCTAAAAAAGAGTTGATAAAGGGGTCATTTAACGACGCTAAAAAATCACAAATAAATGGTACCTTTATCATCACTTTTAAAATAGGTGATAAAAGACCCATTTATCAATGTTTTTATTTAGTGCCACTAAAGGAAACCTTTATCAGTGCTTTTATAAGCGCTGATAAAGGACCTTTTATTAGTGATGATAAAGTAGACCTTTATCATCACTTTTAGAAGTGTCGATAAATGTGTCCTTTATCAGTGCTTTTAAAAGCATTGATAAAGGGTCGTACTATATTTTGTTGTAACAGCACACTGCAGCACTACTGCATTGTGCTGTAACAACACACCATAGCACTAGAAGCACTAGAAACACACAAGATATCAATAAAAAGAAGTCCCAATACATAATTTAAATGAAATTAAATTTACAACACAAATACAAGGAAAAACACTATATTATATACATTTCAAACATTGGTTTGTAAAATTACATAAATACAAATTATTACATACATTCAAAAATATAAATGTTCCTTTTTCTTTTAATCCTAACCTAACTCATGCTATTGTTGAACAAACCACCCCCTGCTCGAGCAAAAGAACACACCTATATAAGAAAAATATTCTTATGTTAGAAATAATATAAAAAATTAAATTAACATAAAGTGTTATTTTACTAAAATCATTGTCAATTTTAAATAAAAAAGAGTCACTTTAGTCATAATAATCACACAATGCATCAGATTGAGGTGAGGCTGATTCCAAAACGTCTCAAATGACTTGTGGATCATGTGTTAGATTGAGGTGTGACTGATTCCTACACATTCCAAAGTCTCAAAACAATCCTAACTGTCAATTTTATTGCGATTTTCATTTAATTTTTTTACCAATCTATCAACATTGCATGAGTAGTTTTGAACAAACCAACTCAAGTCAAAAAAAAATAATCCACCTGTATAAGAAAACAATTATTATGAGTAATACTAAATAGAAATAAATTAAACATAAATATAAAATAATACATTAATTCTATGGACTGAGATTTTACTATGAAAATATCAATATTAACTCTGTGAATGAGTAGTAGAGGGAACTTTAAAGAAAGTGATAAATGTCAAAACTACATGAGTGAAAGGTTTTGAGGGAGAATAAATCTATGGAAGTTTTGGTGCAAAAAGGCATGAAATATGGATAGAGCAACCCAACTAGAACAAAAGAATCTACCTATATAAGAAAACAATTATTATGTGATTAATACTAAAAATAATTTTGTGGAAGTTTCGGTGCAGAAAAGGCATGAAATATAGACATAGCACCCCAACTCGAAAGAAATAATCCACCTATATAAGAAAATAATTATTATTTGAGTAATACTAAAAATAAATAAATTAAACATAAATATTAAACAATACATTAATTCTATGGACAATGATTTTACTATGAAAACATCAAAATTACCTTTGTAATTGAGTAGATACAACATCGTTACTCTTCTTGAAAAGGCATGACACATGTCTAAAAATATTCTAAAATAAATAAACTCTATAAGAAATAATGAAAATTAAATCAATGTTCCATTATATAATTTTTTGGTAAAATAGAGAAACTATATCGTAACATTACCTTTACATCTTTCCAAAGGGTTTCCTTCATTATAGTTTGTTCTTCTGGGGGATTGGTAACATCATCATGTACAGAAGAAATTGTCTGCATGAGTAGAAAAACATTTAATTTAGATTATTTTAATATAGTAGAAACATATAATATTATGAGTAAAAACATAATATATTAAAAAAATTACCTTCTCATTGAACTATCTTTATTTTTTTAAAGGTTTCAAGGATTTGGTTCCTCTATCGAGAATCCAAATCCCCTCTTTTTGTTCCCCTCTAATGTATAATAAATTTTTTACATTAGGATCGGCATGAACTAATTGTGATGTCCCAATGAAAGGTTCATCCTCGATTGAATTTTTATTTGACTTGAACTTTTTTTAGTTTCCAGTAGGACAATCAACCAATTATTGTTTGTTGGATTAGAGACATAAAATAATTGCACTACTTGTGATGCCATTATGAATGGATCATTTTTTTACCATTCTATACTAAAATTCACCTTCATAAATCCCATTTCATCAAATTTCACCCCATTGATATTTTCGACCCATTTTCAATGGAAAGTGCCACTTTAAATGTTGTATAATCCAACTCGTATATCTATTCGATAATGCCAAAATATGACATATTTTCATAAATTGGATTTATATCCTTGGAATTAGATATGTGCATCACTTCATCCACAAGTGTAAAACCAATGTTTTTCATCATACAAAAGTCATCATGTTCTTTTTTATAAAAATTATAACCATTTATTACAAAAATAGTGTAAGATATAACATTTTGATTTAGTCCTCTGGCTAGCCATTGAATTCATTTAGTAATTGAATTCGGATTTTCATATAAATCATTATAAATTTGATCTATGAACTATCCTATAAACTATTTATTATGTGTATTTGATATCCATCCTTCATCCCTTAATGGATTCAAATCTCTAAGAATTTATTTTTGGGCTTCGATGTATGGATCAACATATTCACTATTATATAATATGTAAAGATGTTCTTAGTCCCGCTATGTCAAGGTAATTGTAACAACACCTCTTCCAGAAATCCCTTCAACCATAAGGTGTTTGTTGTGATGATATTTTGAGAGACTAATGATTTCAACATTTGATAGGTAATCAGTATAGAATTCAATAGCTTATTTAACAATATATCGTTCTACAATACAATCTTTTGACCGACTTCTATTCTTAACATGCCCTTTAAAAATCTCCATATACTGTTCAATGGGGTACATACATCTATAATGGACAGGACCACATAGTTGAACCTCTCTGACCAAGTGAACCATCAGGTGGACCATTATATCAAATAATTATGGTGGGGAAAACATCTCTAATTCTTATAATATGAATGAAATCTTCTTATTCGTGATGGGAAACTTCATCGGGTCTACAAATTTACTATATATGGATTTGAAAAAGAAGTATAGACTGGCTAATGTATGTCATATATTTTGAAGAAGAATGCAATGGAAAGAAACATGAATTAAATAGTGCATAAAAACATGACAGTCGTGTGATTTTAGTCCTTGTAAATTCAAATTAGTCATTGAAACAACTTTCTTGATATTTGATGAATACCCCTGTGGAACTTTTACACTAGTAAGAAAAATGAAAATTTTCAATTTTTCATATCTGGATAGTGTGTAAGCTTCTGGAGGAAGAAAATTATTCCTTTTACTCTTCATCATTACCAACTCTTACCTTATCCCCATTTCAATCAAGTCCAACCTAGCCTTGATTTCATATTTCATTTTGCTAGGAATATTTAGTAATGTGACAATAATATTATCAAATACAGTTTTTTCTACATGCATCAAATCAAGAAAATGTCTGACATACAAACAATTCCAATATGGAAATTCAAAGAAAATTGATCTCTTATTCCAACCTAATTTTTTAAGGTTTTTTAAAAATGTTTTACCAAATATAGTGTCAATATTTTTTACTTTTTTTTACAGTTGATCACCCATTATTGGAGAGGATGTTATACCTTGTTCGATATTCACATAGAATGTTGTCATCCATGATCGGTATTTTTATCATCGAGGTAAAAATTTCTGATGTCATAAAACCACAGTCTTTGAGGAATGTTTTAACCGAACTGAGTATGTGCATTTTTCACAAAAAATACACCCCAGCATTCCTTTAATTTTATAGCCTGATAAATTTCCGTAAGTGGGGAGGTCATTTTTCATTCCGTACAACATGGCCCTCAATGTGAATTATTTACTTCTATGAGCATCATACATTTTAACACTTGTATCCCACATCAATTTTAGATCTTCGATCAATGGAGCCAAATAGACATCAATATCATTACTAGGTTGCTTTTGTCCATATATAATCCGAGACAACATAATGTATTTGCACTTCATGCATAACCATAGAGACAAGTTATAATTTACCAATATAATGGGTCATGTACTTTGAGTACTACTATATACACAAAAAGGATTTATTCCATCTATAGATAATGCAAGACTAATGTTTCACATCCCATCTCCAAATTTAGGAAACTCGTAATCAATTTTTTCTACTGAGGAGAATATTTTGGATGACGTAGGTTCCCATCTTTATTTCTTGTATATATATTCAATGTTAATTGAATCATGGTTTCCTGACATCCATATAGTCTTCTAAACCATATAATGATATAAAAGTACCATATATATTTCGAAGGACTTGATTCATTTTTCTTGTATTGATCTGCGCCACACTTAGGGAATTTTATGAGTGATTCCTGGTCCTTGAGAAACAATATACAATCATTTGGACAAGCATGTATTTTTTTAGAGATCATGACCATTAAACATAACATTATTTTAGCGTCATATTTTCGGCATGGTAGTTTATTTTCTTCTGGTAGAATATCTTTCATAAGACCAAGTAGTTCTGTAAAGATGGAGTCACTCCATCCACTCCCAGCTTTAAAATTATATAACTTCAATATAGCTTAAAATGTTGTGTATTTAGTACAAATGGTATATAATTGTTTATTGGGATAACTATTTAACTCCTCAAACAACTTTGGACAATCACGAAGTTTATCTTCAATTTCCATTTTCATTTCTTACATTAAATCTCCATCATCTTTTACAAAGGTATTCATATCAAATGATTCATAAATAATAGTATCATCCCAATCGATGTCCACATTCAGTTTTTCCCCATGTTTAGTACAACATTTATAGCTTTGATATATTTTGTGAAAAATCAAATGTTATTTCAACTCTTCCAGACTAATTTTTCTTGAATAACAATAACATAAACACAAACATGGGATTTTAGAAGGTTCATATGCATTCTCTCTTGAAAACATGATGAACTCTTTAACTCTATCTTCATATTCATTTGTCAAATGAATATAATGTATCCATTTTCAGTTCATATCTATCCTATTGGGTTCATAAAATATTAATTTTATAAAATATATAAATAAATACACATAAGATATTCATTATCAAAAGTGAAAGTTATATACAATTCTAATAAGGGAAACTCGACATTTGATTGTTTCAAATAATTTCTGTATATTGAAGAAAATGGGTAATTGAATTTAAGAAAATAATTAATCTATATAAAATATTTCTTAAATCCCCTAAAAAATGAAAATATAATATTGAATACTCCACTCAATATTTCATGGAACAATGAGTTAATGTATTTATAATGAAAAAATCATGCCTAAAAAACATTCAAGTAATTTGATAATGCCTTAATCTAGGTTATGAGAAGGGAAATATGGATCATTTATACTAGAATATCTGAGCTCTTAGATATTCAAAATCCAACAATAAGGGATTTTGGAATTTGAAAAAATTGTGGGAGATATAATATAATCATTAATAACATCACAATCAGTAATCATTAAAATATAATAAATATTATTTGATTTTTGTAGATAATGGAAAGTTACTTGAGGACATCACTTTCCTTATGATCTAAATTGGAGAAAGAGAACCGCATATCCAATGAAAACTATAAGAAATATAGACACTAACGCATTATATTATACCAAGAATAGAAGTTAAATTTTTTGGAATCTCTTATACATGATTATCAACCAGGTAGAGATAGTGAGGGTGAGAAGGATGCCTATAGAAGGCACATAAGGGATGCATCATATTTCTGATGAATCGTGTTATTAGTTATGTCTCTGATCTGAGGATACAGAATAAGGACATGGATGGATACCCTACGTTCAATCATCTCGAATAATATGATCATTAGAGGGAGATAAAGGTAGATAATAGGTGATATTATCACTAAATTTTATAGGTGTAAACTAGAAGATGGATAGTGTAATGACCCTAGCCTGAATTACCCAAACAACAGTAGGTTAGATCATTGTATGACCTCTAACACACCTCAAAATCACTAAAGGGTGGTTTAAACTTTGTGTGTAAAAACCCATAAATGGGAGGTGCCCCCCCCCCCCCCATATAAATAATTAGTACTAGAGGTCGAACAAAATTCTATCATGACCCTTGGGGTCAATGGGCATACAGACCCAAAATCATCATTACCCGATATAGGAATACCTGTTAGAAAAACAAATATGGAAATAAATGATGCAATAGCAATATACACACACATACATGTCACGCCAGTATAAAAACTCACTTATAGTCTTTAAAAAATATCAAATAGATAAAAAACTGATATTCAAACATAACGTGAACTAAAAGAACCATAATGATTCAAAAATTGAAGGCTTGATGTGATAAAACGCATGTTATTAACTGGGGATGACCCCTTTTAATCTGATTCATAAGAAAACTAAGGACCATAGATAATTCTAAGTGGAACTAGATCCTATGATACATATAGCCAATAGAGTAACATACATCACTCCACTAACTTGGTTCCTTAAAAATATCATCTAAAGCTACATGTCCACTAAGGTGTCCATGAAAGGTGTTAGTATATATATAATCATTAGGGAACCACCAATGTGCCTTAAATCAATAGTCAATAAACAATAATATACATGAAAATTTATATACATTTGTATACATATATGAAAAATATATTTAGTAATAAGATATAAAACATAGCAGCAAAACAACAATGAATAAATCCAAGGTTCAGTATCAGATATAAATAATAACTCTATATATTGAGAGGATCCATACATCGGTAGCCAATCAAACAACGGATCATAAATAAATCATTCAGTTCATAATCTAAAATCAAAATAGTATACAATCACTATAACAAAAATAACAACATCGTCGAAGAAAAAATCAAAAATGAAACCAAAAATGCACAAAGAAAATTGGAAGGCTAGCCTCGCTAGGTTAAAGAAAATCTGAGACCCTCTTCAAAAACCCTAACTACAATTGAACACTGGATCTCGGACGAGATGTTTGAGCAATTGGAGGCAGTCGAGTGGTGTGATTCGAGCTTCGAGTCACCAAGGAGGAGCATCGGTAGTGGGTGCCTTCCGTGGAAAGCTTTTGATATCATGATGGGTTTGCAATTGGTTATGGTTTTTTAAATAGATCAGGACACTTCTATCAGTGCTAACAAATAAATGATGATAAAGAGTCCTTTTATCAGTGCTTAAGTAATAAGCACCGATAAAATGACTCTTTATCAGCATTTTTTTAGCGTTGATAATGGTAGGTCTTTATCAGTGCTAAAAAATCACTAATAAAATCAATCTTTATCAGCACTAAATTTATAGCACTAATAAATATTAATTTTATCAGTTCTTTGTTTAGCGTTGATAAAGGCTCATCTCTATCAGTGCGAAAAAGCACTGTTAAGATGCTTTTATCAGCGCTTATTACTTAAGCATTGATAAAAGATTTATAATTATAATTATAAATAAAAAAATTTAAATATTTATATATACTTAATAAATATATATATATATATAGTAAATGTATTCCTTTTTAAAGATATTTATTATAATTTTATAATTATTAGTTGAT
Source organism: Viscum album (assembly GCA_963277665.1). Taxonomy (NCBI): domain Eukaryota; kingdom Viridiplantae; phylum Streptophyta; class Magnoliopsida; order Santalales; family Viscaceae; genus Viscum; species Viscum album. The sequence goes on along the minus strand of OY728157.1, from coordinate 1,633,753,208 downwards.
AATTATAGAAATATTTTTTAAAAATAATATTTATATAATTATACATATATATATTTAATAAATATATATAAATATAAATATAGTAAATATATTCATTATTTAAGTAAATTTTTTATAAATTTAATAATTATTTATTTATATATAATTGTTTATTTATAATTATATAAATACTTTAAAAAAAATTTATTTATTTATAATTATAAATATATAATTGTATAAATATAGTAAATGTACATTTATAAATATATTTATTTATAAATATTTTTTACAAATATATTTTTAACATTATTAAGGAATATCTAATTTTAAGTGCATGCATATATGTTAAAAATGAGTGAAATTGAATAAATTAAGAATAAGTACACTTTAACAATATTGAAAAAATGGATAAGTTTTGTGTGTGTCCATTGTATATAAAAATGAATTAATTACCTATATATGAAATCAATAAAACACACATTTGATCCATGTTAAATTGAAAAATCAAATGACATTCAATTATATTTCGATTACTATGCAATTAGTCAATATTTTTAATTCATATTAATTTTTAATTATAAACCATTATTCAATAAATATATGAAAATTTAAAATAAAGAGCATAAATATTTTGTAATATATAAATCATATTTATACACATTAATATATATCTATATATTTAATATATAAAATTTAATAACATTAATTATCATAATTATCTAATTAATAAAATTTTTAATATTTAATAATGTATAATCAATTTATTAATTTTTATCAATAATTATTTAATTAATAAAATTTGTAATATTTTTTTAATAAAAATTTTTTTTATTTTTTATTTATTTAATTATTTCCTTTTATTTATTCGGAACTTTATCAGTGCTGAAAAAATGTAGATGAAATAAATATTTATCCGCGTTGATAAATATGTCATTTATCAATGTTTTTTCTAGTGTTGATAAATACCAGTACTGTTAAAGGTCTACCTTGTAGTAGTGAATATTGATATAATAACTTAAGTATCTTTAATATAATGAAATGTTATTATTTTTATGGCACAACCCCTTTTCACCTCCTTTCCATCAAGCGAGAAATGAAATCATCACTCTTGCGTATGTACGGACTACTGCCTCTACAAAGCAATGTATTTCATTTTTCATAACCACCTTTCATAATTGGTTATTATGATGAATGTAATGTTTATATATGATATTTATGACATAATTATTCTTTTGAAATGATATGATATAGTATATCTTCTTACTATTCCATCTAATGAAAGTGTCATTTGTGAGTACATATAGACTACCATCTCAACATAGAAAAGTATTTCATTTTCCTTCATCACCTCTCATAAATGAATATAATGATGGATTTAATGATTATATTGATATTTATGATATTTATATGATTCTATAAT